>CM031949.1:8871898-9591898 GCA_018749465.1 Paracanthobrama guichenoti | reverse complement strand
GTGAACTTAGCATGTTTCAAACATATTATGTTTTTTTTTTCTTTTTTTTTTTGCTTTGCTTTAGTACAGTCAAAAACTATGTAGAGCACCTTGGATTGCATTAGGAACATTCATACTTGGAATGTATCTTATGAAATTATAGTAACACTTTACAATAAGGTTTTGTCATATTAGTTAAAATAAGTATTTTAAATACACTTATTATGGTAATCTGTGAGCAACTCAAAAAGTCAACCTTTGAGGTGTTTTTCATGTGATTTGTTTCATGTCAAGAATTGCAGTTTTTAAGAATGTTCCTAATTTTAGCAGAAACATCTAAGACAAGGCGACATAACTGAGAACCTTATTGTCTCCAAAGCTATGCAACGGCAACCTCTGAGCTGTAGGGTGACTATGCTAAACGTTGCTTGCCAATAAAATCAAATTCTTCATAGCATGCCCCACAATCCTTAGCTTCTCCTCTTTAGTCAGCACTAGAAAGTACACTCGAGTGCTGTTTGGTTAGTCATTCAGTACCAGTAGCAATGGCTCTCTGTGGAGTCAGTTAATAGGTGTTGATTGGCCACCGCTGAGAGTTTCTCAGAGACCGTCGAGTACCTGTGGAGTATGGCAAAGGGTGGTCACTTCCATGGTTTTTACAGTTTCTTCTGTTGTTGTTTGTCTTTCTTTTGTTGTATTCCTTTGCCTATTAAACCTCAAGCTGGTGCTCCACACAGGTCTTTTTGGCTTCGCCTCTTACTCTTCCTGTCGGGTTGCATTTTTTTCCCCTGCTCTTTTCCTCATCCTACCTCTTTATCTTCTGTCTTTTACAAAAACTCACTATCTTTCTTTCATCCTGCACTTCATTCCCTCAGCTTTCAGTCTTTTTCAGCCCCTTTTTCTTTGTCTTCAGCTTCCTTTCAGCTATCATCAGTATTCTCTTCGTATCCTGATATCCACACACATTTATGCCAGCCGTGTGTGTGTATGTGTTGGTATTCCACCCCAGGGGATGATATTGTGGGCACTTGAAGGGTGGGCGCAGTGTCTTTACTCCCTAGATGATTGTGCCCTCTATATTACGTGCTTCGCTTCTTAAAACACCCTCAAATCCTCCGCCTCACTTTTCCGGAAGGCCAAGGTTGAGTGGTCAGGTACGCCACAAAGAGATTTGTCAAAGTACGTTCACTTGTTTCTCTGCGTAGGTCTGTTGACGGCTGATAAAGACCCCTCTGGCTGACATCCAGAAAAGCCTTCAGATAACTAGACTTCTTTCGAAACTCGAGACCACACACGCACGGTGTTGTGCACAAGCAAACGCTCACACCTGTTTCTGAGTCTTATCTGCGTCTTATCTTGTACTTTTGAAGCCAAGTGGAACAAAAGCTGACAATTTATGCGTAGCGAGACAGTGAAAGGCAGAGATCATGTATTATTCTTGGCCTGTAGTTTCGATATTGAGTCCCAGCAGATGTCAGAGGCTAGAACAATATACATTCACAGGGTTGCTCAAAATCATTTGATTTTGAGGACTACCGGATTCTTACTTGGCAGATTTTTTACCGTGAGAAGATGTAGAGAGCATTTGCCATAAAAGAATGAAGAATGATATCCATAGAGAGATATAAATCTAAGATCCTGCCCTGATATCACAGTCTGGAATTCCCTGGCTTTCCTGAAGTCAACTTAAACTTTAAATTGACCCTACACATTTCTGGTCTTATAATTTAATCTAATCTGATTTGATAATTCACTTTTTATTTTAAAAAGTTTTCCCTATTTGGTGGAAACCACAAATTCCTCTTATTTTTCAGTGTCCCACCTTTAACCGCCCGTCTTCATTCTAGTACATTTTCATTATCCAATCAATTGCAGATGGATAAATCACAGCTAGGGAGGCACAGTATATTTGCAGTCATGTGACTTTAGTAATGTGACACCAGGATGTTTTTCTGTGTTATACATGCACTTACTGTTTATTATGTACACTTGTCAGTACTTACTTCCAAGCAGTCTTGTAAAATTGCCCTTCAATGACTCTACACTCTTACAATAATACTTCCAAAAATGGGGTTTACATTGCAATGCAATAGAATTATTATTTTAGGTTTTCCAAATAATTTTTCTGTGAACAGTTCGAACTACCTCTTTTATATATGAAGGATATGTTTAATAATCTGAAGCACCTTTTTACACTATAAAGAATCTTTTGTGGAATGGAAAGGTTCCATGAATGTTATATGTTCTTTGGAACCATTGATGCTAATAAAGAACCTTTATTTTGAAGAGTATATTTGCAGCTCTTTTTGCATAAATGTCAAAGCAGTGCAAGGTGCTTCTGTTGAGTGGTTCGTTGAATGTGAGTAAGATTACCTCAGGTTTGGTTTGAGTGTGGGCACTATGAGCTCTGGGTTCTGTTTCAAAAGAAAGAGGTGACATTCTGAAAAAAATGTGTGTGTCTTTCCCTCCCTTCTGAGATTTCTCAAGCCTAAAGGGAAAGTGGCCTCTTGTTGCCAAGCATAAAATCCCATATCCTCTATCCTCTCTCGAAGCAGGATATACATCTAAAAAAATCAAGTTTCTTTTAACTCACTGTATTTTTTTTTTTTTTTACTCATTTGAAGTGCTGCCGGCTGTGCTGTTTGTTTAAGACATTTTTGGCAGATACTTTTATAAGGTTTTTGAACTCCGAAGATCTTTCTTGTTGTCTTTCATGCTCTGTTGAGTGGAAAGTTCTTTTCTCTTGGCACAGCTTTTTATTTAAAGCAATCTCTGTACTTGGATGATCAAGCATTGCTTTAAGTGACAATAGAGGTGACTGTGGCGAGCATGTGGATGGAGTCCAGAGTCCCACATTTGCTCGAGATCTCGAGCTCACATCTTGTTCCTCATTCATATTTTTTTGCATTCGTAAGGTATCCCTTGCATTCCTCATGTGTTGCTGCATGAGTACTGAAAGGGAAACCTCCCTTATGCATCCTAAATAAACCAATGATGGTTAATTTTCCACTGAGGTAAACATTAGTCGTTGACTTTGTCTGTAGTTGACAGGGTTGATTGTTTTCTGTATTAAATCATTGGTTTCACCAGCATCATTGAGGGACAGATTATCATTCTTGCATATAAAATGTCTTAATTCCTAAAGCCAATTTGTGTTCACATTTGGCACTTGACAAATGTTAATTTTGGGTTCTGGTGGGGACTTTGGTAATACGTTTGGTATTTGCTGTAGGAACCGATTGGTCATATTTTGTTTATTCCTTTTATTTCAGGCATGGAAATAAAGATCCAGGTAGGGTTGCACAAGCCATTCATAAGTTCTTACATTGGAACGTAAAGTCCACCATAGGCTTTGTAACTAGCTATAACCAACTGTACCAGTGTTATTTTAGTTTTATTATAGTTTCATTGATATTTTGAGTTTGCTTTTATTTATTTATTTTTTATATTTTTAGCTTTCATGTTTATTTTAGTTAAATGTTTAGGAATTTCATTGTGTTTTTGTCATTTTTATAATTTCTTTTTATTTAATTTTTTTAATTTGGTTAATTTGGTTGCACCATTTAGTTCTTAAGGCAGAGTGGATCTAGTAGCGAAATTAAATGTATATTTGCATATGACGTTTACATTCGATAATCCAATAGTATCCTTTAATTTGTGAGCAGAAGTTATTGAAACTTTTAACTTTGTTCTAACTTTTGCCTCACATAACTAACAGTAAAAATTATTTTGAAATTGAAATGCAAACAATACTTAATAATGAAATGCGTATTTTATATGTTGCGTATTTTATATCACATTCAGAAATTGTATTTTGAAATTAATGAGTAGTAAATATATACTGGTACAAAAACATGAGCAGAGCGATGCAAACATAGGTGCGCTGTTTAGATCAGGCTGGTGTTCAAGAGCCGCATTTATTCACAATGTTCTCTCTCTTACAATGTAAACGAGTGTAAATGTCGACATCATTATGTATGTCTAAAGGATTGAAGTCTGTCAGGTAAAATATGAGCTTATTGATGCAATTTAATCAATCTACTGTTCTATTCCAATATTTACTCCTGACTTCTGTAAATATTTAGTTAAAGTCAGCATGAAACTGAAAGTTAAACGTCTTTTGAAACCAAAGCAAAAATGTATGGTGGGGCTTGATTTTATCCATAGGGAATTGATTGGATGGTTTTGGTTTGTCATTGGTGGATCTCATGTGCACTGCAATCATTTAATAAATACTACAATATACCATAAATAGACATTTAGTAGTGCATAAGTTGTAACTTGGGTACCCTTTAGTGCAAATGGCCCCGAGTTTGGTTCAGGACAGTCTTACACATTTAAATTTCTAAGATGTAAGTGCATGTGATGTGAATTGATTTTCCCTGTCCTCCCGTGTTCTTCTGTTGTGTTTAGGTGGTCAAACTGAAAGGGCAGGTTCTCTCTGTCATGTACCGGTTCCGGATGAAGAACCGAGAGTGGATGCTCATCAGAACCAGCAGTTTCACCTTCCAGAACCCTTATTCAGACGAGATTGAGTACATCATCTGCACCAACACCAATGTCAAGTATGTCCAAACTTCTTGTGTCATCTCTTTGAAGGCTGTTGCAATAGATTCATCATACTTTGTAGAGAACACCTAATATCCTGACTGCTCATATTATTCCAAATATTGATGCACAAAAATGTGCAAATATTTGGCCCAAAATATCGAGGGCCTAAATAATTGACCAAAACGGACAATTAGCTTTCTCCAATGGCACATTTTGACTGTGTCAGCATCTATTATGTACACACTAGGGCTGAACAATATATTGAAATTATCAAAATATCGCAAATGCAGTTATGTCAAAATGGCTGTCTTGACGAATATTCATGTAAACAGTCGGTTATGCTTTAAGTGAAAGATACCAGTTGGGGAAAGAAACCGAATGCGTTGTCAATAGGATCCGTGCATTAGGTCTTAAAGTGACAGCCTGCTAATACAGTAACCCTGCTAATACAGTAACCCTGCTAATACAGTAACCCTGCTAATGCAGTAAACCTGCTAGTGCAGTAAGCCTGCTAATGCAGTAAACCTGCTAATGCAGTAAACCTGCTAATGCAGTAAACCTGCTAGTGCAGTAAGCCTGCTAATGCAGTAACCCTGCTAATGCAGTAAACCTGCTAATGCAGTAAACCTGCTAATGCAGCAACCCTGCTAATGCAGCAACCCTGCTAATGCAGTAACTCTGCTAATGCAGTAACCCTGCTAATGCAGCAAACCTGCTAATGCAGCAACCCTGCTAATGCAGCAACCCTGCTAATGCAGCAACCCTGCTAATGCAGCAACCCTGCTAATGCAGTAAACCTGCTAATGCAGCAACCCTGCTAATGCAGCAAACCTGCTAATGCAGCAACCCTGCTAATGCAGCAACCCTGCTAATGCAGCAAGCCTGCTAATGCAGCAAACCTGCTAATGCAGCAAACCTGCTAATGCAGCAAACCTGCTAATACAGCAAGCCTGCTAATGCAGTAAACCTGCTAATACAGTAAACCTGCCGCTGTCTGTCAGACAACAAAAGAAACAGAGAAAATCACTCAGTGCTCTTGGCTGAATAACCTTGGTAGCTTTATTATGTATCAGTTTATATTTAATTCATGTGAAGACTACTGTTTTTAGTTCTTATTTTTAATAACAAAGATAAATTAAAATAACAAAAATAACTAGCTCAGGTGTCTTTGTTTACCTGGATGTTCTTGATGTTAAGGTTTAGGTTGATATAACTATATATTACCAAGTCAAGCAAAGAATTTTTGGTATTTAAATATTTGCATTACATTTTTGTTTGTTTACTTTGATGTTAAAATTATATTGTCAGATTTGTGACATTAATTTTTGCTAAAACACTGCTGGTCACTTTCAGAAGTTGTAGCGATGCTTTCTTTTCCCAGAAAGATTGTGAAATACATAAATGGTTTCATTCTCAGTTTTTAAATAATTTGTTTTAATATAATTGAAATAGATTTTACACACTTAAAGCAATATCGTATCACATATCAAATATCGCATTATTTAACAAGGTATTGCATATCGCATTTTTCTTCAATATTGCACAGCCCTAGCAATGTGGATAAACTACAGCAAGTAAACGCCCACTGTGTGGAAGCTAGGGTTGGGTTGACAATATTGATTTCTCGTTTTAATGGATCTTCATTTTGATGAACCGGTGCTGTTTTCAGTTGATGCATGAGCAAAACTTCACAGAACTTTATTTATAGTGTGCCTACCGTCCAGTAATCTTAATGAAATCATGTATCATGTATCATGTCTCATATAATTGCTAAATCAGCGTTTTAGCTGCAGAAAGACTTCAATAAAAGTGTTTGTAAGCAATATAATGTTACATTTACCTCAGGAAAGCCATTTATCGTCCATAGCTCGATAGTCAGCTAGAAGAAAAAATCTCTAGAGAGAAGCATTTTTCTAAATATATGCACTATATTACATTTTTGGTTTCAGTTTAGCTAAATGAAAACATAAATTTTGGTTTCAGCGTTTTGGTAAAAAAATTTTTTGGTGCATCACTAATTCCAAACAGGCACTCTTCTTCTGATGAATTTCTGTAATTAGCACCAGTCAGGCACATCCATGTGACCTGCCTCGAGATGTTTGGTCCTCTATGGCATCAGGTCTGAAATCAATACCATTTACCCTCCTTCTGTTTTACACCTTTTGAAATATTTGCCTGTTCAGCTGGTGTTGGCAGAATGGGCTTGATTTATGCCCACATTGGTCCTGTGAATTTGTAGATGTGCATTTAAAGAGCTTATCTAAGGACATGGTCCAGGGATGAGAATATAGTCAGCAAATGTTCTTTAAAAATAGAAACATTTAGTTAGCCTAATCTAACCTATCAATGCACTGTTACAAAACGTAACCTGTTATTAGCTGCCTTCTGAATCTGCTTTCCACTTCACTATTGACTATCATTATCTAATTTTGTCCTCTCTGGCAGTCATGCTGGACTTTTAAATTAGTCATGAAGCAGCCTTTTTCCTCTATTTGGAAAATCACACAAAACAATGACCGGTAATTGGTTCCATAGCATAGTAGCTTTTCTAGGGCAAATCAACATAATTATATAATAATCATTATGGAAATAATTAGTTATAACCACAAATTTGACAGAAATGGGGCCAGATTTACTAAGGGCAAATTAGCTAAGAGCGCTATTCCAAAAAAGCAGCGATAGGAGTGGAAAGTTCTATGCGTGATTTACTGACAACGCTCAAATTAAAGAACACAGATGCAGCCGGATCATTTCCATAATGACCAATGCAATCTACCAGTTTAGCGTCTGGTTTAATACATGTTTTTTTTTGGGGCTGTAAATAATGGCGCAAACATCAATAAATTGACGAGTGCAAACCTTAGTAAATCACAGTGCATAATTCATTTAAATACCCTCCTCCCATAAAATCTGCGTCTGAAAGGGAAACTACTACAAACTACTACATATACAATAAGGTCAGCCGCAAAAACTAACCTTTTCAGCACAAATTTTTCACTGCATGTCTTTATTAAATCTTGACAGGTGTTTTTTCTTTTTTTTCTTTTTTTTTTTTTTTTTTTTTTTTTTTTTTTTTTTTACGGCAAAAGAGGGTTTGCGCTGGCTCAAGCTGTTAGGAAATCAGCTGCATCAGCGGCCTAGCTGCAAAAGTTTATTTTGTAATATGTAATAATGTAATATTTCAATGCACCTGAAGCTCAAGTTCTACTCTCCATTTTTAAATTAAACCTCATAAGTGACTGATTTGCCAACACAATTCGATTTGAATCATATGAGAGATTCGTAGCCCTCCTTTGTAGCCCATACTTGATAGCTTAAATAGTGAATAAAGCTGTTATTTTTTAATTACAGTGAACTCTATTTACACTTTTCAATACTGCATGAGTGATATTTATAATCCGCATTTCTCTCTGCTTCATAATGAAGACCGTGTTATTTTGCTACTGATGTTTGATGCATTTGTGTCAGTAGCATTTAAATGCTGCCTTAAGGTAGCACACTAGGTTTTGGAACAGAGCTTGTGTCTCTTTGTGATCCAGAATCAGATTGAGGGAAAACTCTGTCTTTGTGAGAAAATACTATAATACTTAATTTGTCAGTACTGTGGCAGTAGCTATGTAGCATATAGCATAGCCTGCCAATAATTAGCCGAGTCATATGTAGCATGATGTAGCATGAATACTGCTACATTTCTGGGTGTTTTTTAGCTAGTTTTATCTGTTTTTTCAGCATTGGTGTAACTGAAATGGTAGCTGGAATTGTCTACTTTGAATTATGGGCAGCTTATAGCTTGGCAAACAGCGGTTTCAAAGTAGCTTCCGCAACACTGCTAATGAATGCTAATGAAATCGAGTCTGTTACAAAATGGACATTCCCCTCTTCATGGTCAATAAACTTTCTCATCATTTCATAATTTCCTTGCCAGTAATTCTCTTCACACAATGAAAAACAAGAGAGTCTTTGCACATCATAATGTTTGAGCTCTCATTAGGTTTGCTTTGTGTTTGTTTTGTGTGTGGAGTAAGTGTTCATATCCTGCTCTCGATTTCCATGCTACTAAACACAAAGAAAACAAATGTCACCCACGAGAGAACCTGCTTTTGCAACAATTTTAGGTTGCATATATTATGAAAAGTTATGTTTGGGATAGCAGTATGCTGAAATTAACTGCTGTAGCTAAAGATTTTTTTAAGAAATGGATGCTTTCATTCAGCAAGGATGCATAAAATTGATCAAAAGTGACAGTAAAGACATTTATTATGTTAAATAATTATTTATTCTATTTGAAATACATGCTGTTCATTTGATATTTCAGAGAATCCTGAAAAAAATGTATCATGGTTTCCACAAAAATAATAATCAGTACAATTCTGAAGGATCATGTGACACTGAAGACTGGAGTATATGATGCTGAAAATTCAGCTTTGGCGTCACAGAATTAAAGTAATTCTATATAATATATTCAAATACTTAACAGGTATTTTAAATTGTAGTAATGATGTAGATTGTCTCAATCAAGTCGAACAAAAAGCCAAACAATATGTTGTTAAAAACAGTGTTTTATTTAATTTATTTTTGTTATCAATCGAAATGTTTAGCTTTTGAGGTGTATTGCAATCCACATCCTTTGTGGAATAAGTTTTGTGCGAATGCAACTCTTCAGTTTGTGTGCCTGTAAACTCCTGATTTTGTGTGTGTGTGTGTGTGTTGTACTTTTGGGAGAGTGTGAATATATGGGAGACATTCATCACACATGGCATCAGCTATCCCAGACTCCCCAGTCCATGACACGTGGAAGAATGCTAGAATGAGTCACCCTGGGGGCGAGAAAGGCAGAGCCTCCTTAAAAATTAAATTGGATGGGAAAATGATCAGCTTTACAAAAATAAAACAAACAAATGCCAAATATTGCAAAATATGAGATTAAATTGTGTGTTTAATCATTTTTTGAGAGCAATACCAGCAGATGAAGGCCTCTTTTGAGCTTGTTGTGATCTCATTGAGATTTTATAGCATGATGTGATTGTGAAGCGAGTAACAGCGAAATCGAGGTGAAAAATCCCATGACAGGAGACAGTGCTTCCAGAACACTGTGATTGGCTGATGCCAGATTGACATTTATAAACATTCAGCAGCAAGAAAAAAAAAATTCACCAATAGGGTAAGAAAAACAAGCTTAATAGATACATTCTCTGAAAACAAGTCTTAATATCTGGTAAATGTAAATTCATCTTTTGTGGACATTTAGATATTTTTACTGGAAAACAAGGCTAATGATAAAAATGAGAGTGTGTTTTTGCAGTGCGCAGGCCAAGATATCCCAGCATGAAAGATATTATAAAAGGGGGCTGAAATAAACAAAGTTAGGTGTCTCACATTAGGTGTCATTTTCTCCGTATTGACTTTGAGATTATGGGTAAATAATAAGAGCAGCAGGTACCAGTGAGATGAATATTCATGCACAGCGGTGCCAAGGTGAGACGGCAGCTTCTGAGCTCCAGACTGGCAAACTGCCTGCAGACAGACAGTAATGCTGTGGGTGAGAGAGGGCAGGGAGAGAGAAAGAAGGTGGAAAGAGACCGATAAACACTTGCCCCTCAGACAGACCATGTGGTAGGTAAACAGATAAGACGTAAACAGCAAGAATAGAGCCAAATGCTTGGTGTTACAGACTGACATGTGCTGTGTTTAAAAGAATTGTTTAAGAAAATGACAATTCAGGCATCATTTTCTTTCCCTCATGTCATTCCACACCTGCATGCTGCTATTGTTCTGTCTTCTCTGCACAATGAACGTTCATAATGACCATGTCTGTCAAGCTCCAAAAACACCATAAAAGTAGTTCATATAACTTGTGCACTATATTTGAGTCTTCAGACATCTAATTTAGGTTATTTATGGAAAATTCCCTGTGCGGCAGCTCTCAAATCTCAGACCTCATTCTATATGTTTGAACATATGAAAGAAGAACCAATGACATTTGCCTTAAATAATGACAGTGTCTATGCAATTGCAATTGAGATTTCGAAGTGTCTGCCAAAGGCAAGATTATCATTGAATGACAAGCCTAATTAAGAAGTCTCTCTCTCCAAGGCTGAACTTAATTGAATAAAATACAGTACATACTATAATATTTTGAAATATTACTCCCGTCTTCAGTGTCATGATCCTTCAGAAATCATTCTAACATGCACGTGTGTGTGTGTGTGTGTGTGTGTGTGTGTGTGTGTGTGTGTGTGTGTGTGTGTGTGTGTGTGTGTGTGTGTGTGTGTGTGTGTGTGTGTGTGTGTGTGTGTGTGTGTGTATATATGTATGTATGTGTATATATATATATATATATATATACTCATTGTCATGTTCAGGAAACCAATTTGAAATGATTCGATCTTTGTGACATGGTGCATTATCCTGCTGGAAGTAGCCATCAGAGAATGGGTACATGGTGGTCATAAAGGGATGGACATGGTCAGAAACAATGCTCAGGTAGGCCGTGGCATTTAAACGATGCCCAATTGGCACTAAGGGGCCTAAAGTGTGCCAAGAAACATCCCCCACACTATTACACCACCACCACCACCAGCCTGCACAGTGGTAACAAGGCATGATGGATCCATGTTCTCATTCTGTTTACAAATGACCAAATTCTGACTCTACCATCTGAACGTCTCAACAGAAATTGAGACTCATCAGACCAGGCAACATTTTGCAGTCTTCAATTGTCCAATTTTGGTGAGCTTGTGCAAATTGTAGCCTCTCTTTCCTATTTGTAGTGGAGATGAGTGGTACCCGGTAGGACCTTCTGCTGTTGTAGCCCATCCGCCTCAAGGTTGTGCGTGTTGTGGCTTCACAAATGCTTTGCTGCATACCTCGGTTGTAACGAGTGGTTATTTCAGTCAAAGTTGCTCTTCTATCAGCTTGAATCAGTCGGCCCATTCTCCTCTGACCTCTAGCATCAACAAGGCATTTTCGCCCACAGGACTGCCACATACTGAATGTTTTTCCTTTTTCACACCATTCTTTGTAAACCCTAGAAAAGGTTGTGCGTGAAAATCCCAGTAACTGAGCAGATTGTGAAATACTCAGACCGGCCCGTCTGGCACCAACAACCATGCCACGCTCAAAATTGCTTAAATCACCTTTCTTTCCCATTCTGACATTCAGTTTGGAGTTCAGGAGATTGTCTTGACCAGGACCACACCCCTAAATGTATTGACGCAACTGCCATGTGATTGGTTGATTTAGATAATTGCATTAATGAGAAATTGAACAGGTGTTCCTAATAATCCTTTAGGTGAGTGTATATGTATGTATGTATGTATGTATGTATGTATGTATGTATGTATGTATGTATGTATGTATGTATGTATGTATGTATGTATGTATGTATGTATGTATGTATGTATGTATGTATGTATGTATGTATGTATGTATGTATGTATGTATGTATGTATGTATGTATGTATGTATGTATGTATTTATTAAATTATTCTTTTTTAAATTTTCTATTTTATTTTATTTTTTTATTATTGCTTGGCCTTAGTGACCAGCCATGTTTGTCTTCTAAGCAGGGTTGCTCAAGGGGATAATGATGAATCATTGGGGTTCATCTGGGGTTGAGTCTACAGTCTTTGTTTACAACTTTAACCGTAATGCCACACCACCACAAGACCTAGATATTCATCTAGAGACCTCTCCATTTATAGGACGTTGAGCAAAAACACGACCGACAAATAGACAGATCATTAGTAACTCTGAAACAAAAGTTTAGATATTTTCTTACAGGCGCCAGACAGACACACAGGTTGTACCACTCTCAAAGCTGCTGGACGAGTGCGCTGGATGAATGGATAGTATTGAATGTGAACTTTTTTCTTTGTTTGAGAGAATATTTGATACTGTAATATGATGATGAAGTGCTGATATATTATTGCAGAATTATATGTGTTTGCTGAGCAAAGGAGTGTACAACCTTAAAAGAGAAATGCACATAACAATGAACTGGGCTGACATAAAACCATAAATACAGTTTGTATGGAAACCCAGCTCCAAAACTAAAATGCTGTTTGTCAAAGGTTCTTTTTCTTTCTTCAGCCAGGCAGAAACTGATCCAAATGCACGGTTTCAGGAGGATTATAGCATTATTAATGATCAATTATTAATTGTCATTAATTATTATTAATAATAATAATAATCAATCCTGACAAGACCAACATGACATTTGTGTTTTGGATGTGCGTGTGCTGGTTTCAACACTAAGCTGTTCAACTAGCTTAACCATCAAGACTTAAAGCATCTAGAAAGAGCATGCTCTTATCTCATCTTCACCAGTCATGCTTTACAGATGAACAACATGGTTGTTAGTGATGGCTCAGAATGACTAGACAGCTAGGCTATGTATAAATTAGATTACATTAGTTTCATTTTTTTTAAGCTTATTTATTTGAAGCTACATTTAGCAGAGCAATTTAGAGATGCAATTTTGAATTGAAAGCTACAAAACAGCCGAACTTGTGGAGGTGTGCAATGGGCGGAGCTAAAGAGTCACACACACACACACACACACACACACACACACACACACACACACACACACACACACACATACATATGCAGTCTCACTCACTGCCTGCGGTTTCGACTCATGACCGGGAACAAACAAACACACTTGCAGAACGCCGATGTTGCTCCGGAAAAACAACCTGCATCCACTGTTTCCTTAACGCTGGGTTATTTGGGAAGCTGAACATGGTTATCTTTCCCTCACCACCAAAAACACACTTCTTTAGTGACATTGTTGATTTTGTGGTTTAAAAACAAAATGACAGCATTGCCGACGGCTTCTGTAACCAGAACGAAGCCTGTTGATGGGCGTATTCTTGCTCTTGTTCTGGTTGATGTGCGCATGCTCTCATTCGGGAGAAGTGCCCATACAAGGAATTCTGCCCTTTATGACTTGTTCGAATCCTGAAGCAGTGTATTTGGCAAAGAAATAGTCATGTGACACAAGTCCAACTATTTTTTTTATACTTTGTCCATGTTTAGCATGAGAACCCAACTCTTTAAAAGTGTAAATAAGTCAGAATGCATGAAATGGTAATACATTCTAAATAAAACTCAGTGAGCTGGCATTTTAAGGCATTGAAGATGCATTTTTGACTCAAAAGGTAGGCAGTGTGATTCTGCTCAGACACCATTGTAGTTTGTGGAGAGTGCAACCCCATAATGCATTTTGACAGGAAATGTAGATTGTAAATATATAGTTTTAAACCCTGTAAAGCATTAATAAAATAGTTCTGTCTAATTTAAAATGGTCTATTTTACTCAGTATTTGTGTGCTGTGTATTTATAATATGAGTAATATGATAAAATAATAAATACAGATACAAATTGCATTATTAAAAGACAGCTTTTAGCATCCATATATTACCAAGACATTTCTCAATGTTTGGTGTGCATGACCCTATAAAACTGTAATTTGGCTTCCTTAAGACCAACTAGTCAGCTAGTCAACCCTGACAACCCACCAACTAGCTGAAAAACAAATTTTGATCTCTGTTTGTTTCAACAGAGATATTGAGCTTCTGGAAATAATCAATCAGTGCATGTTGTTCTCTTGTCTCTCTTTTTTCCTGTGTCTGTTGGTCTGCTTGTCTCCATTTATATCTGTCTCGCTCAGCATGCATGGTCCAGTTTTCCTCCCTTGTTGCCATGACAACCATGATCCGTCCCATAGGTTCACTCACTCACACACGCATCCACCGAGACTCTTCCCATTCAAAAACGTGTGGCAGTCACCCAAGCACAGGCGGCACGTTACCGGCGCATGATTTCCCATGCCGAGATGAAAGTACTGTGGTGTCCTTGTAATCGTTTTTCATATTTAGAGACATAGTGAGTTAATTGCAGAGGGAGGCAGGGGAGAGTTTTGAGTTCCTGTGGAAACTTGGATGCTTGGATGTTTTTGCCCTTTTTACATTTTTGTTTCAGTTTTTCCCCTCCATTCTTTCAGTCCTCAAGAAGTTCAAGTGTAGTTCAGTGTTTTGGGTTTAATCCATCTCATTCCATTATTGGTCCAGGTGGCCTAGTGTGCTCTCAGAATGTGTGCATGCATTTCAAACCGCTAATATCTGGTCCATGTGTGTTTTCATGGGCAATTTCCAACCACCTCTTGATATTATAGGTTTTTATTTATTTTATTTTTTTTTTCAGGGTAATGTGATTTCCTTTAGATAGGAAAGTACCCCTTTTCATTTACAGGTATATTTGAAACTCCATGACACAACGTATTGATAGTGAAACGGAACAAAGATATCTTATAATAAGAGCTTTGCTTTTCAAAAGGAAATTTCAATTCAGCTCAAAAGCAGCCAGAGAATTAGAAACACATATGCTCTGTTACAAAACCTAGTGAGCTGCCCACATAGGCAGGATTTTAAGGCATCAAAGGTTTTTTTTTTTTTTTTTTTTTTTTTATGCAAATGTTAGACAGTGTGATTATGCTAAGACATCATTGCATGTGACAAGCTCTCAGTTTTTCAGTCCATGCTGATTGTAAATATATTGTTTTCAATCCTGTAAAATATTAATAAAAATAGTGCAGTTTAATTTAAAATGTATTATTTTCCCCAGTGCCTAAAACCTTTATGTTGCCAGTTAAGAAATTAAACCACTATACCACACGGTGTTCTTTTCTATATAATACTCTATAAAAATCATATTAACAATAGTATAGTCCATACTGGAGTATTACATACTGTATACATGTCAACTGTCTACATTGGCAGCTGAATAGGCAGCATTCTAACTGAAATGGACCTACATAAGTAACCAACTTGAGCTCTACATAGACAGCAACTCTTTTTTTATTTTTTTTATTTAATGTGTCGCACAAAGGAAACTGTGTGATTGGTTTCAATAACATTTGATTTTAGTATGTACAGTCATGTGAAAAAGAAAGTACACCCATTTGAAAGGTCTTAAAATTAGGTAAATGCAACCTCAGACAAACAACAACACAGCTTTTTACACCGCGTTATTATTTATTTAACAAAAATAACGCTAGAATGGAGAAGCCATGTGTGACTAATGAAATGCACCCTTTGATTTAATGGCTTGTAGAACCACATTTAGCAGCAATAACTTAAAGTAATCATTTTCTATGTGACTTTATCAGTCTCTCACATCGTTGTGGAGGAATGTTGGCCCACTATTCTTTACAACGTTACTTCAATTCATTGCGGTTTGTGGACATCTGTTTATGCACAGCTCTCTTAAGGTCCCGCCACAGCATTTCACTTGGGTTGAGGTCTGGACTTTGACTGGTCCAGTGCAACACCTTGATTCTCTTCTTCTCACCCATCCTGGTGTATATTTGCTGGTGTTCTTGGGATCATTGTCCTGTTGCATGACCACATTTTGGCCAAGCTTTAGCTGTTAGACACATGGCCTCACATTTGACTCTAGAATACTTTGATTTGCAGAGGAGTTCATGATCGACTCAATGACTGCATGGTGCCCAGGTGCTGTGGCTGCAAAACAAGCCCAAATCATCAGCCCTCCACCACTGTGCTTGACAGTTGGTTTGAGGTGTTTGGGCTGACATGCTGTGTTTGGTTTTCACCAAACTTGGTGCTGTGCATGATGGCCAAACATCTCCACTTTGGTATCATGGTTGTTTTGTTTTTTGCAGTTTTTGCAAAAAGTGTCTGACCTTAAGGTGAATTTGCTGCGACACTGCGAAATTTCGTCAGTCTGGAATTTGTTGTCACATTGTGCCGCATCCAGTGTAGACAGCATCACTGATTATAATGGGTTCTATTTGCTTTTGTCACGTCACATAGCGCCATTTGCGTCTGGTGTAGCTACTGTGTTAGTGGTCCAATTTCCTGACTGGCAACCCAAAGGTTTTCGATTTGAACTCCAGAAGTAGTTACATGAGCTGTAAGCCACTAAATCACTGCAGAAAAATGTTCTGTACATCACTTTTGATAAGAAAGCGTGTGTTACATTCATAATAACATCGTGTAATTTACTACACTATTTCACCAAGGCTGATTTTTGGATTTGATGATCTTAGGCAATGTATGAAGAATATGAATTGGAGTGTTATGTATATGATTGATCTGTTTTTACTGAAACCGAATATTCATTTGAGGTCGTTTATCGGACTAGTATATCTACATGCTCATTTAATGATGCATTTAATCAAACTGCAGTATGATAAACAGCAGGTGTTGATGTTAAAGTTGTATGTTGATTGTGTTTTATTCCAGGCAGCTTCAGCAGCAACAGCAGGCCGAACTGGAGGTTCACCAGAGAGATGGACTGACTGCTTATGACCTGTCGCAGGTGCACGTACACACTTTTCTCTTTTTTAGTTTGTCGTTTAGTCACCTAACCCTTACAGGTGCATTACTCTTTTTAGCTTGTGGAGTATGTATAATTTATCCTCCTTCGTTTTATATGCAAGTCCCTCCATCAGTGTCACAGCTGAACCTCTTTTAGATTTATGCTTCAAATGTGATGTTAGAAAATTTTATTCTCTAGAAGTGCTCTTTAATAGCTCAAGAGACTTGATGGAGTTAACCATCATGTTACATCAACTTTGTCTCAGATGTTTCTCCAAAAATCCCTTAGATGATTGTTGTCGTACTATATCTACTATATACTTTATTTTTAGAGTTTAGAGCTATAAAATTAATGTGGATAGT
Organism: Paracanthobrama guichenoti; assembly: GCA_018749465.1. Taxonomy (NCBI): domain Eukaryota; kingdom Metazoa; phylum Chordata; class Actinopteri; order Cypriniformes; family Gobionidae; genus Paracanthobrama; species Paracanthobrama guichenoti. Next base: position 9,574,658 of record CM031949.1, on the reverse strand, counting down.
GGCTCAGATCGTTTGGTTTTGGGGGCATTTGATGAGAAATGAAAGTTAATTTTGAGATGCATGATGTTTGATTGCTGATTAGTAAATCTGTGGAAACTTTAGACCAGGTTTTTTTTTTTTCTTTTCAAATTGGGGTTTGTAAGTTGATGAAAAGCTAAAAATGAATAAAATCATAAAAATCATTAAAAAAATAATAAATAAAAACAGACTCATAATAAAACACTTGCTAAAAACAGGTGGAATATTTTATTTGTTTAACTGCATGTCATGTGACCATTTACTTACATCAGAGAACTGTGAACATGCAAATGTGTTGTTAAATTATTGAAATATTGACCTTTTTCCCCGTAAAACTTTAGCAAAAGTCTCCATTTGTTCACCATTTAATATTGTTGTCTAGGAGAAACAGTTTTTAATCCTAGGGCCATTTAACTAAAAGGATGCAGTCTTTGCATTCAAGTGTGTGTTAACACAAAAAGACATCAGCAGTTATCTTAGAGAAGCAGTTGTTGCTGCCCTTCAATCTAGGAAGGTTTAGAAGGGTTTTGTTTTACTTATTTAATTTTTTCAACAAAATCGGCCAAGGGTCTTTGTGAAAACTTAATTAAAAAAAGTATATATTCTTCCAGAATCAATTCCACTGAAAAAGTATGAGATCACTGCTGTGTGCTTTATTCTTCATGACACGCGTTACGTTAGCATGATATGCATGCTAGAATTGCACTGTATCACTGTATGTTACTGTGGGTAATGACTGATAAATGCAATAGAGAATCTACATAATTGTAGTCATTTTAGCCTTGCACCGTTAACTCCCTCTCTGTGGATCTGTATAAAAATAGGACATAGTTATGAGGTGAAGTCACACATATAACACATTACATATAATCACCCGTGGTATGGAATATGCCCTCTGTCTTCATCTTTAACAACTTTTACAACTTAATGCACATTTGCTTTGAGTCATAAATGATAATGTTGTTATGCTATACCATATGCTGTTTATGTTAAAGGGGCCATTTGAATCAGTCTTAATAAAGCAGTGAGAATTATTTGTTGAAAATAGATAACTCCTCACACATGGGATCTTGGGTAGCACTCACCAGCATTTACAATCTATATAGATGTTTAACGCCTATCTGCAGTTTAGAAAGGGACTTTTTTTGGTCATCATTATTGATTCCTGCGTTTGCAGTTTAATATGTCGGTGAAGTTAGGCATGATCCTTGTGGCATTCACTTAATCTCTTATTTAGCATTTATTAGCATTTAGTTTTCATTAAAGTTAAATAATCAATCTCAAACTGACCCTCTCATGTCCCACAGGTGCCGGTTGCCAGCGTGCCATCCGGCGTTCACGAGGCAGGCAAGACCATCGACAAAACTGATTCGCTGTTCTCCCAGGAGAGAGACCCTCGCTTCAGCGACATGTACACAGGGATCTCTGGATGTATGTTATATTACATTTGACTAGCACTGCATAACACACTGATTTTAATCTAAACATGCAATGTACTATAATTTTGCTCAGTGTAATTACAAAGCATGTCTGCCAGCTCGAGTTTGTACACATCTTAATGCATCGTATGATATGTATACAATGCATGATTGCTACATTTGGTAGGTATTACAAAGAATTTACAAAGAAATTAAGTTGGAAATTCCAGCTAAAACACCTCAAATTCAGCTTCTGGTGGTTTCTAGCTGGTCAAAGTTGGTTGTTTAGGGTCATTGAACAGTCCAAGCTGGTTTAGCTGGGTAATTCTGTTAAGGTCACTTGATTTTCTTCTGTAGTTTGTCTCTATAATTAGTAAAATAATAATACAAAAAATACACAACTAAAAATAATGTATTTATTAAATGTACAAAAAAATCCAATGTGGTTTAGCTGGGTAATTGTGATAAAGTTACTTGTCTTTCCTCTGTAGTTTGTCTCTATTTCTATGTTCTTTTCCTCAGCTTTTTTGTAGCTGATAAAGAAGATGTAATGTGTTGTGTGACTGTGTCTCCTCTCTTAAATGTAGTCATTCAATAACTGTGAGCTTGATAAGGATCTTTGTTTATTGGGTTTGTTTGTGTTTAGCTGATAAAAAGATGATGGTTCCCTCCTCCACTGCTGGTGGGCAGCAGTTATACTCTCAAGGCAGCCCGTTCCAGCCTGCTCACTCTGGCAAGAGCTTCGGGTATGGATAAACACATTTCACTACTTTTAAAAACCTATTTACAAGTTTTCAAATGAAATGCAAATACACTCTGGTCATTATATTCTTTTATGCACAATACAACCCCTGAATGCACAGTTTTCATGTGCTATAATGCAAAATCATGTTACTGATACACTATTGTTAAAAAATTTGTTCAGAAATTAAAACTTTTATTCATCGATGCACTAGTGACAGTAAAAACATTTATAATGTTGCAAATAATTAAAGGTGCCCTAGAATGGAAAACTGTATTTACCTTGGCATAGTTGAATAATAAGAGTTCAGTACATGGAACTAACATACCATGAGCCTCAAACACCATTGTTTCCTCCTTCATATGTAAATATTGTGCTAGAAAAAGACCACTGAAAAACGGGTGAATCACAGGTGAGTAACACCGACTGTGACATAACCGTCAGGATCATTAATATTTACGCCTCCCCAAATTTGCATATAACCAGCCCATGTTCAAGGCCAGGCAGTATTAATGTGGACCTGCACCAAATCAACAGAAGTTCTGCAGGTATTGTGAAGATGAGGACAATATAGTGAAAACGGCAGATCATGGATATAAATGTTATGTTCCAGGCTGTGCAGGGGATGTGAGCACTTTTCATAGCCTTCCTACAGAACAGAACTGTCAACAGGCATGGTTGATCTTTATCTATAACCGGATACAGCACCAATTGAATTCAAAGTTGTAAGTTTGCCCTGACTAGTGTCAATTTTGTTAACGAAAATGTGACGAAAGATGTTCATTGACGACCTTTCTTTCCATGACTAAGACAAGATAAGATGACACAAACGTCCTTAAACGATTGTGACTATATAAACATGCAATATCGTTGACGAAAAAAGACGAGTCTAAAATAGTTAAAAAAATAAAAACTTGAATAAAAGCACTCTTTGGTTTTGTCGGGAAAAAGAGGAGTGTTCGAGTGTTCGTGCTGGTGGTTGCCAGATTTCAGTAATTTAAATCCCCCAATCAGAGCTTTTATGTTAAAAGTATGTACACATATTCTACCCAGTGTTTTGCTCCCTCGCGCGCTTGCGGATGATCGGAAAACACCAATAAACCATCAAGCTGCATTTTAGCAATCTCCATGTGATATTGTCTGCTTAAAGTGTCATTCAGTCGGTCTGTGTTCTGTCACGACTCACGAGCCGTTTGTGCTGTTTGCGATTGTGTTTGGTGAATAACTGCACTTGTGTGAGCTACTGAAATGAGCCAGTCAGAGCAGAGCTCAACATTATTATTCATGACCCTTCCAAATAAGGCAAAAATAGACCATTTCATTCTAGGGATCATTTCTAGGGTTGTAAATGGACCTGCAAAACTTTTATCTGGAGTATTTTTGCCCTTAAATAAGCCACATACCTTCTATGTAGCTATCAGAGAACAATTTACAATTTCATTCTAGGGCACCTTTAAAATTGTAAATTTCCACAAAAATATTAAGCAGAACAACCGTTTTCTTGTCTGGCTATCACCAGACCAAGCTCAATCTTTTAAGATTGAACATTGGTCTGGGGAGTCTGCTCTGTATTTTTACTGCACAAGAGGTGTGATCAACGAGCATAATTCAAATGACTCTGTATGCAATTGGATAGTCCTTCAACCAATCAGACTACAAGAGGCGTGATCAACGGGCATCGATCCATCCTTCTTTATCCGTCATTGTGTTAAACCCACCAATAGCGTGCCAGGTGGATAAGCCAGTCTGAGATTGGTTCCCGCAAAAGTGTGACAGAAGCAGGATAAATGAATGTACAGGTTTCCAGCCTGAGCTGCAGGGCGAAATCAAATCGCTACCAGATCAGGCTGGGTTTACCCAGTCTAACCGTTTTAAACAATAGCTATGTTTCCATCCACCTATTTGTATGTTTTTTTGGGATGTTGTATAAACAAAAAACCAGCAAAGGCCAACCAGCAAAGGCCAGGATGTGCATACATTCTAAAAATATGCATTAAAAAAAAATGTATGCACTCAATTGATGTGGATAGATTTTTTATCTGATAAGAAGACACACATAAATTACAATGGAAACACGTTTAGCGAATAAATCCCTCAATGCACAACAAAAAAATCTCACGTTACTTTGGCTCAACAACTGGATAGCTGGACTAACGAGCAAAACAATTTTGTTGCACAGCAACGCAAATGTTTTGATAATTCTGAAATGCCTGAGCCAAAGCCTGTCATTTATGATGTAGAAAAGAAGAGCCACAGTGGCTTCCCCGATTGCAGCAACTTCCATTTTTATTACAGATATTTTGCACCAATTCCCCAGGAAGTGACTATTTTGTTCTCTTTTGTTTGAAACGCTGCTTTTTCCACAAATGTTTTGTGTGATATTCCAATTTTTTATCCATTTGGAGGAAACGTGATGATAAAAGTTGTTTCTTCAGCAGCAAATTAGCATTAGAATGCTTTCTGAAGGATCATGTGACACTGGAGTAATGATGCTGAAAGTTCAGCTTTGCCTCACAGGAATGAATTACATTTTAAAATATATTCAAATAGAAAACAGTCATTTAACACTGTAATAATATTTAATAATATGACTGTTTTTACTGTATTTTTGATCAAATAAATGCATCCTTGATGAGTAGAAGAGACTTATTTTAAAAACATTTCATAAAAATCTTGTAAACGCTAGTGTATGAAAAAAAGTGATGATATTGGAATATATCAGTATGTATTGTTAATTATATCTGTCTACAAAATACATTTTTGAAGTCAATGGTAGGTGAACTGAGAACATTTATTAGTCATAAATATTCTTGCTGACCATAACAATATTTGTGTCATTATTGCATTAAATTACATATCTTGTTGTGTTCTTTTGAAGAAGATATTTAATAGAGAATATGTGGTTTATTTTCCCTGTCACTGTCAGGACCTAAATTGTCAAGACCGGTCATGATTTTGGGCCTAAAATTCTTTCTTTGCAGTGAATGTCACTTTCATGATCATAATAAATGGTGCTTTGGACCTGGTGTATAAGGGGTCTGTAGTGTTTTTGTATAGTTTAATGCTTCATTGTTGCAAAAAATCTGTGCCTGGTGTGAAAAGGCCTTCAGACGTTAAGAGGATGGTCATAATATGGCGTGCGTGTGTCTTTCAGCTCATCTGTGATCCACGTCCCAGGCGTCAATGACATCCAGTCCACAGCTGGGTCAGCTGGACAGAACCTAACCCAGATATCCCGGCAGATCAATGCTGGCCAGGTGTCCTGGACAGGAAGCAGACCGCCCTTCTCTGGCCAGGTGAGAATGAACCCATCGCAGACATTGCATTACTGCGCCAGCAGCTAGCCACTGGCACTCTGTTCTCCATCAGCTAGTAATGGAACATTCATCTTTAGTGTTGTACTGAGAGAATTGGAACCAGATCCACGTTTGAGTGTGGAGCAGTGGCTGAAGATTATTCAGGGCAAAGCAATAAGTAGTAAAATAATTATGTACTTTAATACCTGCATTACCAAAATAATATATGTTACGTGTGTGTGTATATATGTGTGTATTTAAAAAATATTAAAATATATAATTTTTCAATACCAAAAATATACAACAAAAATGATTTATTATTTTATTAATATACAAAAAAGTTTTTATTTGCAAACTGGATAGCTGTATAAATGAAAACTGTACAAAGTAATTGCAAACATAAAGTGCAACTAAAGTAATATGAACCAATAAGAGGGGCGACAGAATTGAGACATGTTCACTCTTAAATAGTATTTTAGACCATGCATAATGTTAGTCCTGCTATTAGAGAAGGTTACCGGGGTTATGAACCTTGCATGTGACATTCATGATAAGTTTTTATGTTTTTAATCATCTCTGATGAGTTTGTGTGTTTGTGTATGATTTATGGTCCTTCGTGTGTCTTTTGTAAGCAATAAATTGCATGTATATCATTTTAATATCATGTCATATTTATAATATCTTAAATAATAACATATGTAAAGTCAATCCCAATATAAAGTCCTTTGTTATGCAGAAGAACATGCTGGTCCACAAGTAGCTCTGCGGTTCTCCACTGATTAAAAGTAAAGCTTGTTGTTTGCAGTTGAAATTGTGTGATTGCAGTGGTTTTCCTTCTGCCCAGCTCAGTTAAAGGGATAGTTCACCCAAAAATGAAAATTCTGTCATCATTTAGTCACCCTCAAGTTGTTCCAAACTTGTATAAATGTATTTTGTTCTGCAGAACACAAAGGAAGATATTTGCAAGAATGTTTGTAACCACGCAGATCTCAGCAGTCACTGACTACCATAGTAGGGGGAAAAATACTGTGGTAGTCAATGACTGCTGAGATCTGCTTGGTTGTTTGATTGTAAGATCTGATTTACTGCTGTCTTGAGTTTATCGTGAAAGTGTTGAGTCTCTGTTTGTTCTTTAGCAGACACAATTTTTGTGATGAAAGTTCAAAAGAACAGCATTTATTTTAAATAAATAAAAATGTATTGTAACATTTAGGTCCTGTTAACACCTGGTATTAAGATGCGTTTTGGTAGAACAGATCAAAAGTAGATGAGGGAGACATATTCCCGTTTACCCCTGGTGTTTTAATTTGCCTCTTTTGTCCACTTTCAAAAACTTCTGTCCTGATTTCTTCAAGGGCAGGGTCTATAGGCGGGTAAATGCATGGGGTTTTTTTTCAGATCTTTTGATCTACTGGACAAAATTAGCTCATGCAATTGACATATGAACGCGCTCGGAGACAACAGAAAAACAAAAAGGCTCTGACAGCCGCAAGACCATGGCAAAGGCTGTGAGTGTGTGTTAGAAATCAGGAAACCAATCTAGTCTAATGCATTTTCGACTACCTCTGGAAGTGGTTGAAAGGAGACAAGCCTAAAACGTTTTAGACCCCATTTACACCTGTACCAGGTGTAAACAGGGCGTCTTTACTGTCAATTTTGATGTCCTTGCGTGTTTTTTTTTTTCTTTCTGACCCCAAACTTTTGAACGATAATGTGTAAGATTTTACACTGTATATATACATCATCATGTCTCCTGTCATTCCAGCAGCAGATTCAAACTCAGTCCAATAAGGCCCAATCCTCACCGTTCGGCATTGGCTCCAGCCACAGCTACCAGGCCGACCCGTCCTCATACAGCCCTCTGTCCAGTCCCGCCACCTCCTCGCCCTCTGGAAACGCCTACTCCAACCTGGCCAATCGCAGTGCTGCTTTCGGTAAGATCTGTTCATTTATGACAACAAATTTCTCAATTTTTGGTGCATATTTGTTTATTGCACTAACATTGCTGTATGTTAAAGGGGTCTTATTATGCTTTTTTACATTTTTCAGCTTTCTTTAGTGTGTAATGTTGCCGTTTGAGCATGAAAAAGTTCTGCGAAATTACTAAGCACAAAGTCACTCCAAAGGGAGTTATTCTCTAGTGCGCACTGTTTCTGAACTCCCTGAAATGCCTTCATTGTAGTCTAGAGTCTTCTTCTAGGAATGAACACATCAAAATATTCCTTATTTAAATAATTCCCACTCAAGGCATATGCAAAATAAATGAGGTGAGGTCTGGTTGAGTTACATTAGTAGTGTGTTGAAACTCGCGGTTATGGTAAGGGTCGTGACATTTCTGAAATGCTCTCTAAACGGCTAACCAATCACAACACACTGGTCCAGCTGACCAATCAGAGAACATTGCACTTTTCAGAAGGCTTCATAGAGACCGGAACTACACAGAGCGATACTGACAGCCTGGGAGGAGAGGTGTTGCAACAATGCAAAATAAGTGAAAAATAAGGTGTTTTTTGAACATTTAAACATTAAAATCTATTCTAGTAGACCCGAAAAACAACATCAAGACTTTGAAAAAAAAAAAAAGGCATAATAGGTCCTCTAATATTCATTGAATAATTTATTGTTCAGCATGTGATCAAGTAGGTATCATAATTTCCAATGATGTTTGGGATGTCAGATGCTTCGTTGACTTGTTACAGCTGCACTTGTTAACATCTTGATTAAAATGTTCGTTTTAGTAAGTTGTGTAAACATTGGTTTTGTTGGCTTCAATTTGATTTGTCAAAATATTGAATTTGAGTACATTTGTTTGTTTTCTATTATAAGAATTGCTATTGACAATTATTGAAGTATTGATATCAGCTACTGGAATTTTGGTATTGTGACAACCCTAGAGACCTTCAGCTCTGTTTTTACCTGAAACAGTCGAATGATCTCACTGCATGATTGACAGAAAATCCCTGGTACTCTTCAAACCGTGATCTGATCCAGACTGACGTCAGTCTAAGATTAACAGACCTTCATATGGAGGTGACATCACAGCACCTCTGGGAAACAGAATCCTCCCATGGGCCCTTTCAGATGCCTGTATAAACTGTATTTTACATGTACAGCGATTTATAGATTTCCGTATAAAACACAGACTATTACACACAATGAGTGAAACAGACATTTGTCTTCAACAAAAAGGCATGTCTTTAACAGCAGACAATGTGAGAATTGTATGGCATCCATAGTGAGACAAAAGGTTTTATTGTTTTGGTTTCTTTGGGTATGAAAAACAGATTTCTGTGGTTCGAGTGATCACGATTGTTGGACAGCAGGCAATTATATGTTTGTGGTGTTAGTTTTGAAAAACCTTTTAAATTGCTTCTAGACACAACAGCGACAATTCATCATGAGTGTTATACAACATGCATAACTTATTCAATAAGTTTGGAAAATTGCTTTTCAAATAAGTTTATGTAATTGAAACATATCAAGTAAGATGCTGTCACAAAAAAATTATATAGAGCAGGTGTGTCCAGACTTTTTTTTTTTTTTAAAGGGGGCCAGATTCGATGTTGTGGACACACCTGGGGGCTGGATATTTCTCCTTCATTTATATACCGTCAAACCAAAATGTATTCAGACACCTTCAACATTTTCTCACATTATCACAGTTTATTCGCTATAGTTTAGAAAATGGTACTACAATATGACTGACAGTTTAACTGACAGTTAAACTGTGTCAAATTAATCTTGATAATGTCAGATAACTTTGATAGAAAGGTATGTAATGGATTATAATCAACCAATCAGCTGTCAGCTGTTAAATTTAAGTACACAATTAGATAATACCAATTTAGGTCAACCAATGACCAAGCAATGCTTCATTCTGTTCAGTCTGTGGTGTAAAAGGTGCATTAGCAATTAAAGAAAAAACACTTAAGCAAAACATGGTCAGGTCAAAGTGTCTGTATTCGCGTAAACAGTCTGTCTACAATACACTCACCTAAAGGATTTTTAGGAACACCTGTTCAATTTCTCATTAATGCAATTATCTAATCAACCAGTCACATGGCAGTTGCTTCAATGCATTTAGGGGTGTGGTCCTGGTCAAGACAATGAACTCCAAACTGAATGTCAGAATGGGAAAGAAAGGTGATTTAAGCAATTTTGAGCGTGGCATGGTTGTTGGTGCCAGACGGGCTGGTCTGAGTATTTCACAATCTGCTTAATTACTGGGATTTTCACGCACAACCATTTCTAGGGTTTACAAAGAATGGTGTGAAAAGGGAAAAACATCCAGTATGCGGCAGTCCTGTGGGCGAAAATGCCTTGTTGATGCTAGAGGTCAGAGGAGAATGGGCCGACTGATTCAAGCTGATAGAAGAGCAACTTTGACTGAAATAACTACTCGTTACAACCGAGGTATGCAGCAAAGCATTTGTGAAGCCACAACACGCACAACCTTGAGGCGGATGGGCTACAACAGCAGAAAACCCCATTGGGTACCACTCATCTCCACTACAAATAGGAAAAAGAGGCTACAATTTGCACAAGCTCACCAAAATTGGACAGTTGAAGACTGGAAAAATGTTGCCTGGCCTGATGAGTCTCGATTTCTGTTGAGACATTCAGATGGTAGAGTCAGAATTTGGTGTAAACAGAATGAGAACATGGATCCATCATGCCTTGTTACCACTGTGCAGGCTGGTGGCGGTGGTGTAATGGTGTGGGGGATTTTCTTGGCACACTTTTGGCCCCTTAGTGCCAATTGGGCATCATTTAAATGCAACGGCCTACCTGTGCATTGTTTCTGACCATGTCCATCCCTTTATGACCACCATGTACCCATTCTCTGATGGCTACTTCCAACAGGATAATGCACCATGTCACAAAGCTCGAATCATTTCAAATTGGTTTCTTGAACATGACAATGAGTTCATTGTACTAAAATAGCCCCCACAGTCACCATATCTCAACCCAATAGAGCATCTTTGGGATGTGGTGGAACGGGAGCTTCGTGCCCTGGATGTGCATCCCACAAATCTCCATCAACTGCAAGATGCTATCCTATCAATATGGGCCAACATTTCTAAAAAATGCTTTCAGCACCTTGTTGAATCAATGCCACGTAGAATTAAGGCAGTTCTGAAGGCGAAAGGGGGTCAAACACAGTATTAGTATGGTGATCCTAATAATCCTTTAGGTGAGTGTATATTATTGTGCATTCACTGTTATATGACATTCACAGTGATAATAAATTCCTCATACCATGATATATATACCATGTCATATCGCCCACTCCTATTCTATCCTATTGAAGATCACATTGATCTTACATCAGTCAAACACTTGCCCTTGACGGGTCTTTCTTTTGTAACGTGCAGGGCTTTAAACACCCTGCAGTGGATTTAATTAATCTGTCATGTGTTGCACCTTTTAACTCATGCTGCAGAGATCTGGTTTCTGTATCCTGACACTTGAAAGTAAGGAATTTGACCACCGTGACACGAAGGGCAAAGATCCACAAACACAGTTGTGCAACTTTTCACATTCCTCAACCGAAGGAAGAACATGCTGAACGGCTTAAAGGGAGAAATTGTAGAATCCTTGTTATTGCATTACATCCGTTTAAAGGCGCCTCAAATTTCTCCATCACATTCAGGTCTATGAACTGAATTTAATTTGAAGCAGGGCGTATGTGCAGAGACTTACAGGATGGCATTTTTTCCCATTGTTGTGTCCCTTGAGGGAAATTCTCTACCTGGAACCTGTGATTAGTGTGCCCATTTAATAAGTAATTTATGTTAAAGAGGTGACATTAAAAACCCACTTCAATTTCGAGTGTATCAGGCTCCGAATGGCTTTCCAAGCCCTGAAGACTTTTGCCAGCCGCTTGAAAATGAAGCCATGTCCAGATAATTCTTTTTAAATATGGTGTCATTAAAGAAAATGGAACATTTATCTTCACCTCCTCACATGGACAGCCCTTGAACACGTAACGGGAGGAACGAAGCCAAGACTGCAGGAATCTTTTTCTGTATTTGACATTAATCCATTTAATGCCATTTTTCCCCTACAAACTGAGCACATTATTGTATTTTATTTTATTGTAGTCCTATAGAAAGTATGTGCATTAGTGAGAAACAAAAATTGACCATTTGATTGATAAGACTTAATCAAGTTTGTTTGATCAAAAATAACTGTTTTCTATTTTAATATACATTTTAAAATGCAGTTTATTCCTGATGGCAAAGCTGAATTTTCAGCTTCGAGTGTTACACGTGATCCTTCAGAAATCATTCTAATATTGAATAATACAAGTATTATCAATGTTGTCATGCTGCTGAATATTTTTGTGAAAACCGTGAGAAAAAAAAAAAGGAATATTTGATGAATAGTAAGTTAAAACTAACAGCATTTATTTATCAATTTAATGTGTCCTTGCTGAATAAAAAGTAATTAAAAAAATAATAATATAGAAACTTACTGATACCAGACTTTTGAATGGTAGTGTATCTATATATACGTATATGTTCATATATGAATCTTAATTGCTTTTGCCAAATGTGCCAGAATATATTTATGGGCTTGCTCCCTACCCAAAATTAAAAAATAAAATACTAAAAATTTAAATTAGCCCATGATTTACTCACCCACAAGTCATATATGACATATGACACATATGACATTTTTCTTTCAGACTAATAAAATCAGAGTTATATTAAAAATGTCCTGGCTCTGCCAAGCTTTATAATGGCAATGAATGGTTATGTCGTTTTTGAAGTCCATAAAAGTGCATCTGTCCATCATATAACTGCTCCACTCAGCTCCAGGGTTTAATAAAGGCCTTTTGAAGCAAAGTGGCGCGTTTGTGTAAGAGAAATATGTATATTTAAAACTTTATAGACTAAAATAACTAGCTTCCAGCGGTCAGTGGTACGCGAGTCGAATTGCGTTAAAAGAGTAACCCTTGACCCTTGAACCCTTGTTGCATGCGCATTGACGAACGCAGAAGCGCAGAGGATAGAGCAAAACAAAACACCGTCATGAATTAGAGTCTAAAACAAGATTTTTTAAAGAGAAATGGCGGAGGAGTTCAATAGAAGAGAAAAGGGGCTTGAGTTTGTTGCCCAGCCCTATCAGCGAGAGGCGTCAAAGCGTGCGATGCTCCTGTACATCACGTCAGAGGTTACTCTTTCACCGTAAGCTAATTATTTTAGTCTATAAAGTTTTAAATATGGATATTTTTCTTACACAAACACACCAATTCGCTTCAGAAGCCCTTTATTAACCCCTGGAGCTGAGTGGAGCAGTTATATGATGGATAGAGATGCACTTTTATGGACTTCAAAAACGACATAACCATTCACTGCCATTATAAAGCTTTGAAGAGCCAGGACATTTTTAATATAACTCTAATTTTATTCGTCTGAAAGAAGAATGTCATACACCTAGGATGACTTGAGGGTGAGTAAATCATGGACTAATTTTCATTTTTGGGTGAACTAACCTTTTAATGACTAGGATAAATTCATAAAAAGTTGTACATTGCACCTTTTCCAATGAACCTGTATATTTTCATATTTCATATTCAGTTCTGATGGAAATGAGAAGTGACAGGGGGAGCACATCTCTGCCAGAGCAGCAGTTTGAAGATCAGAAATGTCATTAATTTTAACATTTTTATATTATGATCTGAGGGCAGATTTATTAGGTGTCATTACCGAACCGCTGCATATTTCAGAAATTCAGTTTCTTTTTGTTTGTATAGGCTTTAAGTTAATTGACTGCTAGTTATTGTTTGATATCGGCCAGGATCTTTGTTCCAGGACTGTGATCAATATATTTACACAGTGACAGATGAAAACTTCAGTCTCTGTTTCACTCAATCACTCACAAGTAGTCGGCAGAGTTGGAATAAGAGAATGGTCATGTAACCGTTTACACCAGCAATGTGAAAAACATTCACATGCAATCAATATAATCTTTTATTTACAGATAAAAACGTCTCCTGCTAGATTTGTACTTCATAGTTTGTACAATCTTTCTTTCTTTTTTTTTTGTCTTTTTTTTTTTTTGCGACTAATGCAATGCATAAACAACCATTATACTGCCTTTATTCAAATGTTTCATACTGTGATAATGTTACATTGTGACTTAATTGCAGTCTTTATATGCTTGCGTGAAATTGAGCATGCTTTCAAGAGCTGCGTTTATCACTATGAAAGCGAGAGAATGTGCTTTCAATTCTTGCATTGATTGAAGAGCTCATGGGACTAAAAGCAAAGCCCGGCTCTTTGTCTGAAAGGTGTTTGTTTTTGTCACGCCGGCTTTTTGTATCGTTACATCTTTGAGAATCATGTTTGATGAAGTGGTCAGAGAATAAGCGGCACCTAAGCTCTACAGAGACTGAGAAAAAAAACTGAAGCATGAAGCATGCCGATTTCAGATTGATGGGGACGAAGAAAGATGGCTAGGGGAGAGAAAGACAATGAGAGACGAATAGGAAAATAGATAGAGAGATATACTAGGCGCGTCAGTGGAGCCAAACAGCCGAACCTTGAGGGAAAGACGGCCAGAAATCGAGCCAGGGAAGAGGCGCTCTCGGCTGAATATCGTCGTCCGCGTGGCAAGCGCTAACACAGTAGGGAAATGAGAAGTTTGACCTTACATCACTGCCTCATCAACATGGAGAATATGAGAAACAGCCCGAGGGCATTGCTGTGCCATCTTGCAAAACACCCACCCACGTCGTCACCTCCGCCCGTGCCCACCGTGCATTAGTCTTCTCAACTCGCTCCTTTCCTAACCAAAGACTCGGGCCCCGCGGGTGAAGAGACTCTAGATGTATGCGTTTAAATGATTCTGTCAGCCTGTAGTAAATGTGTTCCCCTCCTGTGCGACAAATTGAGCGAAATGGAGGTCGTACGGTTGAACTGTTTCACACGCACGCTCGATTGAGATACTGCAAAAGTAGATGTGTTGGAGTTAATGTGGAAGTTGGTACCGCAAAGTATAAACATGTTTGTTGAGAAGTGGTGGAGGATCCATATCAGAATGTTCTCCAGTGTCATTTGTGGTATTATTTATGTATGTATATCTATTATAGTATTTATTTATGATTTTAATTAGCTTTTATTTTGGTTTTCATTTTAATTTAAGTATTTCAATCAACAAGTAGTTGTTTATAGTTTTAGTTAATAACAATTTTATTTAGATTTTATTCAGTTCATCATTTTCTTTCATCATTTTCATTTTCATCTAATATTTGCATTTTGTTTTATTTCAGATTTCATTTTAATTTTAGTTTGTTTCAATAACTTGATGTGCTTTTGTCATTTTTTTATTTGTTTTTTTCTTCTATTTAGAATTAATTTTCATATTTAGTCATTTTAGCATTTATTTTATTTTAGTAATAAAATAAATTACAATTTTTTTATAATATAATATCACTTTTTTTTCACATTTTACTTTATTTTAGCTTGATTTCAATCAGCAATTAATTCAGCTATTACATTGTTTATTAATGCATTGTTAGCTAGTTGTGTGATTTGTATATGTACCTTTCTGAAATCCATCATTTGGACACAGTCACCTCTGATAACAGATCACTCTAAATGGTAATGTAGACGTGCATTTCCTGTGAAGCTGCTTTGAAACGATATGTATTGTGAAAAGCACAATACAGATAAATGTGAAGTGAATTTAATTGAATTAGCACATTTTTAATCATTTTAGTTAACAATAACATGTTTTATCATTTTTATTAAAGGTTTTTAAGTTTGTATTTCATCTAATATTTCTATTTTACTTTATTTTATTTCAGCTTTATTTCAATTAACAAATAATTGTGATAGTTTAACAAATATAACAACATTCCACTGGGATTCCAAAAGAACATCATGAAGAAAAAAAAGTATTTCAATCAACAAATGACTTTTTTTTAATCTAATTTTAGTTAATAACAAGACTTTTTATTTGTTATTTTTATTTTATTCAGTTCATCATTTTCTTTTAAGCTTTATTTTAATCATCAAATGGTTTTTCATAGTTTTAGTTTAAAAATATAACACTTATTTTATTTGTATTTTATTTGGTCTATAATGAAGTTTTTCAAACTAATATTTATTTTATTTTAATTCAGCTTTATTTCAATCAACAAATTATTATTTTTTAAATAGTTTTTGCTAACAATAACATTCCACGGCTCTATTCCATACAACGTTTCACTGGGATTCCAAAAAGAACATCATGAAAAAATCATTATAGAAGTATTATCAGTGGATGTGACCGTTCAGAGCTGTGTTCTGTGTTTCTCCAGATGTGTCAGGTGAAAGCAGCCAGAGCGGAGGGCAGTTCCAGGGTCGTCCGTCTGAGGTCTGGTCCCAGTGGCAGAGTCAACACCACAGCCAGCAGGGTGGAGACCCACATCCTCATCCCCAGTCCAACCAGACGGAGGTCTTCCAGGTGAGTGCTTGACTTAACGTTCATACTCATCAAGCCTGTGTTCAGCACATGTAGAGTTGCATTGGTGGGCAGTGGCCTGTGATTGACCTGTAGTCAAAAATATGCCGTTTAAATCATTTTTATTAATTTTATTGAACAATAACAACACTGATTATTACTCATAGTTGCTATGTCTGTGAAACTCTAAAAAGGAAAAAGATTGTTTTTGGTGAAAATCTAGCTTTCATTGTACCTCTTGAATCTTATTTGCATTCATTCAAATATGTTGCATCAGATGGTTTGTGATAAGAACTCATGCCAATGTCATTGACGTCAAACCTTGTGTGATGCGTCACATTTGAGAAAGAAATATCAAAATTTTACCACAAAAATTGTAATTCTTGGATTGGTTCTATTTTTTAAAAATTCTGCAGATTAAAATTTTGGTGTCACTCTTGATGTGAATCAGCCTTTACAGTTACAATGACTCACAAAGCTGTAACTCTGAATGTAGCCTGTCTGATTCAACGGAGCGCTGTATTTCTGTCCCACAGGATATGCTGCCAATGCCGGGCGATCCCACTCAAGGAACAACCAATTACAACATTGAAGACTTTGCCGACCTCGGCATGTTCCCACCGTTTTCTGAGTAAATGGAGACTCGTATATATTTGTTCGTTTTGTTTTGGTTCAGACTGCAGTACCTTCATCTCACGTGACACACATGTCACTGCTGAAACACATTTCTGAATACACACACTCTTGACTTGATCATTCGTACCAAACGGTTAAAAACGCAGTGCAAACACAGCAAAAATAACTATATCCCATTCTTGATGTTCCTCATCATTTGATCCTCATGTCATGATTAACTGCTGGCATTATCACTAGAAAATATATACGTAAACCCCCCCTTTAAATACATTTGTTTACAGTCCAATTTTTGTGAGCGGTAACCTGTTAGGCATTATTTACTTCAATTAATAAAGCGCAATAACTAATAAGCCTAATTTACATAGAAAGCAGGCGAATTTAATGCCTAGTTTGGGTGAAATGTGAAGATTGTCAAAATGACTGTATGCTAAACTTGGATGATTCACGCAGCAACCTCATATCAGGACTGTTTTCACACACACACACACAGGAATCCAGCAAAAATATAATGAAGAGTTCTTCTCTTTTTTTTGACGTTTTTATCATACAGAAGTATTTTCAGAATCTTTCATGATGCGAAGAATCTTTTTCTTCAAGTGTTGCACCTCATTTTTCATTGCCAAACAGCATCTTGCTGACAAAAAATGCTGAGATATTTTTACGCTTAACGTGTAAAATGTAGTCTATGTAGTGATGTCTATAACCTAGCTAAACTAATAATAAATGTAGACGGATGTAAAGAAAAACAGTATTTGATTTAAATCGAAATTTGCATTTGCAGCCTTTTTTTTCTTTTCTTTTTTTTTTACTTTTGTTGTTCGTACAAAAACACTAGCAACAGTGTCACTTTGTGAAGTAATCGACACCAGCCTCATATGAGAAATGCAGCATAAAAATAAACAATGTTCATTGTAATCTTTGTGGCAGCTGCAATTCTTGCTATTAACTTTTTGGACTAATAACGTGGACTTCTCGTTTTCATGATGAAACTCGATCATGCCACAACTATGGACTGATGGAAAGACCTCGACATGAAATCTAAACCTTTTTTGCTAAATCAAATGGATGTTTAATGTAAATAATGTGATTTTTATGTCGGACCATGTTTTATTTGACATACAGCTATATATACTTGTGTAGGTTTAATATCATTGTGTGCAATGTGAGTGCATATTTAACTCTCGGTACTTAGTTAGCCTGTCCATTGTACAATGAGTTTAGGATTGTATAAATTGTGCAAATGTGTTCCATTATTTTTGTGTAACTTTATGACAAGAACTTGTGCTTGTGACAATAAATTCTCATTGAATATGTGCATTTCAATCAAATAGACTGAGCTGTATTCATTGGGTTGCTCAATCTACACATTTTTAACATATTAAACGTTCATTTGCCAGTTTGTTTTGTTTAAAGGGATCATAAACTGAGAAATCAATTTCATTGAGCTTTTAATGTTTAAGAGGTCATCATACTATTAGAATATCCTGTAAGTTTCATAATTAAAAACTTCCTTGTTAGTTATTGGAACCAAGCCCAGCGAAGCGAGTATTGTGGAATGTGCCTATCTATGACAGATAGGTGAAAGAGCGCCTCTGCAGAAGAAAATCAATGCCCACTTCATCATTGCAACTTTGGCCCCGCCCACTGGTGTGTTAGTGAGATGATGAGGAGAGAAGAGGTTCAGGATACAGGACTAAAAATAACATGCCTTCCGAAGGATTCTAATGTTAGGAATGTGGTTCTTTATTACCAGCAATGTAAATGTCTTAAGTTGAGCATTATTTATTTGTATTCGGTACATTTCACTGTGGATTCTTTGGTAAATCAGACACTTACTATATTACTCAACAGTAATGCCACAGCACGCAAGTAACCGTGTTAATTCTAATGCCTGATCTGTTGGTGACCAGTGATTTCTGATTCATGTACAGTCAGATGTTCTTTGTTCAGTGACTAAATGGTCAACTTAACATTGTTTTACTTAGTACGATGAAAATAATCTGTTATTTAAACTGATTAAATTATATATAGAAAGCAATCAAAGAACGCTCCCTTTACAATCGCTGGAGCATGTCTGTGATCGGCTAAAACACTCATCACTGCAACCTTTCATGCCACGATCTATATATAATGCCATAAATCTAAATATAAAGCTGTAGTCAACACTTTTCATGATTAGTTAACCTTAAAGTTAGTTAACCCTAAAAGTTTTCCACATGTAATACTTACTATTTCACAAGAGACACGCCCCTTAAAACGTTCAGAGCAGAGGGCTAAAATCAGGGTAAGAATGCGTTTTATTTCTAAATTGACCTTTTTTTATGTAAAAAATCATACTAACATATGTGCACCACAGGAAACATAAAACGATGCAGTTCATGACCCTTTAACATGTCAAAAAAAATTGTAAATTCAATACTGAAAACATGATTTCTCTCCATCAATGCTAATTTGCATTAGTTTTGTGTCTGTTGGTTTCATGTTGACTTCTTTTATGTAGGTATACAAAAAGCTCATTTCAGCTATAATGTAAAACTTCTTTCAGCAATTGTAGCATTATGGTAAATAGCTTTTTGTGCCATATATTATATGGTCTGTGTGCATACAACTTTATTGCTGCTCCAAGAAACATCAATGGGCAAATTGAGACTTACTGCCTGTTAATTTATGCTTCCTTATCCTGCTTATTTAGGTTGTTGGTCAGGGAACAGGAAGGGGATTTGACCACAGGGATTACTCATAAACGCCAGCAGACGCTAAATATGCTTTCTGAATTCATTTGGACATTCAAACTCCACCGAGGAATAGTGAAGGCCTTTGATACTGCGGTCGCTCATGAGGACCTGCTCTGCCCTCATCTCTAAAATGGGCCATAGTATTTCCTAAACTCTATCTTATTGTTTTTTCTTTGTTTTGTTTTTTTTGCATCCAGTAATAAACCCAGGTGCTATTGTTGATTCCTCAAAATTCCCACTTACGACTTTAAGAAGCACATTTAAATGATTTTTATTTAACGTGGAGAAATATCAACTAAGTAGAATAAGTTGCAAAGTACTTGCAAAGTTACTTGTAGTCAGTAGAATGTTTGGAGGAGCATCAAAATAAAGTGTAGCAGATAGACTATATTGCCAAAAGTTTTGGGATGCCTGCCTTTACATGCACATGAACTTTAATGACATCCCATTCTTAATCCGTAGGGTTTAATATGGAGTTGGCCCTTTGCAGCTATAACAGCTTCAACTCTTCTGGGAAGGCTTTCCACAAGGTTTAGGAGTGTGTTTATGGGAATTTTCTTTCATTCTAGAAGTGCATTAGCACTGATTTTGGACGAGAAGGCCTGGCTCGCAGTCTCTGCTCTAATTCATCCCAAAGGTGTTCTGTCGGGTTGAGGTCAGGACTCTGTGCAGGCCAGTCAAGTTAATCCACACCAAATTTACTCATCCATGTCTTTATGGACCTTGCTTTGTGCACTGCTGCGCAGTAATGTTGGAACAGGAAGAGGCCATCCCCAAACTGTTCACACAAAGTTGGGAGTATGAAATTGTCTTAAAATGTCTTGGTATTCTGAAGCATTAAGAGTTCATTTCACTGGAACTAAGGGGCCAAGCCCAACCCCTGAAAAACAACCCCACACCATAATCCCCCCTCCACCAAACTGTACACTTGGCACAATGGACTCAGGCAAGTACCATTCTCCTGGCAACTGCCAAACCCAGACTCGTCCATCGGATTGCCAGACAGAGAAGCGTGATTCGTCACTCCAGAGAACACGTCTCCACTGCTCTACTCAAGTCAAGTCACCTTTATTTATATAGCGCTTTTTACAATGCCGATTGTTTCAAAGCAACTTCACAGTGTTAACAGGAAAATAATGCAACATAATTTGATTCGGCTGTACAGCCGTTCTGGAGAAAACGGTGATGTTATCCAGCTAATTTCAATTATCATATAGTGTCAATGCGGGCAGATCAGCAATCTAGTTGAATATTTAGTGTCCCCAACTGAGCAAGCCAAGCCAAAGGCGACAGTGGCAAGGAACCAAAACTCCTTCAAGTGGCATAATGGAGGAAAAAAAACCTTGGGAGAAACCAGGCTCAGTCGGGGTGCCAGTTCTCCTCTGGCCAACGAACAGACAGTGTATGATTATGATTCTGGCAACATTTCAGGTCAGAAGTCATATTAGTTCGGAATATTCAAAGATCAGAGTCATCACGCCGGGGACGGGTTTATGGAGGATGTCGTGTTGATGAAGCAATTTCAGGGAGAGTCTAATTGACACACTCTCTGCAGACACTTCAGGGATGCGTTGGTCATGTCTGGGCGCAGGTCCACCATGTGATCTGGATACGGCCTGGACCCGGCTGACTGCAGTAAACCTTGGGATAAACAGAGAGACTAACATCAGCGTAGATGCCATTCTTCTTATGATGTAACGAGTACATCAGGTGTTATGGGAAGTGTTCCCGGTTCCGGCTGACCTAGTTAATGCAGCCTAACAATCATTTACTGATTTGAATAATAGAAATTGATAATGTTCTATGTGTATGCCATAGTAAAGAGATGTGTTTTTAGTCTAGATTTAAACTGACAGAGTGTGTCTGCTTCCCGAACAATGCTAGGAAGACTGTTCCAGAGTTTAGGTGCTAAACAGGAAAAGGATTGACCGCCTGCAGTTGATTTTGATATTCTAGGTATTATCAACTGGCCAGAATTTTGAGACCGCAATAGATGTCAATTGCTCTAGAGTCCAGTGGCGGCGTACTTTACACCACTACATCCGACGCTTTGCATTGCACCTGATGTAAGGCTTGGATGCAGCTGCTCTGCCATGGAAACCCATGACACAGGTGAAAAAAGCCAGGCAAAGACTGTACCACCTGCGCCAGCTGAGGAAATTCAGGGTTTCACCAGCTATCCTGAAAACTTTCTATTTAGGGGCGATAGAAAGTGTTTTAACTCAGTGCATCACAGCGTGGTATGGGAACAGCACCAGTCATGACCGCAAAGCCCTGCAAAGAGTAGTGCGCTTATCCGAGCGTATCTCAGGGTCAGCTCTCCCGTCTCTGCAGGACGTCTACACCAAACGCTGCAAAGGTAGAGCTACCAAGATCATCAAGGACTCTAATCACCCTGCAAACCCTCATTTCACGCTGCTACCATCTGGTAAGCGCTTCCAAGCCTGATGGCCAAAACTGAGAGACTCAGGAGGAGCTTCTTCCCCAGGCCATCAGACTCCTGAACTCAGTCACTTAACATCACGTGACTTCACGTCAGGATAAACATCGATACACTGACATTGCACTGCACTTTCTGTTCTCGTTGTTACTGTGTAACAACCTGTCATAAACCTGTTTGCACATTATACTCATAAATATGTGGTTAACAAATGTATAAAAGTCTACAGTTTACTCACTGCACAGTTTATTTCACTTATTTTATTCCACTTTATCCTTATTTGTTACCTTTTTTCTCTTGACTTGATTATTTATAATTCTACAGATATAGACATATATATATATATATATATATATATATATATATATATATATATATATATATATATATATATAGATAGTACTTTTTTATATCCTATTTCTATTATAATTTCTTCCTTGTGTTTTTAACTGTGAATTTGCACTGTCCATGGAGCGGACCTGTTTACATTTCACTGCCGGTTGTATATTCTGTATATAACTGTGTATGTGACAAATAAAACTCTTGAATCATTCCATGAAGCTCTCTACGCACTGTTCTTGAGCTAATCTGAAGGCCACATGACGTTTGGAGGTCTGTAGCTATTGACTCTGCAGAAAGTTGGCGATTTCTGCACACTGTGCACCTCAGCATGCGCTGACCCCGCTCTGTGATTTTATGTGGCCTACCACTTCGTGGCTGAGTTGCTGTTGTTCCCAATTGCTTTCACTTTGTTATAATACCACTAACAGTTGACCGTGGAATATTTAGTAGTGAGGAAATTTCATGCTTGAGTTCCTGAGAGTGACCCATTCTTTCACAAATGTTTGTAGAAGCATCTGCATGCCTAGGTGCTTGATTTTATACACCTGTGGCTATGGGAGTGATTGAAACACCTAAATTCAATGATTTGGAGGGGTGTCCCAATACTTTTGCCAATATAGTGTAGTCTACTAATACTCTAATGTCCACTAATTGACATATAGTTGCAAAGTTACTTATAGTTAGTAGACCATTGAAATAAAGTGCGACCAAGATGGTTAATAGTTACTAATAACTACACTGCTTATGATGCATATTAAGAATGTCAATGAGCTTCTGCCATGAATAATGGACATGCCCCCTGCTCCAGGTTTCCAACTGGCAGCTATGTTATGTGGTATGTTGTAAACCATGTGGTTAATGTTCATGTGTGCTCACCTTGTATATGATCGTTCTGACATGACTTGAAGATAGCAAATCTTTTTGCAGGTGGTTTTCTTCTACGTGCATGTGAGCGTGCCGAGAGACCGTATCAGCTCATGATATAATTGCATTTCTGTACACTGTCAAAAATGTTAATGTTAAGCTCCTTCTGGGGGAAGCATGACATGACTTGACTGGCTAGAAGCGTAAACAGCAGCTCTGTTAAATCGCGTTCATTGCGTGCGTCTCTGTTTAATGCAGAAGTACTTTTCAGATGTTCAGCATTCCAGCGGATCTTGATGCTCTTTGATTAGACGGTCTGAATTCTCGGATGACACCTCAGAACTGTTTAGTAAGGAAACTTGAGATGTTTTGCTGAGGTCAGCCATGTGAAATCTGGCTGCATTCACTGTCATTCCTGCATGTTTTTACTGATGTTTTTAACAGCATGAAAAGTTTTCTTAAATAATTGGATTAACCTATAAAAAAATAATAATAAAAAAGAAGGAAAAAGGAAAGTATATTTATATGAAAATATATAGGAAAGGCACCATGAAATCAAAATTGACAATTCTTTTTATGGAATATTGCAGTATTTATTATAAATTATTTATTTAATCCATGCACATCATATTATTATTATTATTATTATTATTATTAACCCATGTCCTTTGTAATCTTTAATCAAAATAACTTCCCCTCCCACTTACAGCTCATCTCGTCTCTGATGATGTGTTTACAGGCGTGAGGGCGGGGCAACCTGTCACTCACATGCGACCCACCAATAGCAAACCACAACCATCCAATCAATTCCCCATGGACAAAATCAAGTCCCATCCTACATTTTTTTCCTTGTTCGAGAAGCTGTTTATAGGCTATATTATTTCTTTATTTGTCCTCTTCCCAGCATGCACCCTCATAAATTAATAGTATAGCATTGCATTGTTTGGCCGTTTGCTAGTTTTAAAAATGATAAATTATATATTTAATTATACTATTATATTTACTATCACATTTAGTAATTTAAGTTTGTTACTCTATTTGAAATAATAGGTAAGTTTATGCAGTAGCAATACAATTTGTTGTATCTGTTAACATTATTTGCACTATGACCTAACATAAATGATGAATTGCTCACCTAGCCTATTGTAGCTCATGTTAGTTAGTATACTAACTAATGTTAACAAATGAGACCTTATTGTAAAGTGTCATTGTTTATTTTTTGTCAATAATTTAAGACGCGCACATACAGTATATTGCCGAAAGTATTGGGACACCCCTCCAAATCATTGAATTCAGGTGTTCCAATCACTCCATTGGCCACAGGTGTATAAAATCAAGCACCCAGGTATTCAGACGCTTCTACAGACATTTGTGAAAGAATGGGTCACTCTCAGGAGCTCGGTGAATTCAAGCGTGGTACTGTGATGGGTTGCCACCTGTGAGTCCATTCATGAAATTTCCTCACTTCTAAATATTCCACAGTCCTTCTGGCCATACAACAACATTCCCAAATAATAACATTAGCCTATATCTAAACAAAATATAGACAGAAATCCACTAAATAGATTTAACAGCAAAAATTAAAAAAAAAAATCAATGCAAATACTGAAACAGCCCTATAAGCCTTCATTGTGACCTAACCAAACGCGACACGTGAGGAAAATGATCTTTTCCATGTTAATGAGAGGGTTTTTTTTGTACTAACCAGCTGCAACGGCGATTCTATTTTACAAACAGTTTTTATTTCTGTTCTGTTGTGGCTGGAACAACATACAAAGTATGACAAGTGCAGATTATGTGCTTTATTTAATGTAAAGGGAATTTAAAGTGAGCTTGATATCATTTTTCGTGACCTTTATAGATGTAGCCTCACTGAAAACAACAATGGATAATTCACCTCAGATCTTGAAAATAAATGAAAGGAAACAACCAGGCTATGTTCGAACTGTCAACTCAAGGTTAACAAGCAAGTGTATTCTATGATAAAAATTAAAAACAATTCAGTCACTCTATGTATTTTTAATTATGCTAAAATGGTGTAAGATTTGGGAATTCGATATTGTACTTATCCATTTCTTTGTGAAAGCAGTCAGTGCACTTGCAGAGAGAGCCCACCCACATGCTATTCTGATTGGCTCTGACTTTTGATTGATTGATCTCGGGTCGAGTCTGGTTTGCCGTGTGTTGCATCGCGTCGCTGAACGCGTCTGGTTAGGACACAGAGGCTGTTTAAATTTGCTTTTCAAAGCTGCAACAGAACTAACTAGCAGCATCATGAGCTGTTTATTTCCCCCGCTTGTCTGAATGCCAGGGTATGGCCATACTGGCCCTGTCGCCAACTTTCTGCAGAGTCAATAGCTACAGACCTCCAAACTTCATGTGGCCTTCAGATTAGCTCAATAACAGTGTGTAGAGAGCTTCATGGAATGGGTTACCATGGCCAAGCACCTGCATCCAAGCCTTACATCACCAAGTGCAATGCAAAGCGTCAGATGCAGTGGTGTAAAGCACGCCGCCACTGGACTCTAGAGCAGTGAAGACGTGTTCTCTGGAGTGACTAACCATGCTTCTCTGTCTGGCAATCTGATGGATGAGTCTGGGTTTGGCGGTTGCGAGGAGAACGGCTTTGTTCTCGGCTTTGACTGCATTGTGCCAAGTGTAAAGTTTGGTGAAGGGAGGATTATGGTGTGGGGTTGTTTTTCAGGGGTTTGGGCTTGGCTCCTTAGTTCCAGTGAAAGGAACTCTTAATTCTTCAGCATACCAAGACATTTTGGACAATTTCATGCTCCCAACTTTGTGGGAACAGTTTGGTGATGGGGAGCAAGGTCCATAAAGACATGGATGAGCGAGTTTGGTGTGGAGGAACTTGACCGGCCTGCACCTCAACCCGACAGAACACCTTTGGGATGAATTAGAGCGGAGACTGCGAGCCAGGCCTTCTCGACCAACATCAGTGCCTGACCTCACAAATGAGCTTCTAGAACAATGGTCAAAAATTCCCATAAACACACTCCTAAACCTTGTGGAAAGCCTTCCCAGAAGAGTTGAAGCTGTTATATCTGCAAAGGGTGGGCCAGCTCCATATTAAACCCTACGGATTAAGAATGGGATGTCATTAAATTTTATGTGCATGTAAAGGCAGGTGTCCCAAAACTTTTGGCAATATAGTGTATTTGAGATGAAGCACAAATTTGCACCATTTAAAACCATACAAATAAATAAATTTAACCATTTGCATTTAACTCTAATTTGAAAATATATTTTTAAACTTAATCTGAAGTTCAGTGAATACATTTAATTAGAATAATGTAGATGAATTAGACTAAAAATTCGACTTTTTACAGTTATGAAGGATTGTAAATACATAGTAAAAGTTTTCATTCCCCACCTTACAGGCTTACAGCTATGTAATCAAAACCTGTTTTTGTTTTGGAACGCTACCAGCATATTAATTTAATGTTGCGTGCAACACACTCGTATCTGACAGGATCAGGTCAGGCCCTGTTGGGTTTTGTACATTCAAAGTGGGTTTTTGCAATAAAACCATTAACAAGTTTTGAGTGACAAATTAAAATATGGCTTCTGCCCTGCTGTTTTCAGGTGTGTTTTTGAATTGTTTCATATGAGGGCCAAACAAAGTGGAAAAGATTATATGGATTGCTTTGTCAGATTAACAAGTTAGATATCACTCCACTGACTTTAGACGGCAAATTCTGAGGCACGTCCTGATTTTGCCAAGTTAAACACATTCCTGGCTCAACATATTTTGTGGATCCTGGAACAATATTCCGGTCCAAAAATGTTTATCCATACTACCTCTAAAGCTAGCCCTACCCATAAGTTATGATAGGTGAATAACACTGATGTAGAAGCCCCTAACCCTGGCCTAAACTTGACATGAAGTGTAAACGTGTCCCTCAAATCTGATTGGTTGTTTGGAATGTTGTTCCTGTATCAACAAAGCTGTTGATCCAGGAACATGTTGCACTTTGTGAAGTCAGGTTCTGCAACTCTGAGTGTCCAGGCCGTTAGCTTTCCCATTCATGTTTGTCGGTTCGCTCTACTGGATGCAGGATGTTCTTGCTGTCTGAACACTGTGGAAAACTGACGTCATGAAAATGCTGACTAATGGAACCACAAGAACACACGCAGTCCAAAACTCTTCACTAGTGACTGTCCTGAACTGTGATGTCAAAGACTGCAGATGGGGAGAAAGATATTCATTTCAAGTTGTTTAGGTTTATATCCATCCTTTGTGTGTTCATTTATTTTAAATTCTGGCTAATTTGATTTTGATTTCAACTACTGCGAGTGTGTACTATTAGCTGTTTAATATATTTGACCCACTCAAAAAAATATTTAGCCCTAAAATTAAGTATGCATTTGAAATGTATATAAAATCTCCATCCATTTGGATTAGACAGTTTTGACATAGACTAATAAACTTAATGTTATGCATGTTTGTGCAGAGGCGGACAGTAGTGAAGTATTTTTACTCTGCTTAAGTACGTTTTTCAATTGTCTGTACCAGGGCTGTGCACAGACATTTTGAGGGGCAGTGGCCCAAACCAAAAAAAGGGGCACTATAAGGGGGTTGAGTATCATCTTTAATATAGAGAATGAATAACAAACCTTTTACAATAATATTATAAATATAATTGTTAGGCTTTAGTGCTATTCAATTTATGTTGTTGTAATTATGCTTCCAAAAAGTTGATTCTGCGCTAATTTGTTCTCATAGTTAATCTTTTTTTTTTTTTTTTATGTTGTAGATTTAAGTAGCAAATGAGAATCACTAAATTTATTGAATATATTTTCAGTTTTGTTCAAGGTAATTAAAGCAACAGTTTTTCAATAACAGAAGAATATGTAAAAGGATGGCATTTGGGGTAAAAGGCATATTTATCATAATAAACAGCTGACTGACTTTAACATTTGTTGATATGACATGGCTAGATTCAGATGGTAAATATCATATTTATAATAAAAATGTGATAATAATCATATCATATAATACCAGTTTACAAACTCGATTCCAAAAAAGTTGGGACACTGTACAGATTGTGAATAAAAACAGAATGCAATGATGTGGAAGTTTCAAATTTCAATATTTTATTCAGAATACAACATAGATGACATATCAATTGTTTAAAAAAACAAAAATGGCGCCACTGGGTTCGGTCGCCGTTCAGGTCGCTCCGCGAAGACTGTGCTTTTATTTACTATTTTACTTTCTTTTACTCTCAATTTTTACAAACTTATCAACTGCATTGATCTGCTATGACAGCAAAACTCTTTTGGACATTGGTTACCTCTACACTGGACTGTTTCAGGACACTTTCGCCGATCCTCTGTGGCCATCTGAGATCCTTCGGAACGCCGAGTTGAACAATGGACAGACGGGTCAACGACGAAGAATCAAGAAACACCGCGGGAAATGCGCTGGGATACGCAACAGACTGAGGAAAAGGGCATTCAGCCCACCTCCCCCGAGCATTCTGCTCGCAAATGTTCAATCCTTGGAGAATAAGATGGACGATCTTAGAGCCAGGATAAGTTTTCAATGGGACATGAGGGACTGTAACATCTTTTGTTTGTTCGAAACATGGCTCACACCCGCGGTCCCGGACACAGCTGTGACGCCGTCGGAGAAACTTCTCTGTTTTTCGGATGGACAGAACAGCCGAGGCCGGTAAATCCAAAGGCGGTGGAGTATGCTTCATGGTCAACAAGAAATGGTGCAACCCCAGGAACATCACCATTCTCTCGCGGTCCTGCTCACCTCATCTGGAACATTTAACAATCATTTGCCGCCCCATTCTATCTGCCGAGGGAGTTTTCTGCGGTCGTCGCAACCGCTGTTTACATTCCACCACAGGCAGACACAGTGCTGGCTTTATCTGGCCTTCATGATGCTGCCAGCGGCGTCATAAACAAACACCCCGACGCGGCGTACATTGTCACGGGCGATTTTAACAAAGCAAACCTAAAGAAATTCTTGCCAAACTTTCACCAGCACGTCTCCTGTCCTACACGAGGAGCAAACACACTGGATCACTGCTACTCTCCGTTTAAGAACGCCTATAAAGCGCGGTCACTTCCAGCTTTTGGCAAATCGGATCATGCCGCCATTTTCCTCACACCTGAATACAAACAAAGGCTTGTTCAGGAACCCCCGGTGAGGTGGGAAGTTAAGCGCTGGTCGCCCCATTCAGAGACCGCACTACAGGCAGCTCTGGATGATGTGGATTGGAACATGTTCCGAGCGAGTTCAGCTGACGTAAGCGAGTTCACAGATGTGGCGCCTTGCTTCATCAACACGCTTGCAGAGCAAGCCACGCAAACAATAACAATAACGTCCTTCTCAAATCAGAAACCGTGGGTGGACAATTCAATCCGCGCTGCAGTGAACACACGCACTGCCGCTTACAACGCGGTCTCCTAACGGGGAATATGAATGAATACAGATCGTCCTGCTATGCTCTGCAACGCGCAGTTAAAGCCGCAAAACTCTGTTATAAAGATCGAGTGGAGTCTCATTTCCAACTCAACGACTCCCGGCGCATGTGGCAAGGTCTGAGGTCCATCTGCTCTTTTGGATCTAAATCCTCTGCAGAGGTGAGCGCTGATCCGTCGCTTGTGAATGAGTTAAACTCTTTCTACGCTCGCTTTGACTGTAACCGCGGCAACGCGACTCCGCCAAGTGGCGCGTCAGAGGAATTACTCAGAGCAGCAACAACCACGTGATCTCTGTCTCGGAGGATGAAGTTCGGAGGGCACTCAAGCGTGTGGACGTCAGGAAAGCTGCTGGGCCAGATGGTATTTCAGGCCATGTTCTGCAGTCCTGTGCTGATCAGCTCGCCGGGTTGTTTACATCTATCTTCAATGAGTCCCTCGCTACATCTGTGGTCCCCACCTCCTTCAAAAAATCCACCATCATCCCTGTCCCTAAGAACAGTAAACCCTCTTGCCTAAATGACTATCGTCCAGTGGCTCTCACATCTATAGTCATGAAGGTCTTTGAGAGACTAAAAACACCATTTGCGCCTACATTCCTGACACTTTGGACCCTCTTCAGTTTGCCTATCATCCCAATAGATCAATTGAAGATGCCATCTCTCATGTCCTCCACTCCTCCCTCACTCACATCGACAGCAAAAGTCACATTCCCATCAAGCTAACCTCCAAACTCCTGGATCTCGGCCTGAATCCTTCTCTCTGCCACTGGATTGAAGACTTCCTCACTGGCAGGCCTCAGGTGGTGAGAATAGGCCAGTCCACCTCCTCCTCCATCACCCTGAGTGTGGGAGCTCCACAGGGCTGTGTCCTGAGTCCCCTGCTCTACTCTCTCTACACGCATGACTGTTTGTCCACACACAGCTCCACCTCTATCATCAAATTTGCTGATGATACTGTTGTCCTGGGCCTCATTTCCAACAACAATGAGACGGCATACTTGGACGAGGTGGAGCATCTAACATCATGGTGCCAGGACAACTGTCTCTCTCTGAATGTTGGCAAGACCAAATAAATAATTGTGGACTTCAGGAAGAGACAGCAACGGACATACTCCCCCCTCATGATCAGCGGGTCACCAGTAGAGAGAGTGAGCAGCTTCAAGTACCTGCTGCCATCTGGTAAGCGCTTCCGAAGCCTGATGGCCAAAACTGAGAGACTCAGGAGGAGCTTCTTCCCCCAGGCCATCAAACTCTGAACTCAGTCACTTAACATCACGTGACTTCACTTCTGGATAAACATCGATACACTGACATTGCACTGCACTTTCTGTTCTCGTTGTTACTGTGTAACAACCTGTTATAAACCTGTTTGCACATTATACTCTTATACATTTGTTAACCACATATTTATAAGTCTACAGTTTACTCACTGCACAGTTTACCTCACTTATTTTATTCCACTTCTTTATTCTTATTTTTTTACTTTTTCTTCTACTTGACTTGATTATTTATAATTCTACAGATATATATATATATATATACTTTTTATATATACTAGTACTTTTTTATCCTATTTCTATTATAATTTCCTCCTTGTGTTTTTAACTGTGAATTTGCACTGTCCATGGAGCGGACCTGTTTACATTTCACTGCCGGTTGTATATTCTGTATATAACTGTGTATGTGACAAATAAAACTCTTGAATCTCTTGAACTGAGAAAATGTATCATTTTAAGGGAAAAATAAGTTGATTTTAAATTTCATGGCATCAACACATCTCAAAAAAGTTGGGACAAGGCCATGTTTCCCACTGTGTGGCATCCCCTCTTCTTTTTATAACAGTCTGCAAACGTCTGGGGACTGAGGAGACAAGTTGCTCAAATTTAGGAATAGGAATGTTGTCCCATTCTTGTCTAATACAGGCTTCTAGTTGCTCAACTGTCTTAGGTCTTCTTTGTCCCATCTTCCTCTTTATGATGCGCCAAATGTTTTCTATGGGTGAAAGATCTGGACTGCAGGCTGGCCATTTCAGTACCCGGATCCTTCTTCTACGCAGCCATGATGTTGTAATTGATGCAGTATGTGGTCTGGCATTGTCATGTTGGAAAATGCAAGGTCTTCCCTGAAAGAGACGACATCTGGATGGGAGCATATGTTGTTCTAGAACTTGGATATACCTTTCAGCATTGATGGTGCCTTTCCAGATGTGTAAGCTGCCCATGCCACACGCACTCATGCAACCCCATACCATCAGAGATGCAGGCTTCTGAACTGAGCGCTGAGAACAACTTGGGTTGTCCTTGTCCTCTTTAGTCCGGATGACATGGCATCCCAGTTTTCCAAAAAGAACTTCAAATTTTGATTTGTCTGACCACAGAACAGTTTTCCACTTTGCCACAGTCCATTTTAAATGAGCCTTGGCCCAGAGAAAACGTCTGCGCTTCTGGATCATGTTTAGATATGGCTTCTTTTTTGACCTCTGACTGATAATACATCACATTAAGTTTATCACTTCATGTTGAAACTGTGTAGTCCAAATAAGTGGAAATTTTATATGCAGTTCAAATACTTAAATCTTATTTTTGTTCCAGTGGGTGTTTAAATCAATACATTTTTTTCCCAAAACAGCATGAACAGCATTTTTTTGTTTTTTTTTTTAAACACATCATATTCAAAAAAAAAAAAAAAAAAAAGACAAAAAAATGCTGTTCATGCTGTTTTGGAAAAAAAATGTATTGAAAAATACATATTCAAAAAAAAAAAAAAAGTATCGCCCTTTAAACAGCTGCCTGTCATGATACATGACATATGTTCAGTGATGTTTCTTTTCTTTCTGATTTCTCAGAAATTTCAGAGGCCCCTAAAATAACAACCCATCCTGCTGTGCAATACTTGCCCTCAGTTTGAGTATATTCAGTACATAAACATGTTAAAAAGACACTGGTTCTGTTCTAAAACTGCCTATAGGAAGCATTATTTTTTATTATATTATTATTATGCTGCATTCTAATATACCTTCTTTTGGCCAAATTCTAAAACAACACTTTTTTTTTGTGATCATGAAAGCAGTGAAAAATCCAACACTTAATTCTGTTATTTGTTATCCAGTTCATTGACTCTAGCCTTGGGAAGTCAGAGACTCCCAACTTCATTAGAGGAGAACAAGCTCAATCTTGGTTTCCAAAAAGATTCCTAGAATCTCTCCAGTACCTCAATTAAGTTACGTGTAACCTCAATGTGTGTAATGTGAGATGGTTTCTGGTTCCTCCTGAATGTAAATTGACACACTTTACCTTCCAAAGTGAAATCGTGGTGTCGGTGATCATTAGCTACGAGAAACTCCCTTGGGCGAAACTTCCTTGAGGTTCCTTCACATTGTTTACAGCTAAAACTCTTAAGAAGACATCAATTACCCTGAGGACCTGAGGCAAAGCTGTGATGGACACGTTCTTGAAGATATTTTGACAACCTTCTCCGCCTTCAAACCATTCAAAGAGAGGGCAGCTGCCCCCCAAAAAATGTTCTTCGCTTTGAATATGGCGTTATGGTGTAACAAACAATAAATTAATTCCTTTTTCTCTGAATGTGAGACAAGAAAATTTGTTTTGACATGTTTGTAATAGATTTCTGTCCCTCCATTGACAGTCCATGCAACTACCACTTTGAAGCTTCAAAAAGTTCATAAAGAGATTCAAGATTCAAGAGTTTTATTTGATACCAATCAAAATTTGAAGTTCTTGTTGGAAAACTGGGACGCCATGTATCCAGACTAAAGAGGACAAGGACAACCCAAGTTGTTCTCAGTGCTCAATGACATCGTACAACTAATCCAAATTAACTGAGTCAAAATTTTCTGAAGAGACAAAATCGCTCTATATGATGAACAGATTGAATTTGGACTTTTATTCACATATAAACATTCATCAACTCACATCAGTTATGGTAAACAGAAGCTCAAGCATGTTCACTTGAAATGCGGGAAACAATGATGTTCATTATCATGTGCTATGCAACACATTTGAGCTTTTGCAAGAACCAATGAGGGTCATTCTCGTGTGTTACACAACACGTTTGAGCTTCTGCAAGAACCAATGAGGTTCATGTTACGCAGAACATTTGAGCTTCTGCAAGAACCAATGAGGTTAATTCTCGTGTGTTACGCAGCACGTTTGAGCTTCTGCAAGAACCAATGAGGTTCATTCTCGTGTGTTACGCAGCACGTTTGAGCTTCTGCAAGAACCAGTGAGGTTCATTCTCGTGTGTTACGCAGTACGTTTGAGCTTCTGCAAGAACCAATGAGGTTCATTCTCATGTTACGCAGAACTTTGAGCTTCTGCAAGAACCAATGAGGTTCATTCTCATGTTACGCAGCATGTTTGAGCTTCAGCAAGAACCAATGAGGGTCATTCTCGTGTGTTACGCAGCACGTTTGAGCTTCTGCAAGAACCAATGAGGGTCATTCTCGTGTGTTACACAGCACGTTTGAGCTTCTGCAAGAACCAATGAGGTTCATTCATTCTGCAAAGAACCACGTTTGAACGTTTGAGCTTCTGCAAGAACCAATGAGGTTCATTCTCATGTTACCCAGAACTTTGAGCTTCTGCAAGAACCAATGAGGTTCATTCTCATGTTACGCAGCACGTTTGAGCTTATGCAAGAACCAATAAGCTTCATTCTCGTGTGTTACACAACACGTTTGAGCTTCTGCAAGAACCAATGAGGTTCATGTTACGCAGAACATTTGAGCTTCTGCAAGAACCAATGAGGTTAATTCTCGTGTGTTACGCAGCAAGTTTGAACTTCTGCAAGAACCAATGAGGTTCATTCTCGTGTGTTACGCAGCATGTTTGAGCTTCCGCAAGAACCAATGAGGTTCATTCTCATGTTACGCAGCATGTTTGAGCTTCAGCAAGAACCAATGAGGGTCATTCTCGTGTGTTACGCAGCATGTTTGAGCTTATGCAAGAACCAATAAGCTTCATTCTCGTGTGTTACGCAGCACGTTTGAGCTTCTGCAAGAACCAATGAGGTTCATTCTCATGTTACGCAGAACATTTGAGCTTCTGCAAGAACCAATGAGGTTCATTCTCATGTTACGCAGCATGTTTGAGCTTCAGCAAGAACCAATGAGGTTCATTCTCGTGTGTTACGCAGCACGTTTGAGCTTCTGCAAGAACCAGTGAGGTTCATTCTCGTGTGTTACGCAGCACGTTTGAGCTTCTGCAAGAACCAATGAGGTTCATTCTCATGTTACGCAGCATGTTTGAGCTTCAGCAAGAACCAATGAGGTTCATTCTCGTGTGTTACGCAGCACGTTTGAGCTTCTGCAAGAACCAATGAGGGTCATTCTCGTGTGTTACACAGCACGTTTGAGCTTCTGCAAGAACCAATGAGGTTCATTCTCGTGTGTTACGCAGCACGTTTGAGCTTCTGCAAGAACCAATGAGGTTCATTCTCATGTTACCCAGAACTTTGAGCTTCTGCAAGAACTAATGAGGTTCATTCTCATGTTACGCAGCACGTTTGAGCTTATGCAAGAACCAATAAGCTTCATTCTCGTGTGTTACGCAGCACGTTTGAGCTTCTGCAAGAACCAATGAGGTTCATTCTCATGTTACCCAGAACATTTGAGCTTCTGCAAGAACCAATGAGGTTCATTCTCATGTTACGCAGCATGTTTGAGCTTCAGCAAGAACCAATGAGGTTCATTCTCGTACGCAGCACGCTTGTTACGCAGCACGTTTGAGCTTCTGCAAGAACCAGTGAGGTTCATTCTCGTGTGTTACGCAGCACGTTTGAGCTTCTGCAAGAACCAATGAGGTTCATTCTCATGTTACGCAGAACTTTGAGCTTCTGCAAGAACCAATGAGGTTCATTCTCATGTTACGCAGCATGTTTGAGCTTCAGCAAGAACCAATGAGGTTCATTCTCGTGTGTTCAGCAAGAACCACGCAGCACGCGTTTGAGCTTCTGCAAGAACCAATGAGGGTCATTCTCGTGTGTTACACAGCACGTTTGAGCTTCTGCAAGAACCAATGAGGTTCATTCTCGTGTGTTACGCAGCACGTTTGAGCTTCTGCAAGAACCAATGAGGTTCATTCTCATGTTACCCAGAACTTTGAGCTTCTGCAAGAACCAATGAGGTTCATTCTCATGTTACGCAGCACGTTTGAGCTTCTGCAAGAACCAATGAGGTTCATTCTCATGTTACGCAGCATGTTTGAGCTTCTGCAAGAACCAATGAGGTTCATTCTCGTGTGTTACGCAGCACGTTTGAGCTTCTGCAAGAACCAATGAAGTTCATTCTCGTGTGTTACGCAGCACGTTTGAGTTTCTGCAAGAACCAATGAGGTTCATTCTCATGTTACGCAGAACATTTGAGCTTCTGCAAGAACCAATGAGCTTCATTCTCATGTTACGCAGCACATTTGAGCTTCTGCAAGAACCAATGAGGTTCATTCTCGTGTGTTATGCAGCATGTTTGAGCTTCCGCAAGAACCAATAAGGTTCATTCTCGTGTGACACAGCACGTTTGAGCTTCCACAAGAAGCACCTTTCTGCTTTCATTTCCCCCAAACCCTAACCCATGATGCTTTCAAAGCTAACAACCAAATCCTGGATGAGGAACTGCTCACTTCTTATGTAAATATTGTTATTGTGTCCAGACATCTTTCCAAAGCCATCCAACAGCATGCATGAACCTATCAGATGCTAAAATCATGTTTCCAGACACATCACATCAGTCCGGGGCATATGATTGGCCAGTTCCCCAGCTGACTTAACTTGGTTAAAACCAACCATAACATTACAGAAAACAAAAGCCGGAGCGTTCCAGACATTGCTTACATATAAGCTTCCAGTCAGTTGTTGTCCATTTGAGTAAAACCTTTTTTATTGCACCATCTGGAGAATTTCGCCACTGTCTCATTGTATTTGCGTATGAGGGAGAGCATATAGTGAACACTGTGAACATTCCCAATGTGCTATGATGAGTGATCTGGATATTGTTGTAGAGTTTGGAGCCAGAACTTCTCATCCTACTGTGACACTGTGGAAATGACCAGGGAGAAGTGATGAGGCAGGAGGGTGAAGCATGGTGGGAAAGTAGCAGGAAAAACAGTCCTGTGACATCACTGTGTTTATTTCCTCTAAATATTATCCTCAAGTGCATTGGTGTGTCATTGGTGTCTGATTAAAAGAGCATTGTCTGCATTATATTATCCCATGTATAATGACGTGGTGACTAAGGCAAACAATTACAGTTTACCGGAATACTTGTCATTATCAACTAACCCAAATGTTGTGTAAAGCTCACAAATTGAGGTTGAATTTAGACTAGGTTTGATGTCACTGATGCCAAACACCATTAGTGATTCGTAAACGACATTTGAGAGCTGCAGTGGAGGGGAAGATTTTCATCCTGAATTTGTTTCGCTTTACATTGTGTAACATTTGTTTCTCTCACAGTACTAGTGTGTGGCTGTTAGTTACCATAACAAGCTATTGTGTTCACCTATCCCTGGTTAATTCACTCATTTAATCTGTGTATATATACTCCCTGTTTAGTTCAGTTCCTTGTCTGTTTCATGTCTATTTAAGTTGGTTGTTCCTGCTTCTTAATCTCTTTCCTGAGTGTTTGTTAATTTGAGTTATTGTTTATTACTCAAAATCTTTGTTGTAACCTCAATGAAAGAAGAACAGACCAAAAAATATGATACTGGCAGAAGTCCCTTCATCCATCACACCTAAAAACCATCTCCTCTCCCTTGCACAAGATGGCTGAGAAGAAGACTATGTGGAGGAGTTCCTCAAACTCAGCCGCCTGTTTCTGGATGACCAACCACTGCCAGCGGGAGCTACCACTTGTACGCTGGCACAATACATGGACTATGATATTTGGAAATGCAGAGCCAGTACCAAAGCCTGCCAAGAACCCAACGCCTGAGCCCACTGCAGACACAGAGCTGGAGCCTACCTCAAAGCAAGCGCCACAACCGAAGCCTGAGCCAAATTTCACCCCAGAGTCCAAGGTCAACAGTGAGTGCATTTTACAAGGAGAGCATTTTAGTGGAGTACAAGGGCATGGAGGGAAGCCCTGCCCACACTCCTGCTACTGAGGGTGAGCTTCATCTGTCCCCTGAGAGTTATGAGGATTTGGAAGAGGATTTTCCCCTATGTCTCTTGCGTATCCGCTGGTCCCGCCAAGCTCCAAGTCTCCTGCATCTCTGCTACACCTCTGCTTGCTCCCTTCAGTCCCCTGTCCTCTCTTCTGATAGCTTCAACCAGCAACTTGGATCTGCCTAGGGTCTTTTAGTCTTCATCTTGAGCAAGAGGATCTCCTGGCTCAACTTCGGTGCTGACGAGCCCGTCACTCCACCTCGACCAGCCAGCCAGTTGGCTCCACCTTGGCTCCTCCCTTCCTTGGATCATCCTTGCGGCTCCATTGGCCTCCGTGGTCCTTCTGGCTCACCTTGGTCAGTCGTCACTCTGCCTACGCCATGGACTTCCGGGCCTTTGGCTGTGCCTCGGCTCTGCCTTGATCCTCTGTCCCACCGACTCCCCCTCAGTCCTCCTGCACCCTGGCTTCACCTTGGCCACTCGTCACAGTGGCTCCACTTTGGCTTCAAGGACCTATGGTGTCACCCAGTCACTAGGTCTCCTCGGCTCCTCCTGGGTCTCCAGCTCTCCAGACTCCACCTCTGGTGGTCAGACGTGACTCCACACTGGCTCCTCACATCCTCAGTTCTGCCGTGGACCTTCATCCTGGCTGTGCTCTGGGTCATTGCCTTGCTCCTCCCTCCATCATCTCATCCATGGGTCTTCCCTCCATCATCTTCTCCATGGTCCTTCCCTCTGCTGACTTCCCCATGGTTTTTTCTTTAAATTGACCTTTTTTTCTGTTTTCCCCCCTCCCACCATTAAGGTGTAGTTTCTGTTTACAGCACGAGGACGCGCCTTTCGGGAGGGGGGAAGTAATGTCAGGTTTATGTTCTATTTTGGTTTAGTTTTGTGTGTTCCCAATTCCTGGCTTTATATTCTGTCTTCCTTTGTTGACCTAGTTTCCTAATGTTTCCATAACAATGTGTAATTCACTCATTTAGTCTTTGCATATATACTCCTGTTTAGTTCAGTTCCTTGTTCGTTCTTATGTCTATTAGTAGTATGTCTTTGCTTAGTGGTTGTTTTTCTCCATCTTAATCTCCTGAGTGTTTATTTTGATTTATTGTTTATTAAGGTTGACTACTAAATTTATATCCTGCCTCAACTCATCCCTTGCTGCAACCACCACACGATCACTATATATATATATATATATATATATATATATATATATATATATATATATATATATATATATATATATATATATATATATATATATATATATATATATGAAGACTTCAGATGCAAAAGCCTCTAAGTCCATCTGACGTTTTTCTTTAAAATAAGTATTTTTGTCAGGCTCCTATGTATACACTCTAAAAACTAGGACTAACCCCACTCTGAAAATGGACTAACCCAGCGATTGGGTTGTTTTAACCCAGTGGTTGGGTTGTTTTAACCCAGAGATTGGGTTGTTTTAAGCAAACATTTAACCCAACTGCTGGGTTAAAACAACCCATAAACAGCCCAACCACTGGGTTAATACAACCCAATCGCCAGGTTAGTCCATTTTCAACCCAACTTGGGTTGTTTTTAACCCAGCATTTTTTAGAGTGTAGGTTTCCACTTAAGTACTGGTACTTCTGAATGGGCAGAGGCTGGGATTTAGCGGGTTTGAAGTGAAAGTATTTTATGAACTTATACTATATGTGGAGAGCCTTCACTCAGTATTGTTATCTCATTTTTGACCGAAGTGGCTTTTAGAGGCATTTGCATCTGAAATCTTCATATATAGTCAGACATGACCTCATCATGAACGGTTTCATATTCTCATTGTTTAGTTGCAGGATCTGTTAGAGTGGTTATATTTTTTCATATTCTCTATTTTTCAACATTATAGATCCAATTTTCATATAACGAGATACTTTAGTGTGGCTGTGAATGAAATTACCTATGGTGATTGTTGAAAAAAAAAAGCATGTTGTGATAAAGTGTTATTCCTGTTTTTGATCTGCAGGTTTGCTGCTCTCACAACATTGCCGTCTGCTGCATTAAAACCCAATCCTGTGAGGTTCATATGACCCTGATAATACTGAGCGTGATGGGCTCAGGTCTCCTGAGATCAGAGTCAATGCCCAGAATCCAGCTGTCTGCTCTTTCATTTAGACACATGTACAGCCCTGCAGACAAAAACACCATTTCACAACCAACAGCTGAAAAGTGAACAGACTTTGGTGTTTTACCAACTATGTGTTTTGAAAGGCTTACAGAAAATGTCTGGAATCACATCTATTTGAGGAAATTGCTTTGCATGCTTCTGAAATTTATTACAAAGTTCAGAGGGTACAGCTGCTGAATACACATTGTGTATTTTTGATGGCATGCCAAATTACATGCCAATTTTATCAACGTACCATGAAAAAACTGATAAAATAAATAAATAAATAAATGCATTTGATAGGATTTCAATCACACCATCTGATTTTGTTCAATAAATCATTTTAAATAAACCACTAACAGGTTTTAGGCAGTTAAATTGCTGTGCTTAAACTGCTTATTTAAAGACTTCCAAATTCCAGAAATAATCTTCATTGCCTTGATAACACAATGTGGTGCATATGGTGATGGAGATACAGTTTGTAGGTGAAGCCACGCTTAACGAAACACACAGTGAGACCTGTCCTTTAACCGCCAGTCTGTTTTTTTCCACCATAATGAAAGTTTTTGCAAATGAAAGTTGCAAAAAATGGGTGCACCTTATCTCTTTTAAAATATAAAATGCAGACGGAGCCA
The DNA here is from genome assembly GCA_018749465.1 of Paracanthobrama guichenoti. Taxonomy (NCBI): domain Eukaryota; kingdom Metazoa; phylum Chordata; class Actinopteri; order Cypriniformes; family Gobionidae; genus Paracanthobrama; species Paracanthobrama guichenoti. The sequence continues at coordinate 9,534,358 of CM031949.1, read as the reverse complement.
GAGCAATCAGTACCCAGTGCATTTCCCATGCATCCACACTTCTTCTGAGGAGGTCCAGCATTTCTACATCCAACAAGCACATTATTACTATCTAGGAAATGTGCTTCATCCTCTAGGGTATGATAAATCCATTCCACCCTGGACTCCATATGCTTTTTACTGATTAGGTGAGAATATGAGGAATGCCAAGCCAGCTTCTCTCTTTCTCTCTCTCATTCCATTCAGGAATATTCTGATGTTTGTGAGCTCAAAATGTCTTCAAAGTCAAAAGCCATATTATGACTGAATTTTCCCACGGAAATATGATTAATGAAAAACAGCAAGTTTAAAAATATCATGGGAAATGTGAAACACTCACAACAACAAAGCTAAATGCTGAAACCTCTGGGTTTGCTGTCCTGTTTCCTTCTTATGTAAACTCAACAAAATGTACTATATTTAAAATGTATAATTTGCTCAAGGATTTTGTAACCACACTGGCATACATTCAGTCAACAATATGTTAAAGATATATTTTAACAGAAAGTTTCAAAAGTATTTATTTTCATTAATGTCAGGTCAGGGAAATCTTTAAAATTTAGACAATAGATTAATTACACATTGTGTTGGAAAAAACAATGGTTATATATTTTTGTATATGGTGCTTGTCAAAAGTTCCATCTTTTTTCCTGGACTCATCTAATCTAAAGGTTTCTGCATAAACCACTGAAATTTATTTTGTAAACAAATTAAATAGTTCCTACATATGAATTCCTTTACAAGAAAAAAAAAGAACACAAACTCCTTTAATATGGTTTAAAAGCATCTTAGCATGCACCTAATGAGGGTGGTTGAGTGATGGAATAGACAATAAATTATTTATAACGCTTTTTATTTGTTTAATATTTGTAAACATAAACATATTTTCCATATTTACTTTTTTTATTTCACAGTTTTGATGATTTCATTAATGTCCAAGTCCCAGAAAAGAAGCACCATTCTGAATCATCTGCAGCTCATCCAAGGAAAAGGCTCGTGACGTCGCCGTCAGCCAGCGGGAGCCGGATATCCGCCATGACCGGGAATATTCCATATTTGGGCATTCTTAGCAGGAGCAATGGCAGCTTACATTGTATGTGAACGGCTAGCTTGACGCTGAACATTGAGTGTTAATGGTCGAGCTTTAGACATTTTCATCCCATGATCGAAACGTAGATATTTTTTTAAAATGTCAAAAAGCAAGTGCTAGTGACTGATCCGTCAAACCACTACCAAACCGAAACCACTTAGCACGGCTTTAGCATCCTCGAGACCGTTCGTGTATTTTTCCGCTATTCGTAACCCCCCGACGCATACCCGGTATCAACCGCTCTCCATGCCCGAGCAAGGCCCGAGAATGAACAGTTTCTCCCTCGGTGAGTTGTGCTGGCTCTTCTGCTGCCCACCCTGTCCGAGTCGCATCGCGGCTAAACTGGCGTTCCTGCCGCCCGAGCCCACGTACTCCGTCCACACGGACGCGAGCGGCGCGACCAGCCTGCATCTCACCGAGCGCGCCGACTGGCAGTACTCGCAGCGCGAGCTCGACGCCGTCGAGGTGCTTGTGACCCGAACCAGCCGCGGAAACCGGGTCGGCTGCATGTTCGTCCGGTGCGCGCCCACTAGCCGCTACACGCTGCTGTTCTCTCACGGGAACGCCGTGGATCTGGGCCAGATGTGCAGCTTCTACATCGGCCTCGGGTCCAGGATCAACTGCAATGTGTTCTCCTATGATTACTCGGGTTATGGGGTCAGTACCGGGAAACCGTCCGAGAAGAACTTGTACGCTGACATCGAAGCGGCCTGGCAGGTTCTAAGGAACAAGTGAGTGTTTCTGAACAGGTGCTTCTGTGTTTGAGCGCCAACCCCGATTGTTCTGTGATGGTGGGATGTTTTCATGCACATGTATTCCTAAAACACTGACTAATGCTTTGCTGTTTTCCTTATGCTATTCATGAATGGATGAAATGTATGAAACGAGTGAATGTAATTTATCGGCCAATGAATTTGCTGATTTTTCTTTTTTTGATGTGTCTTGTAAAGATCTGCTTTGTTGTTGAGCTCATCCTAGTTCACGAAACGCCATTATATTGGGATAATTAAAGACAAACTGGTGATTGGTTTGTGTGAATATCGGTTAAGAAATATCATTCTTTGCTGTGATGCTATGGTGTATTAAATGTAAACAAGTGCAGAACTGCCTATCATCTTTGCAACTAAATAAAGCGTCATTAATAGTAATTTTGTAGTAATGTCAAGCAAAAATCTGCGGTTAAGTGCAACGCAAGTATATAGGCTACATACAATTATAATGAGAACATCATTATAGTTGTGTGTCTGGGACATGGATTTAATGGTGAGGCTCTAAAAAATTATATAAAAATTGATTCTGATTTATCGGCTTTCAAATAAAAAGTTATCGGTATCAGCCAAAATGTTCATATTGGTGCATCCCTAGTACCGTTATTGTTATGTTAGCTGTGGTGTGAACTCTTAAATACTTGAAACCTCTTTGAACCAGCCCACTTGAGCTGAGGGATGACATGACTAAGTTATTGCATAACTACTCAGAAGCATGTCACTGTCTGTGAGTCTTTAAGTTTTGATAAAAAAAATATTTGAAAGTTAAAATTCGACTGATCTTTTTATTTGGCTGGTGCTGATACCGATATCTAAAGCAGAGTGACTGATGAGATGCCGATATAATACTCTATTTAATACCAACAATCAATTGGTTGTAAACCATCTTGTCAAAGTGAACCGCCATTTACAAAGCGTTTAGTCAAAATCCACACAAACTAAACGCCAATTATTTATTGATTTGTCGAAGCTGTAAATAATTTGGGGAAGGTGGAAAGAAACCGCTTCTGTTGATTTGGTCGATATAACACCGGAAGTTATAATGGGGAAAAAAAATTGTAGCAGTCAATTCACATGTTATATCTGTCAATAAAATATTTTTTTGTTTTAGACGGACAGGGGAATTAAAGCGTTATTGGGATTATCGACCCGTTATTGGGATATCTGTCAGTTCAGTGATGGCAGTCTGGCTCTTGGTAGAAAAGTCTGCTGACTTTATTGTATTTTCTTTGCTGAACATTAATTTAATTTGATAAAATGTTTTAAGTGGCGCTGAGAGCATTGCAGTTTTATTGTTAACTCTAAGTATTGATAGAGATGATATTAGCTACACTGTAAAAAAAATTTCCCTGTAAAAAAACGACTGACTGAAAAAATCTACTGGCAGCTGTGGTTACCAGCATGATACTGTAAAAATACGGAGCACTACTGTTTTTGAAATTAACAGCTAAATACCGTTTTTTTTCAGCTACAGTAGACCACTGTAATTTAATTGTTAAATTACAGTTGTCTACTGTAGCTGACAAAACGGTATTTAGCTGTTAATTTCAAAACAGTAGTGCTCCGTATTTTTACAGTATCATGCTGACAGCTGTTAAATGACATACTAGTCACAACCCAATAATTCAAGCATTTTATATTTGTCTATGGGTAACAAAAAGGAATAAAGACAAGTTAGGATTTTTTTTTTTATTCTAGTAATATTCAGTGTATATAAAAAATAAACACCCATCAACATATCAAAATACAAAAATGGCTAATGAAAAAACAAACAAAAACAAACAATATATAGACAATCTACCTGTATATAAAATACAAATCGGATCAGGCTTCAGCAAACATTACTCCAAAACGCACTGAAACAAACCAATTATTAAAAAATAATAAAATAAGCATAAACAAAGTATAACTCACCGGGCCAGCACATTTTTCAGAAACCAACCTGCATGGGTGTAGGGTGTGTCAATTACACTTTTTAAATGAAGTCCCACTCAAAGTCCATAAGTCTCTTTAAGAGGTTTGACACTTTGGTGTTGACAGTTATGGTTTTCTTTTGCACTATTTTCCCAGTCTTTTTGGATGTAAATTTTCTCGTGCAGCCTTGGTCCCCTTTTCAGGATTTATTCCAACAGAACGTCTTAAATAAGAGAAATATTTTCAGTTAACAATGATTTGAAATGGTATGATTTTGATTATCAAAATTATGGTAACACTTTACAATAAAATGGCTGTTGTAGATGTGGTGCAAGATTGGCATGCTGCGAATAGTTCTGTGATCAAGCCAGTAACGTTAGCGGTTCGCAAAAGCATGTATACAGAAATTACACTACAACAAGATTTGTACATTTTGTACCTCACTTACCATTTACAGACAAAAAGATTAGCACATGAAATTGGCTGTTTCATAAACTTCACTTCAATGATTAATGCATAGCCGAAACGCAGTGTGTGTATGTGCAAATGCGCTCACGACTCGAGCAAATTGATTGCTATCTTATAACGTTACCCGTTCACTAACCGGCTTCTAATTAAAATTACAAAGTCTTCATTTGATCTTTATAATATTATTTTTAGAAGTACGCGAAGGTTAAAATCGGACGTAGTGGCAAACAACACTTGCAGATACAAAATGACTCTGGCGCACGTTAAAAGTTACCACACAACAAAAAAACTATCGATTTTGTTTACTCCCACCGTGTCCCACTCATATTTTACTTGGATAACGTTTAGTAAAATATCCATTTTGGATGAAAATGAGGGATTCTTACCTGTGTCTGATGAGCTTGTTCAATCGATTCGTCGGTCGCTCAATCACCCCTTTACCTATAATAGAGTCGTCTGATGTAAATAACAGAAGTGTCTTTGGATGTTTAAGTGTAATATTTTAAAGTAAAAAGTAATTTAAAGAGGCAAATACAATCATAAATAGTTGTAAACTTACCTCATGCACATAATCCAAAATGGCGCTTTGTTCATGTTGGGAAAAAAATATGGTATAATTCTGTTAAATAACAGTGACATACTGTCGTTGGTCGACCACACAACCCGAAGTGAACAAGTATTCCCATAATGCACTGTAAATAACAGCAACTTGCTATTATTATTTGAAAACATCATTTTACTGTTAAATTTCCATATAAATTTACAGGAATTTTTTACAGTGTAAAGTAACTTGTCAGATTCTCTGTTTCAGCTTCAGCTATCGTTTTCAACAGAATTCTCTGGGCGTAAATTTCATGTGAACTTGTGTATGATCATCACTATACTCTTTAGGTCATAGTCATTTACTGGTCTTTCATGCTGATTCAGCTCTTTGGTCGTGAGAAATTGTTGAGGACTGCAGTTTGGCAGGTAACTGCTTCTTTAGTATCTCACTACATTGATTGTACCTTTGGCAAAACTTATCATTTAATCAGTCTGAATAACATCTGACCTCACGTTTTGGTCAATGGATGGTATTTTAACCATTGGATTTTCTCCTAACCCCACAGAATAGCTAGTTTTCTTTCAGAGGCAAAACAAAATGCCTTTAGAGACTGATTTATAATCCTTTAACAAACTCATTAAATAGTTGTTTTTGGCAGATTGAAGACCATTTCATAAGGTGCCTTGTCTTTAATAATATATAACAGGGCGGGCATGTTTACACTGGAGAGTGTAAATGTCTGTAATTATTTTTGAAGTAGGAACATTATCATTTGTTTGCACATCTGGCAGTGGAGGTTAGTTGAATACAAATTTTCAATGGCTTGGTTTGTTGTTCTGTAGGCAGCATTTTAAGGCATCATATGCATGCTTGTTTTGGCCACATTCTTGGGTATCATCACATTTATTTTCATGTAGAAAGCAGTTCTAGAATACGTTGTTCTCTGTGGAAAAAATAAATCCAAGACTTGGGTATTGCCAATAAACAAAAAACAAAACGCTAAATATTGTTTATGCAGTGCTGAAGTTTAACATGGTTAAAAATGGATTTCACTCCAATATTTTTTTTTTGTTCTATGCTTTATTCGGGGCATTGTTAGTCTACTAAGTTGTAAGTCCAGTTTCTCCTGAGAATTGCTATTTTCTTGATACTGTCTCTTAAAATTATGGAAATCAATGAGCTAAGCTTTAAAAACTATGTGGATCATCACTTACAGCAACTGTAGCTGCAAATTTTTTTTCCTGGGCTTAGGTGCTAGTTTCTCAATTAAACTTTCCAGGAAACCATTAGGAAGTTAAGCATTTTCAACCATAACGAAGCTAAAATGTTACATCATAGTATAAAAATCTATTATTTACAATCAGATTCATAGTATGTTCATCTTTTTACTGTAAATGCTCATGCAGAGAACAGAAGTAGCATTATATTTTTAGAATTCTCGTTTGTCTTTCAGGGATATTCCTGTAGTTTCTTTATGATTTTAACCCCTAATCAGCAGTTTGAATATCAGTGACCCAAGTGTTGGGCAATAGTTGAGTTTAACCTTGAGTGTCTTTTTTTCTGTGAATATAATCTACTACGCAAATGCATAATCTTGGATTCAAATGTACTTGTGCTGCATTATGAATTGCAGTCTGAAATGTTTGTATAGCTTAATGTTTTCATGTATACGTGCTTGTTCTCCCATTTGCTTCCCTTTAATGGCTGAACTTCATAATTACTTTATTGTCTGCAGTAGCCCTTCAGTTTGACTCATTTTAACCTTTCACTACGCTTACAGCCCTACCCTAAAATTGATCTGGTGATGTACTGTGTGTTGAAAGCGTTGATAATCTGACACTAGGGCTGGGCGATGTGTTGTTTTTAACTAGTTAACATAATGTAATTACAATATGATTCAAGGAATATTCTCTTTATTAACAATCTGGTTAAAAATGTTCTATTCCATGTGCACCATAACTGAAGTGATCACATGGTGTAAATGTAAAACAAAAGTCAAGGCAATTCAAATTAAAGTTCAACTCAACCTTGCCTTTTCCCATTCCACTGCCCGCGTCAGCATAGATGTATCCTTTGCTGCATCTGATATCCCACAATCCTGTGCGTTCCATTCGGTGACAGTTGAGCTAGACAAAGAAAGATGGCTTCTGAAAGTTGCAGTTACTGGTCAATTTGTGTGTAAATGTATGTTTTTGACCAACGTTTTCCACTTCTGATGCCATTTTCTAGAGAGTAATTACTACTGTAACTGTAGGAATTATTTGTTTAGTTCTCACAAAAGCTCGCTTTATTTTGCTGTAGATCAATAAACTGTTAAGCTGCTTCAGAAGTCTGTCTGAAATCAGTTTCGTGAGGTGCCTTCGTGCACAAACTCTGCCTGCAGAGTCCTTGACTATAAGGCAGTGAGGTAGAGCTGCATGATTCTAAATAAAGTGAGAATCTTTTTTTTTTGTTTAAGATGTAAATTAGACAAATAAACAAATTAACATGTAATTTAGAAATTTACTAGAAGTTCTGACAATTTTAATTGTTCCAGTCTATTTAAAAAATACATTAATTTGAACAAAATAAAGAAAATAATTTGAATGGAGTCATGTCTCATTCATCAAGACTTGTTTCATTATTGGATGAATCGGCATTTTCGGCATTGAATCTCTTGAATGAATGATTCAATGACAAACACTTTTTTTTTTTCTCTTGTCGCCACCTCCTCCGCAAAAGAATATGGACGAGGCATCTTCACTACCTTCCACTGAAGTGAAGCTGCCAACGTCTGAATATGGTGCTGACATCTTGCGCAGATTTGGGACCGAGTCTGCGTAATAGTGACTTCGGAACCGGAGTCTGTGTAGTAGAGAGCAGCAAGTAGAGGCGCAATATCAAGAGCCCGCCCACACTCTCGCCGATGCAGAACATCGATGCATAAAAAACAGTTATGGAAATGTCGAATTTAAAGCTCCAATATCCTCCTGAAAATCTTGAAAAAAGTATTTTAGTGCCTCAGTGACTACTACACTCAGAGAAGCTGTCAATCATGTTGTCGTGTAATTGTGAACGAGAATCACGAGAACGAGACAAGATTTTTACGTAGTATTTAAGAAATCCTCAATGATGAAATGCATGACTAGAAAAATTGTGCATTTGAAATGTTTTAACTCATCTTGTAATAAATGTCATTTCAGATTACTTTCTGAGTAGACAACAATACTCAAGCTCTAGGGGTGTAACGGTACACGTATTTGTACCGAACCGTTTCGGTACGGTGCATACGTGCACCGAATGCAATCTTTAACAGTTAACAGTCGGCTTGTTTTAAGCGCGGGACATACTTCAATCCGAGTTCCCACACGAACATATTAAGTCTTCAGTCCATTTTATCATGAAATTCAAACAATAAATGCTGTCTTGACGCTCTTTAATGTGACTGATCACTGTATAGGCACGTTAGTTCAGGCGGCAGCATGGCACGCGAGTGAACACGATCATCTCTTCCTAAAGAACATGAGTTAATATCTCTTAAGGTATGTTGAGGATACATTACAACTTACCGAAATGAATCCTATGTCGTGTAATCACTCAGTCGCGGTTTCGCGGTTTCAAACGCGAAAGACACTAAAACAGCTTGTAAACAATGTCACGTAGCATCACATTTACCGCAGAAGTCATTCAGTGTCCACAGCTGTTAGTTCACTAGAGAAATGAACTCTTTCACTAAATATATGCACTATATTAGCCTATATAGTCATTATATTAGCCTTTTATATGCACTATATTAGCCTATATAGTCATTATATTAGCCTTTATATGCACTATATTAGCCTATATAGTCATTATATTAGCCTTTATATGCACTATATTAGCCTATATAGTCATTATATTAGCCTTTATATGCACTATATTAGCCTATATAGTCATTATATTAGCCTTTATATGCACTATATTAGCCTATATATTCACTATACTCTACTGAACCTGTTAGTGATGTCTTGATTTATTTAATGTATGTTTAAATAAATCTGTCATGAAAATGACAGCTACTGTGTATAAATGATTATATTTCAACAGAGAATTGGAAAAAAAAAAGAGAAGAACACCAATATAATTAGATTTAGAAGTTAATGCAAAACTGCCTTATGTGAAGCTTATGAGTGTTGATTTTATTATCTAAAAATAAATATAGCAACTGAATTTAGGCTAATAGTTTGGGCTCTGTTGTTAACCTTTAATATTATACCAATGTGTAAGTAAGAGCTCCCTATATAGTTTACATCATTATTTATCTTTAAGAAACTTTTAGTCATAATTGAATTCATTTAAGGACAGAGATATTCGCGTGCCTCAGGGAGCTGCTTTTAAACAGCGGTAATGTATTGAAATTGTGTTTGAATGCGTGTTCGCGTTTACTTTCACTTTCAATTTCACAATCGTGTGTACTCTGTGAATGGGGAGCAATGGTGCTGAACACGCATTTTAAAATATAACTGCGCAACGAATCCTCCGCCACGATCTAGTCCACTAACATGTAACACTTAATGCGAGCTTCACTAACACACTCAACACACGCTCGTCTTCTCGTCATGCGATCAGTGCTGCGCACTATGTATGTACGACTCGAACAGCTCGTTCTAGATGAGCTGATGGAATTGAAGCGGCTGTGATCCACCTGAATTAAATTTGTTTTTATTTCTATAAAAAGCAAAACTAGAGTGGAGGTGTAATGTAAACGTAGCATTGGCATATTTTATCCTAACTTCACCCTCACACTCCGTCATGACCAGGTCATGACAATATGACGCGAGACAGCTTTTCACCTCAACGAGAAATCTTGTCACAGTTTAATCTTGTGAGATCTTGTGGCACGAGATCTCTTCCCACCCCTACTGAGAATACAATCTTATGTAAAAAATATTATGACGTTAATTGTGATGCTTTCTCCTGATAAACTGCAGCACAAACAGTGATGTGTATCGGGAAACACTCAAGGTGCTATATCTACACACTAACTACACAGGTCACAGCAGAAAGGCTACAGCACTCAAAACCCCCCCCCCAAAAAAACTCTTGAAATGTTTTTTGCATGCATGTTCAAATAAACATTTTAAATGGTGTACCTGCGGCACATACAACATTCCTTACAGTACTACCCCATTGAACGATATACTACCGTTTAAAAAAATACAGTGGCAGTATTTTAAAGCTTTAGTATTGCGATACTACCGTAGTACCCGTATACCCCTAGCATTGTGTTCCACGGCCACACGAGAGTGGTTAATTGGGTGCGCCATCATGTGGTTGGATCAATTTCTTCTCTTAACTGTTATAATTGCCGTATTGTCAAAATGTCTAATTGTAATGCTGACTAACATTTTTGTTTAAAAAAAAAACGCCCAGTCTGTTGTATGTTTGCTAGCATATCAGTAGGAAGTAATGGCTTTTTTTTGTTTTGTTTTTTTGGTATATTCCGCATGAATTTTCTATAGATGTTAATGTCATGTTTATTTGCTGCTGCAAAGATCGTAATCGCACTGAACTGTATTTCAGAGTTGACAGTAATTTAAAATTCATTGGATTGTGAAATGAGTTTTATATTAGGTGAATACCAGAAACAACAGTCAGATGTCCCTCAGTGCTTCTGTTCTAGGAAGTCAGGAAAATGTAATTGTATAAACTTGGCCTTAGTGGTAATTGTGACATTTTGAAATGGTTTTCAGTTCTCCAATGCTGTTGGATAGAACTTTTTAAAAACAAGTTTTTTTGGGGGAAATGTAATTGGAAAGAAAGCCATTACTCCAATCGCTTGGATTAATAGTCCACCATCAACGAGATGCACAATTTTTTATATTTTTCCGTTATAGTAATGCTTGGCTTTGAAAATGATCTGCTAACAAATGACATCCTCCATTACGGATATGAGTTTAAAGTTTAATAATCTGAAGTTGAACTGTTTTGTATTCAATGCAAAGGCGGAATCCTTCAAACTCATTTGAATAAATTAAAACTCATTAAACTAAGAACCTAGCTCACAGTATATTTTAATGCAAATCTGTTTTAAGTATTACCATATCAGCACCTGACACCTTTTTGAGGCCATTTGCTCCATCCAAACATTTGCCGGATTTAACCGGGGTGTTTGCTCAAGTAAGATAATGCACAAAGGATTTGACTTTTTAATGTGTCATTTACCTCCTCTGCGCTTCCTCCTGGGGTTTCTGGCCTGTATTTGGCCCATTGTGCACCAAGTCCTTTTCTGTTTATGGAACGTAATGCATTTTATAAGGCATTTCAAATGGGCAGAATTACTTGGACAGTCCAGAGGAAAATCCATTTTTGTCTTTTTTGAATGCCATGGTCTGTTGGGAGCTTCTTCTCCAGCTTTAGTATGGTGAGCAGTTTCTATAACTCTGCTTCGTACCATGAATCTGTTGCAGTTTTTTATATATATATATATATATATATATATATATATATATATATATATATATATATATATATATATATATGTATATATATATATATATATATATATATAATATATGTGTATATATATATGTGTATATGTATATATATATATATATGTATATATATATATGTATATAATATATATGTATATATATATATATGTATATATATATATATATATGTATATATATATGTATGTGTATATGTATATATATGTATATATATATATATATGTATATAATATATATGTATATATATATATATATATGTATGTGTATATATATGTGTATATGTATATATGTATATATATATATATATATAATATATCCTATATATGAATATAAGTTAATATATATGTATATATATATGTACAAGTATGTATATATAAATATAATGTATATATATATATGTATATGTATATATGTATATATATATGATAATATATGAATGCAATATATGTATATATATATATACAACAAAATATATATGTATATATATATGATATATGTACGTATATACGTGTATATATGTATATATATATATATATGTATATATATATATATGTATATATATATGTGTGTGTGTATATATATATGTGTAGGTTGTGTGTGTGTGTATATATATGTGTATATATGTGTATGTGTATATATATATGTGTCAGATGTTTATATATATATATATATATATATATATATATATATATATATATGTGTATATCTATATGACCCTCTATATATATATATGTATATATATATATATATATATATGTATATATATATATATATATATGTATATATATATATATATATATATATGTATATATATATATATATATATATATATATATATATGTATATATATATATATAAAGTCATCAGAAATATATATGTATATGTGTATAATATATAAAACTTAGTGTGTGTCTATATGTCTAGAAATGATAGACTGTAACTTGAGGTCCTATAGTTGAAGTGAATTATTTACATTACAGTTTACAAGTACAGACATGTACAAGTACAGTATAACTGAAATGAAATCTGAGCAAGCCTCCGTTGGTCCGCAGCCGATTATTCAGCGCGCCCCTACGCTCTCAGAAATACAAGAATGCAATTTAGCAAGCATTACATAGCAAACACAACAAAAAAACATAAACATAAACATGATTACAGTACACGTGGTCACGTGATGGGATTTTTTGTATGGAGTGGGAGGGAGGAGATAGATAAAGACAAAGACAGGCAGACGGTTGGATGGGTGGGATCGGGTAGGTTGTGTATGAATTGTGCGAGTGAGTCTGAGATTGTGTTGTGTGAGAATGTTAGCCATAACTTCAGATGTTTTCGAGTTCAGTTCTATGGTTTCTATATTCATTCAGTCAGCAGTGTTTCAGTCTTATGATCCTCTTCAGGCGATATTGTCTGTATTCTGTGCACCTGCTTGCTATTGTCTAGGTGCGTGCGGGGGTTTATGCAAGTAATAAATTAACTTCAGAGGTTTTCTGAGGGGAAAAAATCCATCAATTAAACTTTCCTAAAGTCATCAGAAAAAGGAAAAAACGTTCCCCATAACGGTTTTAAAACTTAGTGTTCATTAAATTCAGCCTGACAGTGCAGGTTTCACTGTAGCACTCCCAGTGTCTTTCCCATTCTCGGGTGTGAATTATTTACAGTGCACCTAATGAACCAGACGGAGCTGCCGCGAACTGTTGGATGGCAAAATCTGATATAAGGGCTATGGTTGAGTCTAGTGCTAAAATTTGAAATTAAAAGGTAAGAAAAGTTGGTGAACATTGCCACATTTTTCACTCTTGTAGCATATCATTTAGTTAAGGTTTCTTGCATCAAAACCATAATTTAGCTTTACCTGATTAGTTTCCACTTTTATTTATGTATGTATTTATTTTTCACCATTTTTTTCTTTTTTTTTTTTTTTTTTTTTAAATGTCCTTATGATTGGCTAACCTGTATCTATGTAATATGGTTCATTAGGATTGGCCGAGCTGCTGAATTCTGAAGAGTTATTGCATCAAACTATTATTTTAAAAAAGTTATTTAAAAAAAATCTTTTTCACGTGTCCATTTTAATCTCGTTTCTTTGTTTTGCATTTCATGGAGTCCTTAGGCAGTGGTTGATGTATTCTTTGCAGACTTTCTCTAGTTTGTGATGGGACAAATTGCTGCAACTTGGAGGCTTTCAGTGGAAATGCGACAGTTGCCTTGGAGTTATGGCACTTCCACACGTGTGCACATTTTATTCAGCTTTGCTGCTGTTGTAGCCTCAGAGCTTGGGAGGATGAAACGAGTCTAAAAGGTTTTTAGAGGAATGCACAACTGCACTAATCTGTCATGATTACTTTGTTTGCGCTTATGTAGTCTGAATACAATATTCTTACTAGAAAAGAACATGGAGTTACATAGACACAGTGAGCAGAGTAGCTAGGCGAGTTTGCTGTTGCTGTATGTCCTTGTTAAGGACACCAAGTTGTCGATCAAGCTTTTCCTGAAGCCATATGCAAATAAAACAGTATTTTTTCCACTTAATGATTTTATGATGCTCGTATAGATCCATTCTGAAAATTGTTTCATATCTTCGATTTATTTACCTTCAACCTTCAAGGTTATTGTTTCTACTGCTCATGTTGAAGCTGCATTATTTTGTAAGGCACATTGTTAGCATGTTACGCAGTCCTTGGACAGTTTCTGTTAAGTATTTATATTGCTAAATGTCCCTGTTATTATATTTCAGGAAGTTTTTGCTTCTAGTCTCTTTAAATTCCCTGTTCCCTTTTCACTAGCCTGTGTTTGTCCTGCTTTTAAAGGCAGAACTTCATCTGTAATTACTGTACTGTGTTCACTGGTCCCTCAGTTTGACACACTTTTAACCTTCCTCTTTGCTGACAGCTCTGCCCTGAAAATGATCTGCATGGCTGATCAGTGGTGCACTCTTGGACAGATAGATTTTTACACTTTTCTTGAATTCTGTTATTTTGGGCCCATTTAGCAGTCTGGAATGAACCTTCTTCTGTCCAGCCTGCATCTGAAGAGGCTTCTAGTTTATTGGGGGTAGCAGTAATTCAAGTTTACATTTAAATTCAGGTCATTTTAGGGGTCTCTGCTGACCATCTTTAGTATACAAATGATTTTTAAAATTAAAAGTCTTAAATATTAATATCTACATGTATTATATTATATATCTATCTCTATCATAGTTTTCTGAAGGAAATGAGTGTTTTGCCAATGGAGAACTCTGCCACCACAATGCTAAGATGTTGAGTAGAATGTTCCTTTGTGGTTGATCACTTAGAACAGTACTAACAGGGCTCAATGCAAAGGAAATTTCTCTACTTAATTCAAAACACATTCAAAAAACATTAAAACACTGCATAGTCATTACTGTATAAATTTAATATAGATTAATCCTTAAAGTTTCAAGAGTAGTGTACCCCCATGTCTTTTGTAGTTTTTATATTTTATATATATATATCTATCTATCTATCTATTATATTTATCTATCTATTTATCTATCTATTTATCTATCTATTTATCTATCTATTTATCTATCTATTTATCTATCTATCTATTTATTTTACATTAAAAACACAGACAGCAGCAGGTTTATTAGGCTACTGTCACAGAGCTGTGTGGATCCAAAATATTGTTTATGCATGTTTTATTTCTCTGCTGTTTAAGTTCACTTTAGACATAACCAGTGGAATGGAATGTCAATTTATGCACAAGATTACATGAAAGATTTCAATTCATTAAGAGTGCGCTGTATGACAGGCGGCTTTCTGGGCATTTTCAAACAGGATACGAGTACCGAACTGAGTTCCCTTTCGCATCTTCTTGAATATTTAAATTGGCAAGGAATGCGCTACGTGTTTAAAAAAACAAACAAACATGCAAATTATAAACTTTTGTGCCGATGCAGCACTAGCACAAGTGTTTATGCTGGCCCGGGCCATCGGGCAGTCCTTATTGTCGAGCCCTGACTAGCGCACCTCTTCTCAACAAACCACGATTATGAGGTGTAATTCATGTCTTAAGTTTAATTTTTGGGGTTTGGGATTTCAGATCCCCAAGTATGAGCAATAGTAAACCTGATTTCAAACTTGTATATCCAGTAGTGAATGATTTAATTGGTTGGCACTTCAGAGTGTTTATTTACTGAAATCAAATCTCTTCTTGTTTGCAATCCATCCTGTCTGCCATTTCTGTGGAGACCCTGCCCTGTCTATCACTTCAGCCAATGGATCAGCATTTTCCCAGACAGCAGCTCCTCTAATGTCTCTAAAGAGTAGGTAGGTGTGTGCCCATTCATTGCGTGCTGTTTTTCCAGGCCTGCCAGTTAATCTCATTTCAGAGCGACATCCTTTCATAATTCCCATGAGGACTGCTGGAGGATGGACAGCATTTTTTTAATCAGAGCACGTTCACAGGTACGATTTATCGGATGAGCTTGAGCCTGAGACTTACATGGTCCATGGCTCCCCATCCCACTTTCCCATTTAAGATTAAGCTCCCTTTGTACACAGGACATGGGGCTCCTACTGGTAAACTGTGTACAGCAAAGCAGTAAATCCCAAATGATAAGAGGGGAGCAGCCGGTCACTAGAGCCTCCCAATAAAACAGCAGTAAACTTACAAGAGTAATTTCAGTGGTGTGACGGCCCTGGATTGTTTTGCACCAACCAAATAGAAAAGGAGAAATGTGCTTCTATTAAATTACTTTGAGCTCAAGGCAGCACCCCACTAGCTGACTCCAAACAACTCAATTTTAGTAGGGGATGTACTACTGACTTTTTTTTTTTCTTTTCTTTTTCTGACGTCTTGCCCTTATCTGTTGGAGGTCGGTCATGCTCTCAGATTCGAAATGAAATTGAGGTGATGGACTAAACGGTTGTCTTAAATGTTTCTTTGTGTCCTGTCGAAATAAGAACAGGATTACCACACAAACAGTAATGGATTGAAATTTGGACGCAGTTCGTGGAGTTGTTCTACGCTGTTAATGGGATGGGTCACAAAAAATGTTTTGATGTATTATTCAATCATATTTGTGTTCCAAACCTGAATGCAAAATATATTTTGAAGATTTTTGGGTTAGAAAACAAAAACCATTGAATGGACATATTGTATTAGACATACTTCAAAATATAATCTTTTGTGTTCCACAAATGAAAGGAAGTCATGCAGTTTTAGAATGACATAGATGAGTTGACAACAATAGAATTTTCAGTGAACTATCCCTATACTCTATAATATGTTTGTGTCTCTCTAGAGTACTGCAGTAATGAGTCATAAAATCCGGAAACGAGTTTCCATTTTTGAACTTCTAGTTCCATCATCCCAATTTTTTTTTTTTTTTTTATGGGTTTTGGTTAACGTCTTAAATGAGGTCTGTGGTTAACACAAGCTCAAGATATTTTCATTTTTATTCGATGACTCACAAAACATCAGTAAGACTCCACTTGTGATTTTAAGCTTTAATGTGTCTTGGAAAAAAAGTTTCTAACATGTGGATAAATGGAATTACAGCTGTCTGAGATGCCTTCATGACAGGTAAACTTATCTACTTGGTTGTCTGCTTTCACAGCCTCGTTGTTTATAATTGTGCACTTGCAAACTTTTTTACTATTTTAACTTAAACTTTACAACTTGTAGATAAATATTGTCAAATGCTTAACGGTGGTGATATTAAAGTCATTCAACCTTGGTGTAGTTAGTTTATAGCCTTGTTTTAGTTTATTTAACTATTGTATTTAGGCTTCAAAACTCTTACATGTCTTCAACATTTGTGAAGATTGTCTTGATGAACAGATTGTCAATTTTTTTTTTGGTTATGCAGCGTATCTTGTGATTTAATCCTAAAGCCAATGGGAAAATCTTATTTTTTTATTTTTATTTTATTATTTTTTTTTTTTTGGAGGGAACCAGGGTTGGCACACAAAATCATCCCTGCAGCACTCTATAGGGCAGCTTTAGTGAGGGCAAAGTCCCTTTCAAGGAAAGCCTGTTCACTCGGTGGCCATATTTGCAACGCCTCCAGGCAGCTATTTCAGGCATACAAGACCAAGTTCTATCTGTTTGAATGGGGGAATCCTGGACTCTCAAAAACTGCTTGGCGAACTCACAATTAAATTACATTTCCAATCAGCAACAAAATATAACATGAGCTGTCCCATAAATGTTGTTTCCTATTATCAAATAGTGTTAAAAAAGCTTTTTGCTGTCGCAAGATCGAGTCTCAGGTTTCATTGGGAACTGGAGCTTCTAGCGGCAGCTGCAGTGACGCAATGACTTTACCAATCAGCGATTGGCTCATTTACTTGGCGGGACTATTCTGCCATATTGCGCATTGCAGTTTCACCCATTCATAAGAAATGAGAGTGAACCGTCTTTCTATATCTTTTGCTTTTGGTGAGGGGGATAATTTATATTCAGTAAAAAGACAGTTCTGATCTCACGTTCTTATTTTGTAAGCCTTTTTAAGTGTTGTAAAACCCATCAGTATAACAACCCCCATTTCCTGAGGGAAACATTTAGACCAGAGCCAAGAAGGACAGTAGATTATCAGTTCATCAGCGTGAGAAGCAGCTCAGTGGTCTGAAAGACCTCGAGAGGCCACCACAGACTACTTTCAAGCTAGTCGGATGTTGTGTTTGAGTCATCAGGGCTATTAACTGCTCACCCGTTGAGATGTGCGGCTGTGTGGTTTATGACTTTCCTTGAAATGGCTAGTAAGAAGCTGGCATATTACATTTAAGAGATGTGGGTTGAGAGCAGAGAAGGGAAGCAAGTGTACTCTGCATTGAAGCTTGGACTCATTTTTAACTGCCAAGGGTTTGTGTGACAGACATGGCAAGCAACCATAAAATCTGGCTCGTCCTCCTGTGCTTTTCACATCTATGCAGTTTTTACCACAGTTCAACTCTCTTCACTGAACCTTTTATATTTGCTTCCTTCACTTCTTGTACTCCTTCCCAGTTCTGTGAATATGTTGCTGCATGCTACCTACACCTGCAGGCTCAGGCAGGTGTCCTTTTTATATATTGTTGTCCGGATGCGGAAATAAAACTCTTGAGGCCCTGAGGTCAGGAAAACCTTCAGCTTGGATTTGATTCAGCTCTGATTGGGCCTCCTGTGTCTGCTGCAGATTTTCAGTTGTGACTCTTGGACAAAACTAGGACACAACTTGTTTATGCTCTTTATTATCTAAGGATTTACACTGAAGTGAATTCCAGTTAGCTTGTGACTGATATTTTGGTGGTTGTATTACTCTAGCAGTGGTTTCCAACCTTTTTACTCAAAGACCCTTCATTGTCCAACACACTATTCAAATGCCCCCATATAGACTAATATGCTAATTATTTCTGCTGTATTTATGAGAAACTATATTGATATAGGAGAATATATTTAACTAGGATTCATTTTGTGATTCCAGATTAATGTATATACTAAATTGTTGAAAAATATTACTAAGAACAAGTATACATTTTTGGGACTGGATGAATTTGTAATCTTCAAAATGTTTGTGATGGGGATGGACCGATAGGGGGTTGGGGTATTATTTGAGATGTAATGGGGGTCCAGTATTCAAAAAAGGTTGAGAACCACTGCGCTAGATGCTTATCCAAGTGTTTGTGCGGAGTGTTGAAGCTAAAGTATATCGCACTTACTGCATGACATGGAGGCTCCGGCGCGGTCACTTGCATTTAACTTAATACTCCGCCGTTGGTCTTGTATCAAGAGTAGCTATAAAACATAATTTGAAACTGATTAATTTTATTCATTTGCAGACTTTGCACTCACATTAACAACTAAACGTTGTGCTTTTGTAAAATAAAGAAAACAAACAGGATGCCGTCTTGGTCTCTGTAAACTCTGTAAACTTGTGCGCATCAAAAGATGTGATCTTTCCTCACAGACATGAGAGATGCATCTGATCTATAGAAAGCTTGAAATGTCTATTTTTAAATGAACCAATTCAAATGGAAAACAAATTCTCAGATTTTTATGAATTTAAAGGCTAATTTATTAAGTTGTATGTGGCTTATTAATATACAAAGAACGACTACAAGTTGACTAGAAACCTCTTTAGTCAAGGGAAGCCCTAGAAAAAATAAATGATTTCAGTTTGCATCTTGCTACAGGTTTGGAACAACAATTTCTATATTTGGGTAGACTGTCCTTATAAGTTGAGCACAAATGCATTTCTTTTACTTCTGATTGAGAACAAGATATGTTGACTAATGTTGTTTGAACCCCAACATTCTTCAATTTATTTATTTATTTATTTATTTATTTATTTTTTACTTTTTTGTATAGACAATCCTCTTCAAAATATCATCTTTTTTTGTTCTACAGAAGAAAGTCATACAAGTTTAGAATGACATGAGCATGAGTAAATTACCTCTTTTGGGTGTACTATGCCATTAAAAAAAACCAAAAACATTTTAACCAGGAAGGCAAATTCAAATTTGCTGGAGTATTTGCATTTTATTGCATCTGTGTGGTGTTTGACTCCTCCATTGAAAGAAGTAATCTCATGAACCTGAGGTAAGCTGGTGTTGGCAGGTCACTCTTGACTGCACATGAAAGCTGTAAAAGGTTTTTAAAGTGCTTTGGGAGCTTGTTTGATGCAATAAATTAAACCTTTCTGTAACATTTACATGTGGAGTGTCTCTTTTAAAGAGGCATGTGAGGTCAGAGGACATCATTATAAAACAGCCGTTTCTTACTGCCGACACACAGACAGGTGAAAGCATGCATGTCATGCTGTATTACCGAATATTTTCACTGGATGTTACATGGGTGCAGTCGTTTTCTTGAGCATAGAGAACAATGTGCCCTGACACTGATGTCTTTGGTGTCTATTGTGGGATTGAGGGGATTTTAGGGGTATTATTTGTAATTGTAAGTTGGATAGAATGAAACTCGTGTCAGGCTTTGTGACTTTGTTACTTAGTATTCAATAGTTATGTTCCAAAACTGAATGTGCTGCCTTGCTGTCTACTGCCTACATAGGCAGCATCCTAACTGCAATTACAATTGATTTGGAATGCAATAGATAGGCAATGACTATCTGTGCATCATACAAATTGCCCTTCTCATGTGCATTGCATTGGAGAATCGCTATTTTAGGACTGAATCTCTATAATCATCATCTCTCACTTTATCCTTGTTGCACGCATGTAGGTGGCTCACTTGGCTTTGGAACTGATCCAGTATCACGCAGGATATGAATAAAGTTTTTAAATAATTTCAGAACTATTCGGCAGGGGCTAAAACAAACGTCCCTGAATTTTAACCTTGCTAGCGTTGAACTGCTTTGGGTTCTTCTCACAGTGCACTGGAGCTATAAAGTTTTTGTCTGTGCAAGGACAGCTAATGAATTGCCTGAAAATTAGCTATGGATAAAGCTCAAGTTATCAGTAATGCTGGCTAATTAAAATGCCCTTTTCACCCATAGCCAGGAACACTGAACCACATCTGTGTGACATTCATTTACTGCAGCAGAGACAAAATGGCATGTGGATGAAGATGCATGAAGGTCTTCTAATCCTGCACAGCTGGGAAGCCATGTTAAGGATTTCTCAAGCAAATTAACACCAACTTGTTAACTTTTTTTTCTTTCTTGTTGCTTGTAGTCTTGGTCAGTGCACATTCTGAACTTTTGTTGTCATAGTAACAGTCTTTTGCTAGGGCTGGGTATCGATTCAGATGTTTCAATTCGATTTTGATTCGCAAGCTCTCAAATCGATTCGATTTTTCAATTCTTGATTCAACTCAATGAATATAGATTTAATACAAATACTATAGGTGTTTATAAAAAAGAACAGTGAACATAAGTTTTCAAGTGGGTAATTAAAAAGAGATGAAGAGCCACAAACCTGTATATATTAAACTTTTTAATTTGAGGAAATCTGTTTAGAATGTAAGCTATTAGGTTTGAATTATTGGTCCTGCGCTGCCTATTGACTCGGTTGATTTGTATGTCTATAATGGCTAACGTACGTGCTTAATTTCAAGTTTAATACAGTGATCATAATGCAAGGACAGACGTGCCTTTGTAACATCTAGTGGAGAACTAGTAATTAGATTTACGTTAATCTAATGGTCAATGTTAGAGGAAATAAATATGGAAAAAAATCTATTTTTGACCTTTGAGAATCGATTTTGAATCGACCACATTTAAAAAAGATTGATTTAAAAAATCTATTTTTTTTGCCCAGCCCTATCTTTTACTATTTTCAAGATTGAGGTGGGGAAGGTCATGAGGTCAGTTTTTAATGTCACTCAATGGTAGGGAAGTTCATTAAGTTTGAACTTCAGCTTACTCAGGGCACCTATTGTTTTCCATATATTGTCATTGCTGTCAATGCTCCTTGTCCAATTGTTTTTGCTATATTATATTATTATATTACAATGCATATGCATACACTATATTGCCAAGAGTTTTGGGACGCCTGCCTTTACATGCACATGAATTATGACATCCCATTTCTTAATCTGTAGGGATTTATATGGAGTTGGCCCATCATTTGCAGCTATAGCAGCTTCAACTCTTCTGGGAAGGCTTTCCACAAGGTTTAGGAGTGTGTTTATTGGAGTTTTTGACCATTGTTCTAGAAGCGCATTTGTGTGAGGTCAGGCACTGATGTTGGACTAGAAGGCCTGGCTCGCAGTCTCCGCTCTAATTCATCCCAAAGGTGTTCTGTCGGGTTGAGGTCAGAACTCTGTGCAGGCCAGTCAAGCTCATCCACACCAAACTTACTCATCCATGTCTTTATGGACCTTGCTTTGTGCACTGGTGCATAGTCATGCTGGAACAGGAAGGAGCCATCCCCAAAGTGTTCCCACAAAGTTGGGAGCATGAAATTGTCCAAAATGTCTTGGTATGCTGAAGCATTAGGCGTTCCTTTCACTAGAATGAAGGAAAACCCTGAATAACAACCCCACGCCATAATCCCCCCCCCCTTCACCAAACTTTAGACTTGGCACTGCAGTCAGGCAAGTACCGTTATCCAGGAAACCGCCAAACCCAGACTCGTCAATTGGATTGCCAGCCAGAGAAGTGGGGTTGGTCACTCCAGAGAATACGTCTCCACTGCTTTAGAGTCCAGTGGTGGCTTGCTTTACACCACTACATCCGGCGCTTTGCATTGCACTTAGTGATGTAAGGCTTGGATGCAGCTGCTTGGCCATGGAAACCCATTCCATGAAGCTCTCTACGCACTGTTCTTGAGAATCTGAAGGCCACACAAAGTTTAGAGGTCTGTAGCTATTGACTGCAGAATGTTGGCAACTTCTGCGCACTGGGCACCCTGCTCTGAATTTTTTTTTTTTTTTTTTTTTTTTTACGTTGCTATTGTTCCCAATTGCTTCCACTTTGTTGTAATATCACTAATAGTTGACTGTGGAATATTTAGTAGTGAGGAAATTTCACGACTGGATCTATTGCACAGGTGGCAACCTATCACGGTACCATGCTTGAATTCACCGAGCTCCTGAGAGCGACCCATTCTTTCACAAATGTTTGTAGAAGCGTCTGCATGCCTAGGTGCTTGATTTTATACACCTGTGGCCAATGGAGTGATTGGAACACCTGAATTCAATGATTTGGAGGGGTGTCCCAATACTTTCGGCAATATACTGTGTATATATATATACTGTGTATAAATAATTTAAGCTGAATTTTGCAAGGAAAACAAGAGCTGCATTTAAAGGTGTAGAATGCAAAACAACAAAATATCACTTGACCGACATCACTGACTTTTATATTAGATGGCACACCTGTGTCTGTGAAAGCCATTTACTCTATAAACTTGTCTATAAAAAGTGACCACAGGTTGTGGTCAGATTCTTTGTCCAGCCAGTTAGAAGGCTCAACAATACAAAATTAGATTTTAAAGCAAAAAAGTATTTGAAAATCAGATTAAAGTTAAGTCTATTCCCCTATGGAGAATGAATGGGATTTTTACTTTACGAACCCAACCTGTACTCTGTTCAGTCTAATTCTGTCTGGTGCAAGATACAGCTAACATTTCTTACAGTATTGTTACTATTGCATTTTGTTTCTAGCAGGAAGTACTTTGCTTGTCCAAATTGATAGCAGAAACTCATTTTCGATATAGCCCTCTAAAAAAAGATTCAAACAGTTTTTGACAGAATGCAAGGCAACTTTTGTATAGCCGTCAATAGGGTTTGTGCATTTCTATAGGATAACATTAGATTCCTCCTGTAAGTAATCTCTGAAATAAACAGCACTTCTACTCCATTACACTTCAGTGCTCACTTGAATCATCATTTGCATATGCATATGGATTACTTAAGAATTTGTAAGGCATAGACATGCATCTGTTTCCATTGAGAACCCAGCATTCACAGCGCATTCACAGCGAGCGAGAGAGGAGCCTTATTTTCGGGGTAAACCTTTTGGGTTGGCAACAGCATGCGGATTTCAGCCCAAAATCCATGTGCAAATGTTTGCTTTGGCGGAAGGATGGTTTCACGAAACAGACTACTGTGTGTGCGCGCCATACGTCCTGTGCAGAATCACAGAGTCACAGGGCTCCTTTTTTTTCTCTTCAGATTAACAGCACAAAAACACATCTCTTTTCCACCCTCTCTCAGGTTTTTGTATTGTTTCAACTCGGGAAAACACGAGCGAATCACTTGCAAGTCTAGCTGTTTGTGCCGTTCGGCTATAAACACAGAAATTTGGTTTTCGTTCCAGTTGTTCCATGGAATCGGACCCTGGTGCTTGTTTGGACAAGCCATTTTTCATTGCCTTAATTCAGGCTAAGGGAACACAGCATTTGCATTGACTTGTGTGTTTTCGCTTGTGTGCACATGCTTGTGTTTTCAGTAGTTTTCCACATAGGAAAAAAAGGGATGCTTGTGCTAGACGCAGCGTGTTTGTCCTGGCTCGAAGAGTTTTCCCTCTTTTCAGAGTTTGATTTCTGATGTTTTCTCTGTGTGGAAATGGATGTGTTTTGGCAGATCCTTCATGTATTATCACACCCATGTTCTTGCTATCTAGCCATCAAAGTTTGGATCTTTCCTGAAATGTGATTTTTAGTATCGGATAAGAATAATTAACTTTCCATGCATGTTGAAGCAAAGCCTTTATGTATAATGCATTATACATAAATGACACACATTCTAAAGGTGTGTTCAGTGAATAGAAAAATATTATGTATCAAATGTGATTACAATTATTTGAGCCCATATAATGCATTACGGTGCATTACAAGACTTTAATACATAAAAAAATACTGCATTCTGTATTTTTATCCTGATATCCAGCTATGTTCCATCTTTCTCCAAGTGATTTTCACCTGGGCCTTCAGAAAATTAGTTTCTTGTTTCCATGGTGTAGTTGTTGCTTAAGCCCGTTCACACCAATGTAGATAATTATATTCTTTATAAAGATAACAATAGATATATTTAAAAAAAAATCTTACAGCACAGATAAACTATATAGTTGGAATTGTTTTCAGAACTATTTTACCCTGCTGATGAACATTGACAGCCAATCAGAATCCATCCTGCTGTAATGAGCTAGAGCATTTAAAGTGACAAACAAGCACAATCTTAGAAAAAAAAACGAAAAACGATGTCTCAGAACGTCTGCTGGTGTGGACGCTAATGTTGTTATCTTTAGTTATCTTTATAGTTAGTTCTTGGTGTGAACGGGCCTTAACCTTGTGTTTTGGCCATTGTTACATTTACTGATGATTGTTTGAGTTTTTCCAGCTTGACATCCTTCTGTGGAGTTTTGTGGTATGTGCTGTTTTTCATTAAACATAACAGCCTGTACTTTTTCACCAGAATGTTCAACTTTTGTCCTCTCCGTTTACACTGCTGCAGTGGTGTTGTTAAATGTCTTGGTGGTCTTCTGCAAGTTGTAAGATGGACAGCAGTATGTTGTTCTTGTCTTCTGTAACCTGTGAGCAACTTCCTGTGCAGTGTTTTTCTTGGGTCTTGGTAGATCAATGAATTATCAAGAGATAAGAGATCCTGCAGGTCTTTTGAGAGATGCTTGAACACGCTCTCTCTGATCCTCAAACATAAATGAAACGTATGACTGGAAGGTCCTCTAGTGGGACACCAGTCTCAGCTGTCATCCAAGGATGTTTGCAACTTCTCTGAAGGCTCCATGACATGCCCTTGCATTCATCTTTATAGGACACTTCTAGTGAGTAGCAAGTGTGCTGACTTCCTGCTCACATTTTTGAACTTTTCTTTTTCAGTTCTAAGTTCTTATAGTTCCATTTAGAAAGTTCTTGTCCATTGAATGCTGTGACTTCATCTTTTTGGTTCAAGAATCTTGTAGGGCTTAATTTTTTTTCTGCCTGCCCTCTCAAAATGCAATCTGAATGCAGCACACCTAAATCTAGTGCAAGAACCAAACAGAGCGGGTTTATCACACTATGTATGAAATCTCTCTCTCTCCTTCATCCTTCATATCTCCGAAAAGTCTTTAGTTTTATTATATTTATAAAAAAAAATATACGCTGTACAGAGTCTTTCAGAATAAAACCGAGTGGCTGGAGGCGTATCCTGTGGGTGGAGCTGAAGAGCCACAAGCGCGTGCAGCCATTGCTTTGAGAGCG
This sequence comes from Paracanthobrama guichenoti, assembly GCA_018749465.1. Taxonomy (NCBI): domain Eukaryota; kingdom Metazoa; phylum Chordata; class Actinopteri; order Cypriniformes; family Gobionidae; genus Paracanthobrama; species Paracanthobrama guichenoti. The sequence goes on along the minus strand of CM031949.1, from coordinate 9,508,481 downwards.
TCTGAAAGCTGTAACATACTTAAACATGGAAAAGTTATCCTAAATAGACCATGGCTATCATTCGGATTCAACCATACATATATGATCCAGAATCTGATTCGGAGGCTGAAATTGAACAGGAGCAGCAGCAACAACGACTACAGCAGGACGTCTCTGTGGTATATACTGTAACTGTATTTGCTTAGCGGCTTGTCATGCACGAGTTTTACAACATTTGTGTGTTTACTCATGGTTTATGAGGACATGATTTGGTTTATGGACCATTGTATGCGACTTAACGTTAGCAGTAGCAAGCGGAACGGTTTTGCACGTCAGACTAGTGCGTGTTTACATAGAAAAACTATGGATTATCTTTATAGGACACTTCTAGTGAGTAGCAAGTGTGCTGACTTCCTGCTCACATTTTTGAACTTTTCTTTTTCAGTTCTAAGTTCTTATAGTTCCATTTAGAAAGTTCTTGTCCATTGAATGCTGTGACTTCATCTTTTTGGTTCAAGAATCTTGTAGGGCTTAATTTTTTTTCTGCCTGCCCTCTCAAAATGCAATCTGAATGCAGCACACCTAAATCTAGTGCAAGAACCAAACAGAGCGGGTTTATCACACTATGTATGAAATCTCTCTCTCTCTCTCTCTCTCTCTCTCTCTCTCTCTCTCTCTCTCTCTCTCTCTCTCTCTCTCTCTCTCTCTCTCTCTCTCTCTCTCTCTCTCTCTCTCTCCAAAACCACTCTCTCTCTCTCTCTCTCTCTCTCTCTCTCTCTCTCTCTCTCTCTCTCTCTCTCTCTCTCTCTCTCTCTCTCTCTCTCTCTCTCTCTCTCTCTCTCTCTCTCTACTTATTTCTTAGAAAATAAGAAATTGTCTATGAAGAATTATTGTGGTAATTATTTTTATTTATTTATTTTTATTTTATGGTTTACCTCAACGGCACAATATGTACGATTTTTGGGTTTAAAATATCCAAAAACCACTAGAACAATGTTATATATTTTGTTGACTTGTGTACTTGCATTCTCAAATGTTTCCAAGAATGTTTAAATCCAGAGAAATAAGCATTCTTGATTTACTCTGAGTACCATGTTTTACCATGCCTAAGATAAATCTAGCTTATTTCAGTGTGCAACAAGTGTCAGTGAATAGCATTATAACATAACTTTCAACACACTCAATTGCATCTAATATGATAAAACAGCACTGTGTTACCCCACACACATATGACCGGAAGAAGTGGAAGCGGCCTTCTGCGGCATAATAAAAGCTCTGCAAAATTAAGGTGTCATCAAGCTACGCCTTTGTTTTGAATAAGCGACCTCTAGCGGCGAAAAAAAACTACATATTGTGGCTTTAAGCAGGTCAGTAAGTTCAACTTAAGCTTCAATTTCAGTACTTTCTTAAAGGGGAATTTTTGGTGAATAACATTTTAAACTTAGTGTGCTGTAATATGACAAGTCCATATATATGATGTCTATCTATGACGAAGGTCATAAGCATGTAAAGAGATACTTCAACCAAAATTGAAAGTAGTAATTTTAGTTTATCAGCAATGCATATAAAAATATCCATTTAATTCAAAATGGTTCACAAACACATTTTCCGAAATGTAAGCTGACTCACAATGTGGATTGTTCTTGATGGAGATGAATTACCTGGTTGATGAGTTTGCTCTCTGCTCTCATCTCATCTCCAGAAACTTGATTTTCAAGCCTGAATTTTGCACTGTGTCTATCAGCTCGGTCAGTCACATGGGTGGTTGTTTATTTACTAGAGCGGTTTCTGCCTCTTCTTTTCACCCTGTAATATTGGTCTGTGTGGGAGACCGAAATGGAGACCTCATGTTCTGTTACCTGATAAAATCTTGCCAAAGCTCTCGCAGGGCTAGTTGAGTTCAGAGGCTTGTGTAGCCAGCTGTCTCTACGGTACACTTTGTACCACTGTGTGTGGATGCATGACTTCCAACTCACGGCTGCTTTGTTTCTCTACCTTGTCTCACCCGGCCCTGGGCAAGCCTACGGTAAATTTGATCTCTGAGGTCAGACATCAAACACATTTTCTTTCTGTCAGTGACCCCGGTGCACACCTCACAGCCACTGCTGCTGATCAGGTGTCAGGCCCAACTGCAAAACAGGCCGGGAAAGTCATAGAACCAACCCCTAAAGTGTGTTTGTCCAGCTAAGCCTTGGCGTCTCGCTCACCGCCTATAGCATTTCCTTTGAGCACATCTTAAATTGTCAAATAAAGCTTGTCATGTGATCACAGGTTCAGGGACTAGTTTTACGGACTCTGAATTCATGCTTTCGGTGTATTTCATGTTTCTAAATGTAATGCTTTCTCCTCTGTTCTTGGCCTAACATGCCATTTTGCCCAATTGGACTGTCTAATAACATGCCTTGATGGAAATTTATTTAGCCACAAATCGTATTGTTGCTATAGACGTGCGATTCAAAGTAAACTGCACAAGCTGTTTGTGTTGACGTAATTTCTGCTGAGTTCACCCACATTGATGAGAGGATGCCAGACTTGTACCACGCTTGGAAGTGTTAACGTGAAACGTGATGATTTACAGCTGTTTTTTTCTTTTCCTTCTGAAGGTATGGAGTGACCCCAGAAAACATCATCCTGTACGGCCAGAGTATAGGAACGGTGCCAACGGTAGACTTGGCGTCCCGGTACGAGTGCGCAGCAGTGATCCTTCACTCTCCCCTCATGTCCGGCTTGCGTGTGGCCTTCCCCGACACCCGCAAAACTTACTGCTTTGATGCCTTCCCAAGGTAAGATACAAGGGACGTTGGAGTTTTTTTACCTCTTTTGCACTTCACTTTACACGTGAGCGTGAAGCTCAACTTCCATAGGAATGAACTGAAAACGCTCCGCTCCAGTGGACACGCACCGTTATGAATGACCATGTAAAATTGGCAGCAGTTCGAGAGCGGCAACTGCTTGAATAGTTTATTATCCTTGAATCTCAATCTTGAGTACCTGTAGAGTAGTATTGCATCCTTCATATCTCCGAAAAGTCTTTAGTTTTATTATATTTATAAAAAAAAATATACGCTGTACAGAGTCTTTCAGAATAAAACCGAGTGGCTGGAGGCGTATCCTGTGGGTGGAGCTGAAGAGCCACAAGCGCGTGCAGCCATTGCTTTGAGAGCGTCTGAAAGCTGTAACATACTTAAACATGGAAAAGTTATCCTAAATAGACCATGGCTATCATTCGGATTCAACCATACATATATGATCCAGAATCTGATTCGGAGGCTGAAATTGAACAGGAGCAGCAGCAACAACGACTACAGCAGGACGTCTCTGTGGTATATACTGTAACTGTATTTGCTTAGCGGCTTGTCATGCACGAGTTTTACAACATTTGTGTGTTTACTCATGGTTTATGAGGACATGATTTGGTTTATGGACCATTGTATGCGACTTAACGTTAGCAGTAGCAAGCGGAACGGTTTTGCACGTCAGACTAGTGCGTGTTTACATAGAAAAACTATGGATTAGTAGCGCATTTGAATTAAGAAGCGCGCTTTGTGTGAACGGCCAACAACACAGACATTTGAAGCAGTTTTACTCACCGCCTGCGGTTCCAACGCACGACCGTGAACCTTTATCGCTGGGACCGCTCCATCTTTCAGCATTAGACGAGCTACAAATACGTTGTCAAACTGGGCCTTTTTTATAAAAACAAATCGTCGCCAAAATGCAATGGAACAAACAAAAACACTTGTGCAACTCTGTTGCTGCTCCTGAAAAAAAAAACTCCATCCATGGTCCCATTAACGCTGGGTTCTTTGGGAAGCTGTACAGGGTTGTCTTGTCCTGACAACCAAAAACACACTTCTTTGGTGACATTGTTGATTTTGTGAAGTCCTGTGACTGCAGTGCAGCCGGCCTCCCTAAAGTTGAGCGACGCATGTTAATGGGCGTGCATTTGCTCTCTTGCTCTGGTCGCGCGCACGCCCTTCCTGGAGAAGAGACCTGCGTGGCCCGTACAAGGACATTCCGCCCTGTTGACGTCAAGCAGACCCATACTCGAAAAAAACTTTCCGAAACTTGTGAGAAACCGGAAGGAGTATTTGTCACAGAAATACTCCATCAAACGTCCAACTTATTTTTTTAAACTTTGTCCATGTTTAGCATGGGAATCCAAGTCTTTAACAGAGTAAAAAGCTTAGTATGCATGGAACAGCATTACCCCCAAGCCCCTTTAATGAAAAACACAACTGACCTTTTGCAGGTTCTCTATTATCATTGGGTTTGGATCCAAAATATTGCCAAATAGGCACTTTTACATTTCGCTTTTTTAAGGATGTTACACCTTTTGCCATCTTGTCAGTTAGCTAGTGAATCTCATCATGTGATCTGACTCCTGCTGCTGGTCTGTGTTGCAGCTGTCGTAATAGCACAGTGTGCTGCACAGTGTAACACCGACTATCGCAGCAAGCCTAATAGTTTCCATTTATTAACATTAGTTAACTACATTACTTAACATGAACTATCAATGAAATGTACTTCTGAATCATTTAGTAATCGTGCATAATGTTAATTTGGTTAAAGTTAGAACTGTTTATATTATGTAATGGACCTGAGCTAACATGAATTAACAATGCACAGTTTTATTTAACTAACATTAACTGAGATTAATATACTGTACAATTGTATTGCTCATCTTTACTTAAGTTAACTTTGTTAACTGAGGCCTTATTATAAGTGTAACACATTTATGTTGCAAGAGAATTCTATTTCAAATAAATGCTGTACTTTTGAACTTTCCATTCAAGAATACTGAATAAATTTATTATGTTTTCCACAAAAATATTAAGCAACACAACTTTTCAACATTTGATAATGGAAAAAAATATTTGAGCAGCAAATCAGCTATTAGAATTTCTGAAGGATCATATGACACTGAAGACTCAAAATTCAACTTTGCATCACAGGAATAAATTATTAATTTTCAAATTCATTAAAATTCAAATAGAAAATAGATATTTTAAATTGTAATTTCAGAATACTTCTATTTTTGATCAAATAAATACAGCCTTGATGAGCATAAAAGACTTTCAAAACTCAATCTAGACCTCTTTTGAACGGCAGTGTACGTAATCTTTTTTTATTTCTTTTTTTTATTTTTATGCATCGTGTTCCAATTTTGTGTGAAATATGCTTTAGATGAACCATGAATGGACTTGGGGCGGTTTGTTGGCATCTATGATCAAACCAGTAACTGTTAACAGCCTGAAGCTGTACATACACCGTACATCCGCACCCACACAGATGGTAGTTGGAGCATCAGGAAGCTCAGGATGGCCTCATCACTCATATAGGAATCTGAACGAAACGTTTTGAATCGGAGTCAGCATGGCAAACTTTCCTTGACACAGAACCACGGTTACATCCTCTGAACTGGCTTTCATGCCATATTCTCTCAAACTTGGTTCCCTTACTTCCTCTTTTCCATTTGTACAGTTTAGTTTCTACACTCTTTTAGAACTTCTGAGTTTTTGTAACTTGGTAAGTGGCTTACATTTGTACCACACTGAGCTAGAAAGTGCTAAAAGTTGCCATTTTCCTACCTTTCAGCAGTTCAAGTGATAGCTTTCAAGTGTCTCACAGCTGCAGCGGTGTTCTTTTTATCTTAAAAGTGAAAGTGGTTGTAGGTGCCGAGTAATGTAATGAAATGAAATATAGATTCAAATAGCTGACAGCCAGTTAGAGTTTTCATTCATTAAAAAAATATTTTTTTTGTACTAGAAAAATGCCACTCATAAAAATAAATTAAAACTCGTCAGGTAGTTATGTATTGATTTATAAGAGAAAATATTTATAAGAAAAAAATCTTTAATCAGTCAATGGCAAAAAAAAGTAATTTTTGCTTATGGTTTAACTGAATCATCGAAGGCCAGCAGCATTGGTCAATAAAGCAAGATTAAATGCATACAAATATTTATTTAACATTTAACTATTGGAGGTTTGCATTTCACTGATTTTATTCATGTTAAGGAGTACAAAATCTTTTTGTGTGCAAGTGAGATCACATTGAGTCTAGAACTACAATAACCATCATGTTCACACACAACGCCTCTGTACTTACTCCCGATTTTACGAACATAACATGGTGATGAGAGCTGTCAGTCAATAAATGTGAATATTTTCTCATTTGAAAAAGGAACTCCGATATTTTGTTGTAAATTTAAAGGTAATGTTACTTTTACTAAAGCAATCTGATTGCGTAACTCAAGTTACTTTTAATGTTACGCCCAACACTGAGCATAAGAGACTTCTTTCAAAAAATCTTACTGACCCCAAGCTTCTGAACTCTGTCATTCTGTCATGTGAAATGTGGATCAAGGAATATAACGCTACAGCATAGGAGAGAGAGAAAGAAATGAATGGCTGCCTATTGAATTGTGTTGCTATTCTAAGATCAGCGTGAGGGAACTTAATTGCAGAACTGTCATATTAGGCATGGCATTAAACACTCATACGTGACTTATGCAGTATAAGTGCACACATACTCACACAGAATTTGAATTTTATTCTCATTGGCAAGGAGAGAAACTTTGGCCTGTGTTGTCAAATGTAAATCTCCCGCTAAGGCCTCTGAAACCTGAGAACTGCAGGACATCTACTCTGACGGAAAGTGTTTTTGCTTGTGCATGTTGTTGTGAACTTCTATATGTATAATTTCGCTTAAGAGCCACCCTTGTAACCAGGCACAAACCCTTGAACAACAGTGTGAAGCTCCATTTTCTCTTGTGCTGTTATATTACACAGCTTGAGACATGTTAGATTACACAGATTATCTTCAAGTATTCCTGGTAAAATCAAAGCAGTACTTTTGAAACCCCCAGTGATCACACCTTTGACTGTTTCTGTGAATGCGCATCTCTTTTCCCTGAAACTGTCAGAAGCGCATGCGTTGCTTCCGATTCTCATTCCCTTCATCTCGGGCTGTAACTACTGTCTGGCTGCTGAGATAAAGCTGGTGAAAAACAGCCGATGCGTGTACAGCTCACCTGTGCAGCGGAGGACACCTATCTTTATTCCGCACTCACTTATATCAGTCATGATATACCCTCATCACGACCCGCCATGCAACTTTCCACGTAAACCCTTTCTCTTCAGCTTCCTGCATGTTCTAGTTCATAATAATGTCTATTCTGGCAGTCATATTCCCCTGCTGTAGTATTCATGTCTCATTCAGCTGAAATATTCAAATTCAGACCATCAAAATATCAAAATCATTATAGCAAGTGGTTGCCGCACAAGCAGGAAGCATTGTTACTTGTCGCGAGACATTTTTATGGTGACTTCCTGTTTTTTTATTTTTTTATTAAATGTTTCAGTAGGGACTGTGTGAGGCAGAGACAAACCACAAATCAATGAGGGAAATTGTAAATCTCAATATGTTGTAAAGGAAGTAGGAAGGAAAAAAAAAAAATTGCAATGAGCTTTTAAATTAGCTTTTGATTTGAATAACTATCAGTTTTGTTGATTTAAAGTGAGCACAATAACATTTTTTTAATTTAATGTGACATACATTTGAAAAGTTTGGTGTCAGTAAAATTTTTTTTTTTCTTCAATATTTGGACAGAAGTCTCATGAAGGCTGGATTTACTTAATATTTCACTTAATATTTACTGGTTTTTACTGGATTTGATTTATTCATTTAAAATTATTTACTACTTGAATGCATTTAAAATATATTTTATTCCTGTGATGCAAAGTTGAATTTTCAGCATCATTACTTGTCACATGATCCTTCAGAAATTGCACATATTTGAAATGTGTTTTTGTAACATTACAAATTTCTTTCCTGCCATTCTTGATCAATTTAATGCATCCTTGCTGAATAAAATTTTGAAGCTGAACTTGTATTAAAATATGTAGTTTAATTGATATTGCTTTTTTTTTTTTTTTTTAATTCACTTTCTAATGTGCCAAAAAAACCCCGGCAAATTGTCCTGAAAATAACTATTGAATTATCATCAGTTGTAAATGTGAGCTCTTTCCGATGAGATATTGCCATCAGCTGCATTTACAATTAAATATGATTAAACTGACATAAAGAGCAACATATGCATATGATTCCAAAGACGCTAATATTTTTTGCCCGTTTTCTTTTCAGGTGAATCTTTTCAGGCCCATTTTCAATGCATACCGAGTGAACAACTATTTTTATTTTTTTTGTCATTAGCTTTAGTCTCAGAATTCTACCTTTTGGCTAAGATCAAGTTTCGCCCTTAAGAGCATCACAAAAGGTCTGTGGGTAACACCTCTAAGGAGCTCACATGACTGCTCATTTGGATGTTGACCCGATACTCATGGGTTTATTCTTCAAGGCCTTTTTGAGATGTTGGCGGAGGTCAAAGGTCTTCAATCCCTGTTTAAACTCAGCAAGTGACTTCTCATGAAAGATTTTCTTGATCTCTTTGTGCAGTACTTGAAGGGACGAAGGAACGGGAGGAGGTCAAAAATAATAAAATGTCCGAGTCATTCTTTATAAGTCAAGCCTCGGTTAAGATGGGTCTGAATCGGAAAGCAGAATGCGGATTTCTGGATTAAACACGATTAGACCGTAGCGACCGGTCTGGAACGTCTCTTAATCGCTGATCCCGTTTTATCCAACCTCATATTTAAATCTAATTAAATTGCGACAAGATCAAATTGCAAGATTAAGGGGTATAATGGGAAGGTTACAGCCATAGCTCTCAGACAGAATGTTGTTGAGGCTTAAGAAACGCGTCGAAAAAGCGAGAGTGATGGAAAACCTCCTCTGTCCTCCTCCGTCTCGTTTTCTCACTCTCTACTCCAGTCTGGGTGAAATTAGCGATGGCCGGGGGCGCGCTTCATTGTAATCAAAGTGATTCTCTCTCGAAGGCAGATGCTCTTTTTCTCGCTCTCTTTTGGGTGATGAATGGGAGGTTGAGAGGCCTGATTCTCTCCTATCCCGTCAGCACTGTCAGTGTTTCATAATGAGGCTACAGTTGTGAGAGATTGAACAGTCTCTGTGTTCTAATAGCTCACCAGCCGGCCCCGTCAAAGACCCGTAATGAACACGAAGCCAGCTGACGGGAGGTGTTAATGAGCTAGCTGTCTTGACGCCGGCTTGCAATTTGTCAAAAGCATTATGGTTTAACACGCTGTCTGTTTCCCTTAATAAAATGTGAAATCTTGGAGTAGATTCAAAGATACAGATTCAAAATTCAGACTTTTTTTTTTTTTTTGAACAAGATGCGGTGTAGAGTTATGAGGACCGACTGAAGGAGATTAGGACTGATAAAGTAAATAGTTTTTGCTTTAGATTGACTTTTACAGAAGTCAGGTAAGGGTAGTGATTTTTATTTATTCCCCATAGCATACCGAAGGAGAATGTGAATAATCTTCATGCAGCTCTTCCATGCAATAACAGTTCATAATTACCACATCTGCTACAAGCACCAACAAATCTACATAAAAATCACCTATTAACAGATGACTTTCTGCACTAGTTATTGCATTGCATTGTTGAACTTTTACTCAACTTTGTCCAAAAGTCGCTCATTGGAAATCACCTGCTCTTGTTGAAAACGATTGACCTTGATTGAGGTCGCTTCAAGACGCTGGCTTACAACCAGGGTTAGGTTGTTCTTCTTCAGTGTTAGTCACCTATCATTTTCCTCTGATTTTAGGGATAAGTTATAGGTAGAATTAGTTTTAGAGGTAGGGAAAGGGTTGGGACAAAAAAATTGACTGTTCCAGGATCTACAAAATATGTTGCTCCAGGAAGTCTTACAAAAAAAAAAGCTATCAGGTGCCAATTATTAGACCAGCACTTTGATCATCATTCACAAAAAAATCTATTTCTGTTCCTCATGCAAAGCTTTTGTATGGCTTCAGAAGACTTCAAAAATAGTGCATGCACGAATCTAAAAACTTTCATGGTGCTTTTGTTGTTTTTGTCCTTTGTCGTCCTCGAGCTTGACATTTGTGGTCACGAGGGCTGTGCGACATGGGGGTAAATATACAGTGCCTTGTGAAAGTATTCGGCCCCCTTGAACTTTGCAACCTTTTGCCACATTTCAGGCTTCAGACATAAAGATCGAAAACTTTTTTGTGAAGAATCAACAACAAGTGGGACACAATCATGAAGTGGAATGAAATTTATTGGATATTTCAAACTTTTAACAAATCAAAAACTGAAAAATTGGGCGTGCAAAAATATTCGGCCCCTTTACTTTCAGTGCAGCAAACTCTCTCCAGAAGTTCAGTGAGGGTCTCTGAATGATCCAATGTTGACCTAAATGACTAATGATGATAAATAGAATCCACCTGTGTGTAATCAAGTCTCCGTATAAATGCACCTGCACTGTGATAGTCTCAGAGGTCCGTTTAAAGCGCAGAGAGCATCATGAAGAACAAGAAACACACCAGGCAGGTCCGAGATACTGTTGTGGAGAAGTTTAAAGCCGGATTTGGATACAAAAAGATTTCCCAAGCTTTAACATCTCAAGGAGCACTGTGCAAGCGATAATATTGAAATGGAAGGAGTATCAGACCACTGCAAATCTACCAAGACCTGGCCGTCCCTCTAAACTTTCAGCTCATACAAAGAGAAGACTGATCAGAGATGCAGCCAAGAGGCCCATGATCACTCTGGATGAACTGCAGAGATCTACAGCTTAGGTGGGGGACTCTGTCCATAGGACAACAATCAGTCGTATACTGCACAAATCTGGCCTTTATGGAAGAGTGGCAAGAAGAAAGCCATTTCTTAAAGATATCCATAAAAAGTGTCGTTTAAAGTTTGCCATAAGCCACCTGGGAGACACACCAAACATGTGGAAGAAGGTGCTCTGGTCAGATGAAACCAAAATTGAACTCTTTGGCAACAATGCAAAACGTTATGTTTGGCGTAAAAGCAACACAGCTCATCACCCTGAACACACCATCCCCACTGTCAAACATGGTGGTGGCAGCATCATGGTTTGGGCCTGCTTTTCTTCAGCAGGGACAGGGAAGATGATTAAAATTGATGGGAAGATGGATGGAGCCAAATACAGGACCATTCTGGAAGAAAACCTGATGGAGTCTGCTAAAGACCTGAGACTGGGACGGAGATTTGTCTTCCAACAAGACAATGATCCAAAACATAAAGCAAAATCTACAATGGAATGGTTCAAAAATAAACACATCCAGGTGTTAGAATGGCCAAGTCAAAGTCCAGACCTGAATCCAATCGAGAATCTGTGGAAAGAACTGAAAACTGCTGTTCACAAATGCTCTCCATCCAACCTCACTGAGCTCGAGCTGTTCTGCAAGGAGGAATGGGCAAAAATTTCAGTCTCTCGATGTGCAAAACTGATAGAGGCATACCCCAAGCGACTTACAGCTGTAATCGCAGCAAAAGGTGGCGCTACAAAGTATTAACTTAAGGGGGCTGAATAATTTTGCACGCCTAATTTTTCAGTTTTTGATTTGTTAAAGTTTGAAATATCCAATAAATTTCATTCCACTTCATGATTGTGTCCCACTTTGTTGATTCTTCACAAAAAATTACAGTTTTATATCTTTATGTTTGAAGCTTGAAATGTGGCAAAAGGTCGCAAAGTTCAAGGGGGCCGAATACTTTCGCAAGGCACTGTAATAGCAAATGTTTTATTTTTTTTATTTTTTTTTAAATGTGAGTAAAAGAAACTGCTCCATGTTTGCAGTGCTTGTTTGTAGGGCAACAGTTTTTGCCCAACAATTTGTTTTTGTTTTTTATACATCAATAGGACTTTACAATAATACAAAAATAACTATTACTACATCTAATAGTAATAAAATACTTACTAAATAAAAAGCCTTTGGTTTGACTTCTCAAACAGCTAATGTGTTGCTGATGTTACACAAACCATGTTCCCGTTTGCCATCTCAGAGTTGGACAGCTAACTTCTAAATATTAGCATCCTTAGAAACGCTTTGAACAACTTAGATCGTCAGTGGAGAAAGACAGTAGTTCATCATAACATCGTAATATACATCATTACATGGGGTGAATCATGTATTTGTTTTTGAGTTGTTTTTTTTTTAAGGAGAAAATACTCAGCAATGGTGTTGACTTAAAGCATAATAACACCACATAGATACATTAACAACATTAAAAACTTGATTTTCACCACAGGGGGTGAAATTTTCTTCTAAAGAAATTGTGAATTTGGGGGTCGATCGAGATGGATGTTTCATAATTAATTTGGACACCATCTGTTATTTGATTATCATAGTGCAGTACAGATGTTCCTCAACTGCCTTGCAGAGCAACAGATGTCGTCCCCCCCCATAACCCCTTATGCCAACTCAACCAGTGGTGTGAGACATGCAACAGAAACCTCTCTGCAATGTACCTGGCTGAAGGTGTGTTAGCTCACTAACTGTGATTTAATCATCTGTGGTGTCTGTTGTGAGTAGGCTTTTGTTCTCAAATCTATCAGGCAACAGATAACTTTCTGTACTAGTTATCGCATTGCATTGTTAAACTTTACTCAAAGTCGCCAACTCTCGTTGAATACGATTCACCCCTTCAACAATCCTCAAATTACTAGTTTTGAAGCAAATCTGGTGGTCTCAGTTCTGCAAACCACCACTGCCAAGTCCAGGATTTCTCTTCCAGTTACTGATTCCAGTTCCAGCGGACTCGTGGAACTTAGGAGAGGGAGTGTGTGCGTGTGGTTGTGTTGGTTGGTGGATGTTCGTAAAGGCTTTGAATGGACAGTCAGGCTGAATGAAAGTTTAATAACTCGCCTGTCTCTGTAGATTTGCCGGCTGCAGTGTGGCATGGTTTGAATATTAAAATACGGTGAGGGAGAGCCAGTGAGGGTTGACTCCTAGAGTCAAGGTCTCTTAGAGACTGACAAAGGGTAAAGACGAACAGTGAGATGCTGTGAGTGATGGAGTGTAATCTTGAATTGGTGCTTGTGGTATTGCTTCCCTTCCCTTCTATGTGGTTTGTGTTGGCTTAGCTTTTTTCAAATGAACTCGTCAACTTCATTAAAACATGGGCATCTTTTTAACCAGTCTTCCAGTCAGTAGTCTTGACAAATTTAGATTGATGCATGTCGATTCTGAATATAGTTTCAATACTCCTTTTCTGCAGTATTGATACACCAATACCAGCTTTGCTCTGTCACGTTCTCTTAATTTTCAAATCCATTTGAAATCCACTCACTCAAATACACAAGCTCAGAATACCTTATCCACTCTGTAGTAAATCACTTTACTGTAGTAAACACTGCACAATGCCAAGTGGAAATATTGGTTTAATTCAGCCTTATCGGTTTGAACCAGAAACTGATTTCAGAAAAAGTGGAAGTGAATTACACAGGCTTGTATACAAGTCGATGTATTAGAATGGTATGTATGTGTTTTATGTATTGCTCTCTATAACTTCGGACACGCAACGGTAATCAATATTAAGGCTGATTTATACTTCCGTGTCGGACCTGTGCCGTAGCCTCTACGCCGTGGGCTACGTCGTTTTTCATTTATGCTTCTGCATCCTTGTCCGCATTGATGTGCAGTTACACATGCAGAGGGAGCATCCTTAGAAGCACTTTGAACATCATAGAACATCAGTGTAGAAAGTGTTCATCATAACCGTAATATACATCATATACATAATTCAATGTACCTGATTTTTTCATAGCAGAAAAATATACTTGGTTAACCTGGCTTCTCTTTAGACTCCCCAGCCTCACAGCATAGTAATATGCTAAAGCCCGCCTCCTGCACGTTGACAGAATTGGTTTCAAACATATTTGTGGAGTAGAGAACAATGGCGCTTTCAAACCGCATTTTTGAGACGGTCTTTGATTCACTGCAGTTTGGAGAAAATATTCCACAATGATGTTGACACTGCGGATGGTTTGTTTTGAAGCATATTAAAAACACCACATAGACGTATACATTTAACTCGATTTCCACCATAGTGGGGTGTTCATTAGACTGAACTTTCTCTGAGTTTAGAGGCTTAATGATCTGATCGCAAACAGAAATGTGAAATCGGGTTGATGGGTTACAATAGAAATTTCTGCCTACCAAGGTTACAGGTGCTTGTGGCTGGACTATTGGACTACAACTCTGGCTGGAAGTAAATCAACGTGGAAAAATTGCCATTTAAATTTCAGTATTTTTCAAGGTATTGCAAGCTATAACTTTCAGTATCAGTGACAACACTACCAGTTTGTGTGAAATCTTTCTTAGGCACTGTCCACACGAACACAGGTATTATCAAAACCCCAGCTTTTTCTATGCAGTTTGGCTGTTAGTCCACACGCAAGTATCCGGTTACTGAAACTTTTTTTGAAAACTCCGGCCAGGGTGAAGATTTTTAGAAACTCCGGTTGCAGCGTTGTCATGTAGATGGTGAAACCAGAGATTTCAGCTAGTGAAGTCGAAGTGTGCGCCATTCTCTCCTTTTGTTTGACGTCAGATTGTGCGCCGTTATCTCTGTTTACATGACTCGAGTCTATGCAATGGTGGACGTAGCTTTTAATAACTCCACTAACAGCGCTTATCACATGTATACAGATACATGCGCAGTTATCTCATTGTATTGCAGAACAGAGGTGCCAGAATGCAATAATACAAAATAGTAAGGCAAGTGTGTGAAGCTGTTACAGTCCACTTGGGTCCCCCTGCCCCTGTGTATACAGTTAGCTGCCACTGAGTCCAAATTAAAGGAACTTGTAGAAGGGTTTCACCGAGACCATGGCATCCCTCAGTGCATCGGCACCATGGATGGGACCATGTGGAAATCAGGCAGCCAAACATAGCGTGATTTTGCGTTTTCATGTGGACAGATTTTTAACCATGCTTGTTGACGCGATTTGTTTTTTAAAACAGAGGAAAAACTCAGGTTATAAAAATACTGTGTGGTACGTGTGGACTAGGCCCCAGTTGCAAGAGCGAAATGTCAGGTGCAAATCCAGGAATGGATGGGAAAGTCCAAAGCTAGGCAAGAGTGAATCATTCAGAGTGGAAAAGGAAAGAAAAATACATTTGGATTAAGTGTGCTGAGGTGGTACGGTTTTTAATATGAAAAAGATGAGGCAGGTGAAGTCAGCCAGTGCTTCAAATCAATCCTTCTCCCTTACAGACTTCATGAAATCAAAATGCAGTTTTGTGGCTTTTAGTCTGTTTGTTAGCTTTGAGGATATCTATATGCTAGTATAGCAGACATGCCGATTTAACTTTTAAAATTGTTCTCTTCACAGAGTTAAAATATTGGTGAGTCCTCTTGCTTACAGTGGTGTTTTCACATATTTGTTCAATAAAATATTACACTGAATGTAAACGTTCCACCTGCCTCTGACAAGCATTATCAAGTAGCAAATCCTAGTTCACGGCAGTGACACAACTAAAGATTATTGACATAAAAGGGTCAAATTCCTTTGGCTTGTCTCAACCAAACTTTCAGTAGGAAATATGCCAATTTAGCATGGTCAAATGAACTCCAGTTATGCCAGTACTAAGCTATTTGGGGGTGCAAAATAAACATGCTTAGTGGCCATAAGTAAAGATGGCAGATTTCAAATCATGTACCGTGTGCGTGTGAAGACTTTCAAACTTCGTTCTGACTCTGTCTGAAATGATAGTTTTAAGGAGTAGCTCCTTTTTAAAGGCACAATGTAAGATTTTTAAATTAAAATATCCAAAAACCACTAGAACAATTTTTTTTTTTCTGACTTGTCTACGTACTTTATCCCAGATGCTTCAAGAGTGTTTAAATCCAGAGAAATAAGCAATTTTAACCAGGACACGGACTGTGTCTGAGAGTCACGTTACCATCGGTTTCCGGTTTTATTTTGTAGAAACCATGGAAACACCAAAGATGCTTTTAATATATTATGTTTTATTAGACAAGCGAACAACTGTACAGCAGACAGAAAACAAATTATTGTACAGTAATACAGTGTTTTAAAATGAATTGCATGCCATTTAGCAGCACAAGCCATCCAGCATTTATGATATTTTAATATTGATCTAGCTTACTGCAGTGTGCAACGAGTGTCTCATAGCAGTCGCGGAGCGAACGCACAGAGTAACGTTATAACATAATGTTCATTCGAATGTGTCTAATATGATAAAACAGCGCTGAGTTACCCCACATACGCGTGACTGAAGCGGAAGCGGCGACTGTGGCATAATAAAAGTTCCGCTGCTGTAGAGTAGTCACGCTCGTCTCTCATTAGCAGTCGCTCCATTGGCCTCGTTCAGCTCCTACAGCACTCGGCTCTGCTCTGCTCTGCTTTGCTCTGCTTAATACTACAGTAACGTTAATAATATATGTATAAGTAAAAGTATCAACGCCCACTCACTATTGCACTTGAGTAAGTGTTTTGATAAAGTTATCCATATAAAAGTAATTTACAGACACTGCATTATGAAATCATTTACTTGAGCTTTGTACACTGTGCCTCGTGTATAGAACAAAATGCTCTGATCAAACATATAATCCTCCGGCAGGATCCAGAACGCCATTAAAGTAAACCATCCACTGCTTTCCGACGCTGGGATCTTTCTGAAGTCTGTACAGAGACGCAAATGTGCTGTTTAAACTGGATGTGTCAAAGCGAACGCTCTTTCACTTTTCCATTTTGTCCTGTTGTCGACAGACTCCAGTGCGTGGAGCATGTCAGAATCGTATCCGTTCTTCGTACTTCACTTAATACATCTGAGATGATTTGACAGATGCCAGATCTTCTAATTATGATAATTGATCTCTGGCTAATTTGGTTCTTAAAATTATTTTGCGAATTTGCTTAAAATATTTGGATTAAATTGTCTGAGATTTCTTGCGCGTTCTTGTTCATTGGAAAGGGCATGTATATCGATGCTCGAAATCATGATCGGCGGTGCAGAGATTGGCTGGCAGCAGGACAGCAACATAATGACATCATGTTTAAAAAAAAAAAACATGACACCTGATGGAAAACCATGCAACCAAAACGACAGTTCAAGTTTATTTATAAGCACATTTAAAAACAACCATTTTTAAAAAAGTGCTGTACAATTAGGAAAATATGTACAGTAAAAAAGTAATAGATACATTATGTACTGTTTGTTACATGATTCCCAATTATTTCCTTTTATTTCATAATTTCTTGTACAGGTTTTACATTTCAATGTTGTAATTAACAGTTCATTTAATTTTAGATGTGAAGCAGATTTGTTACGGGATGCGTCAAGGAATTTTCGGATTTAAAATAAATAAAATAATTTGTAGTATTATTTTTAGAAAAAGGCAGACAGCATTTTTGACTAAGTTTTCTGCATCTCATGAGCTTCATCAAGCCACTCCCATTATAGTTGTCACCATTCAAAGTAATGAACAGTCTAACTGCGTAAGACTACAATAAAATTAATTCCTTCACAAGTCTCTGAGTAAACCTGGCTATGTCTGTTATGATAGATTACATAACATTATAATATTATTATAATATCAAATGTATTAATAATAATAATAATAATAATAATAATAATATTATTATTATAATAATAGTCATAGTCCCTGGTTCAATAGGTTACTTTTGTAAGACAGAAATGGCTGGGACAGACTTGAAGTATCACCGCTGCTTTAAAAGTTGCAATCATATCCCGTTTACATAGAATAAGCCTGCTCCCCGAGCAGGTTTGAGCTTATGGACCGATTGCTTTGATAGCAACTTTAAGTTTTGAATGTTCTTCGAAGAACCTAACAATCCTGGACCATGTCAACCGTAAAATCCATATAACTGAGTAATCCACATACGAAGAACGGACCCCTGAACACGCATCTGTATACTGTATCCAGTGTAGACAGCCCAGTGATTATGATGGGTTCTATTGGCTTTTGATGTGATGTCACAGATCCCTCAATATCAAAACAAGCTGTTTTTGGAGCTGAATGGAATAAATGTTTTATAATAAAGAGGATGTTTTAAGCTATGACACTTGCAGGATGTTTTAATGGTACAAAGACCTTATGGCAAAAGATCCAGGCAAATTTGAGCGCTATAAAAATAGTTGTGTATTACACAAGAAGTGAAAACTCTGCTCATCAAGCTCTTTCATGGGGTCTTTAAGCTTTATCAAAGCCCACCAAATGTAATATTTGGTCATGTTTTGCGGCGTCCTATTAGAACTAAAGAGGTAAAATTAGAGTAAATAAGCTAAAGAAGAAAATGCTCCTTTTAATGAGCGTTCCCGCCTATCAGTTTAGCAAAACACGCTCTGTTTGTTGCATGATAAAAATACAGTATTTACACTGTGTCAGTCATCCATTGGAATGTGCTGGATTGAAATTAATGCTGCCTGTTTATTTGGTTGGTGTTTGGATAACGGCGTTATTCTTCATAGGCGGTGTAATTATTCCATCAGCCAGTGTCATGCTTTAATCTCCTCGCTTACTCAAATTTGATTGCCTGTGCACCAATGAGGAAAATAAGCAACAATTAAGCATGTTGAGCGACAAATTAATTAGTATGCCTGTTTGACTCCTGGACTGAGGATCAAAAGTGAGTTAGCAGTTCTGCACTAGCGGTGGTGAAGCTGGAGTGGATGTTAACCTGTGATCACCATAAACTGTGTTTACTGCAATGATATGAATATTTGACAATATGGAGTAAGACATTCCAGTGTAATTGGCATTTGTTTTGATGTTTGGAGTGTTAAGAATTAACACATGGACAGTCCTGTGTTGCCAGACAGAAAGATTTATTCATAATTTTATTACTGTTACTTGTTTGCAATGCTTGTATAACAAATGGCATGTAGCCATTTCAATTATTTATTTGTAATTGTTTACACTACTGTTGAAAATTTAGGGTTGGTAATATTTTTTTTAATGTTTTGAATGCTCACACAGGCTGCATTTATTTGATCAAAAAATCTGCAAAATTGTTAAATCTTATTACAATTTAAAATTTATTGTTTTTGAATACGTTTTAAAATGAAATGTATTCCTGTGATGCAAAGCTGAATTTTCAGCATCATTACTCCAGTCTTCAGTGTCACATGATCCTTCAGAAATCATTCTAATATGCTCATTTGCTGCTCAAGAAACATTTCTTATCAATGAGTGCGTTTACACGCACACTCATAATGGGATTATAGTGGGATTTTGGCAATATTGCAATCAAATTTAACCTCAAGTAAACTCAATATGATCAAACTAATACAACTAAAGCTCACACTAAACCATGGTGTATGCCGATTTTAATCACAATAAAGGGATGGTTTACCTAAAAATTAAAATTTGATGTTTATCTGCTTACCCCCAGGGCATCCAAGATATAGGTGACTGTTTCTTCAGTAGAACACAAATGAAGATTTTTAACTCTGTCAGTTGTATAATGAATGTGAAAGGTAACATGAGCAAATGAGAACTATGAGAGTAAATTAAAAAAACATGGTCCGTACCCAACATTTTATAAATAATGTTCGGTTTCTTGCACAAACCGACCGTTTCGTGTCTTAAGACATCAATACGTCATCACGAGCAGCAGGGTTTAATATGGATTTGTATGTCTTTTTTTTTTTTTTACACACTCATGTTTTACTATTCACATGCATTATACACTCACCTAAAGGATTATTAGGAACACCATACTAATACTGTGTTTGACCCCCTTTCGCCTTCAGAACTGCCTTAATTCTACGTGGCATTGATTCAACAAGGTGCTGAAAGCATTCTTTAGAAATGTTGGCCCATATTGATAGGATAGCATCTTGCAGTTGATGGAGATTTGTGGGATGCACATCCAGGGCACGAAGCTCCCGTTCCACCACATCCCAAAGATGCTCTATTGGGTTGAGATCTGGTGACTGTGGAGGCCATTTTAATACAGTGAACTCATTGTCATGTTCAAGACCAGCTTTGTGACATGGTGCATTATCCTGCTGGAAGTAGCCATCAGAGAATGGGTACATGGTGGTCATAAAGGGATGGACATGGTCAGAAACAATGCTCAGGTAGGCCGTGGCATTTAAACGATGCCCAATTGGTACTAAGGGGCCTAAAGTGTGCCAAGAAAACATCCCCCACACCATTACACCACCACCACCAGCCTGCACAGTGGTTACAAGGCATGATGGATCCATGTTCTCATTCTGTTTACGCCAAATTCTGACTCTACCATCTGAATGTCTCAACAGAAATTGAGACTCATCAGACCAGGCAACATTTTTCCAGTCTTCAACTGTCTAATTTTGGTGAGCTCGTGCAAATTGTAGCCTCTTGGTGGTACCAGGTGGGGTCTTCTGCTGTTGTAGTCCATCCGCCTCAAGGTTGTGCGTGTTGTGGCTTCAAAAATGCTTTGCTGCATATCTCAGTTGTAACGAGTGGTTATTTCAGTCAAAGTTGCTCTTCTATCAGCTTGAATCAGTCGGCCCATTCTCCTCTGACCTCTAGCATCAACAAGGCATTTTCGCCCACAGGACTGCCACATACTGGATGTTTTTCCCTTTTCACACCATTCTTTGTAAACCCTAAAAATGGTTATGCGTGAAAATCCCAGTAACTGAGCAGATTGTGAAATACTCAGACCAGCCCGTCTGGCACCAACAACCATGCCACACTCAAAATTGCTTAAATCACCTTTCTTTCCCATTCTGACATTCAGTTTGGAGTTCAGGAGATTGTCTTGACCAGGACCACACCCCTAAATGCATTGAAGCAACTGCCATGTGATTGGTTGATTAGATAATGGCATTTAATGAGAAATTGAACAGGTGTTCCTAATAATCCTTTAGGTGAGTGTATGACTGACACTGCAATGGTTGGTGTTAAGAATCTTAATTTGTGTTCTACTGAAGAAACAAAGACGCCTACATCTTGGATTCCCTGGGGGTAAGCAGATAAACATAAAATTTTCATTTTGTGGGTGAACTACCCTTTAAATGCATTATTACCACTCTGGCAAAAGTGTGCATGTGCTCGGACGTACACCGATGCCATGTTCACACAATTTTATGAATGAACTCTGTGACATTTAACCTAAAGTTGTTTCCTCTACTCTGAATCACTAAACTCTGTCAACACAACTCGCTGTGCAGTCTCTGCTCCTTATCTTCATCCAGAGATGGTGTGATAAACACAACGACAGCGTCAACCCCAGTCAGAGCGCTATTGCGATGTTCATCAGATTCAAGAGTTTTATTTGTCACATACACAGTTATATACAGAATATACAACCGGCAGTGAAATGTAAACAGGTCCGCTCCATGGACAGTGCAAATTCACAGTTAAAAACACGAGGAAATTATAATAGAAATAGAATAAAAAAAGGTGTGTGTGTGTGTGTGTGTAGAATTATAAATAGTCAAGTAGAAAAAAAAAGTAAAAAATAAAAATAAAGTGGAATAAAATAAGTGAAGTAAACTGTGCAGTGAGTAAACTGTAGACTTATAAATATGTGGTTAACAGAAATGTACAAAGAGTATAATGTGCAAACAGGTTTATAACAGGTTGTTACACAGTAACAACGAGAACAGAAAGTGCAGTGCAATGTCAGTATATCGATGGTCACGTGATGTTAAGTGACTGAGTTCAGGAGTCTGATGGCCTGGGGGAAGAAGCTCCTCCTGAGTCTCTCAGTTTTGGGCATCAGGCTTCGGAAGCGCTTACCAGATGGCAGCAGCGTGAAATGAGGGTTTGCAGGGTGATTAGAGTCCTTGATGATCTTAGTAGCTCTACCTTTGCAGTGTTTGGTGTAGACGTCCTGCAGAGACGGGAGAGCTGACCCTGAGATACGCTCGGATAAGCGCACGACTCTTTGCAGGGCTTTGCAGTCATGACTGGACATCACAGTGCCGAATAACACTCAATATGTCCATAGAAATGTTTTGCATTTGATGAAAGTAGATTAAAACAGTGGCCAGTAACATGCCTACTGTATGCGAGTTCATCATTTGTGCTGTGGGATATGCAAGTAATGGCGATTTTAAAAATAACCACACTTCTCCGCATGATGAGAATTATGAAAATTGCATGTTAATGGGAGTGAAGAGGTTTGCTCGGGTCTTGTAAACATCTTACTGCCTTAGTAAATAGTTGTGCTGTTTAATTTTGTTTTTTTGGAAACCGTGATGCACTTTTTCAGGATTCTTTGTTGAATAGAAAGTTCATCTTTTGCAACATTACAAATGTCTTTACTGTCACTGTTGACCAGTTTAATGCATACTTGCTGAATAAAATGTAATTTCTTTAAAAAAAAAAAAATAATAATCTTACTAAACTTTTGAAAGGTAGTGTACATAATATATATAATTATATAGTTAAACACTTAAAAGCAGTGTGTTCTTCAGCATATTAGCTGTGGTATTGAAATTAGTTATGAGAATCATTACATTTCACTATTAGTTCCAACAACTAAGATCTGAGGTATTATGACAACACTACTTATTTATTTTGGATGCACAGTGCTTGCAATCATGCAATCTACATTTTTCATTTTGTAATATAATTTATTTCATATTTTAAAAAGAAAACTGCTTTACATGCCAGACAGTCTCTTATGCCAGTGCCTTGACCAGAATAAGTTGTAAAGTGGATAAGATGTGCCACAATTAAAACAAAATCTAAAGCACTTGCCCGAAAAATACCAGTCAGTTGCATTGATTTACTTATTTGACTGTTTCTTCATATGTTTCAGCATTGACAAAGTCTCAAAGGTGGCATCTCCAGTGCTGGTCATCCACGGCACAGAAGATGAAGTGATCGATTTCTCCCACGGCTTGGCCATCTACGAGCGATGTCCACGTGCCGTGGAGCCTCTGTGGGTGGAAGGTGCCGGGCACAACGACATCGAGCTTTATGCTCAGTACCTCGAGAGACTCAAACAGTTCATTACGTTTGAGCTGGCTACCTCCTGAAGACATGGCATGGCGCGGCGCGGCAGGCCGAGGCGCACACACGCAGACGTGTCGTGTAGGGTTCCCCTTTACCCAGGGCTGAGGACGCCATCAGTACTTGCACTTGCTGAAGTCTCTCTCTTGATCTTTAGGAGTGGGGCGTTTTCATCCCTTCAGGGGAAATGTGTTTTGATAATTTCGAACCACTTTCTATTCTTTTATACTTGATGAAGAAACTCTGAAGTTTTGCACCACATTCAGTACATTGTGTTTTTGATTTAAACATTTCATTTTTTTTTATTTTTTTTTTTTAATGCTCCTCAAGGGTTAAACCGATGCACTTTTATTGTGCGGATAATTTCAGGTTGATGTACTGTTTTCAATTATCTTTTTTTTTTTTTTTGTGGGGGTGGGAATTATGTCATAGCATTCCGTTTTATTCTGTTTTACGTAGATTAGTACAGGATAAACCAGTGAGTGACTTTTTACATGGCCAGTGTGTATGTGTGTGTGTGTGTGTGTGTGTGTGTGTATTTAGGCGTTCATGCGCACATGCGTTCGTGTGGTAAAGGCCGCTGACTCTTCGGCCAAAATAATTGTAGCTTGGGCTAATTAAAACAGGAAAACCTGTGAAAAAGACTTGACCCGTGAATAATGAAGATGTACTGTCTGTGACTTTGAATACAGTGGGATGGGGGGGTCGTATTGTCTTTTCAGCAGTGAAACATGGTGCTTTGTTGCAGCACAGCATTCAGGGCATTGTTTCTGCATAAACACTACATCGTTTTAACCGTGGGTTGTATAAAAAATGTGAAATGTCATGCTTTCTCTGTTGCTTTTAGCATTGGCGTTACAATAAGCCTTATGTTCTCAGACATTTCGTTCTGACATTCCTGTCAATGATTTCTCGGAAATGGGATTTTTGAAGATTTTCTCTGGGCTCCTGCTCGCTGCTACTCTAATGGGAAAATCACTGTGAAAACTGAACCTTCATTAGATCTAAATAAGGTACCACACCTTCTCACCATTTTTGAGTTTATCCCCTTTTCCAGGCATTGGACAAATCACAAATCCCCAGTCCCTCATTCTGCAAATGAAGGACTGTGTTTGTAGACATTTCACCATAACACTACACAACAGAATGTTTGGAAGGGTTTTCCATGCTAATGAAGGACGAGGATTGCTACCAAACTGGAGCGATCGTCTGATTGTATGTTGGTTAACTTGACTTATTTTTTTTTTTGCTGTAAGGTTATGCAGTGGCGGTTCCTGTACACTGTTGTTCGGAGATGAAGCTCTTCTGTGCTTGACCTCAGTGGGCTTGAGACTTTTTTTTGTTTTTTAAGGAATGGCAGAAACTGATCACACCTGAGCCCGTCATTGCTTTTGATACTGACATTTTTACAAATTTTCTTTTTTAGTAATATTTACACCTCTTAATGCTGGTTTGTAAAATAACTGTACTGTACACCCTCTCTCTCTCTCTCTCTCTATATATATAGGTATGTAAAATATGAAGTAAATGGTATTTAGCTTTGATTTTTATTGACACTGGAATCACAGTATGCAAATATAATGCAGAAAAAAAGTCTAGTTGGTACAGACATTTTTGCTTGTAGGTTTTTTTATTTTTTTAAATATATCTTTAAAGCCTTAAATGTGCTGCGAGACAGATTATTGTTCTTTCTGTTGGTTGTTGCTTCATTGCAACACAGTGGATATTGTACTGCTTATAAAGGAATAAAGGATGCATGGAAACCCAAACCAGTCTTTTAATTGCTCAGGCTGCTGCTTTTTCTTTTAGGTTGAAAAAGTTTACCTGCAGGGTAGCTCTGCATGTTTTAGGTCAGATGTGTGCAATTGTTCAGCCCGAGTCGTAACAGTTGTGCAAGATTGCCACTGACTCCAAAAGGTAGCTGTTTATTATGCCTAATGTCTATCATCTTCTGGATTATTAAAATGGCTTAACCAGTGATCATTTTATATTGGAAGCTGCAAATTTAAATGGGTATAACTATTTAGCTTGATGGCTAACCTAAAACAAAGTGAGGTGTTTCATTCCATTAAGAGCTAAAGTTACATAATGTATGCCATTTTTAGAATGAATAATTTTATTCAGCAAGGATGCATTAAATTGTTTCAACTAAATGCTGTTCTTTTGATCTTCATTAAGGAATCCTGAAAAAGAAAATCAGATTCCACAATTTTAAGCAGCACAGCTGTTACATTTAATAATAATAATAATAATAATAATAATAATAATAATAATAAATGTTTCTTAAGCAGAAAATCCTCATATTAGAATGATTTCTGAAGGATCATGTGACACTGGAGAAATGATGCTGAAAATTCAGCTTTACATCACAGGAATAAAATACACTTGAAAATATATTAAAGTAGAAATGGTCTATTTTAAAAAATAAAAAGGGTCATTGAAAAATGGCAATATTTCACAATATTACTATTTTTACTGCGTTTGATTACATGCTTATTTAAAACAAAAGGCATACCAACCCTAAACTTTTGAATGGTAGTATAATTAACATCCAGCTAGCTGATATGATTTTATGATCTTAAAACTCATAGAAAAGGTGTGACATTTGGAAACCAATTGTGCCAGACTTGGAGAAAATAAGGTCTTTCTGCAGTGCATCAAAAATAGAAACTGGCCAACTGCAGGTGTCCATCAACTAAATGAGTGGCGTGACATAACAGATGCTTCCAGCGCTGCTGATTTTAATGGTACTGATCTAGTTTTGATGGGCCACACGTCTTTGTTATTTACACCGTGTTACTTTGGTTTCCAGTGAATTTTTAATTTTGAACTTTTTGCATGAATACAATGTTTGTGCTTTTGACATTGTTCTATAATAGTCAACAGTATGTGAGCTTCATCTGTCTGAACTTGTCCTCAATGCAGTTATAATGGGAATTATACATAAAACATTTTACCTGCTTTGATCCTTCAAACATCATCTTAAATTTAACAGTGAATTGAATCAGCGCCATGTCAAGACTTAAAGAGCAGGTGTTCCTGATAACAGGAGTATGTAGTAAATGTTCTGTTTAATACCCATAAATTCATACAACATTTACTGAAATGTGTTGTATATAATAGATTGTGTGCAAGACTAACCCACAATGCAATGCATTTAATCTTTTATTTTATTTTTATTATCCCCTGAAGGTGTGCAGTAGTATCTGGCACCAAGTTGTTAGCAGCAGATCCTTTAAGTCCTGTAAGTTTCGAGGTGGGGCCTTCATGGATCGGTCTTGTTTGTTCAGCACATCCCACAGATGCTCTGTTGGATTGAGATCTGGGGAATTTTGAGGCCAAGTCAACACCTCAAACTCGCAGTTGTGCTCCTCAAACCCTTCCTGAACCAGGAGTCGTTTGTGGCAGGGCGCATTATTGGCTGAAAGAGGCCACAGCCACCAGAGAATACCGTTGGCAGGACCCAAGGTTTCCCAGCAGAATGCTGCCCAAAGCATCACACTGCCTCTGCCGGCTTGCCTTCTTCCCATATTGCGTCCTGGTGTCATGTGTTCCCCAGGTAAGCGATGCACACGCACCTGGCCATCCATGTGAAGTAAAAAAGAAAACATGATTCATCAGACCAGGCCACTTTCCATTGCTCTGTGGTCCAGTTCTGATGCTCACATGCCCATGTGCCCATGCTTTTGGCTGTGGACAGGGGTCAGCATGGGCACCCTGACTGGTCTGTGGCTTTGCAGCCCCATACACAACAAATTCAGACACCTTTTCATCAGATCCAGCATTAACTGAAATTTGAGCTTCATTAGCTCGTCTGTTTGATTGGACCACACGGGCCGGCCTTCACTCCCCATCAATGAGCCTTGGTGACGCTGTCGCCAGTCTACCACTGTTCCTTCCCTGGACCACTTTTGATAGATACTGACCACTGCAGACCGGGAACACCCCACAAGAGATGCAGTTTTGGAGATGCTCTGACCCAGTTATCTAGCCATCACAATTTGGTCCTTGTCAAACTCGCTCAAATCCTTATGCTTGCCCATTTGTCCTGCTTCTAACACATCAACTTTGAGGACAGAATGTTCACTTACTGCCTAATATATCCCACCCACTAACAGGTGCCGTGATGAAGAGATAATTTGTAAAGTGTTTAAAGTGTTATTCAGATAATCATCATAATGTTATGCCTGATTGATGTATATTGCAGTATTCAGTATGCAGTAAGCTAGTATTCCATTATGAACATGCACTATTCGGGTATGCTTACATGACAACAATGTACTGTGTACAATGTACAACAAAATTTTTTCACCTAGACGTCAATGTCAAAAACAGATTCGAAAAAAAGACTCAAAACGCTGTATTCTGCTGTTAGGCCAGTAGTTGCCGATGTCACTTTGTAAAGAAACTACGCGCCTATTAACTGAACATGTAATATGAACGTGCATGACCACATCGTTTTCACAAATTTGTGTTTTTGTAGTTCACACAGAGACAATAATGCTGAAACCCATTTTCAAGCACCCAAAACGCTGTTGGTGTGTACATGAACGGAACCTTCGGGTTTCCAGACACAGCTGCCCCCAGAAACGTCTGAAAGGTTCTATGTATGGAGAAATGTCTTAAATAATTGCTTATTACTACCTGCTGTTAACAGGTTATTTAAAAAAAAAAATTCTAGTGATAAACCATTTACGAGCGGTTTAATTTATAAAATTTAATAAAAAAATCATTAAAACTAAAACTTAATCCATAATATGATGCTATGATGGGAACCCCCAAAAGTTTCTATATGTGAAGTGCCTGACAGAACCCTTTACCCTTGACAGAACCCTTGAACCCTTGACAGTATCCTTTTTGTATTATATATAAATAAATCTCCCAGCTGGTTTTCTCTCTGCAGTTTCCATTGTTCCCTTGCTCTGTCTCTCTCCCTCCATCCATAAAAGCCATTTTCATAGAGGAAGGCTGTAAAGTTACGTAGGTGTCACCCACTGAAAGCGCACGCTCTTCACATGCTGAAATGTGACAAGCAGGTGGAACTGGAGGCGACCATTAAGCCTCATCTGTTGGAGCCAGTAACAGTTTACATTGGCCAGGGACCAGATGTCCTGCGAGGGTGAGGAATTGGCAGAGCTTAATGTTGAACTGCTGATCCAAACGGTTTGAGAGCGCCAATGTGGAAGTCCCAAGAAGCAGTTTTCACTGGGTCAGGGGTGTGGATACATACATGGTGATCTGATTTCTGTGGGCTTTAGGTGTGTATAGGTGTTTTAAAGTAAACATAAAACAATGTAATATGATGTATGTGAAATAGGATATTTAGTGATGGG
Source organism: Paracanthobrama guichenoti (assembly GCA_018749465.1). NCBI lineage: Eukaryota > Metazoa > Chordata > Actinopteri > Cypriniformes > Gobionidae > Paracanthobrama > Paracanthobrama guichenoti. The sequence goes on along the minus strand of CM031949.1, from coordinate 9,480,305 downwards.
AAATGTAGGGTGTAAGACCAGAAACATAAAATGAGAAGGTAAATTCTCTTTTTTTTTTTACAAATGTTTAAGTTCTTCCTGAAGACTGAACACTGGACAAACAACAGAACACATGCAAAAACTGCTACAATGAAACAATAAAATTATACAAAAAGGGACACTAATGCAACAAACTACAACAACAACAACAAAATGATACAGTAAATCAACTGAACACTGATGTGCTGTGTACCAAAATGCTCAAATTAAATAATATAACAAAAACAGACAGTGACCAGAGGCTGCAGTCAAGATAAAAATAATAATAATAAAAAATACATACAAGCATCATAACCATGCTCTTTATTCCAAGTCTTATGAAATCAAATGATAGTTTTGTGTAAGAAACAGACCAATATTTAACACATTATTTGCTGAAATGTTTCCCTCAGCTGCTCCCAAATATAATTTGTGCTTTTGTACATTCAAATATGTGACCTTAAATCAAGAGACCTGTGAGAACCAACAATGTTTGACCATGCATTATATTCCAACCTTGTTCCAATGGCATATTTGAAAATGCTAATGAACAGTGTTCTCTATGACATAAAGTCTACAAAAAATGAAGCAGAACATCTTATAATTAGTAATGGGTGGTGTAGACCATGGTCTGATCCACTGTTATCCACGGTTCCACATTCCCAGGAGGACTGCAGGAGTTCCCACACTTCACTGGGAAGAAACCCACCCCAGATACCCAGACAAGAGGCATCTCAGTCCGCCTTGAGTAATCCACACAGGAAGTTTACCTTTCCGGAGAGCATACGCAGGCCGTTCTTCCATGCTTGGATAAGTGACAGATTAATTGGGAATGGGAACCACCAGGCTCACACTGCCTGCTCTGCATTTGCCAAACTCTTTATTGGGGAATTAAAACATATTTAACCAAGTCCGAGTGCAGACTTTCCAAATGAAACCCTCAATAATCAAGACAGAGATTGATTCAGTTTCATATGCCACACCATCATGATTTAAAAGGGTTGTATCATACTTTTTCTGAAACTTCCTAAGATGAAAGATGAAGATTCAAAGATGAAGCTTCCTAAGAATGCCACATTTTAACATCTGGATAGATTAGATGGTAAACAAAACAATCGGTTCTCGTAATCAATGACTCTGACAAGGGACAAATTGTTATGGAAAGGTGACTGGGTCAGAGTATCTCTGAAACTGCCAGTCTTGTGGGTTGTTTCCGGTCAGCAGTGGTGAGAATTTACCAACAGTGGTCCGAAGAGGGGCAACCCTCAAACTGGTGACAGGGTGTTGGTCGCCCACGGCTCATCGATGCACAAGGGAAACAAAAGGTCTGAGCCAACAAAAAGTCTACTGTCTACTGTGTGTCACACAAAAGCTTAATGATGGTTTTGGGAGGAATGTGTCACAACACACAGTGCGTCACACTCTGCCGTGTATGGGACTGCGTAGCCACAGACCAATCAGAGTGCCTATGATGTCCCCTGTCCACCGTCAAAAGGGGCACCTACAATGGGCACAGAAGAATCAGAACTGCACCTTGGAGCAGTGTAAGAAGGTCACCTGTTCTGATGAGTCCCGTTTTCTTGTATATAACGTGGACGGCCGTGTATGTGTGCCCTGTTTACCTGGAGAAGAGATGGCACCAGGATGCACTGTGGGACGACAACAGCAGGTGGGAGGGGGTTTGTTACTCTGGGCAATGTTCTGATGGGAATCCTTGGGTCTGGCCATTGCTTGTGTATGTAAATTTGACACATGCCACTTACTTAAACATTGTTGCAGACGAGGTACACCCCTTCATGACAATGGTGTTCCCTGGTGGAAATGGTTCTTTAAGCTGGATAATGCACCCTGCCACACTCTACAACACTGTTCAGGAATGGTTTGAGGTGATGAAGAGTTCAAGGTGTTGCCCTGGCCTCCAAATTCCCAAGATCTCAATCCAATTGAGCATCCGTGGGATGTGCTGGACCAACAAGTTTGAAGCTCCATATATATTTTAACATGCAGTATATCCTACTTCCTCTTTATCATTGTTGAAATGTAAATACTAATGTATAAAAATGTTTGCATGTGACGTATATGTACACATGTAAATAGGTTCATATTTTAATGCTTCTGGTCATACGTCAGAAATCCAAGGAATCTACTGTAGCCATGGGCTGAGGAAGAAATCATTAATTCTTTTTTCTCAAAAGATCAAGCAAAATTTGAAACCTTTTTTTTTCTGTCTGTCCCTTATCTAGAGTTAGAAAATTGCATGCAGAGCACCAGAGATGGCAGTCAGACCGACTTGCATTCAACCTCAGGGGCCATTAAACGTCACCTTTTTCAGTAGCTGGGAGGTTTGCAAAGTGAACTCAGATGTCCTTATTCAAAGGAGGACAAGGTATTTACCTATCTCAGCAAGCCATTGCAAGACAGCGTCAGCATCTCTACTGGGATAATCTCTTTCCAGGAAAAACAAAGTGCATTCCAATTTTCATCACTCCATTTAATGAGCCCCGGGGTTGCATTTCTGTCTGTTTTTAAGTCCTTAGAGAGTCTTTGCTAATTCAAATAGAAATGCTGCTGTAGTGTTCTCATATTTGTTTGCAGAATACCAAATAAATATTCTCAGCCTACATGCGTGTGTGCGTATTTGGTTGCCTGTGTCCTACAGGCAATAACACAGGGATTTTGAAGTCGATGATGTATGGGTGAAATTTAAATCCAGAGAGATTTATTTTAGATGTCTACAAATATTAATGCATCATTCATGGAGATGATACCATCAAGCCTCCTAGAAATTAAATGTGGCCATATCACAGCCCTCCTGAATTTACAAAAGCAAAACCACTGAAAAAGTTGTGCAGATTTGGTTGTAAAATAATCATACTGCTCTCTGCTGTTACATTTTAACATGCGTGCTGTTCCTTGTATTTTATATCCTTTTTGTTCCCTGTATAGTAACCAGATCTTTACTACCGCTGATCAGAAATATAAAACAATGTCCCCTCCATTAACTAGGCCAACAGTGATGTCCATCTGTTATTCAAAAACCTCCTGAAAAGAATGATGCCCATTTCGTATTACATTCTTATTTATTATCAGTAAATTATTACAATTTTTCATCATTCTTCTCAAAGCAGTTTTCATTTTACAAGAGTGTAAAAAAAGATATAAAGCTTAATCTACATGAGTCATTTAGGAACACCTGTTTATTTGTAAATTCCGTTTGAATCCTCAAGTCAATATAAATCACAACAGGATGTCACTTTATTAAGTTTTATGTCTTTTGGAACAATGATGATAGCGACCTCTATGGATTAAAACTGATAACTGTTATATTCAGGCAGTATGAGTCAATGTTCTCTCTCTCACTCTCTCGGGTCATAATTCATAATCATTATTATTCTATAGCAGTGCTGCTTTCCACAAATGTAGACAAAACTACCTGCACATTTTTCCATCAGTGAATAGAATGGCTTCTATTGTGTTCCTCATTTGAAAGTCACTTTGGATGAAAGCATCTGCTAAATTAACATAAGTAAATTAAATAGAATCACTTTCGTTGTTGTTCTGAATAAAACCCCATGTTGAAATGTGGGTAGAATAGAATTGAAGTCTCATAATCACCTTCGTATTACTTCGTAGTGTTCTGCATGAGGCACAAACATAAGTGCTGTTTTCAGTGTAGTCATTTTTGGCCATGACCTTTCATATATCCCTAATGACTTTTATCACCCTTATCGTTTTGTTTTGTACTTTTGTTTTTGCACTGGAGGCTCCTGTCACCAAGACAAATTCCTTGTGTGTGTACTTGACGTTAAAAATAATTGTGATTCTGATTAATCATCTCATTTACAGTCAGAAGGTTGACGAACGCATGTGAAGTGTTCTGTTGGAACGGCAGATACTGTACACTGAGTTCTTGAACCGCACAGGGATCCAGTGAGCCAATCAGAATTAGGTAGGCGTGCCTACTGATTAATCTGGCCAATCGTCGCGCGGTGGGCGCGGCTTCGCACCGGCGTTGTAAACAGTGTAAAGCAGGAGACTGGAGGTGTGTATAAATATCAGTGTGTCGCCCGTGCTGTCCTATGAACTCATGCCGCGCATCAGCTGCTTGTAGTCCGCACTGTTTCCGTGGAGCTGATCGGCAATCTGCTCATTCTACAGGTTGGTCTGCACTTCTGGACCTTTATCTTTGTGGATTTTGAAACTCATAAATGATGTCACTGTTACATGTACTTTCAAGCGTACAAATCGACATGTGTACTTGAGTGAGGCAAGTGCGCTTTGATTTCTTCGGATTTTATCTCACTAGTGGCGGTGAGAAGCTCGTGCGTAAAGGTGCGTCTTTTCTCATATCATGACATCCATTACGCGCTCTTGCCTTTTATCCAGTGCCGTTTTTGTATAATGTCAACAAACCGGCGCGTTTTTGCAGGTTAGTCAAGGCAGACATAGATTACAGAAACCTATTCCAGTTATGTGAGTTTGAGAGTGTTTGTGGCAACATGTTTCACCGGTGCAAGTTCAGACATAAAGAGCATTAACAGCTCGCGATTATGCGCGCATCATTTCACCTGAGCGTCCGCGCGCCATCAGCACCTGATCGATTTGACAGTTTCTTCTGATTCTGTTACATTATACAGCGGAGATAAGTGACTAAAACTTTTAGACTGCATTTTAAATTCTCATATGACATATAATGTGGTATGAGAATGTGTATAATATTGTACGTATAGTAAGGAATAGTATAATAGTGTAATAGTGTGGCAGATACAGAATATTATAGTAGGATATTGTAGTAATGTATATAGGGTTGTTTAGTAAAGCACAGTGTAATATACTTCAGCTAGTGTGGTATATAGTATGCAATATTGTGTAGTGCAGTATGATGTGAAACAGTATTGTATTGTGGTTGATAGCATAGTGCTAGATACTATCATATACTTCAAATATATGCATGCACCTTTACGTTTCCCATGACACCTGGAAAGTAGGACCCTGTAAAGGACAACAGTTTCCACCCATTTCATCATCATCTTGGAAATCAAGGTATGCTTTATTACTCTTTATTGTGCATGTGAAAATATTAAAATGCATACTTCCACTGAAAATGGTGTAATAGTGCTTAGTGTGTTGTGCATGTGAATAAGCACATGATGTTAGTTGAGAAAGAATTACATCCACATTCCCCCATGTGATGCTTAACAGTATCCAGTATCAGTTGGGTATCAACGAAGATGAGTTCAATGCTGCAAATAGTGTGAAAAGGTCCTTGTTATGGCATCTCCGCCTTTCTGACCACCAGACGAATGGGCATGGTACCAAAGCCACAAGTTCATGTGTGGAATGAATCCATTGAATGCTTAGAGGCATTCAGGCTCTTCTGCGTCTAAACAATGCAGACTGGCAGCAAGTTCTTTTCATGCATCTGTGAAATGATGGTCAGCAAGTGGGCAGTTGTTTTTTTTCAAACCCCATTCATCAGCCACTAAATGGTGTGTGAAATTGTAAAGGGCAGATATTTCTCTCTTAAACTAAGCTGTGTGAGAGGGTTGGAGTTTATTTTAGAGTACCTGTTAGAGGAAACAAGAAGTATAAAACCTATGTGCATAATTCACACTGTGTCTGCATTAGGAGTGCTATTGCTTTTTTTAGAGAGAGAGATTTAGAAATAACTTATGGTTTTGCCTGTACGAAATTGAAAAAAAAAAAAAACAACCAAACAAAAACCCATACACTGTAAAAGTAAAAAATCCAAAATGTAATTACAACAAAGATTACTGGAGTACATTTTATAGGAAAATACTATCTGCTTCAAAATTGAACATTTACTTTTTTTTGAGTAAAACATTGTTTCTACACCAGTAGTTTTCAGTGTAGATGGAGACCAGAATATCATAGATACTTTCTTTGTAAACAGTGTTGTGATAAATGCAGTGCACATTACAGTGTCCAGATTTTCATGCCGATCCGTATGATGGAAGCTACCCATGCTTGAACTTGAAACGGTGGCATCCACTTTTGAACGCAGTCCAGCATTACAGCTCTGCACAGTTGGATGTTTTATTAAGAGCTTTCAGCTAGTCGTAACTTGTGCATTGTGGGCAGGGGTCTTGTGCAAGTGCCAGTTATTTTAGGCTGTTCATTAAACACCTTTGAGATGCAATGGCTGGCTTCAGGCTGACCTAGTTGAGGACAGGTGGAGGCGGACAGATGTCCTGTTGCAGCATTATATGCACATGCGTTTAGGTCACAGTGTTCGAATTCGGCCAGTATCCTCCTTTTGCAACAGCCTATGCATCAGGTACGTACGTCTGTCATGTCTTACTAAGGTGTAGAGTGTTCCATTTTGGTCAGTTTTGAGGTTCTATTTCAGTTAGTATGCTGCCTTAGAAGGCAGATACCTATGTAATTAGTAGACAGCAAGGCAGCTTATGGAACAGAGCCCCAATGTATTCCATGCTGCCTGTCTCTTATTCTCTCTTTCATCCTTTCTCTTGCCTCTGGGCGAAATCTAGGTCTGAGTTATAAAACAGCTTGTAACCACAATCCATGCCTTCTGACCACAACAGATAAAATCCTTGAAATATCACTAAAGACTTATGAAAGAGTATGTTGTAGCACCTTATCAACAATGACTCACGTTTCAATCTGCAGCAGTTTCATTAATGGCGTATCTAAAGCATTTTGAACCTTTAGTTCATGACTAATGTATGATGTAATTTTTTGCTCTGTTCCCTGAGAGCTATTAAACCCACCTGTAGTTATGAAAGGAATCGTTCACTAAAAGTTAACATTGTGTCGTTATTTACTCAGTTTCATGTTGAACCGAATACTTTTTAGTGGAATACAAAAGACGAATATTTGAAAAATCTTCATGCAGTCCTTTTCCACACGATGACAATGTTTTTTTAGTGTATTATTATATACTATTATTAATATTTTGAATTGGGTTTTAGTAATCTAGTTTTATTTTAATATTTCTATTTAGTTTTAATTTATATTCATTTTAGTTTTACTTTAGCTTAAACCTGTTATATTTCAATATACCAATATTAGTTTTTAATCTAATATTTATATTTTACTTTATTTCAGCTTAAATGAGTATGAGTTGAATATTTAATCACTTCAGTTTTTGAAGTGAAAATAATAAAAAAAACAGCACAAGGAGCCTTTCACACGTTAATGATGTGTTCTTGTGTTAGAAACCATCTAGACGCAGTAGAGCAGAAGGGAATAGAATGCAGGGGTCTAACTATTTTTAACGTGGCGTCTTAAAAATGTGGCGCACATGGTGCCAGATTTTGAAAAAGCATCGAGATGCTTTGAATGTTGAAAGATGTTGTCTACTGCATGCTTACATAGAACGAAATCAAAATATAGAATGAACAATCCCTATAAGTCCCATAAAAGAAACAAATCACCTGAAGCCATTTTGTAGCTTTCTGTAAAGAACAAATTTGATTGAAACCTGCTCATTATGTGTGAAGACGGCACTTTGAATCTAAATTTTGCAATTGGGAAGATTATAAGTGAATAACCACTTATATGTCAGTCTATTCCTCACACAAACCTATTGTATGACTTGGAATATAGTGCACAAGTTGTATGGACTTTTATTTAATGTTTTTTGTCCTTTTTGAGCTTGACATCCATAGACAAAAATATAAATAAAAGAAAGATTCTTCCAAATGTGTCTCTTTGTGTTACATGGGAAAAATAACAACATACAGGTTTGGCATGATCCTGATAAATAAATAAACCTTGCACATACTATCTGGCACACAGTGCACCTGTCGTGTTTTGTATGTGTAGTGCATATGTGAATGTGTGTGATATTTCCAGTGCAGTCTGAGCTTTGGCTTTGGCCTTCTGCAGTCAGGGGGATTGTGGCGTTCATCCACATAATGTCATGACACTTGCCTCAGCTCATTTCCATGTAAATGAATAACTACACGCGATTTGGAATATTGACATGAATATTGAAAACAGGGAGAAGATGGCAAGTGAAAATACTGATTTATATCTACAAGACGCCCATCTCTATTTATCACCACACTTGAAACATTTAAACGAATTTGATCTTCTTTTTTCATGTGCATGAAATTTGATAGATGGGTTAATTTGAGTTTGGGGTGTAAATGGAGGGTCTGTTAAGATCTGCTAATTAATTCTAGGTTCTGGACGAAAGCCATACCTGTGTGCTGTCAAGGGTTCATAGATGCATTTCACTGTCAAATTGTACTGTGTAAGAGTGCTGATTGAGCTATAAGTCTTGAGAGGTTGTGAATGATTGACAGTTGTTGCTTTATACAATGGTGGCAGTAGTGAAATGATGTGTTGATCAAAAAGGAGTCGAATTGTAATACTAGGTATACATTTTATTTGTTTAGTAGGTTCTAGAGCTGGAATTAGTTGTATTAAAGTATTTGTTGTATTCTAATTTAGTTTTGGAGGTCTGCTACAATAGGTTTACATGCATTAAAGTTCAAAACACACTTTAATTTTCTCATAATATACATTTCACATCACCTAATTTCTCAAAGAGTCTGAAATCTTCATTCGAAGATTCAGTCTCTCTAAACCCCTCCTTTCCGTGAGCCTACTATGCTCTGATTGGTCAGATGGCCCAGTCTGTTGTAATTGGTCTACCACTTACAGCATGTGTCAGAAACAAAAACGCCTTTTACCATACCTGATTTTCAGCTCTGGAGTCTTCCTCAGCAAATGTTAACAATTTAGGTTGATTTTGCTAGCGATTATTAACTTCACAATAATTTTAACACACTTTATTTGGCCATTAATTAAAAAAACAAAAACAAACAAACAAACAAAATAAAAACTCTTACAGGTTAGAGTTAAGTTTGATTAACTTCGTTCCATGTATACTTTATGTTCAAATGGTTTCAGTACATTAATGCAAAATAAAATGGTAAATATTGCTGTTTTGATATATTGGTGCATGCAAATGAAAATGTTCCTCTGTAAAAGTACATAAAACATGTCTTAAATGGTTTTAAAAGAATTTGACTTGCATGTTAAGTCTTCTTGGGAATGACTATTTTATGCCAATTTATGACAAATATTGTACATAAATACTTAATTTTTCAATATTTACTAAATATCGTCAATAGGCTGTGTTTTCATTTATTATATCGCCAAGGCCTATGTATAACATGACAGAAGTTCCTCCATAACAAGGCAGACCAGTGATTTAAATAACCTGGCATATCTAGATTAGTCCTGAAGATTAATGAGTTCTTTGGTTGCTGTGTATAAACAATTTGATTTTGGCCATATGTGCATTACAAAGCGTGCTGGTGTGTACACGCATCTGCGCGTTTACAAGATCGATGAAAAGCACCGCTCTGAAATTTTTCACCTTGATCATAAACATGAAGCACGAGGAAGCCGCACATGTGCATTCATTAATTATAACCAAAAGGCGCTCGAATCCATCCCGAGGAGCCTCAAGGTTATGAATTTGCAGGTGTACACTGACAGCGCCATATCTCTCGGACTCCGTATAATCTCCCGGTCAAGGAATTGAACAGCAGGTTTGTGAGGCCTGACACCTGTCAGAAGCTAGAGTAATTCATTGGCTGTCAGGAGACGCAACAGCCTCGTTTTCAGTGCAGGCGGTCAGATGTTACCGACAACAAGGTAAATTGAAGAGGCTTGAGGAATACCAACAGCTCTCTGGAAAATAAATAAAATAAAAATGCAGTTGCTTCCATTCAGCAATGCATTTGTGGCACTGAAGACATTTGATGAGTCTTGTAGTTATGCAGTGTCATTTCGCAACAGATCGTAAAACTAACCACCAAATTGTAGTAAAGCAGGTAAAAAGGAATGCAATGTAGACTTGACTGCTGTCAGGAAAATGACTGGTGACTATGAGCAAGTGTATACCTGACAGGAGCAAACACCGGTTCCAGGTGGCTAATGTATGGGTTTCTTGGAAATACAGCGAGATTGCTACATGAACCTGTAATAATACAGACACTAGTATTCCCCCAGGATGCATGTCAACAGAAGTGTTGCATGCACAAGGGCGGCTCGCTTTCTCTAAGACTGGCCCGTAGCTCCTCGAGGGATCTTTGTCCCCCTGGATGGGGCATTTTGGAGAAGGCATCAGGCCTCTTATCGCCATCTTCATCTGTGGTTGGGATTGGAGCTCCGCCATCTGCTGACAGACAGAAATGGAGCCATATGTCCGAGGACACACTGACCCTCCTCAACATGCGTGAGTGACTGATACGGCTGTCCGATGTCCTGGCATACTGGCAGTGTTTGTGCTTTCTGCAGATCCTCACTTGCACAGTTGCAGGGTTAAATTATAAATAACGATGACATATAGACAAGAATGTGCAACAAAAGATTTATGGCATGAGAGATGCTGCTTAAGTGTTTTCTCATGTGAACCGCTTGTGTTTGTAGGGATGCTGATTATTGATTCAGAAGTGGGTTTATTTTAGGGGGGAAAGCGGATGATCTGTAATTCAGCTGTATCCTGATGAACAACAGCAGCAGGGGGTTTGTTGATAAGGAACTGTAGTTGAGACAGATCTGGGAAAATGGAAACTAGAATTGATTGTTGAATTTTGAACTGAACTGAAATGGTTCCAGTGATGCCTGCAAAGTAATCCCAGACTTGTCTATGTGGAGTTCAAATGGTCCATTTTTGAAATTCATCTCTTCACACATGAGTTGAGAAACTGTGCGTGTTTTTATATAATTTTTTTGCCCATCTGGTTTAAGTGGCTGTCTGAATTCAGATGAATACTAAGGTGCCAGGGTATAAGCTGATACTGGTTATACTCAAAGTAAGTGACAAAAGACAATGGGTCATGATCCGGTTACATAACTTCTTAAAGTCGCAGTGTAACGGATGTAGCAACAAAGCTTTTTTGTAATATACATCCAAGTGAAACAGACTTCAAAAAGAAGAAAAATTTAGGGTGGGGTCTTGGTTCTGCGCATCAGTTGTTGATTAGATGGAGGCAGATCTGAATGCGAGTTTGCTGTTGATTGAAGTTTAAGGCCTGATTTTAGTGGATGAAACGATTGGAGAGTTTGACGTTTCATTAGAAGTTCAAGATATTTTGTTTTAAAATTACAGGGTAAAAAAACAAAACTGTAAACACGCATAGATAAATTCACAATAACATCAATAACATGCATTTAGAAAATACATAGGGGTAACTTTCATTACATACCGACTTGTAAAATGTTAATACAGTGCACCAAACAACATGAAGGTATCAATCTAGCTGCATTTAGAAGCCAAGACCAGTGTTGGTTGAGGTGTGATGAACATTGCACAATTTTAACTGATTGAGCTTTATTCTATTTTCTTTTTTGTTTTTTTATCAACCGAAATCAAACTGCCCTGCATGATTGTGTAGGCTATTGTGCAACAAAAATTACCCTATACCACATTTAGCTATGCCCATCTAGCAGTATTAAAGCCTGTTCACACCAAGAACGATACCTATAAATATAACTATAACGATAACTATATTAGCATCCACACCAACAGATGAGTGCGCATTGCAGTTGGGTGGATGATTGGCTGTCAGTATTTTTAGCATTCATCAGCTAGAAAAAAAAAGTCATTCTGAAAGTGATTCCAATGATATCGTTCATCTGTGTCATTATTGTTTGAGTTGTGGTGTGGACTTCACAATTTTCATAGAATTAGAATGATTAGGAAAATTTTAACTTTAATCTTTAAAAACAGCTAACAAGTTCACCTGAAAAGTTGGTGTTGGTGACATCTATTTATTATAACACAATGTATTTCTCATTGCTTTTTGCTGTGATTCATTTGCCTTTGGAGAGCAGCTTGTGCTCTTCACATCTGTTGCGTGCATTTTGTTGGTTAATCCAAAGGGACAAATATTTCAATAACACAGTGAAATAGCATCTTCTCTTCTCATTGTTACCTAGCTACAGTAGTAAACAGCTGCTGCTGTTGATGATGCTAACGTACCGTACGGACCCAGAAATTTCCAGGTACACTGCATCGTCAGACTCCACTAACTGAAACCATCTTGTTTGCCTTATGTTTTCTTTGAGTTCCTAAAAAAGCACCTGCTACGGAAGATGCATTACTTGTATAAAGCACTCACTCTAAAACTCAAAGCTAAAGCCGCTTCCCCAGGGCAAACACAGCATCTGCTTGTTCCACTTAGCTGGATGCTAAAATGTGCTTCATATTTTAGTTTGTGACCCCTAACCCTTCAGGGCATGTTTAAGGTCTTGCAATATATTGCAGCCTGCCTGAGACAGAGAGCTAACTATAGTAATTCAGCCTTCTTATTGTGTTAGCAGGGTGGCTAGTTGCTTGTGTAACATTCTTTAACAACAGAAGTTGCATTTAGCCTATATATTCTGTCCTTGTGAAAGACCTACATAAAAGGCTTTTTTAAAATGACTAAAATAAATTGAGCATGCTAGCTAATTGCTAACCTGTAATCATAGAAGGCGGCATGCTAACTTTAGTCATTCAATGTATAAGATACAGCACATTTTATTACGCTCACTACTCATTTACCTTCTTGTCAAACAGTCCAATCACTATTAGGAAGTGGCTGCTTCATGTGTCTGATCATGTAATTAGGTATAATTTCATAATTTATGAGATAATTTCTGCTAATCTGCTAATCTTAATAATTTACTGTTTACATAGTTAAGAATATTTCTTAGTAATGTAACCTCTGGAATACATGCAACGCTGACAGTCAATTGTCTCTCTGTGGTGACAACTGGTTTATATCCCATCAGTGGATGATTGAATCATGGAGACACATTTAGCATGTTTGTTTTTCCTTCAGATTTCCCCCAGCATGTTGAAGACCCCTTGATGGGCGCTAAAAGTATATTGTGGTGTCATGAATGGCAAATAAGCTCTGTGTTCTTTTGGTGTATGTCGACCGTGTATTTGCCCACTGCAGTGACACACCCATTTATCAAGTCCTTCAAATGCAATCTAGCTTGCATTGTGTGTAACTGGGTGCATTCCTTACTAGAGGCCACCAACTGTCTTTTTTCCTCAGGGAAATTATTACAGACAAGGTCAAAGTTGATTCATGTCTTGCTTCAGATCATGTTCTACTTACTGTCTGGCTAATATTGTTCAGGAACACAGAACATTGGGCAAAGAAAGCGATGGTATTATAAAAGACGACATGCACATTTTTGTCTGAGAGCCACAACAAGCAGAATTGTAACTCAAAAAGTATCTTCAATAAGGTTGGGGACTGAGAACCAGCTCTGAATAAGAACCTGGTTATTTTTAAATAAAAAATACTGAATGGTTTTAATGATGTTTGGCTCTGTTAATGTCTGTATTGTTCTGAATGATGTAGACAGAACACTGTGACAATTCTCTTTTTCCTGCACCACTACTGAATCTAGAGCATGTAAAATATTGGTCAATTATTATTATTATTATTATTATTATTATTATTTTAACTATACACCTAGCAAACTTTAGTATCTGTATGCTTATAGCAAGAAATATGATTTGACAATGAACTGTGCAATTTTTGCACGCACACACTTTTACTTTTACAAGTACCTTGTTTTTGGCCAAGAAGGAAGATTTATGATCTATTTATTTTTAATCTTGTATCTGTCAGAGTACTTTAGTACTGTTTTCAGATGTTCAAAAACTGTTTACAACATAAAAATAATAATTAATTTTCAGTATTTTCTAAAGATAAAAATAAGGTTCATCAGGTTCTGAAAAACAATCAGGATGATTGACAGACTGATTACCATTGACAGCTATGTGAGTCAATGAACCATAACAAGAATGGCTAAAATGACTGTTTTGCTGTTTTTCAACAATACTTCAGTTTACAGATTTGAAGGCTGAGATCAATTAAGGTAAAGTTAAAGACCTACTAGTTAGTGACTAACGAGTTGAAGTGTGAATTTTACATCCCAATTTATGATGCAGCCCTACAGTTCTAAATTCCCAACTCTGATAATAATACAATTCTAATCCTGTGTTCTTAATATCTCAATTTACATTCATAACAAAACAATCAATCAAAACGTTTGTTGGCAAGTACTTGGGAGGATTTTTTTATAGGGAGTATAAAATCAAGCGATTGACGGAGGTAGAAACGTGACAAAACTCGGGCAAATGGAGCGATGAGTTGATCTACGGCCTTAATTTCCACCATATGGCCTTGAGTGTAAAAGTTATTGCTTGATTTCAAACACATGCTTTCTCAGGCCAGTAAACCTACAGGATTATGGGATGTTAGTCAAGTCTGCTTCCAGTGAAATGGAATCAGCTATTAGGCAGCGTGCTATGTTGTGTAACTCCGTCTTTCGGGTGGAATTTCGCCCAAGAGTTGAAGCCAAGACTGAAGCCCTGGAACTCCACCATGAGATTTCGCTTCAGATAAATGTTTAATCCATTGTCTGATATGCACAGCTTTATCATTGACTCCATTGTCATCATTTCAGGCACTTCACTAGCACAACCTTCATTAAAAAACAATGCCAGACCTGTTTGTCTGGTGACCACCTCAGGCGACTTAAGCGGATTTGCAATTAGAGTAATGCACAATCATCCATGAAATCTCATAAAACAACATTAAATTAAAGAGAGCTACAAGAGACTGAGCAATTTAAGTGGGAAAGGTGGTAAAAAACGAGTACAAAGAACGTCTGAAAGCGATACTTAAACCAGGTCTTTAACCTGATTTAAGGGGTCGCACGCGGTCTGCGGGGACAAGAGAAAGATTTGCAAATCATTAGTGGCTCTTAATTGAATATTTTCCACCTTTTGTTAGGAGCTGTTTCATTTAAAAGCCACAATCGTTCTACCGTTCGTGCTTAATAAGATTATCGCTGTGGTTTAAGATGTATTCCCTGCAGATAAACACTTCGGTCACTGGAGAGTTTAAAAGTATGAGATGCTATTGTGTTTTGAAGTCAAATGGCAATACTGTGCAAACGTATAGCGTCACAATGAGGTATTTACACTCTTGAATAGATGTTCAGTTTTGTATCCATGAGGATGAATGAAATCTGAAAGTCATTGTTTTGTCTGTCTTGGCTACTAACATTTTTGAGATACCCTTGGGTAAAGGACAACTTTTGTCCGTATTCATGAACGCTCATCTAACACCGGTGGCATTTTTTAGATGTACTGATTTACTTTTTTGTGTTTTGTTTCAGAAGCATTTTTCCCCCCTGTGACCTTCAGCCTCAGATTTACCCATTTATTTGTACAGTGAGTCACACTACTGCTGACGTGTTGGCTTTGTGCGTATGCGAGTTTATGTTTGAGATAACCTGGCAACTGTCACTCTCTCTGCTCTGATTTATCAGTTTTCTCTGTCTCTCTGGCACCCTCCCATTATTCTTTCATTTAAAAAGGCATCTAAAGCCAACCTTCTCCCCTTTATAGCTTTACCTTCTCTTATGGTGGCCTTAAACAGTATTTGAACACTTGAAAATGTCATTGCATTAGATAACTAAATATCAAACCAAGTAGTAAGTTTTTCCTTGTTTTACTCATTTTTTGTAGATGTAAGAAGTCAGGTCTCTTCAAGTTTAACCTCAAACTCAAACAATGCTCAATTAAAAGCATATACAATATATTTCAGATTATTTAGTGAATATAGGTAACAGTATTTAAAGTCATGCACAACACCGTTTTCAACTAAAAACTGACTTTTTATGCATTTTGGCCGTTCATGTACACAACATTGGTGTTTTAGGGGCCTGAAAAAGCAAGCTGATAAAGATAATTATCACAGATGAACATAGCTTTTATGAATTGTGAAGCCTAAATGCAGTTGCCAGAAGTAAAAAGTTAAAGGTAGACTATAAACGGACTACACCACGGTCCCACGAATTCAGCGTCACTATCACTCAGCTTCCGGCAACTCTTACGGTTTTATCTCAAAACATTTTCCCAGAACGTTTGAGTTAGAGTAGGTTATAAGAGCACAATTATGAGCATAATGACGCTGTAAAAGCGGACTGAGCTTAACGTTACTTTTTCGGCTTACTTTTACTTTTTTTTCCCCAACAGCCTCTGTATTCCCATTTAGCCACTTGTTAGCAACCACCATTTACAAGACATGTTACAGCTTCAAAAATTCATGAGTGGGGTAATACTGGTGTATTTTATGTAGTATAAAACGTGAGAGTGTCTTGAGCTTGTGTTCACCACAGACCTTATTTCAGCCATTTAAACAAAACCCCATTCAAAAAACCCAATGACTTCGGGACAATGGAACTGGAAGTGCTAAAATGCTAACTCGAGTTTTGGCCTACAAAATGATGTCATACCTGCATGTCTCTATTACGCGTTCGGTCTATAGATGCGTACTTTCTTTACAAAGTGACATCAGCAACTACTGGCCTGGCAGCATAATACAGCATTTTTAGTTGTTTTCGCAGATCTGTGTGAACGGGGATTGTTTTGACAACGTTATCGTCTGTATGCGGGGAGAAAAGCAAAGGAAACACTTTTCCGTTTTTAGTACATCGTTGTTGTGTAAACGTACCCTTATACCACCTCCCACTCCTTCAGTAACATGCTCTTTTCAAAACTCCACCCCCAATGGCATCAGCAAACCTATATGTGCAAAATAATTTGCAGGCATAAGTTGGTTCTGATTGGCTAAAAAGTGCAGGCCACTCCCTTGACTAGTTTAAAAGGTGTGTTGTCTTTAAAAAATGCCATTTGGGTTGACATTTTGTTAACATTTACACGTTTGTAAGTGTAACTTGTCCAAATACTGTAGATTCAACTTACCCGCAAGATCCCATGAAAAGTCCTGGCATCGGGAGTTTTATGGCTCATGTAATCAGCTGACTGCTCGGACTGACCGCCGCGGGTCAAGTCAATAGTCTCTCTGAAATCCTCACACATAGCTTACAGCAGCAGGTGCCGCTGGCAATTCAAAAGGCCCAGCCACGTTGCAGCTGCAGTGTATCAGCAGAAAACACATCACCACGCACATCTGGTGGTGTAAATCTCAGCTGAAGTCTGCCAAGAGACACAGCGCCTATCTTCCAGGAGGCTGTATCAGGCAGTGTACTTGCCCTTGAAGGGTGAGTGATCCTTTTTGGACAGTTACATGCTCTAATGGCACCTTAACACCTGAGGAAAAGAATAAAAGTCTTAATGATTATATAAAACTTTTAAATCGTTTTAACTAATAGCATTAATAAAGGCTGTTCGCAACTAATTTCATTCATGTAAATAGGATATTCATTGAAAATTATTTAATTGATTGGACTGTAAAAACATTTCTTTTGGACATAATAAAAACATTATTCATTAGAATAGCATGCGCCTATTATTCATGAAATAAGCATGCATGAGGACATAAATACGGTCAATTTAGATTTCTTGTTGAATCAGTAGTGCGTATTTAAATAGTTGTCATAAAAATGTCATTAGCTGTCATAGAAAATATATAGAGAGATGAGGGAGCAGTATCAGTAAATTGAGTGATTGAGATTTGAGCAGTTCATTCATTTTTGATTCATATACTTTCAAATGTATGGTTTGAATGTACATGAACCACAAATCTGGTAAGCTTTGTAACTGACTGGTTAATCAAAGTGTTGCTGTCTAATTTAATGCATAAATTGGTGTTTCAAATGGAAAATGTGCAAGCCATTTTTATTCACCACCATCAAAAGTTTGGGGTTGCTAAGAGTTTTTTTTTTTTTTTTTTTTTTTTTTATCAACAAGGCTGCATTTATTTGATCAAAAATACAGTAAAAGCAGTAATATTGTTCAATATTATTAAAATCTTAAATAGCTGTTTTCTATTTGAATATATAATATGCATAGTCGAATTTTCAGCATCATTACTCCTGTCTTCAGTGTCACATGATCCTTCAGAAATCATTCTAATATGCTGCTTTGCTGCTCAGAAACATTTCTTATTAAAAAAATGTTTCATGATTCTTTTAATAGAGTTTAAAACAACAGCATTAGTTTGAAACTTAAATCTTATATGTGTCTTTAGTGTCACTTTTGATCAATTTAATGCATCCTGGCTGAATATATAAGCATTAATTTCTTAAAAAAATAAATAAAAAAAGGCCCCATACTTTTGAATGGTGGTGTATGAAAAACAACTGAAATAAAGATGGATATGTGCAATCTCAGAATTGTGATTTCATATTCGTGTGTCCCCTAAGTAATGCAGGTCAATGTTGGAGGCTGGACAGGGCTCCTGCCGGAGGAGGTTGAATGCCTCAAGCGGTGCATTCAGAGAGCACTGTGGGGAGCTCGGGTTAGTTACGCTTGTATATTACAGTATGTGAGCCTCATGTATAGAGAAACTGACCGATGCAGAAATAACTCAATTAAGTCTGTTTTCTACAACCCCCCCTTTTTTTCTTATTATGTAACATATCTTGTGCATGTGACATGTTTTTTCAAATGATTTTTCCACCAGCATTTTCTGATTGAACACACAGTTTTGGTCCCAGAGCGATGGAAGAATGTAAAAATTGCAACCAGAGGACAGAAGACTGTCTGAGATTCTGTTAAATTACTCAACATCAAATAACAGCTCAATGTTGCAGTGTACTCAGCATTTGATCAGAATGCATGTTCCCTGGGAATCAACCCATGACTATTAAATAGAGTGGAGAGGCTCTTTTCACAATATTTGATGACATGTCTCCATTTTCATTTAGGAGAGCAAGGCGACAATACTGCTGCAGTGGAGTTTATGACATTATTACACAACCTTCCACATCGTTTTAGTGACAGTTTGAATTATTAATAACATTTATATTATTTTAATTGCATCTTTTTTTGAGAGATAACATCCCTCAGGCTTGAAGTGGCTATATACGTATAAACTGCCATGAAGGATAGTACATTTGGCACATTCCTCTCTTCTGGCTGCCTTTATCCTACTTTCTCTTTATTTTTCTCTCTTTGGAAATGTTATGGTTTAGCAATTGTAGCAAAAAAGAACACTGCAATTATGCTTGCTGTGAAAATCATACATACACTGTTATTGGTAGCTGAAAGCTAATCTAATTAGCTAAATTTAAAGGTGAAGTATGTACACTACCATTCAAAAGTTTGGGGTCAGAAGATGTAGAAATGGGATTGGGCCTAAAGCTTGGGTGTGTAGTTTCATAGAGGCTTGCAATAGCAAGCTAGCTTTAAAAGCATTAGATCACACAGCAGAATCTGCAAAGCATCACAAGAGACAGTGTTAAATTACCTAATGCAACAAAGCACATAATATTACAATAATAATGAATGTAAACAACAGAGCTCTGAATTATAGAACGTGCCGATGATTTGTGATGTCTGCACAAGCAGGGTGCGTGGAGGTATGGAAATACATATGTTGACTGGCAGGTAGGGCATCGTATCAATGATTGGATGAACAGTTTTTGGTCCTGAGACTTCTACAGAAGATATATGCAAAGTTCTGTAATGAAACATTGATGGCACAGGCTAATAGGTCCTTACTCAAAGTCATATCATTCTCTATAGGGCCGAGCTGATTAGTTCCTGCTGTATCAGTAGCCGATGAGCTTGCATGCTCAACCTTCAAATACTTGGTTAGCATTTGCCTTAGCAGTGCAGTATGATTTCAGAAACCCTCCACCTTTCCCAGCTCCACCTGTATAGATCTGCTACAAGTATATCATGTACGCTATATTGTACAGCAGCAGCATGTCTTACTTGCTCACAGCAGCGTGTCATGTATGCGTTGGCAGTAGCAAGTCCCGTGCTTGCTCTGCAGCAGCGGCAGCATAGCAAATCTATTCCGCCAAGATCAAATATATCAACATTGTCATACCCATTACCATGCCAAACACTCACTGACAGATATATATATATATATATATATATATATATATATATATATATATATATATATATATATATATATATATATATATATATATATATACATAGGCCTATACATTATTTAATATTTAGACCACTTCTATTATTGCTAGAGTTTCAACCAGAATAATAAAAGTGTTTATGAAAAACATTGCCCTAGCTTTATCCCAAGCCATTTCATGTTTTTCACATGATGCTTTTCATCTTCTCTTTTCCAAAAGGTAATTTTATCTGCTTATCACCAATATTCAACTTCGCTTGAACTTTCTAAAATTAGTCTCTCTTAGTCCACGGGATAATTCGCAGTTTTGGAGATTTGAGCGCAGTCATCCATGGAGCGTGTGATTGTGATGCTCTGGTTGCTGTGCTATGGATCTCGGGTGGTCGCGGTAATTACCGGAAATGATTTGACTTGATCATGCCATCTTTTCTGTGGGCCGCACATCTCGCTGCTGCTCTACCTCTGTTTTTTTTGTTGTTTTTTTTTCGTTTCTCAGTGGTGGAGGTGGCTGTAGCTCCGCTGGTCTTCCAGCACATAATTAGGAGTCTACAGGTGCAACAATAGCCCCAGTGGAGGGCTGGAAGAATGATTGACGCTAATGAATTTGGTACAATGGTGTAATCAGTGCTGAACATGGCCATGTGGGTGTCTCTCTCTCTCTCTCTCTGTGTGTGTGTTGCTTTCTGAGCTCTTTTGTTCCATGTGAATTCTGTCCAGGTCCGCAGGGACACTCACTGCACCGCGCCTGTCCAACATCTCCACCTTACCTTCACATAAATGCCTTTCTTTCTTTCCTATTCTCTCATTTCTCTTTCGTCCTTGCCATCTCTTTTACATGAGATTTTTCACATTCAGATTTCTCTCCTTCACTTCACAGCCTTTATCTGCTGTCTGGAAGCTGTATTGTAAAGTGCTAAAATATGTGTCTGTTACAGAAGATGTGTGTGTGCTGGATGTCTCTGTGGTAAAACGATAACGATCTCCTCCACAAAAAAATGGCAGTCTTTCTCCTCATCACAAATCTGTCTTTTTTATAGTCAAACTCGGCCATTAAAGGAGTAGTTCATCCAAAACAGAAGAATTACTATACAATCACTGTTCTCTTATTCCCATGTAATTTTCTTTATTCTGTGAATTTGAGAGCATAATCCTCATATGAAGTTATCACATGTTTTTAAAAGACTTCAAATATAGTCAGATGAGATACTTTTATGATGCTCTGGAGCTTGGTAGTAACCCTCCATGTTCACTGTATAGAAAACAGAAGCTGTTTCCATCTCCTTGTGTGTTCCACAGCAAAAATAAAGTCTGTTTGGAATCAATTGAGGGTGAGTAAATGATGACTAGATGTTTTTTGGTGAATTATTCCCTAATACCCATAAGTAAATGTGTCATCTCCACCTTTTTAAAGTTATTCAGGGGAAATCATTTCACATCCACTTAGAAAACCATTTGAACTTGACTGTATATTTATTCAACATGAAGCTCAGTAGTAAAAATACACAGTCAAACAGCTCTTGTAGCACTTTTTTTATTTCTCCATTTGTCACCATGTACCCAGACACTGACCCACATATCTAACCTTTTTCTCCAGGGCTGGTTAGGTTTGAGTAGCTGTTAAAAAGCACCAACCCTGCACTTTGTGGCTGCTTTAGGATCTAATTTTGACTCCACAGCTATATGCTTCAAACCCTCAATAACTGAATACTTCAGAGACCACACACATTTCAAACATACCCTCTCGTATTAAAAATATACTTGTGCCATTCAGAAATATGAACAGGACTGTGAAAATAGCTCACAACCTGTGTTTGTGGTACAAATCTTGTATTATTTTGAGTCCCTGAATCTTTGGAGCTCTTTAATCACAGATTCTGTGTTCCTCACCCACAATCACAAGGAGATGGTCCCTGTAATCAAGGTCAGTCCACATGACAATCATAAGATACACTGTGGCCTCGAGTAAATAACATAATGCCACAGTTTGTCTTGTTTATGTTTGAGCGTCTTTCAGCTATGCAGGCCAATGTTAAATCAAATCTGAAACTATTTACCCACATTTCTTATAGAATTCTGGTTTGGAATCTAGATGTATATGTATGTAGAGCATGTGTGTATGCTATTCATGTGCCTATGTACAGACGTGGACAACATTGTTGGTAAAATATCTCTGAAGTATATTCCCACCCATATTTACATTTTTAGCACACCAGGGTGACCAGGAACGTGAAATTTGTCCAGCCATGACTTCTTGTTTCACAGGAGTATAAATATGAGGAAACACAAAGGCTAAATTCCCTTAATCATCCATCACAATGAGTAAAAACTAAGAATATAGTTCTTATGTGCAGCAAAAGATTGTTGAGCTTCACAAAATAGAAAGTGGCTGTAGGAAAATAGCTAAAGCATTAAAAATTCCCATTTCCACCATTGGGGCAATATGAAGTTCTAATCAACTAAAGATGTTACACATCTGATTGGAAGAGGACATTTGTCTGTCTGTATCGTCCTAATGCAGGTGTTTTCAAACTTTATGATGCCAAGGACCCCCAAATATGATAAGCCTTTATGGGGGAACCCCTTCCTAAAATCCATCTATATATTTTTATGTATGAAAAAACATTTAAACTGTTAGATAAATAGCAAGCGTGACAGTATAAATACAACATATTGTTTCCAAACTTAAATTGACTATGCTTAATGTTGGATATAAACCTGAAGAAGAACGTTTTCAATTAAAAATTATTTATATAAGCGACTTTCACAATAAACGTATGTAAGCAGCTCACGTACTGCGTTAAGAAAACTGCCTTGCAACCCCAGAAAGCAAGATAAAGGGGACTATGGTGAGAGAAACTCACTAGAAAGATACAAAGCAAACATATACAATTCTGGAAAGTATGTTTTTCATACTTGGCAAACATGGCAGACAAGGAGAGAAACCGTTAGAAATTAAATAGTTAGATTGTTCGGTAGACTTTATCCATTTCTGTTTTGTCTTTTAGTCTCTGAAATTTTCTGGGGACCCCTTAGAACCTTCTGGAGGACCCCTGGGGTTAACCCCTGTCCTAATGCATGGTGAGGAGGAGAGTCTCCAAGGATCTGCAATAATCTATTTTGTTTTTGCTGGAGGTCCTGGATATCTTGTTCAGATACAAGGCCTCATGGATTCTAACAAATATCAACAGATAAAAAAAATTTAAACCTGACGGCCTCTGCTAGAAATTGTATAATTGGCCGTGGTTGCTGGTTGGATCTTCCAACAGGACAATGATCCAAAAACAAACATCAAAACCAACACAAAAATGTGTCACTAAGCACAAAATGAAGCTTCTGCCATGACCATCCCAGTCCCCTGACCTAAACCCTATAGAAAATGAGTGGGGTGAACTGAAGAGAAGCACCACCAACATAGAGCTGGGAATCTGAAGGATCTGGACAGATTGTGTGTGGATGAATGGTCTCTGATCTCCAAACTCATCAGGCATTTCAGGAAAAAACTCAAAGCTGTTATCTTGGCAAAAGGAGGTTGCAAAAAGTATTTAATAAAAGGGTACCATTAATTGTGTCCAACATGCATTATATTAAATTTTTTTTTTTTTAAAAAGACCTTTATTTCATAATGTAAACCCCACATTTTAAATTCTTATACTTCAATGAAAGTTTACAATTTTGTGAATTTTTTTAATAGAATATCTAAAGGATTAACGATGCAGATTAATTTTCACGGGAATTTTTTTTCTCATATTTTCCAAGGGTACCAACAATTTTGTCCTGTTTTAAGACTATCCTGATGGTAATTCTTTTAGTTCAGTAAGTGAGTCAGATGTTCTTTCAGTGAAGGATTCGTCAGACTAATTCAAACTGGAAACTCTAATTCTTTCAATGTTTTCATGATTATGAGTCATTTGTTCATGAATCGGACTCCGCTGCTCATGCTGTATTTTTGTTTTTGTGTGCAGTTTGTGAGGCCTAATAGAAAGATAAGTTCTATTAAAGTTCTATTCCGCTGTCGAGCAGAAACATTGTATCTCCAAAACTGCTACTTTTCTGGAAGTTGGAAAAAAAATATATTGTGGCATTATATATAGTCAGACACTTGCATGTTTCATTATATTATTACAAAAAATATATATTATTACATTTATTATTACATTTGAGCTTGATTACCAAAATCAAGCTCAAATACTTAGATATTATAAAGTTTATTGTAGCTATGTCGGTGCTCAGTATTTTCCATTAATTGGATAAAAACTCATGTTATAAAAGATGAAGTGCTATGGATAGACTGTTTAAGACAGTATTGGCTACGACTCGACAACAAATGCTAGACTATCTTCTCTGCTCCTCAAATACATTAAACATTAGCCTTTATATATATATATAGCATTATAAACACTGAAGTGAAGGTGAAGTGAATAACACTGATTATCTCTTCATCACAGCACCTGTTAGTGGGTGGGATATATTAGGCAGCAAGTGAACATTTTGTCCTCAAAGTTGATGTGTTAGAAGCAGGCAAAATGGGCAAGCGTAAGGATTCGAGCGAGTTTGACAAGGGTCAAACAGTGATGGCTAGACAACTGGGTCAGAGCATCTTGCGTATGCAGGGGATCCGTGTGCTCAATTACATCGACGACTGGCTGATCCTAGCACAGTCAGCTCGTCTCACGGTCCAACATCGAGATGTTGTTCTCGCGCATATGAGGAGGTTGGGGCTGAGGCTCAACTCCAAGAAGAGCGTCCTTTCTCCTGTGCAGAGTATCATTTATCTGGGTGTGAGTTGGGATTCGGTCTCTATGCAGGCCCGTCTGTCAGAGCCTCACATAGGGTCGATCCTCTCGGCCATGAGAGGGGTGAAGCTAGACCAGTCACTCACTGCGAAGCAGTTCCAGAGACTGTTAGGTCTGATGGCAGCAGCATCCAATGTGATTCCTTCAGGTCTGCTGTACATGAGGCCTCTGCAGTGGTGGATCAAGACCAAGGGTTTTTCCCTGAGGGGAAACCCCTTTCGCATGATCAAGGTTTCACGGTAGCCCCGTTCTGGCCAGGCCGAGTATGGTTCTCGGACCTTGTGTCTCTCCTCAACGGCTCTCCCCTGGAGATTCCGCTCAGGAGGGACCTTCTCTCTCAGGCGGGCAGTGTCTTCGTACACCCTCGCCCGGAGTTGTGGAAACTGTGGGCCTGGCCTCTGAGGGGGCACAGCTCATAAGTTCTGGTCCCTCAACCGAGGTTGTTGAGACCATTCTACACTCCAGAGCTCCCTCCACGAGGAAACTTTACACCCTAAAGTGGAGACTCTTCACCTTGTGGTGTAGAGATCGCCTGTGGGATCCAGTTAACTGCCCTGCGAGCGCGGTGCTGGAGTTCCTGCAGGAGAGGTTCTCCGCTGGGTTAGCTCCCTCCACACTAAAGGTGTACGTGGGGGCCATAGCAGCTTACCACAATCCTTTGAGTGGTGTTTCTTTGGGGCGACACCCACTAGTAACTCGTTTCCTCCGTGGAACCCTGAGGCTAAGGCCTGTGACATGCACCAGGGTGCCGGCCTGGGACCTATCCTTCGTCCTGCAGGGCCTTTCCGAGGCTCCCTTCGAGCCGCTCGAGGAAGTTTCTGAGAAGTTTCTCACTTTAAAAACTATATTCCTGCTTGCTATTTCTTCCTTGAAGAGAATAGGAGATTTACAAGCCCTCTCTGTTGCACCCTCGTGCTTGGAATTTGCCCCGGGTATGGCCAAGGCCTTCCTCGCTCCGAGGCCCGGGTATATTCCTAAGGTTCTCACTAATCCTGTGAGACCTATTGTCCTCCAGGCTTTCTGGCCTCCTCCTTTTTCGACATCAGACCAGGAAAAATTTAATCTGCTTTGCCCGGTTCGTGCTTTAGACACATATGACCACAGAGCTGCCCTGTGGAGGAGAACCGACCAGCTGTTTGGTTTCGGACCACCCTCGAGGGGGGCCCAGTTTCAAAGCAGAGGATGAGCAAGTGGGTGGTCGAGGCCATCTCACTCGCTTATGTGGCGGCCGGACAGCCTTCTCCTTTGGCTGTTCGGTCCCACTCCACTAGGCGTATTGCTGCCTCTTTGGCACTTTCAGCAGGGGCCTCCCTGCAGGATATTTGTGATGCGGCAGGGTGGTCCTCTCCGCACACCCTTATTAGGTTCTATGAACTTGATGTTAATGCTACTCCGGGGTCTTGGGTGCTCGCCTCTTAACTCTATGCCACAGGCGGTCATCCGGCCTCGTAGGGGACGTGGGTATTCTCGTTCCCAAAGCGGTGACGCAGCATGAGTTCCCTTGAAAGGGAACGAGACGCTGCGTCACCCTGCCATACTCCTCGCATGCACGCAAACGCCTTGTTTCAGGCCTTCCCAGAAGCTAACGGTGTGCCGGTGTGCTTTATAGTTTCTGGGTCTATAACGTCACCCGCCTATGACGTTCCGTCTCTCTATTGGACTGATGACATACGTGCTTCACGACGCAATCACACAGAGGCGTTCCCAAAGCGGTGACGCAGCGTCTCGTTCCCTATTCAGGGAACTAAGGTTACAGTCGTAACCGAGACGTTTTTACAAATTTTCACTGTTCACTGATCTGTCGTGCACAGTAAGCCTAGGAGCATTTGTTTAGCATGGACATAGGCTAAGTTTTGATTTCATTGTCGTTTAGGGTACATTTGCATCCACATGGTCCCACATATTCTTGTTCTGACTTTATTTTCTCTTTAAATGCGTTCAAGAGGCAGTGCAGGCAGGAGGGGTTTGGTTTTGTTTTTTGGTCTTGTGGGACTTTTGTGTTGTTTTACAGTTCCTCGGCTTTGAGCTTTAGGGTGCTCTGTGGGAAAAGCAGAGCTTGAAAGGAGTGCGTGTGGCATTTTCTCAAAGGAATGAGGAAGGCATTGCCTTCCCACAAAATTTGAATGAGCAAAATAATCAACAGAACAAAAATAAAACAAAACAAATATTATGTAATATAAGATCAAATAGTGTGTAAAGCACTAAGTTCTATAAAGTTACACTTGAGCGGAAGGAAGTTTCAAAAGGAAGCAACATCTGATTTGAGCTCATCTGGTCCCATAAGACATGCTTACATGCAGCCTAATAATCAGATTGTAATCCGAGCTAAAGTTCAATTGGCTAAAAAAATAAAATAATCATGTAAGCACCTCAGTGTAAAAAAATTATCCACTTGAGCTTGATCCAAATTAAATTTCTTTCCAACTGAAAGAGATGGTGTATATCTTAAATAATCTGTTAAATAGAAGAATTATCTCATAAACCTCGAAATCAGACTATTTTTACAGTCAGATTAAAAAAATCTCTTGCAGAGACATTGTACTAATATTGCAGCCAGATTGATTTTTATTTACCAAATGAGTGGATATTAATGAAATAGTACAAATGAAAAGTCACCGCTATGATTGGCTCTTTACCCTAAAATAAATTAAGTGATAAATTAAAGTAAAAATAAATTAAATCCAGCCAGCATTTTTTTTTTTTTAGTTGCCAGCCACCATGTTTTTGATAATTTTCACAAAATTTGCATGGCCCCCAGAATATTTTGTTGTATGAATATCTGAATATACAGTGCTATATCAAAAGAAAAAACAGACACTCTGGTTAAAAAAAATAAAGTTGTATTCTTAATTCTTATTATTAACTCAAGTTGCTAATGGCATAAGATAAATAGTGTCCTATACGACATTAATCCTGATAATAAATGTCAAATGAAGTGAAACAACTTTTCTCTTCATTTCAGAAATTCACCATGCTGTGTGTGTGTGTGTGTAGTAAAAAAGAAGAAGAGAGAAATCGATGTTTCAGGCTGGCATCTGAGTGGTGTCAAGGAGAGGGGGAAGAGCTGGCAGAGATAAAGAATGACACATACTGAAAAATGAGAGATATGGGAGGAGTGTGAGATGAAGAGAAGACACACGACAAAGTTAGGAAAGAGATCGGTGCCACCGATGCATAGACAAGATGGATGGATGGGAAGAAGGAACATTGTGTGTCTTGATGGGCTGGTCATATTGTGTTCTCAAGTTACTTCCTTATGTGCAGCGGACTGAAATGTGAAATAGAAGACAGACAGACTGCTGCCTAATAATAATAACCGATAAATGATGCGTTGTTGAAACATTATATGCCGAGCTGAGTAAGGGACGGGAACAAACCAATCAGTCTTCATGAAAGTCTAATGCTGTTGCAGTGGCCATGATACTCTCATAATCGATATTTCCCGCCTGCTGGAGCTAAGTTTAGTGCATGGATGGGATGGACAAGGGATAATAACCAAGACAAAGGGAGGTATCTTTTAGAGAAAGAGTCGAAGAGACATAATAATGCACAATCAATCACAGTTTCTCCATTACAAAGCACATCTATTGATTGCTTCCAGCTTGTTTTTTCGTATTTATTGCATGGTAGTGATTGTTTACACGTTGCATGGAAGTCATAAATCTGACCTTCATATTGTTGTAGAGCCATTATTGGTATTTGGCACTGCTTGAACTTACTTTACCGTTTCTGGCTTTAGCGTGTCTTTGAACGGCTGCCAGTGTGGTATTGACTTGGATTTCGTTGTCAAGCGGTGCTGTAATTACCAAAGACATAAAGGCATGACCCCCTCAATATTCAGATTAGTGGTTGATCGATTTGATCTTTTTCTCTTTTTTTCAATGGCAGCTTGTTAAACTTTTACATTTGGTCTTTCAGATTTGGTTTGCAAAGCTTTCCTTTGTCAGTCAGATCTCGTTTAAGGTTTGTCTACTACTTCTTGTAAATAATCCACAAATCCGAGTTCAAAAAAAGTGTCTGCTACAAACATGCAAAACATGTTCACTTCAGCATGTTTTTTTATTTAATATTTAATTGTGCATGCTCATTTCCCTAATTCACTATTCCCTACATTACTCCACTAATATAGTCCACTTGAAGGAGTGAATGAAAACGAGTGAGTGAATTCAGACACTGAGTGCGCCGGGAGGGCTGCCGCTTTTTCATAGTTTGTGCTTGCTGCTATTTAATAATTATTTGAAACGTAGCAAACTGCCAGCTCCAGTAGTAAGGTGAAAAGATTTATCTTGAACTCTGCCATGGAAACTAGAATGTATAAACCATAATTAAACCATTTAATCAATTAAAAAGGAGTTTATACCTTATTATATATATCCTGGACCAGCGCGGTTTGGAAAATGTCATGACGAGACGCAGGAATTCATTCAGCGTGCGACTCTCACAGTGCATTATGGGTATTATCTAGCCGTTGAGTGTAGGCCTACATCAGTTGTACACTCATTATCGCGGTACATCGTAGGATTGAATGAGTGCCCTCAGTAACGTCCACTATGGTTTTGGACACCACTACAAATTGCTGTCTCTTCAAATAATGCCCTATTTAAGTGTACAGGGGTGGGGGAGCGATTTCGGACACAGCCTTAGTTTCCTTGTGTGTGCCAGTTTATTACGTTCACCTGTTGTTTTCTCATTTTCTTCACATATTTTAGAGTGTGTAGCAGAAGAGTAGGCAAGCTTTGGGACATAGCACTTCATCATAACTGAGTCTTTAATGGACAGCTTATGCTGCCTTCATGTGCTATCGGAAATTTCCTACTTCCCACTTCTGAAGTCATGATTACGAGCTCATCTCATTCAAATTTTGACTTGAGAGGGTGTTCGTGTCCATTTTTTAAAACTAGGAAACTAGTATTTATGATAATTCTTGAAGGCAGCATTAGTTACATGCATCCTGTCATCGTTTAAACTGCTCTGCCAATAATCTTGTCACAGTTAAAATACTCCACATTCAATTTAATTTAAGTTCCTACCATATCGGAGAGAAATGTAGTAGCACGTTGATCTGCCAGTCGTGGGTCTTTCATGCGGAGAAGTCTTCTCATGTGTTTACAATTTGCATAATGAATCATTTAAAAGGTAATGAGCAAATGTATCTTCACAAGAGTTCACAATGCTGTTGCAGATGAAATATAATGCTGATAACATTGAATAAATATATTTTCGTCAGGTTAGATACTGATTATATTAATCACTCAATCCCTTTTATCTAAACCAGTGTTTTTTATACCTGTCCTGGAGGCACCTCGGCCCTGCACATTTTGTATGTCTCCCTTATCAAACACACCTAATTTAGTTCTTGCAGTCTCTACTAACAACCTGATGAGTTGAATCAGGTGTGATAAATGAGGGAGACAGACAAAATGTGCAGGGCTGGGGTGCCTCCAGGACAGGTTTTAAAAGCTCTGATCTAAACCTCTCTACTTAAACCGTCGGTCTCAGACATTCGCCATGTTTGTAGTTTTTTAACACTTTTTATTCATGTTTGTAGTTCTAATTGAATTCTCGTCTAACACGCAATGGGTTGTGGGTAATATTATCCATTAGAGTGTGCATGGATCTGTTTCTCATTCCTGACTGAGTGTCAGTTTATTAAAATCTATATATTGTATTCTCCATCATCCTGTTTTCTGACCAGCAGATTGTCACACGTCCATATCCAGAAAATAATTATCATATTAATGTGAAAGTTGTAATATTGGGCAAAAATGCTTTGACATTCACAATGAATCCTGGTGTTTGGGAATGTTTGGCAGATGTACATGTACAGTAACTGATTTTATTTGACTCTAGTGTGTATTTTGAGTGGCTGCCAGTGTGGTATTGACTTGGGTTGTATTGCCACATCTAAATTACAGTCTACTACTTCATGCTAACAATGGATTGTTTTAATGCAGCACTAGGAAAATCCTCTTTATACTGAACCAGGTGTCAAATAAAGTGTCCACTGGTAAAAATGCATGGCTAAAATACAGCTATTGATCACTTAAACATATTTATTTGCATATATTGTATTGCACTGATTGTTTACACCTAGAGATATGTCTGTACCATATTGAGGCTGAATATTAATTGTGCATTATTTTTAGGTTTCAGTGTTTTACTTTTAATTTATTTAGATAAAATATAATTTAATGTTGTTCATGTATTCCTTATTTATCAGCTTTTTATCGTATCTACAAGAGTCTATGTATCCCTAGTTTACTCATGAATTTACATGAATTTACAATGTACTGTATAATTGTTGCTTGGCACTGCTTGGATGTGGCAGGACTTACTATATTTAAATCTAGCTGCCAATGTGGCATTGACTATAATTGTCATGTTTTTATTTAATTTTTTAATTCTGTCAGATCAGTTACGGTCTACTACTTGTTAACAATGCATTGTACTTATTTAGAGTAAACCAAAATAAGATTCAGTTTAACATCCGTAGACGACATGCTACTGTTGCTTACCTGAGCGTGTTCCTTTGCATTTATTGCATTGCTTGAAAATCACAATTTTGATCTTCAGTGTAGAAGCCTTCACTGGTGTTTTCCACTTGACAGAACTAACCATATTTGGCTCTAGCACTAAATTGTTGTCTTTATTGCCCTAAATCTCATTAACAGTTTGCTTCATGTGAATGCATTGTCATTTGTTTTGTCTGCCACCAGAAAAGTTCCTATTTAGAGCCCAAAAATATTTCAGTGGAATGTCCACATGTGTGTTTTGACATTTGCTGCTGCTGTCAGTTGAAAATGCAGAGGGCAATTAGTTTGGTTTTCTAGAGACGTTCGAAAGCAATGGGTCACAAATACCAATTTGAGTCTTGCTGCACTCCTCACTGGTGATTACGACTTATGTAATGTTGTCTGTGTAGATGTGGAGTGGACTAAGAGTGCCTGTATGAAATGACTGAGTATGGGAACTTTCCAGAGGAACACAGTGGCGCAGCCAGTAAAAATGACAGCAATGCAAAACTGGGTCCAAGAAGCCTGGCCTGCAGTTTCTCATGGCTTGTGTTATGACTGCTTTCCAATGCTCTGGAATCCATAATAAGGGACACAGGGTACTTTGCTAAGCTTTTTTTTTTTTTTTTTTTTTTTTTTTTTTTTTTTGTTATGCATGAACATCAAAGATGCGTGCACCCGAATTTTGCTCCCACCCCTCGAAACAACAAATATGCATTTGCACACACATGCACGCTCCAAAACTTCACAGCTTTGAGTTAGACCCCCACTACCTCATTACCTACATTTTATAATTAGTGTCGGCTCTTAATTGGCCTCGGAGCGGTGGGTTGCATGTTAAGATCCGTAACAAAATATTCCACCTGCTTTGAGTTGCTGCCCTGCCATGACCTAATTATCAAGAGCTCATACAAACGCTTCTCAAAGTTCAAAAAAAGTGTAATGTGCACTTCACTTAGAAAAATGTTGCTCATTACGAATTTACTGCAGTCTAATTTGGAAAACCATTGGCGGGGAGACAGAGACAAATTGTGGATTGATGAGTTTGTTTTCGTGTGAGTGTGCAAAGGTGTTTGCTGCGTGTTTGTGTGCATCGCGCTCATTTGTTTTGACCCCAGGTCCCACTGACCAGACTATTACTGGTGAATGTAGCGGTTTGCATGCCGCGCAGCGGGACAGCGCGTATAAATCAAAGTGAGCAGTTGAACCTTTAAATGGAAGATGGGGAAAGAGGGATGCTGGACTCAAGTTTTCCCCAATTTATTTGGGTCAGATCGCTGGCTGTCTTCATTCCTGTCTCCATAGACCTCTGGAAAGACATGAAACGCTCCTCAAATACAGTTGGAACTCCTCGCCTTTGGCTTGCATTGCATGCGCGTGAGTGCACATTGGCTTTATTGCGTGCACATGTATAACAGTAAATCGTACTGATGCTGTCATAATCTGTGTCTAGTCACTAGGTTTTACACTACTAGAATACTAATAACCATAACATGTTTTAGTATTGCATATTATGTTGACATATTAATACTTTTCTTGGCGGCTGGGCCACTGAATGGAAGATCTTTCCATTTCAGCAGAAAGCATACAGCGGCTTTTTCAAAACTTTCCACTTTTGTCCTGATTTATACCGTGTGACAGAAATGAAAAGAGCATAGACAGGACTTTTCTCTGTAAAGATCTTCTAAACATCCAAATCCACCATTTAGAGAGAGGGAGAAGAAAGACAAGAAAACTGCAAAACTTTGGCCCATTTTTTTGGCCTTTTCACTTCTGTCGCTCTCCAATTGAAAGTGCTTCCCCTGTAGCTGGTGCAGTTAATAACAAGGCGTCAGGCTGCACAAATAAGCAATTATATGTATGAGCCTCAATGTGAAAGGGACACAAATAGCCTTGTCAAAAATGTCCGCATCAGAGAATGAATATGCTATGCAAATAGCCTCTGTCAGTAGTGGCAACAGCATGCAGACTCATTTATCGCCAGCGCATGTGGCAGGGCTTTTTTTCAGCATTTAATAAATAGATCAACAACAACCAGAGTAAGCATAACGAGCTAACTCCTTTGTAATTGGGATGACTTACAAAACTCTGATTTAATGAGCTTTTTAAATAAACATTTTATATTCATTTTTATATTCACAATGGATAGCAGATGAAACTTTGCATAAAGTCATAAGTTAGTAGTGGTAGATAGTAATGGAGATTAGTTTGTTTACAGAAATTATGGAGCAAAAATATGAATGGTAACAGAGATTTTTACTGGAAATTAATTCAATTGTTTGTATGTATTAATATAATAATTTAATGTGTAACTGGGGAATAACAAGATATAACAATTTCACCGTTTGTATCACGCCGCTTGCAGTGACTGTCATGGCAGTCGAGCAAATCCACCATAAGTTTTAAAACTACTACTGCTGTTGTGTCACGAAAAGTAATTTTTACAGTTTTTTTTTAGGCGAGAATGTAGATATTTGGACCTCAGATATGTGACTCATATATAAACATAACGCCTATTTTACAGTTTGTTCAGACACTTTTGCAGATGTGATCTCCAGGCCTCAGTGGCCGTTCAGCACTCGTGTACCCGTCGAGAACAGCTTCATCTCGGCCAGGAATTTGCCGCTGTCTCTTATGTAGATAGTGGTTAAACATGAGATATAATTCACTTGGGGTATATCAAATTATTAAACTATGGCAGCAAAGACTGTCTTTATGAGTGACTGGTTGTAAACAAGGAAGTTGTTTCAGCGCTGTCAATCTTTTAAAAGGAGAAAGACAAAGATATCGCTTTCCTCAGCGGATTTTTCAAACTTTCTCTCTTAATAATACTCTACATAATACAATAAGCTTCAATGAAGTGACTCAACGTTCCTTCGTTACTACTAAAGTGACATTTTAGAATTAGTAACAGAGGCTTGGGCTCAACTGTCAAACTGACAACTTGAGATTTGAATCCTTGGCGGAAGGAAGTAGTTCTGCACAAAAGAGATTTTAAAGACAATCTGTTGTTGTTTCTGATTTATTTACACAATAACTGCTGTCGAAGCTGTTGTATAAACGCAATATCACACTCGTAGCCGTGCAATATGGCTGTATATCAGCACACTGTGATTACCTATGGCAGAGACACAGCCATGATGATATACAGCCATATCGCACTGCTACGAGTGTGATATTGCTCATATACACTCACCTAAAGGATTATTAGGAACACCTGTTCAATTTCTCATTAATGCAATTATCTAATCAACCAATCACATGGCAGTTGCTTCAATGCATTTAGGGGTGTGGTCCTGGTCAAGGCAATCTCCTGAACTCCAAACTGAATGTTAGAATGGGAAAGAAAGGTGATTTAAGCAATTTTGAGCGTGGCATGGTTGTTGGTGCCAGACGGGCCGGAGTAGATTGTGAGTATTTCACAATCTGCTCAGTTACTGGGATTTTCACGCACAACCATTTCTAGGGTTTACAAAGAATGGTGTGAAAAGGGAAAAACATCCAGTATGCGGCAGTCCTGTGGGCGAAAATGCCTTGTTGATGCTAGAGGTCAGAGGAGAATGGGCCGACTGATTCAAGCTGATAGAAGAGCAACTTTGACTGAAATAACCACTCGTTACAACCGAGGTATGCAGCAAAGCATTTGTGAAGCCACAACATGCACAACCTTGAGGCGGATGGGCTACAACAGCAGAAGACCCCACCGGGATCCACTCATCTCCACTACAAATAGGAAAAAGAGGCTACAATTTGCACAAGCTCACCAAAATTGGACAGTTGAAGACTGGAAAAATGTTGCCTGGTCTGATGAGTCTCGATTTCTGTTGAGACATTCAGATGGTAGAGTCCGAATTTGGCGTAAACAGAATGAGAACATGGATCCATCATGCCTTGTTACCACTGTGCAGGCTGGTGGTGGTAGTGTAATGGTGTGGGGGATGTTTTCTTGCCACACTTTAGGCCCCTTAGTGCCAATTGGGCATCGTTTAAATGCCACGGCCTCCCTGAGCATTGTTTCTGACCATGTCCATCCCTTTATGACCATCATGTACCCATTCTCTATTGGCTGATGGCTACGAAAGGTCAAACACAGTATTAGTATGGTGTTCCTAATAATCCTTTAGGTGAGTGTATATGAGGTCCTATATTATCGCAGAAATAAGTTTGCACGTCCATGGGAATTTAGGTTGTGATTTTTAGGAATTGCAGTGAGTTCTCCAGGCCCAGCGGGTTTTTGGGAATCAGGGGCCACAAATACGTCTAATGAATGTCTCTGTCTGTCTGATACATGTTTCTCCCCAGTGGCCATGACTGCAAGAACAAATCTCAGAAAGAGAACGACAGAAACCGAGGGAAGTAAGAGACTCTCAGGAAGTGATGCATTGTTTGTGTTTTTCTTCTGTCTTGTCACTTAAAGGAATTGACCGTCTCTTCCAGGCAATTAGAGTGGTGTGGTAAAGCTCTTGAGAGCAGTCAATAACAGATAGCGTGAATAACTGAGGGTCTTACGGGCACCGCACAGCACTCCTTAATCAATTAGACTCCACAAAGGCCCTTTGAAGCAACGGCACAGTCATGATACTTGGCTTTTCCCCTTTGCTAACAATGAACAATGTGACTGAATAGAAAATCATTGCAGGGCAGAGACGTTTGATCGCTGTGGGTTCACTTACATACTGCCACTTTGTGGATTCACTTGCTTTTTTGCCCTATTTACAATCTGCTGCTTTAACTGAATAATAAAAAAATACAATAATAATAATTTAAAGTGATATTCGACCTAGGAAAATAATATTTAAAAAGTAAGCATATTGCGTAGTTGTGCTTGGAGTCAATTGTTTTATTTGTCATAACACAATGAAACATGCCAAATTCTGCGGACATCTTTTTTTTTTTTTTTTTTTGGCATAGTAAAATAAAACCTGTAACTGTAGTTTGCCTTTTATTGCAGATAAATACCGTAACCAAGTTTAGTGTTTGGTCTTTCCTCATGTTTAAAATATAAAAAGAAAAAAAATATATTATATATGTACTTTATAAGCGCTAAAAAAGTATGTTCTATATAGTATGAATGTAATCCAAACATACTACATTCGCCATGTTGTCCTTATCATGTGACCTACCTGTAACAGTTGTGTCGCTTCACTGTCATTCATAAATCCTCTCCCGTGGCCTCATGGGATAGTAAAGTATCCATCGTATGCACACTTCAGAATCTCGCCGGAAGTCGTACAGTAGGTCATCCCAGCATCCCATCCACAAGGAGACGCGTTTAGCTGTATAAGTAAAAAAAAAATTGTATCGTATTAGCGTTTCATCTGCACAAATCCGGCGTTTTGGGAGCCTGAAACCGGTATTTTTTTAAACCGGGTCCCAGAGTGGATAAATCTGAAACCGATACCTTTGCGTTTTCATGTGTACAGCGAATCCGTATATTTTGTAAAATGGTGATGTCATCACACGATGTCCGGCACGTTAAAGACTAGAAGGCGATACAACTACGGGCACTGGGCATGCGCACATCAGTATTGCGTCATTTAATTACTGTATTTGCATTATTGTAAGGGTAGGTTTAGGGTTGTGGTAGGTGTAGGTATTAATAAAACACAATCTGGTAAGTAGCAAATTTATTTATTGTTATTTTATTGTGAGATTTTACCTCACATCCTACCATTGCATTACCCCTTACAACTCTTCTTCTCTGTTTTTAGTGTATTTCTGAGGCAGAATTACAGCGCCACACATTGGTCTGGCATGTATACTACATCGTTTTGAGTCGGTTTCAGTGGTTTCGTGTGTACGCAGATATTTCTTGAAACAAGAAAAAAAGAGATTGGATAGCGAAAGCTCTGGCTTCATGTGGATGTGGCCTTATATGAGTACTGTAAATCTGGATATACTTCTTTTGTCACATACTGTTTTTCGCCTACTATAGGCTATAGTAGGGAAGTATGCGATTTGTGAACAAGTCTTTTGAAAGAAGGATTTAATGATTTACTCATAAATACAGTCACTTATTGCCATCTACTGTTGCACTGATATAGCCTGCAGAGGCATTGAAAAGCAAAAATACATCGTTGTAAGGTCATTTTGAATCCTTATTGTTTGTGATTTGAGATTGTTTACATGACAACGTAGTTAAAGATAAATAGTTTTAGTCTAAAAAACATAGTAAGTAGGAAAAATAGTATTGTTTTTGTTGACTTGTTAAACTGTAAGGCTTTTTAACACTTCAGTTAAGATTTTTGAATGGGGTTTCCGTGTCAGTCATTGCAAAAACAAAACCTAGCTTGAAACCCTGATGTGGTCTATTCAAGAAATGGCACATTTTTGGCTAGATAAAAACAGTGAGAAAATGTATTACATTCTGTAATCAAATTCCATGAGCAGTTCTCTCGGTCCAGCACGCCTGCCCTCTTTTCATAAACTGACCTTTCAGGTCACAGTGGATTATTATTTTTTTAAATTCTTCTAGGCCTGGCATGAAAGATTTAGAGAAGATTAAAATTAATTAAAAAAGGTATAAAAGATGGTAAATGGGGCGGTACCTTTTCTAAAGGTACATATTAGTACTTAAAGTGAACATATTAGTACCTAAAAGGAACAAAAGTGTACCTGCTGTGTTTTTCTTGTTCAGCTTACCTCACAAAATACTCCTGAGTATCCATAATACTGTCCTTGAGCGTGTTGAAAAATCCTTCGTTTTTGATTATTATTTTCAGGTCAGGCAATGGAGGATTATTGCAATTAAATCTGCAGCGCTTGCAGCTGGCATGAATGGATATTCCAGTGTGCTTACTGAGCACCCCAGAAGTCCATTTATTTGCTTTTGTGTGAACATGATGGACAATTAAAGGGCTTTAATACTGAACTGATTAGGACCTGAAAAGGCCTGATTGGTGGTGAAAAGTGGTACCTGATTATTTGAGTTGAATGGGGTTTTTCCT
Organism: Paracanthobrama guichenoti; assembly: GCA_018749465.1. NCBI lineage: Eukaryota > Metazoa > Chordata > Actinopteri > Cypriniformes > Gobionidae > Paracanthobrama > Paracanthobrama guichenoti. Next base: position 9,442,158 of record CM031949.1, on the reverse strand, counting down.
GGGAATAGTGCTGGCAGAGCTGCAGCAGTCACGGTTACAGCGGACACAAATTCTCCTGTATGTGGCTTTGGTGGCTTTTTTGTCTTTGACTAACATTTAGAACCTCACGTGGTTGCAAAACACTTCAACTGTGCATTGCTCAAGCAGATCTGAGCGATCTACATTGTTGCATACTTAAGTAATAATATCGAATTATTTTAGAACTTGATTTGTAGAGGCAAAGTCAAACATTTTGTATGTATTTAAATATTTAATTTATTAGATAATCATGTCTTCTTAGTGGTTTATGCATGTCTTCAAATATATATATATTTGAATTTATATATATATTTAGACCTCGAATAATGCAAAGAAAAACGTTTATATTTATTTTTCAGCAACATGGTACTAATGTTTTAACTTTGAAGAGTGTTAGGTTCTGATCTTCTCTGATGAGTCCAGTTTTCAGCTTTATACACACACACACACACACACACACACACACACACACACACGCACTCACACTCACATGGTTTCCATGTGTTATGAGGACTTTCCACATACATAATGATTTGTATACTGTACAAACCGTATATTCTATCCCTAATCCTACTGCTAAACCTACCCATCACACAAAACCTTCTGCATTTAAAAAAAAAAAAAAAACAGATTAGCATTATTGTTTTTGTTTTTTTGTTTTGTTTTTTAAGCCATTTGGTTTACAAATCGAGGACACTGGAAGTGTTGTAATACCCATGTCATTATACAAAGAGTTGCATTATTACATAGTTTGAGTGCTACAGAACTTGAACTAAAGTGTTTTACTGTCATACTCCTCATCAAGAGCATTTAGCTTGAATTGCTATTAGCATCTATTCTCACAGTTGACGTCACAGCAAACTGCTTGTGCAAGTTGCCCCAAGAGAACAAACAGTCTGTCAGACACAATCATCTCTATCAAGCTATTAAGTTGTACACACCTTTGTGCTGTCAATGGGAAAAAAAAGTGAACAGTTTTGCTGCTGCCTCTGGTCATAAACACGAATGCTTGATTTTGCCAGGAAACAACTAAGTGTGGGAAGCTGAACACTGTTTAAAGCATTAACCTTCAATCTTGTCACTGGAGAGTTTTTAGAGCTTTTAAGTGACTCAGTTCCCGTCTGCAGATCCACCAAGAGCGCATGAATGCGTCTCTGAAGGGCCAACGCTGAAAAGCACTGCAGTGTCAAAATACAAGGCCGCTGCATCTGCACAGTAAAATCTCTTTCACATAGAAACTGATTTTCGTGTTTTGTGAAGAACATACCTGGATTTTAAAGCAGAAGAAAATGACCTAAGTACAAAGCGCAGTTGGGTCTGCAAAAATGCTGCAAAGACGTATGTAGTTGCGAGCTAAAAAGCCATTCTGAATGACTGAATACTTTGTATGGACACTAGCACATTTATTAATGGTATCATCTTCATTCAAATGTTTTTCTGGTAAGCTTGCAGTGGCATCCAATAGCCTTTTTTTTTCCTTTTTGGTGTCATGTTCACTATGATTCTAGTTTTTAATTGTTGATCTTGATCTGTGGCCTGAAAGAAATGTAATCACAGCACTTTTAGCATCTGTTTTCTCAGCAGCAGTGGGCGATAACGGCTGTCACTCCAATAGTGATGTTCAAGGCTGGTGAAGGATCTGCTTCAAAAGAAGATGCTTAAAATAAACGATAAGACATTTTGGTCTTTGCAGATGTTTTTTTCTCCTCAAATCATCCTCCCACTCCAGTAAAAAAAAATAAAAAAATCCTAATCAGCAACCAAGTCAGAATATTGAAAAGAAAGACAAGAGACAGCTTAATTTTTACCCATGAGAAAGAGACCGTGTCTTTCTTCATTTAGCACAAAATGTCTTTCATCATTTTATTGGCCTTAAATTAATTTCTGCATTTAATCCTGTCCCTTTACCATCATTTGTTTGGCAGAAAGATATATAATCATACATCTTCAGCCAATAGTTTATGCATTATTATAGTTATATATATATATATATGTATGTGTGTATATATATATATATATATATATATATATATATATATATATATATATATGTATATATATATGTATATATATATATATATATATATATATATATATATATATATATATATATATATATATATATATATATATATATATATATATATATATATATATATATATATATATATATATATATATATACACACACACACCGATCAGGTATAACGTGGTCCAGTTCTGATGCTCATGTGCCCACTGTTGGTGCTTTCAACAGTGGACAGGGGTCAGCATGGGCACCCTGACTTTGAGCTACAGTAGCTCTATCGGACCACACGGGCCAGCCTTCTCTCCCAATGTGCATCAGTGAGCCTTGGCCGCCCATGACCCTGTCGCCGGTTCACCACTGTTCCTTCCTTGGACCACTTTTGATAGATACTGACCACTGCAGACCGGGAACACCCCACAAGAGCTGCAGTTTTGGAGGTGCTCTGACCCAGTCGTCTAGCCATCACAATTTGGCCCTTGTTAAACTCGCTCAACATTAAAAGCCATCACTTTTAATGTTGTTGCAGACTTTTGGAGCCCACCGCACATAGGCTACATATGAAATAGCTGACACATTTTCAATAGAAGGAAGAATTTAAAATTCAAGTGTGACAGCTGAAATGACAGAGGTGAAAAGAGTCCAGCCAAGAACGGATGAAAAAGTAAGATAAAGTTTGAAGAGCAAGAAAGCAGGTGTGCATTTAGAGGAGCGTGCCTCTCTCATCTAGATTCACCCCAGGGAAGCACACAAGTGCTAGTATGCGACCAGTGGACAAAACACAGCATGATAATGGCTTCAATCAGAATGCAGATTTGGGTTTTTGCTCACTCTGAGCTCTCAACCTTTCTCGGCTCCGCCGCCCCCTGTCGTTACCGTAGCCTGTCGGCGCTGTCAGTTGTCTTCACGTCTGATGGGCGGTGTTTACCTGTCCAAACCATTCGCTCTCTGTAAGGTGCATCAGTACTGACAGTGGCACGACATCCTTCTATAGCTGCTACACAATCATTGGATAAGATTGTGGGAGAAAGAGGAAGAGAATGGGATTTTTGTTTGTCAGCAGGGCAGTGGAAATGGTTTCCACAAATTTCATGTAGCATAATGTAGAGTGAAAGATCACCTAGAGAAACCAGAGATTAATGCGATAGTTCACCCAAAGTTTAAAAATCTGCCATTGTTTACACACCCATAAACAATGGAAGATGCATAAAATTGATCAAAAATAAATATTTTATATTCAACATTGATAATAATAAGAAATGTTTCTTGAGCAGCAAATCAGAATCTTAGGATGATTTCTGAAGGATCATGTGAATCTGAAGACTGGAGTAATGGTGCTGAAAATTCAGCTTTGTTATCACAGCCATAAATTACTTTTTAAAATACATTCAAATAAAAAACTGTTATTTTAAAATGTATAATATTTCACAATATTACTATTTTATTGTGTGTTTTGAACAACTAAATCCTTTGTGATCATAAGATAATTCTTTTAAAAACAATACAAAATCTTAACAAACCCAAACTTTTGAATAGCAGGCTATAAGTGAATTTAGACCTTGCAATATTATGAAATATGAACAAATAGTCTGTTATAGAAAACAAGTCTATACTATTTTTCAGGAAATTAACTAAAATCATTTTACACATAAATGCACAAATTTAAGACGACTTGTTGTGGCAGTTGAGCAGGGTTTGGAACGAGAGTGAGTACCATAATTGGTGACAGAATTTTTATTTTTTCTTTAAAATCTAGATCTTTGTTGGACACAGCACATTGTCATTATTCGGTTTGTTTACATAAAAAGTGTCAATTTGTAAAACATTACTCAAGCCAAGTCCTCTGTGCATCACTTCCACCTGGCACCTGTGCGGGATGGGTAATGTATTCTGTACGCCCAGCCTTCAAGCCCCACTGCATTACAAACTTAAAAATGATGGGAGTCGAGATTAATGGGAAACGCAGTGAGTTTCCATCATCTGTGGCGTGTCAGGACAGCGTGCTAACCAACTGTTTAATACGATGCATCGGGCTTGGAAATGCGCTTGGCTTGGAAACGCCTGCGCCTCGCCATGCGTCTGGCACATGGAAATGAGGTGAGCTTGTTAAGAGAGCAAAGCTCGGCTGAAAAGTTATCAGCGGCACACATCACTTCTGTGACGGGCAATTCATCAAATGTTTAGCTAGGTTATTTGCCAGCTTGTCATGGCAACTTTGATGCAAGGCAGTTTCGCAACCTTGCGAATGATGAGGCCTTTAAAACAAATCATTTGTACTCTCTTTGAACACACTACGAATTTTTATCACTTTCTCAGGTAGGCCTACATATGTTTTTGGGCGATTTAAGGATGATCAGCGATGTCTTCTTGCATGAATAGAAGACACAATAGAAGACAATCTGTATGATTGCACTTTACTGTGACTGTGACCATCATCCGCAAGTTAATTTGATTGCAGTCGCATGTGGCAGAGGTAGCGGTGCTCTGATTTGGAAAGATTTGATTTTTGTATGCGTGTGTGTATTTTTAAGAAAGTGTGACTGCTTTCTCTTGTCTTCAATGCATGCAATCCATTCTTTGAATTCCTAAATGCAGGTGGCAGAGAAAGGGAAAAAAGTGTGAACGTGCGTCCTGAATGCAAATAAAGACCTCTCCCCGCTCTTCTCTGGCGAGGATGGCTGCGTTCTTATCTCTTATCTTGCTAACTATGTCAAATGATTAGTGACTGACTACATCAACACAATAGCGCAGAGTAAGAATCTATCAGCACATGTTGAGCAAACTCTCAAAGGCGTCTCACCTCTATTCTATCCCAGAATTCACAGGCACCTGAGTCTTAAGCGTCATCTCTTGTTAATGTTTATGATGTGCACATTGATGAAGCAGACATGGTGAATAATAGAGTACTGCCTGTAGGGATTATGCATGTTTGTAGGCCAAAATCCAGAAACCAGTTCCATTTTAGCACTTCCAGCTCCTTCTTCAGGAGGTCAGTGTTTTTTTTGGATTTTTTTTTTTTGGATTTTTTTGTTAAATGCCTGAAATAATGCCAGTGATTAACATAAACTCAAGATTCTATTCTGATTTTTAACCCTTAAATGCATGAATGTTTTGCCAGTCATTATTATATGTTCGGGTCTTTAGTGACCCGGATCTATATCTAACAAGGCTGGATAATATAAAAAAATTGCGATAATATAAAACTCTTCTGATATTAAACTAACAATTACAGCATAAAGTCAAGCATTTTTTGTTAGCTTTTAGAGATTGGAAGGGTTCAGTTTGAGCAGATGTTTTATACCATCATCACTGTCCTTGTCAGAGCTCATTTCCCAGTACATTCAGCATCTGGCTCATATTCGCCATCTCAAACACATTCTCAAAACTATCATTTTTGGCATCTTCAAAACCACTATTTTGATTGCTGACAGCTTCTTCAGCAGATCCACCATCAAGTGACATTAATATTTCATTGCGTTCAGTTCTTGCGCTGCAGTAAATCGCTGAGCCATTTCAAGTTTTGCTGATGATACTTCCTATTCTTTTGTTTTCTGCCTGTGGTAACTATGAGTGAAACGTCACCTCATAACTGTGTATCAGACATTGTCACCTTATGGAATAAGGGTGAATTGCACGTATTCAGTTTTCAGCAAGATTAATTTAATGTTGTGCAGAAAAAAATATACTTGCACTGTTACACAGCTCCGGTCATTAACAACGCTATATTTTTACAAAAAAATAAATGGGATAACAGGCATTCTTTTTATTTATTTTCTTGTTATATTGTTTATAACGAATTGATTGCGTAATACTAAGAAGGTTGACGTCTACTATTATAAAATGAATGAGAAGGAGGGTGAATGACATCCCCAGGTCACTAAAGACCAAAGGTATGTGTTTAAGAGTTAAAAAAGCTTTTACTTCCATTGAAAAAGGCAGTTTTTAAGTGGTTAAATGGGACTACAGATGTTGTCTGAGACATTAAACGTTATCACACCAAAAAGGTAAAATCATCTACTCACTAATATGTTTATAATCGCGGTCTTACAAATTTTCAGGGAAAGTTCGAAAGCTTAGTGATGGTGACTTTGTAGTCATGCAACCATATAGTGTAGTTTATTTATAGCCTACGTTTAGCTATTTGCTTCTGACTTCTGACTGATTTGCTTGTATTTACTGTAGGCCTCAAAATTCGTAATTATTGTAAAGATTATCTTCATATATATATATTAACAAAATGTGTAAGAATCATAAACTTTTGTTGGTCACAGAGCTTATTTTCTGCAGTAATCAAAAATCCAATGGAAATATTCCAGTGGCTTTTTGTTGAGGGAACCAGGGTGATGCAAACTTCCGGGTGGACCTGCAAAAATACGTTGTCACTCCAGGACATTTTTCTATAGAAGAATCTTCAAGTAGCTCTTTTCCCAACCTAGGCCTGTGGTGCCAGTTTTGCACAGTGCTTCTTACATATTTTGTGACACTTTCAAAGTTAAATGTCCAGTGAGTGGTGCTGGCAACATTTTAGTGTGTTGCTTGTTGTATGCATTGTGGCAGTTTGGAATGAAATGTCCGATAAATGGTGCTAAATGGCACATTTGAAAAATGTGTCTAACCAATAGTGTTGACAAAAGCAAATGTTATATAAACTCATTTGCTGAAGCTGTTCCAAAACCAAGCAAGTGTACTACACCAGAAAAGCCATATGAATTTAGCTGTGATGCAAATGTCTTAGTTTACTAATCATGCACTGTGGTAAGTATGGAAAGAGTGTTTTGAGGTCATAACATAATATATTGTGCAAGGAACCGCATGAAAATAAGTGTTTATTAAGCACCGCCCCTGTAATCAGAATTTGTGTGGGAAATAAATAAAAGTTGTTGGTGTTTTACTGCCACTAGTGGTCATTTTAGCTGGAAACTTACCTATGTATAGGTAAGTGTTTGGAATTTTGCAAAAATGTAGTTATAGGCTCATTTTTCCAATGAGCTAAAGTTTTTTTTTTTACCATAAAACAACAGTTCATAGTAATATCTGTCAAGCTCCAAAAACGAGCTTCCACAGAAAAAATAGCATATGGGTTTGAAATGAGGGTGCATAAATCGTGACATAATTATCTTTTTTGATGTTGTTTTTTTTTTATTTTTTTTTATAGCCCTTTAATTCCAGCTATAAAGCTGCTTTATGCTGCTGTATCTGAGTGCTGAAAAGCTGTTGTGATTGGGTTTGTCATTGGTATACAAGGCAGGATTTTCACTTATCTGAAGCCAATACTCCAGACTCTCACTCCTTTTTCTTTCTGTCTTTTTTAATTAAACTCGGGCGATGCTTGTAGCGTACTGGCAGATCTGTGATGTGCTTTTTCCCGTGATGTGTGTGTCAAAGGTGTTTACCGTGTACATTCTATTTATCATGCACTAACGTGCTTGGTATTTTTTGCTTAATCTTAACGGCGATTTAAATCTTTCTAATGTGAGAATAATTACCCTGCGTGTCTTCCTCCCAGGAGGATTTGCAACTTCCCTGGAATTATTTTGTCATTAGCTCAAGTGTTTTTACTGAACCTGAACCTGAAATTTTCTGACCCCGGCTCATGCTTAATTTTTAAATGATGAGATTCCAGAATAAACATCTGGTGACAGATCCAGCTGGTTGAGGTGATATGGAAAAGAGTGTGTTTAACCAAAGACTTTATACAGTATAGGAAGACGGTGCACTCTGATAATGAATGTGAGAAAGTGCAACGCGCAATATGGTGAATAAGCCCCGCCTTCTAAATGAAAGAGCCAATCGTTGATTAGTAAAGTCATTGCGTCAGTGCAGCTGCCATTAGAAGCTCCAGTTGCTATGAAAAATTCTGTTTTTTGTCATGATTCGAGCATTTAGAAACACAATTTTATAAGACAGTTGTTGTCCAATTCCATTGGTGATTTCAAATATGACATTTAATCGCAAGCTTGGCGAACAGTTTTGGAGAATTTGATGTTTTTTGTTGTTTTTTGAGATAGGAGCTATACTTGCATGCCCGAGAGGCTTTTCAAAGATGGCTGCCGAGTAAAATTACTTATCTTAAAGGGACTTTGGTTTAACCCTCAATGGACTATCTATCTATTGTTCTATCTGTCATTCTATCTATCGTTCTATGTTCTACTTATCTATCATTCTGTTGTTCTATCTATCATTCTACTGAATTGGAATTTAAAAGTCATTCTCAATTCAGTTATCATTGTTACAAATTTTTTGCTGTTTTTTTGTTTGTTTGTTTTTTGCTATGTTACTCAGTAGGTTTTAGAACACAGCCTCTCTCCTAGCACCTCTGAAACTATACTAAGTGTTTTTTTAACTATTGCACCATGGCTGTAGCACTAAAAAGCCATTAATTTCTAATGAGATCCTGGTTATTAATTATGGTCCACTTCCTGGTGCTTAAAAGTAAATGTCTCAGCCGCATGTTGGATCAGCAGACAACAATCTGATCCAGCTGACGCCTGTTTACACACCAGTGCTAAAGCGATTAGAGATGAAGATCATCAAAATATGGATTGCGTCCAGCACTGAAACACGGCATGCTTTGGCTGCAAAAAGACTGTTTGCAGTGAAAAGGCATGTGATGGTTTAGAGGTCATGATTCATTACTGTTCAGTGAACTCATCTGAAAGCTGATCTGGCCTCTGACATGGAGGTGTTTAGACATCTTCACAGGCTTTTTAGAGAGACTGCAAATAAAAGATGAATATATTGGATCCACCAGTAATGTCGCAAGTTCACAACACACAAGTGTGAGTTACAATGTTTGTAAGTGTCACTATTGCTTTGTCTGTTACAGTTTGTTTGATATGTACTTAGTATTTATACTGTAGTGACGCTGTCATACTGTGATAGTTGTGATTTGCTGTTCTTTCCTTCTCTTCTGCATTTATGGGGTTAAAGTGGGGGATTCCCGGATACCGAAGAAAGCAACGCTGTTTTGTCATCACAACACGTTTCGGTTACACTGTGTTTTAAGGTGTCTGTGTTACAGTGTAATTAGGCATTTAAGTAATATGTAATATAATTAACTACATGTACTTACTATAGGGTTAGGGTTAGGATTGGGGTTTGCTTTAAGGTTAGTTGCATGTAATTGTGCATCATTTATAGTTATTACTATTGTAACTACATGTAACATGTAACAAGAACACTGTAAAATAAAGTGTTACCCACATTTCATAATTTTAACTCCAAGTGCTTAAACTTTATTTGCCAAAACCAAGACTTATAAAGCATATGTATTTATAGTTTTCAGTCATGTGACTTGAGGGGCCTTTGAGGGCAAAACCGCCATAGAACTCCATTGAACTGCAGTGCAAGCCTGTCATATTTCCATCTTAAACCAAAAATATGTGAACAAGATGCATGTTTTGGGCACTTATGATCCACATATAGCACCTGACGCAGTATTTCAATCACTAAAAACAACGGGATGTTCTACTTTAGGGTGGGTTGCACCAATAAGGTTTCAATTAAGCTATGGGTTTTTAAATCGAGTTGTTTCACCACTTAATTTTAAACAGATTAATTACGCAGTAAAACCGTTAGAATTATGGAGTTGATCAAGCAGCACAGGCGGGGGGTGAACCAGCGTCAGGCTAAAGAATCCTTATTTGTGCAACCCACCCTTAAAGTGCCGTAATGTACTAAAACAGTTATATTAAAAGATCAAATTCAGTTTACACCTTTTTATGATGTAGCCTATCCTATATACAGGCGAGCAGATGAGCCCAGAATATGAAGGCAACGCGTTTTGTTTATAATGGGTTTCGATGGGGAAAAAACCTCCAATGGGGTAATGGGGGTTACCTCCAAGTCTTGAATGTGGCACGTTCATCAAAAAACGTGGTGTTAGAAAGAGAGGGTCATAAACAAGGTAGCCTATTACTTCTAAATTATGATGTTTTTGATGTAAAAATCTTGATAACATTATAAGTGCACCTCAGAGAACATTATAAAATAAAGAAATGCAGTTTATGACCCCTTTAATATCATGCATCACATGCTCGTATGTTCATTATTGCATGCATTGATTGACATGAGAGTGGCAATTTAAAAGGCACTGTAGGAGTCTGTGCCAGTCACACTACTTTACAGTGAAGTGAAGTCTTGTTATTCTAGAAGCACAGAACCACATCCCTCTCATTTATGTGACTGATTGATTAAAATTACACTTTAATAGACAGAATATTTTAAATATTTAGAAGATTTGAACCAGAATAATAATAGAAAATGTAAGGTTTTTTTTATGTTTTTGATATGTCTTATGCTCACAAAAGGCTGTATTCATTTATTTGATCAAAAATGTAGTAAAAACAATAATATTGTGAAATATTATTACAATTTAAAAATATTCAAATATATTTTAAAAATCATTCCTCCAGTCTTCAGTGTCACATGATCTTTCAGAAATCATTCTGTTATGCTGCTTTGATGCTCAAGAAACATTGCTTATTATGAGTGTTGAAAACAGTTGTGCTGCTTAATACTTTTATTAATAATACTTTTAATACTTTAATTATAAATGTATAAATGAGCAATCAAATGTGCTTGCAGAATAAAAATATAACTTTTAGAAATGGCCCTGCAAAAATGGTTTTCTAAACAGTTTCTACTACCCTATTTTGCCTCATTCTTCTGCCATGGTTTAGACAAGCAGTCCTGCCTCAAACTCACGCCATCAGCTGACCCAAAAGTTGGCACGTTAAACTGCCATCAGATAGGCACATGCTGTAGCATTTTTATTTATGGTACTTTTTCATTTATCTGCAATTTAGACATTTGCAAATGGGGAAAACTCTGTTCAGAGAAGAATTTATTTTTGTTGTTTGTGTGTCATATATTGTCTTTTTTCCTTGTCACTGAAGCTTTGCGTATTGTTTTAATACTTGTATCATAGCATGTTGTCTTGAGTGATAATGGTTCACAGGTTCACAACGCTTGCCCTTTTCTTGACAAACCACCACTGACATCCTGGTGTAACTCATTCGTTGAGAGCACCTAACTGAACAAAAACATAGTTACTGCACTGTTATGATCTTTAAATGGGTTGGAAACAAGCAATGTTAAATGTGCTGTTTTAAAACATAACCGTAACATTTTAGCTGAGTATTTTCCTTTTTTTCCTAAAAAAGTAAAATTTTCCTTTTCTTTTTTGGGGGTTTGAGAGATTTGTGACATGTCAAAACAGATTAATCACAACCTCTTAGGCTGACCTAAATCTCCATATCCATCAATTAGAGCCTATTGAGGCAACATTTCTACAAAACAATTTTCAATATTTTTTATTATTTTAAATGTGAAGTAATATCTCTTAATTGTGTAGTAATATTTCATACGGATGACAGTTGTTGCGGATTATATGTGCTTTATAAGAAACTGCTTATTTTCACTTGTCTCACAACAGTAATGTCCTATTTTTCTAAAGCCAAAACTTTCTAAAGCATTTGAATGGGGCAGTTTTTTGTTGTTGTTGTTGTAATGTGTAATTTGTGCTTTTGGATTTCATCATTTTTTTCATTTACCGTCATTCATTCCCACAGACCTAAATATTACACTTCTTTAGCTTTGGGGCCATGAAGTTTTTCTTTTGTTTTTCTCAGTCTCTATATTGCATATGGGGTGTTTTTAGAAAAGTTTCATCATTGACGGAGATTTAAAAAAAAAAAAAAAAAAAGTCTGTGTTCCCTCTCACTGCTGATAAAATGATAGCTTTACACTTTGTCTTATCTACAAACAGAAAAGAGGCTTTTGGTTCATTGTCAGCAGTGGCAGGAATAAAATAATCTGCCTTCGATTGAATTTGACAGGTATTTCGCACATCGGAGCTTATACACACGAATACATGCTCACACGAATACGCCAGAACGTGACTGTGTTTGGAAGAGAGAGAGAGCGATTTTAGTTTAGTTTCTGCTTATTTACTGCTTGTATGGAGAAGTTTAATTTGATTTGATTTTTGCACAGTACAAAATACTGTATTTCCACCTATTTCAACTTAAAATCTTAAATTCATTCGCTGCCTTAAATTAAGTATAATCAACTTAAATGATATTAAACTGACTTAAAGAATCTAGTTGAATCTTACATCATTTATAAAAATTTGAAATTGCTTAAATTATTTTGATGGTTTAAAGCAATATAAAAACATATGTCGTCATGACTTATCGAGTAGTCAATAGTTCCCACACATGGGTGTGTATCATGACAGGAATTTCAGCAGCTAGATCTCATATAATTCATCTCTCCTTAGGTCGTATCCACGAGCATGTGTTGTTTTTTGTGTAAGTGTGTGTTTTAATGACGGCTCTTTCAAATGTTCCTTGGGTTGTGGATGTTGCAGTGGGCGTTCCCTCCCTCCCTTCCTTCCTTCCCCACACAGTCGTGACCCTTAAAATATGCTTGACCTTTGAGATTTGAGAAGAAATTTTTCCACCAGCTTCTGCTTATTTTGTTCAGCCCCAGATGAAAATTTGTGATTTTTCCTTTCCTATTGGCAGCACATTTACATTTGTATAAAATCTTCTTTGAGATTGAGTTTGTGCAATCATGAAAACAGTTCTCACGCCCCAGATGCTACAAAAAAGCAGGTTTTCACAACGTTTTGTAGTTAAAATAAGTCCATTTAATGTTTGTGGCAGATCATAATGAGGGATAACTATCTCAGTGCAATGAGCCTGCTTCATCCTCGCATCACACCTGCATGGCCCTGAACACCTGGATCCCATTGGATGCTCATGAACACATGGCTGCTTTGACACTCTTTGGGGGTGATGTACTGGATATACTGACAATATGTTATAATTAAAGCCCACATGGTCACTCCAGAGTCAATGCACTGCAAAACAAAAATGTACTAAAGAGTGTTTTTTGGAGACCATAAATGTCACATTAGTTTTTATGATAGCACAAACTCAAGGAAGGTTTTGTTCATATATAAACTATATTGCCAATAGCATTGGGACACCCCCTACAAATCATTGAATTCAGGTGTTCCAATCCCTTCTATGGTTAAAGGTTTTATGTATAAAATCAAGCACTGTTCTATGGAGTAACGAATCACACTTCTCTGTCTGGCAATCCGATGGACGAGTCTGGGTTTGGCGGTTGCCAGGAGAACGGTACTTGCCTGACTGCATTGTGCCCTGTGTAAAGGTTTGGGTTAGGGTTTGGGCTTGGCCCCTTAGTTCCAGTGAAAGGAACTCTCAACATATCAAGACATTTTGGTCAATTTCATGCTCCCAACTTTGTGGAAACAGTTTGGGGATGGCCCCTTCTTGTTCCAACATGACTATGCACCAGTGCACAAAGCAAGGTCCATAAAGACATGGATGAGCGAGTTTGGTGTGGAGGAACTTGACTGGTCTGCACAGAGTCCTGACCTCAACCCGACAGAACACCTTTGGGATGAATTAGAGTGGCGACTGTGAGCCAGGCCTTCTCGTCCAACATCAGTGTCTGACCTCAAAAATGAGCTTCTAGAACAATGGTCAAAAATTCCCATAAACACACTCCTAAACCTTGTGGAAAGCCTTCCCAGAAGAGTTGAAGCTGTTATAGCTGCAAAGGGTGGGTCAACTCCATATTAAATCCTACAGATTAAGAATGGGATGTCATTAAAGTTCATGTAATGCAAGTTCATGTGCATGTAAAGGCAGACGTCCCAAAACTTTTGACAATATAGTGTGTATGTATACATACACATAACATTTATTTATCATAAATACAATAACTAATTTTGTGAAGTATTATTACAATTTTAAAGTTATAATGATTGATATGACCTGGCACACATTAGCTACTTGTATTCTACTGTCATTCATTTTAGCAAACTGAGAATAAGCATGAAAGGCCAAATTCAAAGTTAAATGTCTCTTTTATCCAAAAAAATATTGGCTGATATGCAGTTCGCCTCCTGTTGGGTTTGGAAAAAGTATGAAAAGGAAAGCAATGAATTTCCTGGCAGTTGTCCTGCTGAGCACTGGGTTAGCAGATGAGATGACATGAGGAATTAAAAACACTTTTGTCACAGGGTTACCGCAGCACGGATGGCTTTCTGCTCACCAGTCGACCGTATCAGTGTCGGCTTTCTGAACTATTTTATCTCCCATCACGACCTCAGATTTTGTACCAGCTGAGCCTGTCAGAGGAAGAATCTAAAACATGCTGCTGCCTTTTCACATGCGTGTCAGAGATTTACCCCGTGCAGAATCCGTTTGCATACAAGCTGTTGATCCTGAGGGTACTCACTACAAAAAAAACATGAGATATTCTCCATTTTAACCAAAAAAAAAAAAAAAAAAAAATCAACCCGTGTTGTGTTACAGTGTCTGTAATTTATGTAAATGAACAATGTTTACTCATTCTCCTTTTTAACTGGTCAGAGAAATTCACGCTTATTAGTCAGCAAAATGCATCATCCGGCACGTTTGACAGGTCCAAGGATTTTGTGAAAACTACAGATTTTACTTCCGCATTTTTGTATCCCCGCCCACGGACAGTTAGACCGACAAAGGAGCGTGACAAGTTGAAAAAGCTGCGAGGCATGGCACAACGGATAATAGTTTAGCGCATATTTACATTGAAAAACTATTAAAAACCTTACTGTAAACAGCGTGGAGTAATCACGTCATCTCCATAAGAACTTACGATTGGAACAAGGCAGGCTTCTTACATGAATATACCGGTAACCTTCATTCCTTATTGGTAAATTCCCGGAATTGATTTACCGGTATTTTGAAAAGATTTTGTTCACACATGATCTGTTACTGGTAATTTACCAGTAAAGACTGTATATGTGAAATGAGCTATTGGTAACCTAGTAACCAACAGTAAATAAAACACCATCAGCAGAAACAACCGATTAGTCATGTGGGTTTAATGTTCGCTATACGTCAGAATTTATTTGGCAAATTCCCAAATGTTTCCATCTCCTATTATTCGCATGAACTCTTTTTTTCTCAAACGAATGTATTTTTTTCGAATTAAGGGATGTTATGTTTTTAAATTTGGCATTCCCATCACTCGTTTCTGATGTGATTACTTCAAAATGCACATTAAAATAGGGTGATGGAAACATAGCTATTGAAAATTGTGTCGTACTATCTACTCATTAAACAGCACTATGGTAAAAATGGAACACTATGGCAAGAGCTTTCTTAGCTGTACGCGACGGCGTTTTGCTTCAGAGGTTTGGTGGAACAGACAGAATGTGAGTTTCTTTCATTTTTCCCATCCATTTGGGGCTAAAACACTGTATTCGTGGTCATCCGGTTTGAAATGTTGACTACAAACACAGAGGTTTTCCGTTGCGGCATTCTGTCCATATTTACCATTCTTTGCAGCCTTTAGCCATTGCCTACAATGCGCTGGATCCTTCACTGCAAAACCAAAAGTAACTCTCTCTTGCTAAACATTCACTCTTAATTATTGCGCCCAGGAACAATACAAGTCAACACCAATATGACTAAAAGTTTGCTAAGAAATATTTCCTTCTAAAGCATTTGACCATGGGTAAGCGTATCCATAGCAGACTGGTGGGAGTGGCCTTGGACAGCAACATGCCTAGTGCGTTATAGGTGTTGAAGTTTTCCTATCTATTTGGCAAAAGTTTTTTCTAGTCAGGTAGCATCAATTCCCTTTGTCTTTCTACTGTATAGGCAGCCATACTGAAACATGGTTGGTAATGTATTAATGTGTTTCTCTTGGCAAGACACAAATAACTTGAAAATGAATTCATCAAGTGCACCATCGCACAGAGAAAAAATGTAGTGTGGGCACCCACTGCCAGCCAGAAAAATCGGCGCCTATGCACAGTGTGCACAATTGCTCAATTAGCTTCAAAATCAGCTGCATCATGCACTGGTTAAATCGATGATCCTGCAGGTGTGTAAGTGGGAAACTGTTAAGCAAAGCTCTTTACTTTACTACGGTGTTGAGGAGAAACTAACTAAAACTACTGCTACTGACCTTGAATTTTTTAGTTGAGTACCGCAGTATTGTGCACACAGCTTTACAGCGTCACCAAGGCAATACTTAAATTGTCTTGTCATATAATCAAGGTAGAAATGTAATACCTACCCGCAGCTAACTTATGTTTTTTGGGCAGCGGCTGGTAATGTTTGTCTTATTTGCCAGCCACTGCTACGAAAACAAAAAAGATGCATGTTTGTTGAAGTAAGATTTTATTTATATTTTGGACCGATAAAAGAGAAGCTGCCAAGGTTCATGTCTTCACTGTTCGTTCAGATATTCAGTAGCACTTTACAGCTAATGCATGTAAGGTGATTTGAGATATTCACCAGCACTGTGTCTGAAATAGCTTATTCTTATTCTTCAGTGTCATTTATATACTATTATAATATTTATTAATGTTTTGAATTAATGTGCTTTTTAATTTCTATTTAGCTTTAACTTTCAGCTTTAGTTTTAGTAATGTTAGTGCTTCACTTTAAACTTTATTTCAGAATTGTTGTTTTTTTGTTTAATTTTTACATTTAATATTCATATCGTATTTTATTTCAGATTTATAACAATTAAGGAAAGTTAATTTTAATATTTTTAGTTAACATATATTTTAGGAGAACTAGTCTCATAATTTGGTAGTTCATAAATGCACACATTCATTTCCTCATGCGGATGACACTTTTTACGGATTATATAAAGACGGCTGGTAGGTTTATGCAACTGCGTTTTTTTCACTCATCTCACAGCAATAACTGAAACAATTTGTAATCGTTTTAGTTAACAGCAATGATACACAAATTATATTTAAACATTGTCCAAAGTTTACAATCACTGGAAAAGCAGGTCATATCAGTGTAATTTTTGGCCAAAAGAAATGCAAAAATAATGACTGTTTTCAAACAGGGTGCAGAAATGGTACACTTCACTTTTAAGTTGGTCAAACTGGCATTGCTAGATGGTAACTGGTTTGTTTCTGGTCTAAGGTAGTCAACGAGCTCTAAGCAGCTTCAACGTCTACTAGGTGTACATCAGCCCCATCAGTTGATCAAACCATCTTGGCCCAAACCTCATTAGTAGTACCTGGTCGAATAAGCCTTTGAGGATGACTTTCACCTCACGCTGCTTTTCCAAAGTGAGGTGCTCAGTCCATCAGTGACCTCAATGAGTTTCGGAGGAGTCTCAGGTCAGAGGTGCAGTGCTGTGTTGGCACTGGCAGTAAAGACTCTCTTGTACTTGTCACCGACTGCTTCCGTCAGCACAGCGGCACGCCTCAGTCTCAGCTGGATTACAGAGTCCTGGAGAGAGCAGGCTGTAAAAATAGCTGTTTCAACACCAGCTCTTTCTGAAGTCTCAGATTCCCACTGGCCTCCGGAGAGCGGCTATAACCTTCACCATCTTCCGTTCTCTCCCCGTTAGCACACACACACTGCTCTCATTGAATTAATCATCACTGCTCATCACCCTAGAGGCCGTCGCACCTTTAGCCCAGCTCGCTTACGAGCCAACGTAACCCGTCTTCTCTGAGAAAAATGAACGCACTGGCCTATGCATTGGTCTTGCAAACCAAGTTAAAATGGCATATATGCTGATCTTGGCAAGATATTAATGTAAACAGTCATTTATGTCTGAAGTGAATGTAAACAGATGGGCCGAAAACATCTGATATGTCGTAATTGATCTGTGCATCAGGTGTAAATGCTCCCTAATAGATCTGATGCTCACTGTAATGTGATTAAAAATAATCAAACTGCGAACAGGAAAAAGAGATAATCACTGACTGCTCTTGTGTGGATAACTTTAAAAGCTTTAATCAGCTTCTACAGTTACACTACTGAAAAACATCAAGAGCTCTCTTTGTTCTTTTGTTTGTAATTTTTTGCTTTGTTCTTCATTTTTGATACTGACTGACTGCAGATGCAGTTTTATTCAAAGCGACTTACATTTCATTCAAAGTAAAAGTCTGATTCCCAGTTTACGCATTAGCAAATGTGAACGCAAAATAATTAAAGGATTAGTTCATCTTAAAAAAGAAAATTAGCCCGTGATTTACTTACCCTCAAGACATCCTAGATGCATATGACTTTCTTCTTTCTGATGAACACAGTCGTAGTTATATTAATAAATATCCTGATGTTTCCGAGCTTTATAATGGCAGTGAACGGGGCTCACGAGTTTGAAGCTTGACAAAGTGCATTCATCCATAATAAACATACTCCACATGAATTGATGGGTTTTTGTAAGAAAAATCAAGTAAAATATCTAGCTTCTGCCAGACCTCCTTCCATATTCAACTTACAAAAAAAGCATATGACGTCAGACATAGCATAAGCGGTTTGAACCGCGAGAGGCGTTACACTTTCTTCTTAAGTTGAATACAGAAGGTGGTCTGGCGGAAGCTATATATTTTACTTTATTTTATTTTTTTTCCGTGTGGAATATGTTTATGATGGATGGATACACTATTTTGAGCTTCAAACTCAATGGACCCCGTCACTGCCATTATAAAGCTTGGAAGCATCAGGATATTTATTAATATAACTCTAATGGTGTTCAACAGAAAGAAGAAAGTCATATAAACTTAGGCTGTCTTGAAGGTGAGTAAATCATGGGCTAATTTTCATTTTAAAGTGAACTAATCCTTTAAGTACTTAAAAATTTGATTTAAAATATGTTATGCATTTGGTAGATGCTTTTATTCAAACCCACTTACATTACATTCAAAGTATATGTTTTATATCAGTTCATGCATTCACTGGGAATCGAACCCATGACTTATTGCAGTCCCATGCTGTTTGAGCTGCAGGAAACGTACGATCAATAAAAACTTTAATAAAAAAATGTTTTGCTGTGGTATTGAAATTGAGAATCGTGAAATTTCATTGGTATCATAACACTACTTCAAACTCACCTCCATCAGTCAGGTGACATCTTGTCAAAAATGCTCATATTAATGCAGCATACTGAATATATTCAAATGTGAATAATATTTAAAATGCTCATCTGGTTGATATATCTTGGTCCATTTCTGTCTGTCTAGTTCATATGGACTACTTTTATGATGTCTTTTGCATTTTAGAGCTTGACAGCCCCTAGTCACTGTAAAAAAAAAAAATGCTTTAACATTGTGTTAAACTCTCAGAGAAAATCAAACAGCTCTGGAGTGACATGAGGGTAGGTAAATCATGAGAGAATTGTCACTTTTGTGTGAATTATTCCTTGAAGGTGTCACATCAGCAACTTTCTCTGCCTTGGAACCTTCCAGAAGAGACTCATTTTTATGTGCATGAGAGCCTCTGTTTGACCCAGTAGGCTGATGGAAATGACTTTTAATCTGCTCTACAGTAGTCAGTAGTCTCAAGACTTTTATAGGCTACGGTAATTGCATTTATATATTAAAAGCTTGTGGTTCAGGTTTCCAGTGTGCATGTTTCTTACATCATTACAGCAACTGCGCTCAAAAAAGCTTCGGATTATAAAACCAAACGTTGCAATTAAATAAATGAAGAGTTTTTCTATCAGACGTTCCTGCTGAAATGTTCCTCTGCAGTGTTTTCTTGGAGTGCAAGTGGAGCGTGGAGGGCTGCCGAACTCGTAAATTTTCCTTTAACTGCTGCTCTGGGTCAATCTTGTTTGCTCCCGTAAAAGTCAGCCAGTATGTTTGAGACATATTTCAGGGTAATGAAAGGGAAAGGAAAAGCCTCCCATCTTCTTTCGTGAGTTCCCTGATCAGCAGGACTCACGTTAGTGATGGGTGGCATGGCATATATATGGTGCATTTGTAGACATGTAATAGCTAGTTTATAATTTATCTAAGGTATTTGTGAAGATTACGTTATTTAATGTGAAAAGGCTAGTTCACCCAAAATTGAAATTGTCATCATTTACCATTCCATTCTGTGTGCATGTGAGGTCCTGGTAAACCCTATGAACCCTATGTTATTGGGACAAAATGTCCCCACTAGGATGGCAATATCCAAAATCCTTGTCGTTTTGAGAACAATTCGTTTTGAGGACAATTTTTGGTCCCCACGAGGAAAACGGCTTATAAATCAAGGGATGTTTTTAGTGGATAGAATATACGATTTGTACAGTATAAAAATCATTATGTTTATGGAAAGTCCCCATAAAACATGAAAATGCAACATGTCTATGGAATGTGCCCATAATGATAGGAATACCTCTGTGTTTTTTATGTGTGTGTGTAGTGTATAACGTTTTTGAAAGAAGTCTATTATACTCACCAATGCTGCATTTATTTGATAAAAATACAGTAAAAATGCAAAATTGTGAAATATTACTGTTTTCTTTTTTAAAATATTTTAAAATGTAATTTCATTCCTTAAGATAATAAAGGAATTATTAGGAATTCATTTTTGTTGAACCCATGACATTTTTTTTTCCAGGATTCAGTTCAAAAGAACAGTATTCATTTGAAATAGAAATATTTTGTAACATTACAAATGTCTCTGTCACTTTTGATCAATTTAATGCACCCTTACTGAATAAAATTCAGATAAATAAAATGTAATTTATTTTTAAAAATCTTACTGTCCCGAAACTTTTCAACAGTAATGTATTAATGTACAGTATGTTATCTTAAAGGTTGGGTATAGGCAATTTTTGTTT
This sequence comes from Paracanthobrama guichenoti, assembly GCA_018749465.1. Classification (NCBI taxonomy): domain Eukaryota; kingdom Metazoa; phylum Chordata; class Actinopteri; order Cypriniformes; family Gobionidae; genus Paracanthobrama; species Paracanthobrama guichenoti. The sequence continues at coordinate 9,421,493 of CM031949.1, read as the reverse complement.
CTAAACACTTTTTATATGAGATAATTTAACGCCATCTCGTCTCGTGACACTTTGCAGACTTTGCTGTTTGTGTTCATGTGTTTTGGAGGAGGCGTGGCTTTAGAGACGCTCCAAAAGGGTTAGTTCACACAAAAATGAAACATCTGTCATTAATTACTCACCCTCATGTCGTTTGACACCCGTAAGACCTCTGTTCATCTTCAGAACACAAATGAAGATATTTCTGTTGAAATCCAATGGCTCAGAAAGGCCTCCATTGGCAGCAATGACATTTCCTCTCTCAAGACCCATAAAAGGTACTAAAGTCGTTGTTACAAAGTCCATCTCACTACAGTGGTTCTACAATAATTTTGTGATGCGACGAGAATAGTTTTTGTGCGCAAAAAAAAAAAAAATCTAAATAGCGACTTTATTCAACAAGTTCTTGTCTTCCATCTGGGCCTCTGACGTGAACTCACGAAGCACCACGACGCATGCGCGAGAATATGACGTAGAGCCCTTCATTTTGCGGCTTTGATAAGGCATTTTTATGTGCACTTATTTGTTTCTCATGGTTCTGGCAGCCAGGAAATGCACACTTTAGCACCATTTTGAGCACTACGCCAAGACCTAAAGCACAATCAATGTAGAATTCAACAGCTTAGATACTTAAATTGTCTTTCTCTGCTTGTAAACAAAGCTCCTCGCTTCCGCCAGCTCTACGTCAGATTCTCACGCATGCGTTGTGGTGCTTTGTGAGCTCACATCAGGGGCCCAGACGGAAGACAAGAACTTGTCGAATAAAGTTCTTCTCGTTATTATTTATTTTATTGTTTTTGCTCACAAAAACCATTCTCGTCGCTTCACAAAATTATTGTAGAACCACTGTAGTGAGATGGACTTTGTAACAACGTCTTTAATATCTTTTATGGGTCTTGAGAGAGGAAATGTCATTGCTGCCCATGGAGGCCTTTCTGAGCCATCGGATTTCAACAGAAATATCTTCATTTGTGTTCTGAAGATGAACGGAGGTCTTACGGGTGTCGAACGGCATGAGGGTAAGTAATTAATGACAGAATTAAAATTTTTGGGTGAACTAACCCTTGAAGGGAGGGTGGGATCTCATGCTTTCAAAGCTAGCTTGCTTTTGCTAGCCTCTATGAAAATGCTTGCCCTACCTTTAATAGTTTGATAAACTTGACTACAAAATGGCCAGAAGACTTCAGACTTCATTGTTCAATGATATATAACTAAAGCCATTTCTATTCATCTGCAATATTTTCTTATGTCTTGTTGACATATGCAACTGATTTGTTTTAATTTGATTAATTAATCTTCATACGTTGCAATTAATTCAACTAAATAGTTGAATTAGATAAATTTTTCTTCACTGAATTAAATTGATTTTTCTTCACTGAATTTTTTCAGCAGCATTCCAGCTATATCATGACTGTTACTGCGAAAGAAAACTACTCATGTCACAAAAAGGGCTTTTGCTCGTCTTGTCCGCTCACGTAAGCAGCTGAGACCGCAGACTTTGTTCCATGTGAGTTCTGCTTGTGCTCTTTTGCTCTGTGCTGATAGCACAGGGCCAGCATGAAAGACAGGGGTGGAAGTGTGTTATCTGCAAGGGCCACGGAGGGCAACAGTCTCTGTAAAAAGATAGACAGCACAGGAAGAGATATTTGAGAGGCGAGGTCTGGATCTAAGCAAAGCTTGTCTTCACAATGGTGGTGTAATGTTTTGGAATAGACTTTCTCAGTGTTGGAGATTTGTAAAGAAGTCTGAAAGGACATGAAGTAGTGGAAGAGCAGTCTGTAACAGTGCAACGTGGAAAATATCCATTTGTACACTTTCTTGAGAAAATGTGAGGTGAGCTTTATTGTGCAAAACTGTGTTGTGGGTCATTCCTAAGGTTTTTGGGTGGCTGCTAGTTGAGCACACCTCCAAGTCTACTATGATATCTGCTGTCTGGATAGGGCTTGGCTTCCTCCCATTGGTTGTTTTTACTTGCTTTTTATGCATTCGGCAGATGCTTTTATCCAAATAAGTCTAAATGCTACAGGTGAATAAGGTAAAAATAACTAATAGACATTTTAACTAATATATATTACCATATTTTCCCCAGTGGATTTATCACAGTACATTAAGACAATTCGGGTTCTGAAATGTTATGTTTAAATATGCAAATGAGACCATTTCTAATTAATTATGCACTACTTTGCATACATTTCCAGAACAGAAATCTGAATATTAAATAAAGCCATGTTCAAAACTCTTGTTTAATTTTGTTGACATTTTTTCAGAGGAGATTTTAAGCAATAAAATATTATGTAAATCAGGTAAAAACCTTCAGAATATAGATAGATATAGATGTGAATAAAATGGGAAAGTTTAATGTATGTAGCTGCTGAAGTGGAGATTTCTGGCTGAGTGAATGAGAGAAAAACTCATTTTGAGAAAAAGACCTTTAAAGATATGTGACCCTGGACCACAAAACCAGTCATAAGTTGCATGGGTATATTTGTTGCAATAGCCAAAAATACATTGTATGCAATTTTTCTTTTATGCCAAACATCATTAGGATATTAGGTAAAGATATTCTGTAAAAGATATTTTGTAAATTTCCTACCGTAAAAAAAAAAAAAAAAAAAAAAAAAAAAAATATATATATATATATATATATATATATATATATATATATATATATATATATATATATATATATATATAATATAATAAATTATTATTAGGAATATCGTTGGCAAGGGACTTAATTTGGACAAAATAAAGGCGATTTTCTCAATATGTAAACTTTTTGTACCCTCAGATTCCAGATTTTGTCCTTTTAAATATTGTCCTATTGTCTTAACAAACCACACATCAAATTAAAGTTTATTTATTCAGCTTTCAAATGATGTATAAATCTCAATTTTTCAAAAATGTACCCGTATGACTGGATTTGTGGTCCAGGGTCACATATGTTATGTAATACTTAAATATGCAAATATGTCTTTCCACTAGTCTTAAAGAGGCAAGTTACAGAAGCAAAATAGACTAAAATCTCAAAACTGACTTTCGAAAACTATGGATTTGTATATAATATCTAGACTTAGAAAAGTAACACTTGTCCTCAACAAAATGCGTTATTCGAGGTTAGGTATCATTCACATATGTAGCACAAATGGTGATGGAAGACTTACATCCCAAATGTATATAAGTGATTTGTTTAGATCACTAACTGGTATGAGCAACACTAATCATGATGCTTGATTTAGCAGTGCCGCTAATTATTTGTGCAATATTATCTTCAGATGGTCATTCTGTATGCATTACATCATGGGCCAGCTGGCTAAAACTAAAGATAGATATGTGTGTTTGCATGCAACATTCAGACAACCAGTCCACTGATAACACGCATAGGCAGAAGATGAAAATGTGCTTAAATAAAGAGAAATTGTGATGGTTAATAATGCACTTTTTGTTTTAAAAATGCATGCAGAACTGTGATGAAAGATGCATGTCACCTTTGAACGGCTCAGCATCAGCCTTGTAGATCTTGTGGTATTTGGCTCGGGGGAATCTACGTGTATTAGAAAACCCAATAAGGGGATTTTTTTCCCGTCGATTTTTGCAGAAATCAGGTACAAAGTCAGTGTGCTGAAAGTAAGGGAGCAGTCCGCTGTCTGCTGACTTTTACACTTAAACTGCAGGGAAAGAGAAGGAGGTGCTATTTTTGTCGATCTATACCATGACATCCATTTACCTGCAAAAGTATTTTCTCTCGGTGTGCTGCATATCTAAATGTGATTTTGAAATAGCAAAGTGTGACATGGATTTACAAACTCTAAAATGCAAATTCAGGTGTTTTTAAACAGTTTAAGTAACAAATAAAGTCACTCACATACACTACTATTCAAAGGTTTAGTAAGATTTTTGATCAGAAATATAATATAATATATTGATGGATGCAAAGTTTCAAAGAACAACATTTATTTGAAATAGAATTTTTTTATGTTATAAAAAAAGCATCCTTTCTGAATAAAAGTATTAATTTCTTTAAAATTGAAGTTGTATTGTATTGTTTTGTTTGCGTTTTATCCATAATGACCTCTGTTCCCTCTTGCAGGTCTTATGCGAAGTGTCTCTCATATCTCGGATCTAAAGGGAAAGGCTGTGTGTATGACCCGCTGATGCGGCACCTGTTGCAGCAGGTCGACATCTGATAGTAGAATAAATGACCTTGTGGATCATACTGAAGATCAAATAAACTTCCACTCCATCCACCACAGGCTTGTGTTTTCATTTTTCACCCTGTTATTCCCAGTGTCGTTGCAGGCATTGCTGCTAGCCACATTTCCTGTTGTGCTATCAGACGCGCTCTAATCTTAAAGGAATAGTGCATCCAAAAATGAAATTTCTTTCATCATCCACTCACCCTCTTGTTGCTGAAAACACTTCTTTTTTTTTTTTTTTTTTTTTTTTTTTTTTCAGTGCAACACAAAAGGAACAAAGTGTCTGTTCTTTTCTATACAATGGAAGGATGGTCAGTCAAGCTCAAAAAAACGACAAAAAGCACCATAAAAGCATCATTAAAATAGTCCACATGCCATATTCCAAGTCTTCTGAAATCATATGATAGCTTTGTGTGAGGAACAGACTGAAACTGAAGTCGTTGTCCATCTGTATGTAAGGAAAAAAACGACATTGGGTCGGTAAATGAAATATATGGCTGTTTATCAAGTTAAACTGATTGTCGTTTTGCTGTTTTATTCACTCTTACATGTCTGTAACATACTGTCAAGTCACATGCTGACATGCATTACAAGTTAAACTAGATAAAAAAGTCAGTCAAGACAAACTTTGAAGTTGACTTGTTAAAACCTGACCAGAAAGTTTGAGAAAGTTTTAAAAGCTTGAAGTTTGAAGGTTTTATTTTATTTAACATCTTGCTAGCATGATTTACAATGTTGCTAACATGATTCAACACATTGTTAAACATTTTTAGCACATTACTAACATGTTATCATGTTGCTAGCATGATTAACATTTTGCTACTATGATTTAACATGTTGTTAATATGATTAACATGATAGCATGATTTAACATGTTGTTAGCATGGTTTAGTACATTAACATGTTTGCTAACACGATTTAGCATGTTGTTAACATTAATTGCTATGTAGTTAGTGTGATTTAACATGTTGCTAGCGTGATTTAAGGTGTTGCTAGTATGATTTACCATGTAGCTAGCGTAATTTAACATATTGCTAGTATGATTTGACATGTTGCAGCATGATTTGACACATTACTAGCATGATTAGCAATTTGCTAGCATGATTTACCATTTTGCTAACATTATTTAGCATTTTGTTAGCATTATTTAACATGTTGCTAGCATGATTTAACACATGATTAACATTTTGCAAGCATGGTTTATGTGATTAGTATGTTGACAGCATTATTTAACATGTTAACACGTTGCAGCATAATTTGACACATTGCTAGCATGATTTAACATGTTGCTAGCATGATTAACACATTGTTAACATGATTGGCATTTTGATAGCATGATTTAACATGTTGCTAGCATGATTTTCACACGTTGCTATCATGATTTAACACATTGTTAACATGATTGGCATTTTGATAGCATGATTTAACATGTTGCTAGCATGATTTTCACACGTTGCTATCATGATTTAACACATTGTTAACATGATTGCATTTTGGCATTTAACATTTGATAGCATGATTTAACATGTTGCTGAGCATGAGCATGATTTAACATGTTGCTAGCATGATTTTTGCTATCATGATTTAACGCATTGTTAACATGATTGGCATTTTGATAGCATGATTTAACATGTTGCTAGCATGATTTTCACACGTTGCTATCATGATTTAACACATTGCATTTTAACATGATTGGCATTTTGATAGCATGATTTAACATGTTGCTAGCATGATGTTTAGCATGATTTTCACGTTGCTATCATGATTTAACACATTGTTAACATGATTGGCATTTTGATAGCATGATTTAACATGTTGCTAGCATGATTTAACACATTGTTTTGATTTAATACATTTTAACGCATGGCATGATTTAACATGTTGCTAGCATGATTTTCATGCGTTGCTATCATGATTTAACACATTGTTAACATGATTGGCATTTTGATAGCATGATTTAACATGTTGCTAGCATGATTTAACACGTTGCTAGCATGATTTAACACATGATTTATCACACGCTTGTGTGATTAGCATGTTGACAGCATTATTTAACATGTTGTTAACATGTTGCAGCATAATTTGACACATTCCTAGCATGATTTAACATGTTGCTAGCATGATTTAACACATTGTTAACATGATTGCCATTTTGATAGCATGATTTAACATGTTGCTAGCATGATTTAACACGTTGATATCATGATTTAACACATTGTTAACATGATTGGCATTTTGATAGCATGATTTAACATGTTGCAGCATTATTTAACATTGTTAGCATAATTATCAATTAGCATGTTGTTAACATGATTTAACACATTAGCACATGTTAAGCTAGCATGTTACAGACAAACAATCTTTCGACTATTCCCACAATCCTTTGCACAGTCCCCAATGGGAAAGGATTGTGATGCTAATATGATAAGTTGGCAATTGCAGACCATTATCCCTCATTATAACAAAGACAGCAATAGATTCTCAAGCTACACAGAGCAGATGCTGAACAGCACAGGCTTGACATGTTGGACAGGTCATGATGCAACTATTACTTTGGGACAACGAAGCCATCACGCCTCAGGCAGATGGGCAGTGCTAATAAACATCACAATAATTCATGATAATTCCAATGCAGAATATCAAATGCAGAAGAGATGAAAACAGTAATAACAGTGAATTTAGACTGATTTTGCAGCTTTTGAAACCGCTTTTACGTTCAGGAAAACATTTTACCTTTCGAAAATGACATGTTTTAGTCAAAGGAAGCATTGTCATGTCTCCTTCCTTGTCATATAATTGGTCTGTTAAGCATAGCTGAAGTCTGCAATACCGAAACCAGGATACAGGATCCTGTGTATGTCTAAATCGGTTATGTAACTTTTTATATAACTGCATTTAAACAAGCACACTATTATTAGCGAGTCAGTACCTGAGCCCTCGGCCCCTCAGAGCCTTTGATCCTTTATGGAGGTTCAAGTCATATTGCTGGTGCTCTTGTAATCTCTTTGAAGATAACCACGTAACCTTCAGATCTCACAAGTTTCAAAGGAATGTAAAACTGGGGTCCACCGCTTTCAGATTCTAGCAAACTGGCAAAATCGCTCGTCGGTTTCTATGGCAACGTCACACACGCTCAATGACATGTTTTCCTTCAACTGGTCATAGTGCCACGCGTGCCCAGAATAAATTGAGCATGAGTAAGGTGATGTGTGTGAAAAATACTCTTGATCACAGCTAAATATGCATAGACAACTACAAGCGAGACATTTGTAGGTTGATTCACCCTATACAACTCTTTCAGAACAGCTGTTTTACCGACCAATGGCAGAAACGTTGAAAATAATTTTTGCAATTATGTTTGGTGGGATTGATTGCACAGAAATAAATGAGTAATTATTTGATTTTTGTGTTTTGTGTTGTAGGTGAGGTGCCTTTAAACTCTGGACCAAACCAACAATACTGAAAATGAAGATCTGTGTTGCTTTTATTGTAGTAGCTGTTCTTCATATTGCTCAGGCTGGTGAGTTTCTGTCTTTCATGCTCTGATGTATCAATTTTGTTGCTAAGTGATTCAAGAGTTTTATTTGTCACATACACAGTTATATACAGAATATACAACCGGCAGTGAAATGTAAACAAGTGCTTTAATGGTATGCCTTTTTGAATAAAATAAAACATCTGCTTAAAGGATTAGTTCACCTCAAATGAAAATGTCCTGATCATTTACTCACCCCAATGCCCCAATGCCATCTAAGATGTCCATGTCTTTCTTTCTTCAGTGGAATAGAAATTCATTTTTTTGAGGAAAACATTTCAGGATTTTTCTCCACACAATGGACTTCAATTGCAACCAATATGTTGAACGTCCACATCAATGCAGTTTCAAAAGGCCTTGAAGTGCTTCAAATGGTACTGCATGATCCCAGCGGAGGAATAGGGTCTTATCTTATCTAGTGAAACGATCGGTCATTTTCTAAAAAATAAATATGAAATAAGTTAATTTTTTATAATTTAAATCTTTTTATCTTTAAAATAAATGTACTGTGAAAGCATATTAAGTATATAAGTATACAAGCATAACAAGTATATATATATAAAAATTTATGTTTTCTGCTGTCCCTTTAACTTCACTTTACAGGCTGAATTGTGACATTGCCTGATGTACAGTATCAGACATTAGCCAGCATGTAGCCATCCAAAATATACCGACTTAATCCGTCCGACAGAGAGAGACGGCATGACTAAGAGTCTTGTTTCAGAATAAGGCTCTTGCATTTAGTTTTCCAAACCCACAGAAGCCCTTTGAGACTTTTTGCACTGTTTCATTCTAATCCAGCAAACTCTTAACTCAGTTTTCAGCCAAGACTCAACGGTACAATCCATATCTTTACAAGCCTGCAAATGTAGTGCATTTCTGCTCCTTTCAATTTTACACAGCTTCACTGTAATTCAGCAAACCAAAGCTGCTTTAAGACCTTGTAGTTGCAAACATGATTTGCAATTATAAAAAAGTAGCATGGCCTTCTACATTAAAATTCAGATGAATATATTCTACAGTATAATAATGCTCGCATGATTCCATACAACTGCCCAAATCTGTGGCATTTAGAGTGGGATCGTTATTTGGGTTTGTGGTATTTCCAGCAATGCTCTCATCTACCTCTGCTTTTTGTTGACGACACCAAGCGTGATGGCTTTTCACAATTTTGTTTTGAGGCACGTGTTGTGTATATGGTAAAGGCGGGCGATGAGATTAATGTATCACTGCAGAACAGCTAGTTAGTGGTCACATAAAAGCACTTGTTTGAAATGACAGGCAGCTGTGTTCTCTTTGATTTTCTCCTTCTCTGAGAGCTGAGCCCAGGATGAATAGGGTAATTTATTAAAGGCACGCTTTATCTAATAATTCTTTTGTTGTTCTTTCATTGCCTGTCCCTTTAGCTAGCTATCTTTTTTGTTTTATATAAAAGAGAAAAGTTCATACTTTGCAAAATGGGCTTTTACTTTTGTATCCACATCGTGTCCTATATTTTTGAGGTGTACGGTTCTTAAACTTATAAACTGCCTATGAAAACAACATTATATTGTGCATTGTGACAAGTTTGCCCAAATAAATCTATCCAAGATGTTCAACAAAACAGGAGAAATGTTGAATAAAAATGTTGTAAAAGAATTTAAGGATACACAGAGTACTTACCAACACGATCATAATTTTTGAGAGAAATAGTAAAGGTGAATGCATATACGAACAAGTTCTCCATTTAGGATTAGAACGAATTCAACCCAAGCGCACTTTTGGTGACATGAATGTTTATGTTACTGTTGATCATCTGTCCATCATCCGCCCTGACGATTTGATTGGTCCGAACAGCTCCTGTTCAGGCATAGTTACTCCCAGAGCCGTTGAAAAACAGAGTTACGACACTCCCATAGACTTCCATAGGAACTGAGGAATGCGGAAGTAAAGCGTGTCACGGAGCGACCAATAGTTCCGAACAGCCAATAGTTCTAGCATTGAACCCCATTCATTTCAGTGTATCTCAAGCACACTCGCTGGCAAATTGATGAAATTACTGCATATTTTGAGATTTTATGGCATTAGTTGACCTCAGGAATATTGATAGATGATGTATTTTATGAAGCGCGTTGAAGTTAATGTTTACTGTTATATAATAGATTGTTAGACTCTAACTGCAGTTAGATAACGTGAGAAACACTGCTAAAGCTACTATATCCAGATGCTATCTGTCATATTTCAACTGTTTTTAGTCTCTCTGAAATCTTTCGGTCAAATGCATTTCTCTGTGTAACGAAGAGGTCCACTGGAGGCAAGTTGAAGTGATGAACCCAAGTGCAGTTTATTTACAGCATGAACAAATACACCGCCGACTCGACTCATCAACAGTGGTTTACAGGGAACAATACTCGACGAGGACACATGGCAAACATGAGGGCTAATGACTAGACAAGGGACACCTGTGAACAATGATCAAACAATGAACTAATGAGAACATGACAACAGAACACAAGACAAGGGAGCACATGGCAGGATCACATGAGGGCAAGGAGTCACATGACAAGACCAGGAAGTGCATGGCAGTGAACAAAACAAATTAAGAAACATGACAGTGAACATGGCAAAACCAGGAAACATGAAACATGAACAAAACCCAAAAACACCGTGACACTATGAAGTAGCCTATTCAAAGAATAACGTATCTAGCACCTGGATATAAAGAGTTGAATTAAATTGGTTGCCCTGTTTTTTATTTAAACCTTTTTTCTTGGGTTAAATTCTGTATATGCTAGCATCATTCATTTATATTCACCTGTTGTGTATGTGAGTTTCATCAAATAACATTAGGACGTTAACAACATTAAAATTATAAAATAGATTATAATTTTGAGACTGCATAAAACTTGTTTTGATCGATACGGAGTGGATTCTCATTCCCGGTAAATGAAACATATGATTGGTCATTATTTTCAACAGAAATGCCCGTGATTGGCTACAATACTCAACACTGTAAAATCACTCTCGTGACCCAAATAAAATAACCAGATCACTCAAGAAAAACATTAATGTTGTCTCTTCTTTATCTCTCCCCAGAATAAAATGCTAGTGTAAAGCCTAGTCGAAGTCGATGCACATATTGTGTAAATATTTATCAGAAAGTGAAACTGCTGTCTATCCTGCTAAATCCTATTCAAACAGATTGACAGCGTGGAGTTGTTTGGAACTATTGAGAGCTCTATGAACCATGTGACCACATGTCGGCGAGATCAAAGCGTGTCGCAACTCTCTTTTTCTATGGCTCTGGTTGCTCCACAATGGGTCAAGTCCAGACCGAATTTCCCGAACTCAAATGTTGTGGGCGGGGCTAAATTCGGCTGGCATCCAGGCTAAGAGAATTTGTCATTTGTATTGGTTTTTAAAGATCCCATGTGGTGAAAATCATGTTTGTTTATATGTCTATGTCTTGTTTTTTATTATGCTTTAATACAAACCATGTGCAAATTCATAAGTCAACAGCACTTGATTCAAACACATTCAGTATTTTCTCCTTAAAACTGCAGTGAACCAAAGACATCACAAACTACCTTGTAACCAGTCACGTCCACGTGCGGCCAGGCTTTAGCATATCAACATTACTATGCTGCGAAGCAGGGGAGTCTCAAGAGCAGACATCGGAATCTGTTTATCGGTTAATCGATTATCAAAATTATGCCGATATGCCTTGCCGGTATGATAATAATTTTATATACAGTTTATTAATATATATACTACAATTTTATCAAATGGACGATGAAAATAAATCCAAGGAGCTCAAAAATTATTGTATAATCTTTATTTGGAGTAAATTTTAAGTGTAACTGACTATATTATTGTTATTTTGGGAGCTTTTAATGTACTCTTATTACAAAAATAACTTTATTAACATTTATTTATCCTATTTATTTAAGTAACCCTTTGGTAAAGTTTTTGCTCAATGCTAAACTGAAATGAAAATGTATTCATTTATCATTCTTGCACAGTACAGACTTGTTGCTGAATGTCTGGAGAAAAGCAAAGTTGAAACCTAAATGAGCATAACTGATACCCGAAAGTCTCCTGTGCTGTGAAAGAGCAATAAACCTTGCCTCTGGGTGATTATTACTGTCATTATTTTTGTTGCATGACTTTTTGTAACGCAGAAGGAAATGCATTAGAAAGCTCAGTGAAGCCCTTTACTCTCATGTCAAAGCAGAGATATGGAAATGCTCATGATGAAAGTTCTCAGCTGCTCCAGTTCTCGAGATGTGCTGTGTGTATTCAAATCAAGTGCGTGGCTTTTCAGAGGTTTATACAGCATTAAAGGGAAGAACGAGACCCTTTTAATATGACATGACACTTAAAAGTATAACTGCAGTCAGCCACACTGCCTGTGGCTCAATCTCTGACTTTCTTTTATCAACTGAGCAATAGCAGATGAACTTAAGGGTTATCATGGTAAATTTTTAGTCTAGACATCAGAGACACATAGGTCATATCGGTTGACATCTTTATCATTTAAAGTTTGTTTCCTTGCAACATCACATATTTTTGTGGCCCTTTTTCTAAGCTTTTGAACAATCTCATTATATATAGAGCCCTTTAGAGGTTTTAATGAAAATAGGATTTTACATATTTCTGAACCTGCAGTGTAACTTGGGTAAACACTTTTGCAACTACATGCCGACTGTCTTAATATCTGCTAACTCTTTATTTCGATGCTCCCCCAACAGATATTCTACTGACTTGAAGTAACTTTGCAGGCAATCTCAAATGAGAGTTAGTTGACATGTAGTTACAAAGTCTGTTAGTTAGTAGAATGTCTAAAATGAACTATCGATATATAAAGTGCAACCATATTGTGACTTATTTACAATTAAATGTCTATGTATATTCCAGTTTGTCCAGATAAGCTACCTGGTCTACAACCCTGGACCCCCGGTCACAATGAAGCCCACAGAGTCACCATCGGTTATGGCCGCAAAGTCATCCTCACCTCCTCTGCGACCGTCCATTCCATCGAGATCCTCAGCGGAGGTAGGGCTTCCTAATAAAACCTCTTTCAAACATCTCCGCATCATTAAAGTGCTAGAAAGATTTACATCCTTCATGATGAAAGCAAAACTTGACATGAACTGTGACAGGCTTAAATCAAAACACATTTCAGACGTATCGCCCTGAGCGTGGAATATTCTGGAGTTTGATAGGGGAATTCCATCACATTCCTTGCCAGCAAACAGTCACTGCAAAAATTATTTTCTTACTCAGTATTTTTCAGTAAAATATCTAAACATTCTTAAATCAAGATACATTTACTTGACAAGATAGAAAGGCTGATAAATAAATAATTAATAATAAATAATTTGATAAATAAATTTAGTCTTTTTTTTTTTTTTTGCTTGAAACAAGAACAAATATCTATCAATGTCAAAGTCTATTTTTCTTACCCCACTGGCAGATATTTCACAGTGATTTTGCCAAGTAAGACATGTTCTGGATCAGCATATTTTTTTGATTCTGGAACATTTCTGTCCAAAAATGCGTACACTTACTTTTTCTTGCATACCGGCACTTCGAATCAGGCTATTAATTGATTGTATACATTGCACGTTCAGAGCTTTTATAAGCAGTTCGCACTGAACGGATCAAAAATCTGCTCAATATGACTGTGACTGAAGCCCAATTGTTTAATTTTGCATGAGTTGCGTGCAAATCACCACAGGCCGTTCACCAGCGCACTCCGAAAGTGTGACAAGGTTTGCGCGAGCCTCTCCTATCGCGTCTCAAATATGATTAAATGTGCATCCCATTTGAATTCTATTGAGAATATAGTAAAACGCTACAGAGAAAGTCAAACATGATTTAAAGCAGCCACTTAAAAGACTGATTAAAAGAAGGTAAAACATCATCTTGCACCAATTTAAATTGGAAAGCGTTTTAAATTATCATCAACTTTACTATAATTTATCATGTTCTATTGTATTTGTTGGGGTAAATATTGTCTAACTTGTAGAACTTATAAAAGAACCCTGTTTGTAAGCCTAAATTTGACATTAATTGTAAACTTGTCCCTTAAATCTGATTGGTTGTTTGGAATGTTGTTCCAGGATCAACATAGATGTTGAACTAGGAACATGTTGTACTTGGTGAAATAACATTCACAATATTTAATGTTAAGGTTAAACTCATTTCATTTTGATAATTTTTTTAGAAAACAAAACTGTATATAATTTTGTCTCAAGTAAATGTATCTCAATTTAAGATTTAGATATTCCCAGCTAGCAAAATTGTTCTAAGTATAATTTCTAATGTTCCCATTAAGTTCCCATTCATGAATGTTTTCTGCACATTTAAAACTTTTTTTTTCTTTCAAATATTCAAAAAAGTAATTATTTTGCTAACATTATGGGAGTTACTTTTGAATGTTCCTAAATTTCCTGAAACATGTAGTAACATAAGCGTTAGGAAACATCCAACTAAATGTTTCAGGTAAAAACGTTCCATGAATGATCTATAAATGTTTTTGTGCTAATATTTTAAGAACATTAATAAAGACCAGATAACTTTAAATGAACATTCTATTAATGTTACTGGAAGAATGTTTGTTCATAACTTTTTAGAGAACCTTGCCAGAATGTTAAACTTCTGAGAATATTCCTGTCAGCTGGGTTTGTACTGGAAAACAAGTCTAGAACTAGAATTGGAGTTGGAAAACATCCTGCATGCTCATTGGTTGAAAATCAGTGGTGAGAGATCAGGATTGGCTTGATGTTTTTTTTTGTTTTTTTTTGCTCTTTTTAAGGAAGCTTGTGATTGCCGATTCCGATCGACCCATTTTTCTGCGGACTAGGCACATCCTCATCGGGAACAAGGGCGAACTTCACATTGGCAGTCCAGAATGCCCTTACAAAGGGAACCTCACCATCTCTCTCTTTGGCAGGTATATGAATACAAGCTTTGAAAAATCATCAGTCTTTCTGAAACACTCCTGCAGTCTTCATAAGGGCACATAAAGGGAAAAGAAAATGTTGGAGGAGCATTTGACGGATAGGAATGTGTAAGATCTGTTTTGAGCCTGTCATTTTAACCCCATAAAGCCTATTGGATCATAATTGAGACACAAAAGCCCTCTAATTATCAACGTGATCAAAACCTGTTGCACACAATCTACTACATGCCTTCTGTCATCTGATTGATAGTTTATACTTTTTAGCATAATTGTAAAAATACCCAGATTTAGGATGTGGTACACATGTATTTTTGCTGTGAAATAAGTAATATTTCAAGATGAACACTTACTGGACTGAAGTACCCTGTTGAAAAAACAAAAAAACAGCATATGCTGGTTAGGTATGTTTTGCAGCATGGCAGCTGGTTTGAGAGGTTTAAGCTGGTCAAGTGCTGGTCCTAAACTGGTCCTAAGAAACTAGCTCCAGCTCAGGACCAGCTTAAACTAGCTCATGACCAACTAAGAACCACCATAAACCAGCTCAAACCAGCTGGGCCTGAACTGGAATTTAAATGGGACAATCTGATCAGTAATATTTTTTTCTTTTTCTTGTTGTTTTCAAAAAGGTCTGATGACAGCGCGGTTGAACACAGTTATTTTGGGCGAAAGTACATTGGCGTTGGAACTGGAGGAACCTTGGAGATTCACGCAAGAAAGAAGCTGTCATGGACATTCCTGAACAAAACACTTCATCCTGGGCAAGGTAATGAGAACAGTTACCATTTCGAGAGGAGCTGGGGCAACAGAGGCATCATCATTCACGTCATCAACCCCAAGACTGGAGAGGTGCTTCACTCTGATAGGTCAGTGAGACATCTTTGACTCCACATATTCTGCTTTTAAAGTGTATTTTTATTTAATGCGGTTTTGCTTCTTGATGGATTAGTGGTTGTTACTTCAGAACAGAACGTAAAACCAACTAACTGATGGTTTTAGTGTGCAGTTGGAATTAAAACAGTAATTACAAATTGACTGTCAAAACAAACAGCGCATCCAAGTTGGCATCGCTGCAGGCAATTGATCAGCAACTATTTTTCATTGCAGAAACGAGCGTCTGTTATTGAATCATAGACTTCAAAACAATCATTCATACTCAGTATGCTTACTGGCTTCTGTAACGTTCCTTGACTGCTGTATGATTAATCTTTGTGACCCACTTTTACGTTTGTGTGTGTGTGTAGGTTTGACACATATAGGAGCAAGGACGAGAGCAGACGGCTGGCCCAGTATGTAGACGAGGTGGAAACTGGGCAGGTCTTGGCCATGGTGGTTAATGATGAAGGATCCAACAACCTGGAGGATCTGGCTAAAAAGGCTCTCACTAAGCTGGGTAGCCGGCACTTCCATCGACTTGGTTTCCGGTAATATGATGCATTTCCAACTTACCAATACCTGCTTATCCATGACAAGTCTAGAGTTTTCTTCAGCATTAGTTGAGAATTGGACACTGAATATAGGGTAGTCTGATTTAGTCGAGTATGCATGTGTCAATCAGCCTGACTGCATTCACATTTTTCTCTTTGCATCGCTGCTAGTCTGAGACCAGTGAAATATGTTTCTTGAAATAGAATCTAAATCAGCGGCAAACCCTGGTCCTTCAGTTCTACCTTGTTGCACACAGAGTTTAGTTTCAATTCTAATAGCAAACTAGAGAAAACTTTTATGGAGCATTTGATGAAAATAAAATATGCCTTGAGGATGTGGAAATAATAAGGCAGCGGCTACTTACACAAAGTGCAAATAGCAACTAGATTGTGAAATAACACAAGTGAAAATTACATATTTTCTTAGCGATAGATGATATTTACACTAAGTGCAAATAGCTGTAGATGCTGTTTACTAAGTGAATAATAGTGATATATTCTATTTACACCATGTAAAAGTAGCAGGTCTTTGCAATATGTGTAAAGAGTAATTAGGTGATATTTATACTTTATTTTGACAGATAAATACTATTTGCACCTCAGTATTGTTGTACATTATCAGGATGCAATAATAACATAGAGTGTAAATGATTTTATTTATTAAAAGTATTAAATGGATGCAGCCTTAATGAGACAATAAAAGCCCTCCCTACACCTACCCCTAACCCTACCCAATAAATATTTGTATTATTTTTATACATTTTTCTAGGCAAGTATTTCCATTTTTAGAACTTTTTCTTAATTTTTATTGAAAGTAATTGCTTTTCCGATGTGATATGTGATGGGAAAAGGGAGAAGAGTGAGCTCTGCAAAAGGCGGATTCGAACCTGGGTCGATCGCGTCAAAACCTAGATCCTTAAGCATTACGCTTTACTGACTACACCACTGAAGATGTTGAAATAAGCATATGTCTTTTTTAAAACCTTGTTTGGCCCAACCAGGCATTGTTAGGCGGAGTTAGTGCGAATAGCACTTTCCAACAAGACACGCTATTTGCACTTGGTGTAAATAGACACTTCGAAATAATAATAATAATAATAATAACACATTTTACTGGTATAGCACCTTTTACGCATAAAATGCAACTCAAAGTGCTTTATAGCCTGGAATATAAAAGGTTTTAAAGAGTCCATATTATGCCCTTTTACAAAGTCTTGATTTTGTTTTTGGAGTCTACTAGAATAGGTCTTCATGTTTGAATGTTGAAAAAACATTGCTTTTCACATATTTTACATTGTTGCAGCATATCTCTTCCCAAGCTGTCAGTAATGCTCTGTTTAGTTCCAGTCTCTATGAAGCCCCTCCTTCCAAAAAGTGCAATATGCTCTGATTGATCGGCTGGATGAGTGTGTTGTGATTGGTCAACTGCTTCCAGCGTGTTTCAGAAATGTCACACCCCTCACCATAACCACTAGTCTCAACACACTACTAACGCAACTCAACCCTTTATTTTGAGTATGAAATTATTTAAATTATGAATATGATGTGTACATTCCCGGAATTCAGAAACAGTGCGCACTGATATAGGGAATAACTCCCTTTGGAGTGACTTTTTTGCTTTTGAAAATTTAAAATTTAAAAAGGCACAATAGGTCCTCTTTAATAAAAATAAAAATAAATTTTAAAAAAGCACAAAAAAAAAAAGCACAAAAAAAAAGAGAAACAAGTCGAGTCACTTTGAAATAATGCAGATTCTTTTTTTCTGTAATTTTTCGGTTGCACAAAGGGTTGTGTGTGTTTTTTTTGGTTTTTTTAGCCTAAAAAGCCTGCATCAATGACACACCATGCAAATCTATATCAGAGTAATGTATACAATACGGGCAGCTAACTAATACTGTTTAGGATGGATAATAATGAATTTGGGATGCGGTGCAAGATTGGCTGGTTCAGGTGTTTGATTAGAGTTGGAACTGAATTCTGCAGGATGGTTCATCTCCAGGAACAGTGTCTGGGCAGCTCTTTCAGTTTATGGAATATAGATTGCATGAAGTCATTGCTAGAAATTACTAGAACGGATCCTATAACGTTGCAAATGGGCTGCAGATCGTTATGAATTAGGAATGAAAAAAATCCACAGAATCCCTTTAATATATAGCTATGTATCTTTCTGATTGTCAACAATTGTCTTGTTAAATGTGTCTTTCTTCTATGGAACTGTATGGGAAACAAAGCTTTAATATTTAAATGAAACCGAGAACTCCATTATGTCTCATGAAACGGCAAGCTCTGAGCAATTTTTTATTTTTTTTCTGCGGAATGGTTAAAATAAAATAGTTGTTTACATGAGTGAAGCTGGGTTGTGAGAATAATATCAGCATAGCTGTGACAGATAACAACTTTTGGGTAATTAAAATGTTTAATGAAACACCAGGCTACAAATCCAGAAATGGCACTTCATGTGATGCCTGCGAAACTCATTTGCTAGTTGCTACTGAACTTTACAATCACTCACATTTAAATCTCACGTTATGACTTATGTTTCCCACACACACAAATCTAATCACATCAGGAAAAAATAGCTCAGCACAGAGGCCATATATATATATATATATATATATATATATATATATATATATATATATATATATATATGGGCCTCTGTGCTGAGCTTTTTTATATATATATGGTCTGGCAAAATTGTTATGTTCACACTGAACTCGACTGAATGCCATCCTGATTGACCTGTATTTTTTAAAATGTTAGCAGGCGGATTTCATGTATTTTCTTTTTACTCTCCAGTCTCTAAACTCGAATCTAATTGCATGCTTGCTTCCTTAGATGTGAAAATGGCCATTGGCACAAAACAGGTTTTTTTTGCTACTAAGTGCCTTCCTACAAAGCTCTGAGAATCTTTCAAAAAATGCCACTTATATGACAAACTTCCATTTCAATGATTAGTTTAATGTGTTGTAAGCAGCAGACAGTCAGTGAATAGAGCGGGTAGATGTGAGCACTGCCATAACAATGCAAGAGAACACATTAGGTATGTTCAGTTTGCATACTTGGATAACTTATTCTGGCCTTAGTTCTCATAATTATTATTATATATTCACTATATTGCCAAAAGTTTTGGGATGCCTGCCTTTACTTTCAATGACATCCCATTCTTAATCCGTAGGGTTTAATATGGAGCTGGCCCACCCTTTGCAGCTATAACAGCTTCAATTCTTCTAGGAAGGCTTTCCACAAGGTTTAGGAGTGTGTTTATGGGAATTTTTGACCATTCTTCTAGAAGCACAGTTGTGTGAAGTCAGGCACTGATGTTGGACGAGAAGGCCTGGCTCACAGTCTCCGCTCTAATTCATCCCAAAGGTGTTCTGTTGGGTTGAGGTGCAGGCCGGTCAAGTTCCTCCACACCAAACTCACTCATCCATGTCTTTATGGACCTTGCGTTGTGCATTGGTGCACAGTCATGCTGGAACAGGAAGAGGCCATCCCCAAACTGTTTCCACAAAGTTGGGAGCATGAAATTGTCTTAAAATGTCTTGGTATTCTGAAGCATTAAGAGTTCCTTTCACTGGAACTAAGGGGCCAAGCCCAACCCCTGAAAAACAACCCCACATCATAATCCCCCTCCACCAAACTTTACACTTGGCACAATGCACTCAGGCAAGTACTGTTCTCCTGGTAACCGACAAACCCAAACTCGTTCATTGATTGCCAGACAGAGAAGCATGATTCGTCACTCCAGAGAACACGTCTCCACTGCTTTAGAGTCCAGTGGTGGCTCGCTTTACACCACTGCATCTGACACTTTGCATTGCACTGGAAACTCATTCCATGAAACACTCTATGCACTGTTCTTGAGCTAATTTGAGGGCCACACAAAGTTTGGAGATATGTAGCTATTGACTTATTGCACAGGTGGCAACCTATCACAGTACCACGCTTGAATTCACTGAGCTCCTGAGACCGACCCATTCTTTCAGAAATGTTTGTAGAAGCTTCTGAATGCCTAGGTGCTTGATTTTATACACTTGTGGCCATGGAAGTGATTAGAACACCTGAATTCAGTGATTTGGAGGGGTGTCCCAATATATATACGTAAATAAAAAATAAAAATAAAAAAAAGCGGGTCAGTTTAAGAGCATCAATCAGTGTTATTTTTGTATATATCAGAAAATTGGACTTTGGTTTGTGGTGAGATTTCCTCCCAAAATCTCTGCGCCGTGGGCGTTGTATGCACAGAGAGCACTCCTGCTGGACAGATGGAGAATTGGACACCTCTTTGGCCCGTCAGTCTGGTCTAGCTGAAGAAAATTGTGCTGATGATGGTGTCAGTCAGGCTGTTTATCTCAGAATGGAGCAGGGGCTGATGGGAAACTCCAGCATTATAATTACCCGGTTCTCTCTGAGAAGCACGAGCCGACAATCACATCTTAAGTCAACATCATTTACAGCAGTGAAAGTCAGAATGTTTGTCAAGGAAGGACAACTTATTCATGGCCGACTCCTCAGACTTATTTGTCCCTCATTCATCTTCCTCTTTCTCCTGTGTGTGTGTGTGTGTGTGTGTGTGTGTGTGTGTGTGTGTGTGTGTGTGTGTGTGTGTGTGTGTGTGTGTGTGTGTGTGTGTGTGTGTGTGTGTGTGTGTGTGTGTGTGTGTGTGTGTGTGTGTGTGTCTCTGCAGGCATCCTTGGAGTTTTATTACAGTCAAAGGGGACGCTTCCTCAGCGGTTGAGGATCATGCTGTCTATCAGGGTGAGCTTCTTTTGCCCACTTCTTTGCTCAGCGGTGGAAAGCAAACAGCAGCACATAAAGGGAATATCTTGAAGGCGAGCTGTTTCTGTCTCCTGATGCTAGTCTGTGTTTGTGTGCTCAGGAACCAAGGCTTCGTCTGAGGCCAGGAGCTCTCGGGTGTTTCACTCAGGTTACGGAGAGCATTTCACCATCACCACCATCAGCCAGTGGGTTCAAGGTACAAACACACCTCTCCACCTCTGCAAAACACACACCCATGACTCATTTTTTTCAGGTCCAGATCACATGATTTCAGAGGACTTGGGATTGGATTATAGCGTATGGTCATATGCGGCGGTTGCGTTAACTGAAAATTAAGAAGATTGACTGACACTTTCCATCATTTTGACAGATTAGAAAGTTGTATCTTTCTACTTTAGAAACATTCTCACAGTAAAAGATACTAGTAGATTAAAACTGAAGAAGGGAGGGGGATTTAAAGTGTCCCTGTGAAAATAGATGTGAGAAGATTTGAGGAGAGAAAAGAGAGTTTCCAAGAGTAGTCCAGGGAAATGATTCATATGTTATTGCTCATTAAATCAAGGGTCTCTTTCACACTGTGAGAGCAGTAAAGGCCCAAAACCTACAACTCAGTGGTTGGTAAAACTAAAAAAAGCTCTTGCAGAACAAGAGTTATTTTTCCTGCAAGAGAAGATATCAATGTCACATTAAAAAATACCAAGTGCTACAATATTTTAAAGATGGACAAAAATTTGACAAAAAATGTTCAACCCAGTGCTTTAGAGTAAAGGATAATGATTATTTGTAGTGCAACCTCTGGTCAGATGGACTACTTTTATGGTGATTTCAAGTTGAGTTTTTGTTCCTTTTGCAGCTTGGCAGTATAATTCACACTCCATTTTTGATGCATGAAACAAAACCAGCTCAGACGCCCTGTCTAACTTCTCCCATTGTGTTTCCTGGAAAAATAAATATTACAGGGTTAGAATGACATGGAAATAGGCAGAAGTATTCCTTTAACTAGTAAATCTCGTAGACTTTCTTTTTAATGTCCTGCTGATTAAGCTAGTTCTGGTGACCAGCTGTGCCAGCCTTTCCAGGCATTATTAATACCTGATGGTATATCCTAACCAGCCATTATACGACAAGATCCAACTGCAAATACTTTGTCTATCCTCACAGAAAGAGAAAATGCTGGAAACACCACATGATCATACAGCCTATATTACCATAATGGATGTTTTAAATGCATATACACTACAGTTAAGATGTTTAGGGTCAGTAAGAATGTACTTTTATTCAGAAAGAATGCATTAAATTGATCAAAAGTGACCGTAAAGACATTCATGATGTTTCCAAATATTTCTACTTCAAATAAATTATGATTTATTTTACTTTATTCATCAAAGAATCTTGAAAAAGAAAAAAAATATTAATCAGCAGAAGATAAGAAACGTTTCTTGAGCAGCAAACCAGCATATTAGAATGATTTCTGAAGGATCATGTGACACTGAAGACCCCCAAAAAACATAGCAAAAGGTGCAAGTCGGTGAATTCAGGGTCATTGAGATAACTTGGACAAAGTGTCCCAATCACCTTGAATTCACCGCTAGATGAAATAATGCTGCTAAAATTCATCTTGAAGAGTGTTCCACCTGCTATTTGGTTCACCTCCTCCAATATCTTGATCTCAGTAAGAATCTCTGCCACAATTCTCGACGCTGTTAACTAATATCAACGTGGCGTCTGTCTGTCCGCCCCCGAGTACCAGCAGCTTAATTACCCAGCCCACCACTTACACCTGTACATCCTCAACCAGCGCCTCAATCACACAGTCCAAAAGAACATCCCCTTTCAGATGCCATCTGTTTGTTCATCACCAAAGTGATAATTTAGTTAACAAGTGTGCAAGATCTTATTATGGGCAGAGAATGAACTCATTTAGATGTAGAATTAAAGTCCTGCCGTATGATTACAGCGCGCAGATGGGGAAAAGTGGGCGAGATTTACTCTGGAATTCCGGGAACAAGTTTGGGCCCATGAAATCAAAATGAAAGTTTTGTGTTTTTTAGCTTTGAGATCATGGATATGCTATTGTACTCCTAAAAGTTGAGCTTTACTGGATATTCACAACTGTTAAAAAATTGGGGTTGGGAGGAGCATTTTGTAATGTTTATGAAAGAAGTCTCTTCTGCTCATTAAGGCTGCATTTATTTGATCAAAAATACAGTAAAATCAGCAATATTGTAAAATATTATTACAATTTTAAAGAACTGTTTTCTATTTGAATATATTTTAAAATGTTTTTTATTCCTGTGATGCAAAGCTGAATTTTCAGCATCATTACTCAAGAGAACAGAATTAATTTGAAATTGTTTTGTTTTGGTTTTTTTTGTCATTATAAGACATTGTCAATGTCTTTACTGTCGCTTTTGATCAATTTGAATGCTTCTTTGGTGAATAAATGAAATGAAATTAATTTCTGACCCATACTTTTGAACGGTAGTGCATTTTTCTTCTGGCAATGGATGAAAAATATTGATGATTCATCTTGCACCAAACTACTGGCTTATTCAAGTTCTTCTGCCCCAAGTTCCTGCTTCAATAGGACATATTTATGAGTTCTTTATTGGTCATTTGTAAACTCGAATTCTCTCATTTGTCAATTTGAAGAATAATTGGTATATGAAGTTTTTATTTTATTTCCTTTTTTGTATTTCCTATTGAAACAGGAAGTTGATTTACTATAATAGATGGTTTTTCAAAGTTATGAGTAAAATATTATTGGAATACATTTTATAAGAAAATTTCATTCAAATGTCACATTTAATTCAGTAATTTAGGAAACTAGTTATTTCTTTGGAATTATTTGTGACATTTTCTTTCAGCTTCTGAGTAAAAATTATTTCCAAGTAAATTCTACACCATTTTTTCTTAGTTTATGGGACATATGAAGAAAATTAATTTACATCACAGTCATTATGATCTGCTACTTTTTCTATTTGGACAAAAATATGTGGAAGTCCCTGTCAACAAGATTAATAAGATTAGTATGTTAAGTAATAGTTGCGTCCAAAAATAATGTTTCATATTTTGTTTTTTAAATCTGTTAACTTGTTTTGGCAACTTTTAGAGTACCAAAGCTATATTGAACAAAAATGTGCATAACATTTTTAAGTGACAGTACAGTGCAACCCTTAGCATGGGAGTGATTTTTCAAGTCGTTGGTAACGTACAATATACACTACAGTATGACACCAATTCACTTCCCACGTTAATATACACCGTACATTTTTGACCACACTCTTGGAGTGGTTTCTGAGAGCTCTTTTGCATTGGAGGGCTCTATATAATTTGTTGTAGCTCCTAATCATTTTCAAGTATTCCCCGAACAGCGTGAACACTTGAAATTTCTGCCCTGATCTAGTGGGGAGCGAAGGAGAAACGTCTTTTCGATTGCATGGCATACGTATCTTTTTATTGTCTTTGGTTTGATTTGAATGCAGTGCAACTGAAGTAGGCTGAATTCCCTGTAGGACTGGCAGTGCAGACGGTAAAACAGGGAGGGCGAACTGCAATTATCTCTGTATAAATAGGCTTTGACAGGCAGAACTGCAAAGCAGGAAGATTAAAGATGTAAATGAGACTAATATCTACTCCGAGCCTGTTTGTTGGGCAGTGCTGGAGGGATGGCAGCGTTCTTCTGCGTTTTAATCTATGCATCTGTTTGTGTGTTTTTTAGAGGCCGAATGGACAGAATGGTTTGACCGTGATGACGAGAGGGGGTCAGGTGACTGGGAGAAACTGTCCGACCTCCACAAAGCTTTTCCAGAGCGTATGTGCAGTAATCCTCTTGATATTGAGGTAAACATATGTTTGAATGAATGGAAGACTAACTTATCGCTTACTACTAATGCTTCTATTTTTACTAAATAATCTGTGAATTTTCATTGTTTTGCATGTTTGTTAACCAAAAAAAAAACATTTATTGTAAGTAAAATCAGGCATTAAACAGCAGAAACAATAACATTGGCCTAATTAAAAAACATT
This sequence comes from Paracanthobrama guichenoti, assembly GCA_018749465.1. Lineage (NCBI taxonomy): Eukaryota > Metazoa > Chordata > Actinopteri > Cypriniformes > Gobionidae > Paracanthobrama > Paracanthobrama guichenoti. The sequence goes on along the minus strand of CM031949.1, from coordinate 9,396,563 downwards.
TGTAGTATTGGCTAATATATTGTGGACCCGGGCGACGGTGTCATGACCCCGTGTCCAAGTAGCACTGGACAGTGTATGTTAGAACAGGATACTTAAATAAATCACACCTATTCCAGTTTTGGCATCCTTTTATGTTCGGCATCCGTTTATTTGATTAAAAAAAAAAAAAAAACGGTAATACTGTGAAATATTGTTACAATTTAAAATAACTTTTGAATTTAAATATATTTTAAAATGTAATTTATTTCTGTGATGGCAAAGCTGAATTTTAAGTTACATATTGTGTTGCTTAATATTTTTGTGGAAACCATGATAGATTTTCGTTGATTGATTCGTTGATGAATAGAAAGTTAAAAAGAACAGCATTTATGTGAAATAAAAAATATTTTGTAACATCATTAATGACTTTACTGTTGTTACATTTGTTTAAATCAATTGAATGCATTCTTGCAGAATAAAAATATTAAGTAAAACACTTTTGAATGGTATTGAATGTGAGAGATGATTGTTTCACTGTATTTAAAATGTCCTCTTTTGCCTTCAGGCTGAAACTCTTGACAGCATCCCTGCCAACATGACAGGAGAAGTCTTCTCCAAGTTTGACAGAAACTATGGCTTTGTATGCCTCAACAAAGAGCAGGTGGATGGGATTTGCCACAACTACCGTGTGCGTTTCCTGTGTGGCAAGCTTGGTATGTTTATAGCAGTCTGCTCTTCGCTTCCTGAGAAACTCTTTTCAGTCAGTTGTTCACCCTCATGTCACTCCAAACCCCTATAACTATTTTATTGAACACAATTGGAGATTTTAGGTACAATGTACCTCACGCTGCTCTTTTGCATACGGAAAGTGAATGGTAGCAGTATGCATATCTCTCTCTATGCATGGGGTCAGATGACATAGCTGCTTTTCATTGTCTCAACAAACATGGATACGATTTGGCCAAACATTTATATTTCCCATATTTAAGTGAAATCAGCATTAAAACTTTATAATGTACAGTACATCAGAAACAGAGTTTACTGATGTGAATGTGGAATAAAATCTTCTAACATTAGCCTAATCAGACAAATATTAACATTTTTCTTTGTGGTCAGTAAGATTTCTTCATGTTTTTGAAAGAAGTCTTTAAAGCTCACCAAGGCAATCTGTTTTATTCTGTTTAACAGCCTTGATATGGCTCTTCATAAATTATTTGTGAAACTTTGAGCTTTGATTATAGCTGTATTCTTTAAATTAAAACGACTGCGGTTGCATGTGTTAACGAAGTAAAAAGATCAAATCAAGTTAATCAAATGACAAAATAAAGTTCATAAATAAATATAATCCAGAGGTGTCAAGTAACGAAGTACAAATACTTTGTTACCTTACTTAAGTAGAAATTTTGGGTATCTATACTTTACTGGAGTAATAATTTTTCAGCTGACTTTTTACTTCTCCTTACATTTTCATGCAATTATTCCTTACATTTTAAAAATAGCCTCGTTACTCCTATTTCGACTTGTTTTCATTCCGGCTTGTCATCATCATAAAAAAAATAAAAAAAAACCTATCCAGATAAATCGCGCCATCCGGATAGAGTGAATTTGATTGTGGTTGGATGAGAAGTATAAACGTATACCATACCGACACCCTATTGGTTTGTACGTGATCCATCCCACATACACATGACACAAATCACGTAATGCTCAGTAGTACACATATATGGTTCTTTAATGTATTTGCATTGCACTAAAATGTGTTCTTTTTCAATGGGCATATATGCGGCTGAAACAGGTAGTGTAGTGCATCCCAAATTTTTCAGCATTAACATTTTAATCTTTAATCTAACATTATTAATAACATTATAGTCATTATGGCCTTCATAAAAATTCAGGAGGTGGGGTAGTGCACTATAGGCCCCTGTGGCGCGGCCTAAGCTTTTGTCCTTAATGGTGTTTTTTTCCCCTTACATTACTTTTACTTTTATACTTTAAGTAGTTTTGAAACCCCTACTTTTTCACTTTTAAAAATCTTGAGTTGATACTTCAAATTCTACAGAAGTAGAGACCCTAGTGTCTATACTTCTACCTGCGTAATAAATACTTTTGACACCTCTGATAAAATCAAACATTCTATACTTCCATGATTTTACAGTTGCTATTTTACTACATTGTGGGTTTACTTGAGACTTTCATTACTCAATAGCAACATGTGTCATCAGCTATATGATGTCAATGGAAATTTTAGATTCAGCTTGGATGCATTATTTCTCTGTCTTTGATTTTTAATTTTGGGTTTGGGCTCTTAGCCACGTTCACACAAATGCAGAATATGTTTGTCAGTTCTGTATTTGAGTCCTTTAATATGGTTACGTTCACACACAGTTCTGTTATTTACAGGAGTGACAACCACAGTCTATAACCGAACTCACCCACATACATTTTCACAACAGCATTCTCATAAAACCCATGATGTGTGAACCGAACCTGACTGGACAACTAGTTGTCAGGCTATCACGACACACCATGCCAGACAGCCGTTCTGCGCTGCACAAACGCATGTCTACTGTGTATTGCAGGTTTTCATGTGTGGTTTTGTTAACTTACATCAACCGAGATATGAAAGTTTTAGATCCAGTCCCTGTTCTCCACCAGTCGGAGCTGCTTCCGTCAATTTTATGTGTTACGCGCGACTCAAATGCTCTGATCTTCACCCAGATATAAATGTTGCTGTCGAGATCTGATGGATGAACTCATGGCTCGATTGGACTCTTGTTGTGTTAAAAGTGATAAGACTTTTAGAGTTTTATGGACGTCGCCATCTTTGATATTACTTTGGTCACTTATGCTATGTTTACTTGCTGGTAAGAGAATACAGACTTGACTCCCATTGCATGTTCATACAGACACAAAGCGTTACTGAGAGTTGCTGTGTTAATGGGACATCATTTAATGGGACTGTGAGTAAAAGCTGTTGTTAATCCCAAAAACCAAAGATGTGAACGTAGCCTGGGATAAAATTAAATAATCTCTCCTTGCCAACGAAGTCCCATCCTACATTTTTGTTTCTCATTGAATGTCCTGCTTTTGTTCGTAAACATGTCAGTTTACACAAATTATATGGGTTGTGTACATAGACTGTAAAAAAGATGGACTATGCACCTTCACTCTCTACCATTGTAGAAAAGTGATGCCGCCAATGTCCAAATATGGCGCTGACATCATGGAGGCCGAGTCGTGCAGTGGTGAACATGAAGTGGAGCCGGGCTATCAAGGCCCTGTCTACACTCCAGAATTGGTTAGCACAGGTGGTTAGTCCCAGTATAGGTCACAGACCCCGCCCTCTCCATGTAAAAAAGAGGGGTGTGACGTCATGATTGACAGCTGAGGTTGGCAGCTTTAGTCACTGATGCACCAACAGACTTTTTTTCGGGAGGAGATTGGAGCTTTAACTTTAATTTCTACATTTCCATAACTGTTTATTTCACAACAACATAATTGTTGAGTTGTCCTGCAGTAAACGGTACAAACCAATTCTGTGGGAGTGTGGGCGACGTAAATGTTTTGGCTTCACTTTTCAGGACTTGTGTGGCACACTTGTTGTGCATGATGCTTAACATTGACCAAGACATTAATTTTTGAAGTCATTTCTGTCAAATGTAATGAGAGTTTTGTAAAAAAGCTCTGACATCCTTTATAAGTGATTTGTGATGACCTCAAGAGCTCATGTCAGCCCTGCCCTCTTAGACAGTTTCTGGTAAACAACTTCAGCTCTTACAATTGTCAAATAAAGTGTGCACTTTGCAGCCTATATTTAGCCAAAAATGGATGAAAAGCTTCAGAAATATACTTCCAGCACTTTGTAGTTTTGTAACATTGATTTTATTTTCCGCTAAACATAATCTGGAGTGTACAAGTGCACCAAAACAGACATTTTATTGTCAATCAAGTTAAACAGCTCTCAAAGATTGCAGGCCAAATCCCATACGTGTCACATTTTGTGCTCCTCCTGTCAATGATTTTAACAGAACGCAGAGGTCACAGAAATGCCTGAAGTATTGGAATTTTCAGTCACATGTTTCAAGGGTTTTTTCTCCCCAAAATAACTCAGTACATCATGTTTATAGGTTGAAATTGGTTTGTGTTAATCTAAACCACTGTCTGTCTGTAAATTCAGCCCAGGCTAGTTGATAATATGCCATTCTATAATTGCTAACATGCTGCCACATAGCTTGGAAGTTTCTCCATCTGATCAGAATGAAAGTCAGAATGCTTTATCTGGATGTCGTTTCTATGAAAGACATTTTAAAGAATTCTTGTCACATTATGACTGATTGTGACCATTACATGAACTGATTGATAACATTTACTCGTTTTCTCATGCATAAAGAGGCATGCATGATAAAAATAGCCTATTATTGATCATGCTTTCAAAATGCATTGCTTCAGTTTTAATGCATTTAGTTCTAAGGGACAAACATACATAAAAGATGTGTAGACCTCCAAGATCTTGAGTTTGATTCCCGAGAAACACATGAAATGTTTTGCTTGAATGAATTTTAAGTTGTTCTGGATAAAAGCACCTGTCAATGCATAAATATAAAAAGTAATGCTCTCATTAATGCTGGCATGTAAAGACGGCTGTGTCATCATGTGACCTTGTTGCTTACAATGACTTTACGTTTGTTAAATGTCTCTGGATTTGATTAATGGGCAATTTTTTTGAGGGTCTTCTATCAATCATTTATAGTCAAGATATATAAACAAGATAATAAGGTGTTTGGTCAGGAGAAAAGTTTCAGTCAAGTGTTTGACTGGTCATGTATAAAATGCAATTCATGCACACAATTTCATGCATCTTTAATGGATTTCAGATCAGATTAGGCTAACGCTGCATATAAATCTTTATATAGGTCATGACAGTTATTGACCATATGTGCATCAGTGCATGCTAAATATATGTGTTGTGTCCTTCAACAGTGCGTCCACAGGCCTCCATCTCCATAGACACCTTGTCTAACTGCAGTATTCTGGAGCTGGCGGACGAGCCTCAGGGTTGGACATTCGGCGACAGGATCGTGGTGGCCAGCACGGACTATTCCATGCACCAGGCTGAGGAGTTCAGCATCTTGCCTTGTCCCTCTTGCTCGAGGAACCAGATCAAAGTGGAAGGTCGGTTATATCTCTGAAATTCCTGAAGGTGTAAAGCAATTCAATGTAATTGTTAGCCAAGCCTAATTATGTTAGGCCATTGTCGTATGTCTGCCGCATCTTATGTGTGCCACCCGCTTTAGCCCACTTAGTGTGCAAAAGTTTAGACACTCCTTTTCCAAAAAAGTTTTCATGCAGAGTTATTAAAGAAGACCTATTGTGCCCTTTTTTTAAAGTCTTGATTTTGTTTTTTGGGTCTAATAAAAAATATTTTTTTCACATATTTTACATTGTTGCAGCCCCTCTCTTCCCAGTCTGTCAGTATCACACTGTTTAGTTCCGGTCTTTATAAGCCCCTCCTTATGGAAAGCGCAATGTGCTCTGATTGGTCAGTGGACCAATGTGTTGTAAACTTTGCATTAGCAAGCAATGCTAATAATTAGCAGTACCTACACAAAGTAATTATGCACATTGTTGTTGCACATAGTTTTACTCAGCACTTACATAAAACACAGAAACAGGGGCATTTGGATATAAAGTGTAGCTGAAATAACAGCTGGCTGATTGCTGTCTTTGTTTGTGACACTTCAGTGCTGTCAACAGGATTTCATCATGGCAATTTACCAAGACTGGGTGATTGGAAGCATTAGATGAAATTTTGCATCAGAGATGATGTTGAGCTCCAGCAGTTAGAAAAAAACGCTTCCTCATAGGCACAAAGAGTTTGAATTTCAAATAAACGCCTTGTAAAAATCCCTTTATCCTTGTCCTCCGGGGAGTTTGGAATGTCTTACATCAGATTCAGGAAAGCACATCGCACTCAAAAGTGAAGATGACTTTAGATCTTTTCTGAAAAACTTTGAGGCTGAAGTGTGCGTGAGAACTGTTCATTCTGATGTTTATAGCTGATCTGTGTTTATCTTCTTTTGGTTTAATTATATTCAGGTATTTTACCCAACAATGATGTGGTGGTTGACATTCAGAGCCTTTGGAAAGTACTCCCTCCATTGAATTTTTTCCTGTTACAGCTCCTGATTTTAATGCTAAAATAATTTTCTCAAAATTAGATGTAGCGCATCACTGGACTGCAATTTCAGCAAGTCATACCACAAATTCAATTGGATTGAAGCTTGTGAAGTCTAGCTGGGCCTTTCCAGAATACTAACCTTTTCTCAAGCTATTTAATAGGCTCTGTTTCAAAACCTCTTGAGCTGCCTACATTGACAGCATTTTAATGCATTATAGGCATGCTTCCAATATAGACAGTGTGTCTTTAGGCTAAGCTACCTAAGGCACTTGCAGCAAAATGCTGATTACTACAAAAATTATTTTTAGAATTATAGATGTGCACGTTTATGCATGTTAGTATGGATTTTGTGTGGAAAAAAGATTTTCTGTGAACATTTCCAGTTTTGCAACTTTGTTGCCATGACAAAAAAAAAAAAAAAAAAAATTGCAAAAATACTGTTGATTGAGCTAAACTTGTACTGAACCTGGACTTTTCTTTTAATATTTAGTATAAAAACACTCTTGTGTGCACTCTGATTTGAATGCAGATTAAAATATAATTCATTCATTATCATTCATTTTTATTTAGTTGTTTAAAAATAGTTTTATAAATGAAATCTCTTATGCTCAACACCAAGACTGCATTTATTTGATAAAAAATATAGTAAGACAATAATATTGTGCGAAGTTATTGCAATTTAAAACTTTTTCTATTCGAATATAGAGATTTACTGTCATTTCTGATTAATTTAATGCATCCTTATATATATTACTTTCTTTCAAAAATACATAAAAGTACAGTTTGTGGTTTTTAGTTTCAAAGCATTAGATTGTAAATGTAGGCAGTAAACAGCGAGGCGACACTATGTTTTGAAGCCGAGCCATAGTTTTTGCTGTGCTTGTGGTCATCGTGCTTTTGGAGGATGATTTTGCTCGGAACGCATTTCTCTGTTTGCTGACCATCGTGCTCATTGGTTCAGAATGGTGTTGCGTGGGTGGTTTGATTTTCACTAAATATAGTCCTTCACTTTCAGACCAGAATGCTCAGTGTTAGTGTCATCAGGCTGCAAAAGATTGCCGGTTTTGAGATGTCTTGTAGCAAACTTCAGGTTTGACTTAATGTTAGCCTCTCCCAGAAGTCACTTCTTTCTAGCCGCTCTCAAAGAGAATCTGTTTTGAAGTGTTGGAACGTTTGGTGATGTCGGATAGTTTCTCTCATTTCATCCAATAAGCTCTGTGGTTCTGTCAGGGTTATAGCTGCTGTCTTGTTCATTTCTTTAACAATTGCTCCTCTTGTTCAGTTGCTCAATTTGGTAGGATGGTCTGATCTTAGATGTTTCTGGGCTTTGTGCCATTTTTTCCCCATTTTGCTACATTGAGCATCACAGTTCTCAAAGAAAGAGCCAAAATGATACCAATCTCTATCACATTCTTTAGGTTTTTTTCTGCTAATAACTTCATATCGAAGTTCCACTGGCAGCTCATTTTTCTTTGTGGCATCTAAACCGATTGGCTTTTTAAACTTAGACCTTAGAATGGCAAACAAAGTGACATTTATTGTGCAGTTGACAACAATTAAATATGGATTGGATTGGAAAGGAAGAATTTTATTTTAAAGATGCTAAACAAATTACTTACTGTGTTACTGTGTTTAGTTAGGGTTAGTAAAAACCACTTTGTTTTCACACATGACATAATCTCTCGAGATAACCTAACCCAGTTGACGGTAATTTTCAGATTTTTATTTGCAAAATAACTTAATTCTTATATATTAATTCTTTATAATTCTTCATGAATTCTCCAGAAATCCAAATTGGATAAGCTAAATAATATGGCTTTGCAGCTCAGTGGAATGAGCGGAAATCAATGGGGTGCTTTTTTGACAGCACTTTTTCCAAGAAAACTATCAAAGAAGATTAAGTAGTTCTCAGCACAATATTGACTTTGATTTTCGTTTTTTAGTTCAGGTTTATTGTGGCAAAGATATGGGCTAGCAAACCTTCCCTCTGTCACTCATTGAAGCAGAACCTCACTGGTCGCAGGATTCACTCTTCTTTGAGAGGAGAGACTCTTTTGTTTCCGAAGCAGAGTCTTGGTTCCTTCTAAGGTTTCTTTCTCATCAATCCTCCCATCTCGGGAGATTTTCCCCTGACTCACTCCCCGCAGGTATTGAGGCACTATTTTCTTGTTTGAAACAATGGCTTTTCCTGGCTGAAAATCCTGCCCTCTGGTCCACTGAGTGAAAAGTGCTTGTAGATATGACCTTTAAAAATGACTTTTATTATTGTAATTTTTATTCAGGATGTCATAAGTAATATATTTGAATTAAATTAAACCAGTTCATTTAGATAAGTCCGTAAGAAGCACGTTTTTAGGTTATTTGAAGGCTTCAACCAGGTTAATCCTTGTGATTTATACAATCATGTGCGTGTGATTTGGTGGTTGGTTGGAATGAATTAATTACTCTTTCTGTCACAGTGCTTCCCTGTCATTGATGGAACTTTCCAGCAATCTACTGTTTCACTAAATGTAATTTTTTCATTTTTTCAATTTCTATCAAAAATAGGCATTATAGTCATTAATTATTTGATTAGTTATATCTAAAGCTCTATTGACAAGATGTTATGGTGCACTGAAACACTGTCTTTAAGAACATGCCTTTGGTTTCAGACACAGCCAATCTGTATTGTGATATACTAGGCCTATCATAAATATTACATCCATATATGTATGCATGCATGCAGAATATGTATCATGGTAAATCCACTGTTTTAATAACCATGGTACACTTTGCTCAATGTGAGGTCTCTAGAGATTTGAGTCCACCCACCAATAGTGGACAAACTTAGACAAGACGCACTACAAATCTCCGTAAACTCACAGTTTTCAGTTTGATATTTGCAATTGGCATATCCCTGGATAAAGAGTGACTTATTTAAATCTGAAAGAGTGCATTCCATGCACATAAAGATATTTGCTGATGCAGCTGTTGGGTTGAATTGAGACAGGTTTGAATTTCATAAGGGATTTATATAAAGCATGTTTACGTGAAGTGGCTATATTGGCTTCATTTTAGTGGTCTTAACTGCCTTGCAGCTGCCTTCTAAGTGAATCAATGCCATCTTAAATTAAGAGTGAACTATTTTTATTAAGATTTTGGATTAAATATATTTATAATAAACTTCACTATGGATACATGTGGTGCTGTCTTTGATCAAGTTCTTGTAAGGATTATTTAATTTGGGTTAGTTTTAGTTTGAAAACATTTATCTTGCTTTCACTTTTTCAGTCGGTCACTTCAGTCTTGTGTGTTTTTGATTGGGGTTTACTTATCTTTTACGATGGCCACACTGACAACAAATAATTTAATTTTTACAGTAAAAAATCATATTAGTTGTAAAGTTAAAGATACATTTATTTGAAAAGCAAATTGTTGTCCGAGAATATAGAATTATTAATTTATTTTTTTGCATTGTATTGCAGTGCCACGAGCAGTAGGATTTAATTTAATTTCAAATTAAATAATCGTGCAAAATCGGATTTCAGATGAATAATTGTGCAAAACAAGCACGTCTGCAGTCATCTTCCAAATCTCAGCGATAATTGCTCTCTCTGAAGGCGTCATGGTGTGAGCAGCCTTTTATTACCTGCTCATGCTAAACACGCACAGGCACAACTGTTCTGCACACAGAAAGGACACAATGTACTTTGGCATTCTTTAAACAATTTGCCCTTATTATTTGTGCAATGACTCAGATCTGCTGACAGATCCCATCACTCCCGTCCTCATCCTCCTCTAGCAACATTTTTTCGGTGTTTTTTACTGATGCGTGCCAGGCGTAAAATTAAACCAGATAGAATCAAGATTCACTTATGTGATGTTTTGCACTGAAAGTCATTACAGATGTTTGGACAAATTGTGAGAAGTTTCTACATTGTCTGTAATCATTTAAAGCTGCAGTTAACCATTTTGATAACTTCCGATGGACTCATTTACTCATTTAAGCTCTGAAAGAGTCAATTTTTGGATGCATTTTAACACTAAAAATGGTCTTTAAGTGAATAAAATGCATCAGTGAATAAATATTCTCACATTGCATGTAAAATCTAACAAATCTATTACAGGCACAGTAAAGCATTTCTGAAGCTTTTCTGCTGATAATATTACACCTGCATAACAAATGTTAGCCCTGTATAGCATTGTTGATCCTTGCAGTTTGGTTGCCAGAGGCCATATTACAGAACCGTGCCATCTTAAGTCTCAAGGCCAATTCATACTACACCGGCAGACAGAAACTGACACTTAGTTGGGTTTTGTCTGAAAAGTGTGTTACCCCATTTGTTGGCGTTTGTCTGTGTTCATTTTGTCGGGTCGTACACTCATGAGCAAAAAAAAGGCAAAATACTTAGTGTTTTTTTAATGGTCTTAACTACTTTAATCACAAATCACTGGTCAGGACATTAGCAAGAATTGCACAAATAGTATAGATAAAGTAACGTAGCATGGAATAGCCTAACTTGCAGACTGCTTTTTATGGGAAGAAGAGTCAGTGTTGTTCCACTCAATGTTAATGGCTTCAGACAGTAGTTGAAAAATGTCTCCCAGTTCGTTTGAGTTTAATGTGAGGCCAAATATTCACTATAGAGTTTAAACCTGGACTCAGACCAGGCCAAAACTTGAGCCACTTCTTGGTTGTCTTTGCAATTTGGGCAGGAGCATTGTCTTGTTGAAAAATAACATCTGATCATCAGTCTTTAGAGAACAACTTTTCATTTGTGGGAAGCAAGCCATTCTGCTATATTCTCCTGTTCTCCAAAGCATTAAATGACTTTTTTACAGTGAAGTAGCTCACCAATACCAGCAGCTAGAAAGACTTAATTCTGTCTTTGATGTTTTTCTGAGACAGCAATGGCTTAAGTAGATTACATTTAGCTAATTTCCTGACCAATAATATGAGGTTAAGACAGTTAAAAGCTTAGTGTTTTGCCATTTTGGGCTTTGTCAGCGTTTGTGTGAATGGGCATGAGAATATCTGAGAAGTTCAATATTCACGATAAGATCTTAAAGGGATAGTTCACCCAAAAATCAAACATATGGCGTTAGTTCTGACTGTCAGCTGATCACGTCTACCTATAGGAATACGATGCCCATCACAGCATGCATATATAAGCTCCTTCAGTATTATCAGCGCTATCGCGTTTCTCCAGAGCTCATTTACCCCCCTCCATCCCCAGCTCCTCCTCTCATCAGTCAGGATTTGGTATTCTGATTCCCCTAAATCAGACTAAATTCCCGAATTAGGTCGTACATTTTAATATTGACATTAATGCTATCTGCAATACATCGTTGCTTCTGTTCTGTTTACCCCAGGGGAGTTTATCACTGCTCTCCCTGCTCTTATCCATGCTGGGCTGCATGGATGCGCAGGGAGTTCTTGCCCAGAACAGAACCATACCGCCAATATAAAATATATGCTAATTGTCTATCACTTTGACAATAGTGATCCTGACAGAAATGTAAATTATGTCATTAATTACTCACCCTCATGTCGTTCTAAACCTGTATGTGTTTCTTTCTTCTGTTCAACACAAAAGAAGATATTTTATAGAATTGGTAACCAGACAGTTGACGGTAGTCTTTGACTTCTGTAGTCAGAAAAAAATACAAATGGAAGTCAATGGGGCTCACCAACTGTCTAGTTACCAACATTCTTTAAAATGTCTTCTTTTGTGTTCAACAGAAGAAAGAAACACATACAGGTTTGGACAACTTGAGGGTGAGCAAGAAATAACAATAAGTTTTAACTGACCTTTTAACTGAAATCACCATGGTTACTAAAAAGATTCTAATAAGTTAGAATGATTCTGTAATACAGCCCCAGGAGATTGTTGATATCCAAACACCTCTAAAGCAAATGCCATATTCCACTTTATTTCTTTATACAGGCGTTGAGCAGTTGAACCTCTTTATAGTTGGAATATGAGATATATTCCACATAATATTCCACAGACTTTGAATGGAATGTAGTATTTGTAGCAACTACCTCCACCTTTGCTTCAGTATTTTTCCAAAACATTCCAAAGTGTTCTTTTTAAAACATGTCAGCAAATCCTTTACGTTTTCGCATTGGCTAACAAGCTCAGGTTGCGTTCAGATTCTTTTTTGCTGTTTAGAAAGCCTAGGGCAGGTGTGACTTCTCACGACACCGTTGACACAGTGATATCGATCTGATAATAGGGACATATCATTTGTGATATTCCCCAGAAAAAGTTGCTTACACAGCAGCTTTAATCCCCAAATAGCCTATTATATAAACCAAAATATATAGGATAAGCCTGTATACTGTGCTTCTGTAAAAGGTCATGTGCAGTATGATATGAAAAGCATGTTATTTTAAACAGTCTCCAAATCGACCACATGCATCCATAATTCCATCAGGAATTAACATGCTCGGTTACTTCCTGTGTCATTGCCAACCATTACTCATATTTAATAAGCAGTTTTGCTTTAACATTTAGCTTTCTCAGTGAGGATTTTCCAAAGAGTATTTTCCTCTTTCCATGCATTAAGTTGTGGAGCATCAGTGTAATTGTTCCTGTCAAGTAACAGCAAGTCTTTTTATTTCTCATGTCAGCTCCATCATGTTTTCTTTCTATGGGAGTAGATTGCATGTGGCTTTTAAATGTATGTTTTTATGTTCTGATTCTGACTAATTAATGCAGATTTCTATTACAATCAAACACAAAAGCCAATGTGTTAGGCCTTCTTGCACATCGTTTGCATATCAAAGAAATTAAATACTTAAAAGAGGACACATAATCATAGATCAAGCAATATGATTAAAAGAAAATATCTTTGTATGATAGTGTAAGAAAGTTCAGCTGTTTTTATATGCAGAGTCACAAAGATAAAGAATAACATCACAAAACGAAAGTTTTTTTTTTTCCTGCTGAATACTTTAGAAAATGGTATTTTTAAATGCTTTATTATATAAGTTATTATTTTCCAATAATTTTTCATAAGCGCTCCAATGCCCTTAAAATCAACCTAACCTAAACACCTTTACAACCACATAGCAATGTTCCCGGCAACCACCCTAGACACCCAATCATTAGTCTCAGCCACGGACCGTTGGCTGAATGTCTGATGCATATGGCACACTTATCTGGAAACACTTCAGGAGTTTCAAAGTCGTCATCTGAATGATTGAATTCTACAGGATGTCCACAAGACGAGTGTGTTACATTCTTTAACGGTCCGCCTGGAAACAAATGCCACTGACAATGACGTGACAATAATGTGACACCTGTGACAATAAGCGCTTAACAGGATTGACTAAACACTCAATTTTGAAAAGTATGTTAAGTTCGCGGCTCCATTGTTGTAGTAAACTTGCACAACTTTCTTGAATGAATAATTTATAGATGCATGCGGTCTGTTATTGCAGGGACACCAACTTTACATTTTCACACCCATAAACATGATGCGGAACAAAACAAACTGATTGGTTGCGTTACATGTCAGTCAAGTGTTCTCTTGGGCGGTCCTTGGCTAATGAAAGCTACAACAGAGTCCAGACCTTCTGCCGTCAGTCTAAAGGTCTGGCAAAGCGAGACTACCCAATAATTTTTTTTTTAATTCAGGAAAACTAAAAGTTATTGTATGTTGTCATATATTGTGTTCAAGGTTTTCAGTTCTCTGTTAGTACTTCATGTTTGCTGGTATTACTGCCTAGACACACAGAGCCAGTTGACTGAAAAAGTACTAAATAATGGCTCGTTTCCACCGAGCGGTACGGTTCAGTACAGTTCAGTACGGTTTGCAATTTTTGCCGTTTCCATTGTCAGAAGTTGTGAATGGTACCCTAATTCTGAACTGTACCACTTTTTGGCACCCTTACGTTGGGGTACCTAACACAGTAGTCCGGTACTAAAGGGCGGAGCAAGACTCACTGCAGAACTTTGATTGGTTGACAGAGAATCGTCACTTGCTCGTACTTTTCCAGCTGTGTTTTTCCTTGCAGCCTGCAGCCTTGGCTCAAATAAAGTGTGTCTTCTTGTGACAACAGCCAAGAAGCAAATGCCGAGAAGCAAGAACAAGATCTGCTGTATGTCGTCCATTGTGGTTTACTGTGTCGCTTTCTTCACGTGAGAATAACATCGATTGCTACACCACGCCTATCATAAGGGGTACTGTTGATGGTAAAAACAGAACCGGATCAGGGTTTACGGTCGCGAATCGTACTGTACTCAACCGTACCGCACTGCTCAGTGGAAACAAGCCGTAACTGTCCATCAAGTGAACATGTCCCCTAATGGGGGGCAAGGTACAATTTCTGGTTGACATGCTTGTGTGTACAGGAAAACATCTGTCTCAATTTGTTGCTCAGAATTAGTTGTTGTTTTCCAGACTTCTCACTCTTTTTTTAATCTCTTTTAGTCTCTCATCTGTCTTTTCATCTCGCACTCTCTGTCTCTCTTCAAAACAACTTTCAACATCACTAAAAGCATTTCCAGCTGTTCCATTGTTGATTCCTCATCGTCAAATCTCCCCATAATTTCTTGTGACAGCTCTCCGTTCAGCAGACGGGATGGTTCTATTTTAAGAGCCAAGTCAGCTCCTTTCTCGTTCCTTAAGACATCAGCGGAGTGACTCATGCTACCAGACAAAGCTGTTGTTTATTAAACCCCAATAATGTCTATTCCTGTCTCTGCACAAATTGCTTGTTGTTTGTTGCTCTAAAGGGGTTTGTGCAGGTAAACAGCACTGATTCACTTGGACAATTGTCTTTATCACATTGTCACCATGACAGTTGTACAAAACCATTGCATTTTGGAAATGCTGGCATTTGTTTTTTCATTGCCAAGTCATAATGAGATGTGCATGGCTGTGTAATGTGAATATATTTATGTCAGTAAGGTTTTCAGCTGCGTCATTCATCCAAATAATAGTTCCCCTTCGAGATGTG
Organism: Paracanthobrama guichenoti; assembly: GCA_018749465.1. NCBI lineage: Eukaryota > Metazoa > Chordata > Actinopteri > Cypriniformes > Gobionidae > Paracanthobrama > Paracanthobrama guichenoti. The sequence goes on along the minus strand of CM031949.1, from coordinate 9,381,456 downwards.
CATAGATGCATAAAGTTGTGCGTCATCTGGAAAGCGTCTTCTATTTTAATTGTCATATTTGGGTAAACATCTGTCAGATGAAAAGGCACCCATTGAATAGATGTGCATTGAATAGACTTACAGTATAGTGCATTCAGATCATTACATGTATTCTTTGATAATCAAACCTGCGACTTGATATGTTTCTAATCGCATTTTAGCTATGGGAATGAATGCATATGTATCTATATACATAGAAAAACATCACAAATAAAACTAGATTTTTTTCATTTCTGAAGAAAATTAATCAATCTAGCTATTTAAAGCAAGCAATAATTGGTAACACTTTATTTTAAGGTGACGTAGTTACACGTTACTACATGTACTTACTATAATAATAACAACAGTAAATTATGCATAATTACAAGTAACTAGTAAGTACATGTAGTTATTTAATATTACTCAGTACTTATTTGAGTAATTACAATGTAACTATGTCACCTTAAAATAAAGTGTAACCTAATAATATGCTGTTGATTCAATGTTCAGGCATTTCCAACTCAAATCTATTTAGTTTGTAGTCTGAACAGCAAAAACACATTAATTCTGACTTTTAAGTATGTGATTTAAAGCTGATTTTTGCACATCAGTCTGTAAAATCGAGTGTCTATTTTCACCAACGTAAATACCATGCCTTGTTGGCAAGTGCTATTTGCTATTAATTCCACCTAACAATGCCTGGTTGGGTCAAACAAGATAAAAAAAAAAAAAAAGACGCACACATTTCAACACATTTGATGCAATCGACCTGGATTAGAATCCACCTTTGGCCGAGCTCGCTCTTCTCCCTTTTCTCATCATATATCACATCAGAGAGGTATTTACTTTCAATAAAAATTAAGAGAATGTTCAAAAAGTGGTAATAAATTGCATAACGAAATGTTTAAAAATAATGAAAGTATTTATTGGGTAGGTGTAGGGAGGGATTTCATTATCCCATTAAGGCTGCACCCATTTAATACTTTTAATAAATATAATCATTTACACTCTATGTTATTATTGCATCCTGATAATGTACAACAATACTGAGGTGCAAATAGTATTTATCTGTCAAAATAAAGTATAAATATCACCTAATTACTCTTTACACATATTGCAAAGACCTGCTACTTTTACATGGTTTAAATAGAATATATCACTATTATTCACTTAGTAAACAGCATCTACAGCTATTTGCACTTAGTGTAAATATCATCTATCGCTAAGAAAATATGTTATATTCACTTAGTGTCAATAGAATCTAGTTGTTATTTCTATCGCTATTTGCACTAGCCGCAAATAGCCGCTGCCTAAGTTTGGGGTCAGTAAGAGGTTTTATGTTTTTAAAAGAATTCTCTTATGCTCAACAAGATTGCATTTATTTGATTAAAAATGCTGTAAAAACAGTGATATTGTAGAATTTAAAATAGCTGTATTTTAATTCATTTATTCCTGTGATGTCAAAGCTGAATTTTCAGCATCATTACAACAGTCTTCAGTGTTACATGATCCTTCAGAAATCGTTCAGATATTTATTCTTATTATCAATTAAACATGTCTTATTATTATCAATGTTGAAAACAGTTGTGCTGCATTTGTATATTATTATTTTTATTTTTTTGATGAATAGAAAGCTGTTTGTGTCAATCTACTTTTAGTGAGTCTCATGCTTGTCAAGTCATGTTTATTTTTGTATATATATATATATATATAATTGGGTTCGCAACTCCAGCTCTCCTTCAGTGGACTTAATGTGACAAGCATGAGACTCATCAACTTCAGGCTGACACAAACAGATATGACAGTTGTTTAAAATAGAAATCTTTAGTAACATTATAAATGGCTTTAGTGTCACATTAATTAGTGACAAATTAATGCATCCTTGCTGAATAAAATTATTAATTACTTTCTTAAACAGTAGTATACCTTTTACTGTCTCTTAAGTCACATTTAGTCACATAACCAAAACAGACATTAAACAAACAGGTGTGGTATCATTATTTGCAAATTGACAATATGGACAGTCTGTCCTTAAGATTTGAGTAATTTCTGTTCATTGTGAGAAAAGCTTTTGGTATTCTGTACTATAGAAATGGCTCAGCTTCCTTCTTCAATGTCAGTTGATGGGATTTTTTTCTGGCCTGTTATATCATCCTGCAGGTGAAGTCTAATTACTTAGAAAAGTACCACTTCATTTGAAGTATCACGAACGCTCAGAACAAGTTATACACCAAAGTTAATTGCTTAGTGTTTTGTTCAGACAACTAATTGTAAGTATGAGCAATAGCAGTAGCTTCTAAATGTGTGAAATGCAAATGTATTTTGGTAATAATTGCATGTGTATTATGTACAAGCAGTGTCTTTGTTCTCAGCTGGTCTCTCTCGCTAATGGGAATTAACATCTCACCTCGAATACAGTTTGTTCCATAACTGAATTAAAGATAACGATCTGTTATTCTATATATCCATATCCATGTGATGGTACTGAAGAGTACAGGTCAAGGTCTGCTTAGCTTGTGGGCATGTCACTGCGACTCATCGCGCACACACACACACACACACACACTAATTAAGGATGGACACAACTCGTTCCACATTGAAAGTCTGCTCACGTAGGTCTTTCTGCCAGCACCCCTGGCTTTTCGGTGTGTGTGAATGTGGTAATTTTTTCAATAGAGTCTGTAATTAAGACCATAATGGCACAGAATACATGTCTGCTTGAGAAATCAAGGCCTGGATGTTTGCATGCGCATGTGTTCATGCTCTGAAACACACGTGTATACGCACTAAGACCTCCCTGCCTCGGCAGAGCAGAGGTCGCACATTCGTTATCTGTCGGGGTCGTAATTTGTCTCGACTGCCTGCACGATTAGAGCAGGTTTGTGTTGCAAGTGGGCGACAGCAAACAAGGGAAGATGTCATAAAAACAAAGCGCCTGGTGTATTAATCACGGCGAACGCAAAGATGCGTGTTGCTGATACAGCTCTAATGATGCTCTCACAGGAGATTAATGGCGAATGCTCGTCTCTCTGTGTTTCTGTCTCTGATGCGGAAATGTAGGACGCTTTCTCACTTTAAGACTGCTATAAAAGCCATTAGACAGTTTTCCAGCCCTGAGGAAACTCATTTAATCCTCTTCAGTTGTCTATGGAGATGCTTCTTTCATGCTGAGCGAATGTGCGTGTTTTTTTTTTGTCTGAATGCATATCTCTCTGCGTTCAAAACGAGCTTGATTGTATCAAGTGTGCGTTTCACACAGTGGAAGTGTTTTAAGGCATCGTAGGTGCACTTACAACACAAAAGGCTGTTCAGAAAGGTAGGCAGCATGATTTTTCTGTCTTCTGAGATGCCTCCTTTAGACCTAATTTGTAGAAAACAATCCCTGAATGCATTGCAATAAGGTCATCATTTCAGAAGTGAGGGAGACAGAAATGTCAAGTGACATACTTTTCTGACCTTTGGCTAATTGACAGGTTTAATTAGCTAAGAAATCAAATACAATGCTGAACAATTATAACCAATAATTTGTGATCTATAATATTATAATAATATTTCTTATATTTTCCTAATGACAATTTTATAATTGCTTTATGTACTACAAACACTTGTGCATTAAGTCATCATGGATTTTATACATTTACATTTATTCATTTTACAGACGCTTTTATACAAAGCCACTTGCAAATGAGGAATACAGCATGCGATTCATCGTGAAGAGACAAAGAAACACAGGAAGTGCTCAAAATACAAAGTTTCAGATATTGCTCAGAGTAGCGTAAAATAGCATAGGAAGAGATTAAAGGAAAGTGAAAGCATAGAATTTTTTAAGTGCTCACGGAAGAGATGAGTTTTTGGGAGTTTGCATTCCGGATGACGGTGGGGAGCTCGTTCCACCAGCAAGGAACAGTGAATGAAAAGGTTCTGGAGAGTGATTTTGTGCATCTCTGTGATGGTACCACCAGCCGCCGCTCATTTACCAATGGTAGGGATATAGACTCGTAAGAGTGAGTGCAAATAGGAGGGTGCTGAACCTGTGGTTGATCTGTAAGCAAGCGTCAATGCCTTGAACTTGATGCGAGCAGTAAGGCGTGACGTGGGCTCTTTTGGATTTGTTGAAGACAAGATGTGTTGCAGCATTCTGAATCATTTGTAGAGGTTTGATTGCATATGATGGAAGTCCAGCCAGAAGAGCATTGCAGTAATCAAGACTGAAAATGACCAGGGCCTGGACGAGAAGTAGTGTTGCATGCTCAGTAAGGAAAGAATCTGATCTTCTTGATGTTGTGTAGTGCAAACCTGCATGACCTTGCAATGTGGTCTTTGAAAGTCAGCTGGTCCTCAAAGATTACTTCAAGATTTCTGGCCGACCTTGATGGCGTAATTGATGATGAACCTGTTTGGATGGTGAAATCATGCTGTAGAGTCGGATTGGCAGGGAAGATGAGAAGCTAAGTCTTTGCCAGGTTGAGCTGCAGGTGAGGTTCCTTCATCCATGCCGAGATGTCTGCCAGACAACTTGAGATTTGTGAAGCTACTGTGGGATTATCTGATTAAAATGAAAGGTAGAGCTGTGTGTCATCAGCATAGCAATGGTACGGGAAATCATGTGCATGTATGATAGGTCCCAGTGATGTAATGTATATGAAGAAGAGGAGGTGTCCAAGAACTGAACCCTGAGGAACCCCTGTGTTTAGTTGATGAGCTTTGGATACCTCCCCTCTCCAGGCAACCCTGAAAGACCTACCTGTGAGATAGGATTCAAACCAGTGAAGTGGAGTTCCTGTGATACCCAATGATGAGAGGATGGGCAGAAGAATCTGATCATTCACAATGTCAAAGGTAGATAACAGATAGATCCAGGAGAACTGATGATTGGGAATCAGTTTTCGCCATCCGTAGGGCTTCAGTGATCAATATGTCATCAGTCAAAATGTTTCTTCTTTTTACTCTCACTGCAGAACCAAATGATGTCCAGCATGGGTGGAGCTTGACCTAGTCGATCTGGGTGGAGGGATATGGTTATGAGTAGGGTTAGGGTGTGGTTGGACTTTCTAGCTCCACCCATTACACCCAGATTTCATTCAGAGAGGGGGAGCTGTACATCATACTCCACCTACTGCCACTGCATTAAGCAGCCACAGCAAACTCTGGATGTATTTGTCCATATAAGGGATTTCCTGGAAAGGCATGAGTTATTACTTCTACAAGTCCATTTTGAACTTTCTGGGAGGGAGCGCCCTCTGACTTTGAGTAAGAATGAAACATACATTACATGAGAGTGTTTAGCGCCATAATGGATACATCGCCTTATTTTGGATAAGAATAGACAGGTCGTGCATAGACTATCGTGTCTTTTTGAATTAAGTAGTTCTCACTGCATCCTGCAGTGGACATCCAACCCCACCCACATCCAAGTGTGAAGTCAGAAGCCACACCCATGTCCTTGTGACTCCTCATCGCTGTTCTGTCCGGGAAACCCGAATTGTTGTATGTAGGTTTACGATTGAAAGGGTTTTTAGGTTGGCGCCAATGGCCTCGTGAGCAGTGTGCCGACATGTAGCGCAGTTGCGCTTCGGGCGTCCTGAGTTTGAGTCCCGGCTTGTGGCCCTTTCCCGATCCCATCCACATCTCTCTCTCTCTCTCTCTCTCTCTCTCCAACTTCGCTTCCTGTCATAACTTTGCTAACTGTCCTGTCATAATAAAGGCAAAAATAAATCTTAAAAAAAGAAAGGGTTTTTAGTAAGTTTTGAGTGGGTTTCAGGTGTAAGGGTAGGTTTTAGGTGGGTTTCAGTATGTAGGTTCCAGATTAAAAGGGTTTTTAGGCGTAAGGGTAGGTTTTGGGTGGGTTTCAGTGTAGTCTGTCATAAAAAGAGGAATATAAGAAGTAAATGAAAAAGAATTATGTGTAATGGTGTCTTCTTGATGCTTCTTCCTGTTTCAAAGTTAATGAAGAAGTTCCCACCCACTTCCCCACCCTGCAGCTAAGTTCATTGGTTAAGGCTACAGTGACGGGTAGGTTTATGATCAGTGTAAGCAATCAGTACTGTGATTGACATGAAAATAAATCTTATAAAAAAATCCAATAAAATCTTAAGAATTGGCTGCAGGGAGGAGTTTCCGCTGAACTGGTTTGGAGAAACCACGCTAATAAGAATGTGACGTATTTGGACATGGGCGTGGCTTCTGATGTCACACTTGGATGTGGGCCGGGTTGGATGTCTACCACAGGCTGCAGCGAGACGCTTCCCCTTTGAACAAATACCTCCCTTCCCAGCGTATTCTACACACATGATTAAGATTTTGTCAGACAAAACAAGATAAATGTTCATTATACCTGTATACCCCATTCAGCACTGAAAGGCATAGCTTAGTATTTTGTTTTTGGCTTTGCAGAATGCTAACGTCAAACTCCTTTGCGATTGGATGTTTGCATAGTTTCTGCCTCTGCAGAATGTTCCAAGGAATATTCCAGTTTTTGAGTTAATAATGATTTTAAGTTAAAGTAATTTAATGATTATTTCGAGATTATTTATGCTCAATGCTGTTAAATTTAGTCAGACTCTCCTAAACCCGCCTGTCATTCCCACCCTAATTGGATCATTACATTCGTTCATAAGTATATGGCATCATGTGTTGATGGAGCATCGTTCTGTGTATGTGTTATTTAGTAGGGTGTTGATGGGTGATGAATGTTTTTGCTTTACTGTGGATTAGGTGTTGATGTGTTTTGGTGGAGTATATAAGTATTTTTGTTCTGTGGATGTGGATGTGGAGTGGTGCAGGACAAGTGTGTGCATGTGTGTGTATGAGGAGTGTGGTTCCGCTTTATTTCCATCCTATTTTTTTTTAGAAAATCTCATCTATTCACACTCTATTTGGTATCTGAATGCACAGGATGAATCGTCAGTGAATCATTCTTTTGAAATGGTTCTTGTTTCAGGTGAACTGATTTAGCAATGCCCAAGCAACCAGGCGGCATGATATCTGATTACGATTTTTCTGATAAAAGTTGTAATTGCGATTAAAAATGTGGTTTTAAAAAGCACTAAATTTGCTGTGCTTATAGGGCTACACAATTTGGAATGTGTGTGATGATGGAGAGAAACCCATCTGTCGGCTTTGCCTCACTGATGCCCAGACAGAAGAGGGAAGCAGTTGCAATCTGTTGACCCTTGTTTGTTCTGAACTCTCACCCTTTTCTCATCTGTCTGCTTGGTGCCAGCTGGCCATCAGCTCATTTGATGGACATTTTTAAGCGAGCGGATAGACTGAGGTGTGTGATTGCAATAGATCTGCATTCATCTTGTCAGCATGCAGCCAATAAAATGGTGCGCAACAATTAGACAGCTGCAGACTGCTGTTTGTTCTGAATAAACTCATGGTAAAACAGTCAGGGATACAAAATCCATCTTTATTTCTGAAACCCAAAGAGGTTTTTTCATAACTTCATAACATCCCCAAAAAAAGCCTTCTTTTTCTCTGCATTTCTCCTCTTCTCTAGCTCGCTTCGTAACCTAATCGTCTAATAAACCTGGCATTGTATAATATGAATATTGTTGGCTCTTGACGGATTGCTTTGGTTCCTTTTGTTTGTCGTTTTAGGGGTAACACTATATTTCAATGGTCTACTTTAGACATTCTACTAACTACAAGTATCTTTTCAGACACATGTCAACTATCAGTCATTAGTGTATTAGTAGACTGTCTGCTTAATATCTGCTAACACTTTATTTTCATGGTCCCCAACAGACATTCTTCTAACTATAAGTAACTTTGCAAGTACATTTTCAACTTATTTTAACCTTACCTAACCCTAACCTAACAGTCTACTAATACACCAATGAGTGTTAGTTGACAAGTAGTTGTAAAGTTACTTGAAGTTAGTAGAATGTCTGAAGTGGACTATCAAATTAAAGTGTAACCGGATGTTTGATCATGTCTAAATATTTATTCAAATGCAAAACCTAAAAATAAGTAAGCAGTTATGACATGCATATTTGATAAAGAGCCATACAGGCACTTACCTACCAAACCATTGCATTACAAATGAAAAGTATTATTTTTTCTTGCCACAAAATGCATTGGAATTTAAAACCCTTTTAAATAACACACTAATTGTAATATAAATAATACAAAATATAATAATTATTTTAAGTGGTATTTTAAGTGGTCATTAATGGACCATAATTATTGCACAAATAGCATTTAGTACCAAAAGATCTCCTCAAAATATTAAATAAATATTATTGAACTAAAATATAGAACATTTATTAAATTGAAAAATAGTTAAGGTGTATTATATAAGGGTATTGTCTATCGTGCATAAATCCATTCAAATGCTTAGACAGCACTGGTTTGTTTGGAACTATTGAGAGCTCCATGAACCATGTGACCGTCAAATCATGTCGCTATTTTTTTCCAACGGCTTTGGCTTTAACTGGGGCGCTACAGCAATCCGTTATGCCATATTAAGTGCAGTATTTATTGAATGAATTTAGTATGACTTTGTTTCATATCAAAAGCAGGGTTGCCAATTTGGCATGAGATTCACTTAGGCAGAGTGAGAGTGTGAGACAGAGCCTGAAAGTGTGTGTCAACCAGTTGGCAACCCTGGTGCATAAATGTAAAAAAACTCAGGAAATTGTTCTTAATTAAGTGAATAGAAATCATTTTATTAGAAATATTAATGAAATAAATTGCAGACTTTGATAGCTGAGCACGCTTGGAGAAATTGTTGAGATCTTTTACACAAGAATATCTGGGAAGCAGAAGATTTCTGCAAAGATCACTATGTGCCTAGAAGAAGCAGTTGAGATATTAAAGAGATCGTATTCGTGATTTCTCTTTCCTCCGGGTCTCTTCCTCCGTGTCTTGCTCCTGTGCCAGACAGAAACTGTTAGACATATCTCAAGGTCCGGCTGTATAGTGACTGTAGTCATTTTAAAAATGAATAAATGAGCATTGAGAGGCATCTCATCCATTAGGAGGAGCAATTTGTCAACACGGTCCAGTCTCTCAGGACCTGTCGGAGGAAGATTATGTGGAAAGCGAGAGAGCTGGGCATCCCTGTTTGTGATTATCAGATGAGCTCTGAGTCCTGGAGCCTCTTCAGCCCAGTATCTGGGTCAGGCTGGAAGAATGTCTGAGGGTGGAATGACATCTCTCTCTTTCTCTCTGTCCCTATACGCCTTCTGCAATTTAAGCCATGAAATTCCCCCCAAAATATACGATAACTCAAGAATTGTCTTCCTTGCTCTTTCTCATTTGGCCTATTTTTCTCTCTCAGCTTTTCTCATATATTTCTGCATGTATTGTTTCTCTCTTAATCTCTTTTTCTCAGTATGCCTACAGTATCTCAGTCCTACTATAAAACTTTTGGTGTCCAGAAACTCTGAGAACTTCATATATTATGTGTGAGACTGACTTTTTCTGAAGGGGGAAGACATACAAGACAGTGATTGATTGACAGATCTGTCTAGGGGTGGGAGAAATTCTGCTGGTAGACACGATGAACGAGTACAAATGAAAAAAAATAAAATAATTATCATTATGGCGGTCACACTCACATGACGTCGCAGTGTTACATTGTCATGAAAGTTTGTCCTATTCAAGTATTTTAATCTGTTCAAGCACAATAAAACTCAAAAGTGATTGTATCTATCTATCTATCTATCTATCTATCTATCTATCTATCTATCTATCTATCTATCTATCTATCTATCTATCTATCTATCTATCTATCTATCTATCTATCTATCTATCTATCTATCTATCTATCCCTCCTTCCTTCCTTCCTTACATCCATCCATCCTTCCATCCTTCCTTCCATCCTTCCTTCCATCCATCCGTCCGTCCATCCATCCGTCCGTCCATCCATCCATCCATCCATCCATCCATCCTTCCTCCCTCCTTCCTTCCTTCCTTCCTTCCTTCCATCCATCCATCATCCATCCATCCTTGCTTACATCCATCATTCATCCATCTTTCCTTCCTTACATCCATCCATCTTTCCTTACATCTATCCATCCGTCCTTACATCCATCCTTCCTTCCTTACATCCATCCATCTTTCCTTACATCTATCCATCCATCCTTACATCCATCCTTACATCCATCCTTACATCCATCCTTACATCCATTCATCCTTACATCCATCCATTCTTCCTTCCATCCATCCATCCATCCATCCATCCATACATCCACACATCCATCCATACATCCATCCATCCATCACTGTTACGTAAATGCATATGTATAATGTGTGTTAGTTTTGTTTCATCTCTTACAAAAAATAGTCTTGTGGTACCATTGTACAGTGCTGATGTCAGATGGTAATGATTACCACATTCACGCACCATGGTATTTACATGGTCTTATCATGGTATGTCCAAAAAAAATTACGGTAACCATGATACATGTTCAAATATGATTGCTTTTTAGTACTGTTTTTAGGGATGGTAATACACTGCAATGAAATGTACTTTTCTATGGAAATTTGTCTTGGTAAATATACAAAAAATATTGTTGTTCTGCTTCCAATGCTATAAATTACACAGGGCTAGACTGGGGCAAAAATTCTGCCCTGGTCAAATCCAGTAAACAAGTGAATGTTTTGCTGTGGTTACTTCTGTGAAACACAAAAGATATTTTAGATACCCTTGACTTCTACTGCATGGAGAAAAAAATCTGCCAAAACACCATATTTGTACAGTGTTAATAACTGCAGGTGAGACTGATCCTGCTCTGATTTTGCACATGGGTGGCGGATGCACAGTTTTATCGGGTAGCGCTGTTTCGTCATATTTTTGGAGTATTTGCTTTTTGCAGTTTTGCTTGTGCTGCAATTTTAAAAAATGGTGTCTAATATGGGACTGTCCCTGTACATGCGATGACCACTGCTTCACACTGTATAGACTAATAAATAAAAAACTATATAAAACATTAAACGTGTAAAAAAACCAAAAAAACAACATCATAAATAAAATAAATATAAAACATTATAAGATTACATAACTGCTAATTGTAGTAAAAGGACTTGTACACCAAGAGAGTTGTGCAATAAAATTGTGTATGTTTGTGTGTGTACATCCTCCAGGTAAACCAACATATCTTCACATTGGAGAGGAGGTGGACGGTGTGGACATGCGGGCAGAGGTCGGACTGTTGACTCGCAACATTTTGATCAGAGGCGAGATGGAGCCAACCTGTTACGGCAACGATGCCTGCAAGTTCTTCTCCTTCGACACATTTGGTGGACATCTCAAGGTAATCTGACTCTCCTGTCATTGTATTGACTACCACCTACAGTTGCCTTTAATGCCTCCGTTTACTAGCTCATCTCAACATGGATGTTACAATTGAGAGAGTGAGTTATTGTAGTGATGGCACCCCTAGCCAGACATTAACACTCTGTCAAACAAGCAGAATGGACTTTTTTTTTTTTGGCTTTGGCTCCTGCAAAAGGCCTGTCAGTATCAGTGTGTGTGTGTGTGTGTGTGTACGTGATGGGGTGACTCAAGCAGCTGACCTCTCTAGTAATTGGCCCAGATCTGACTGTTCCTTTCCCCTCCTCACCTTCGCTGTCATGGAGAAGGTTGGCCCGTTTCTCCACTCATGAAGAAATTTCCACATGCAACAACTAGGCCATCCTGTCTTTCAAGTTGTGAAAAAAATACTTTTGACAAAAGCTACCTTGCAGTAATGATTTTAGAAGGGATAAATGTTAAAACATGTACAAAAAGTTCTGTTTTTTAAAGAATAGTACCGATAAAAAAAAATCTGTCATCATTTACTGAACCTCATGTCATTCTAAACGTATCGCAGTGGCAACGCAAGAAAAGCAAATAGAACCCATTATAATCAGTGATGCTGTCTACACTGGACGCGACACAACGCAACAAATTTGTTATATTTCTGATGTACTTCAAGCTCTCGCGCTATTTCTAACACATAGAACAAATGGATTTTCTTCATTTATGAGACAATGCTTCCCCGCCATTGACAGAATTTTCACTGTTGGAAGGGGTAGGGGGTACACATATTCTGAAAGGGTACTGAATCTCCAGTTCAAAACACGGGTGAAAAATAAGCAGAAACATGCAATAGCATATATAAGCAGATGCATATGTAAAATAACGCCATCACCAACATTAAACAGCATATAAATGAAAACTAACGTTACTGAATGAAATGTCGACCCAGGACGAGCTTTAGGACTGTGCAAGATTTAGGGGTGATGATGGACTCAGCTTTTGACGGAATGACAAATGACGGAATTTTCTCAGCTTTTGCTCAAGATTTTGCTTTTTTTAATGAAACATCCAGCGTATAGCGTCAGTTCTGGCAGGTCACGTTAGTCAAGTTTTCATCAGCTGACTGTCAGCCGATCACGTCTACCTATAGGAATACGATGCCTATTACAGCATGCATATATAAGCTCCTTCAGTATTATCAGCGCTATCGCGTTTCTCCAGAGCTCATTTACCCTCCTCCATCCCCAGCTCCTCCTCTCGTCAGTCAGGATTTGGTATTCTGATTCCCCTAAATCAGACTAAATTCCCGAATTAGGCTGTACATTTTAATATTGACATTAATGCTATCTGCAATACATCGTTGCTTCTGTTCTGTTTACCCCAGGGGGGTTTATCACTGCTCTCCCTGCTCTTATCCATGCTAGGCTGCATGGATGCGCAGGGAGTTCTTGCCCAGAACAGAACCATACCGCCAATATAAAATATATGCTAATAGTAAATCATTCATCTTTGATGATAGTGGTCCTGACAGAATTACCCACATTCAAGTGTTGATAAAAAAGAATGCATGAAGCTGTTCTTTCTTTTGATATATTGCATGTTCAGGTATTCATACAACAAAATATTCTGGGGGCCATGAAAGTTTTGTGAAAATGATCCAAAAAAAGAGTTAAATTAATAAAAATGTAAATTTTCACATGATATTCATGTGAATTTCTTTGCAACCATTCAGAAAAACTTAGCAACCAACCTGAAACCCACAGCAACTATCTAGCAATGTCCTAGTTACCAGCCAGAAGATCATAGCAAATGCTTAGCAACCATTCAGAACAGCTCAGCAACCGACCACCTAGCAGCCATCTAGCAACATCCTATTAACCAGCCAGAATGCCCTTGCAACTGCTTTGCAACCACACAACCAGGAAGGTGACCCTAAAAACATCATAATAACCAGCCAGGTGACGCTAGCAACTGACTAGCAACCAACCAGAAGATTAGCACAATGTTGGTGTCTCTTTTCCATACAGTGAGAGTAGTAGAGTGACCATGGTCTCATAAATTATTTTTTTTAATATATTTGAGTGTTGGAATGAGTTCAGCAAATTAACTAAAGCTGTAACTGTGCTTTTAAAGGGTCAGCCAGGGTAAACATATCAGTCAAAAATGCTCTTCATTTACACACCCATTCGAAAACATGTTCCGTCTTCTTGTTTAGAGCAATGAACCCACTGACACACTTAACATCTGACCGGACGATTTGGGGTTGTGTTTATGGTCTTCAACCACAAGGGAGGTCATAAAAACCGCCTTCCAAAGCCATGCTGTCACATTCTTATGATATTTGCCAGGCAGCTAATCTAATTTATGAAACATTTAGAGAAATATCAGGCTGGGGTGAAACCGTACATTTGGCTGTCCAAAGGATGAAAGACATTAATTGGAGCCAAAGTTTGCCACCTTCCCCTGGGAAATGTCAAATCATCTTAGTTTCACTTGGATTCTTCTGCTTCGCAGAGATATGACGTGCAACATATTTCACGTTCTTTGACTTGAAACGATCTGATGTAGGTCACAAAAAAGGCAGCCATGAAATCTGAAAGCGAACGTTCTGCCAGACTTGAGAGAACGAGAGAAGAGAGGAAATCAATCTAGATGACACCTTTAACTTCCTGCCCGTGCACATATTCACACATATACTGGCATGCACGTCTCCAGTCTTTTTCTCAAAGTGTGATATTTACATTTCTCACTTTTGACATTCTTTCATCTATATTCACAAGTTTCAGATTTCAGATTTCCATAGTAACTTGTGTAGACCCCATGACCACTTGTGATCGGATCACCCATGATGGATATTAATATCATTGTCCATTAAAGTCAGAAATAGCTTAAAGTAGAGCTACACAATTCTGGACAGATTGAGAGAACCATGATTTTTTAATTTCTATTTTTTTTTATACAGAGATCATGACTCTGAACAGATAACAAAAACAAATATAGCATAATTCTGACAAAATGCTAATTACTGCAGTCTATTTAAAATGTTTAATCTGAATTATTTTTGAAAAAAACACTCCAAGAGTTGTCATGTACTATTAAGATTTTATGTTTATTATTTCAATAATTTAACAGTATTTTTCTTAATTGTCACATGACATGCATAAAATATATATATTTTTTTAGGATATGAATATCATACCTGAAATAGCACAAAGGAATGTAATTTTCCTGTCTCTGTGTTTTTTCTTCAGGTGGAGCGAGGTTTCCGTGCGGTGCATATGGAAGGGGTGGAGTTGAAGCACATGGGGCAGCAGTCAATGGGTCACTACCCTGTCCACTTCCATATGAATGGGGACGTGGATGACAAGGGAGGCTACGACCCACCTACTTACGTGAAAGACCTGTCCATTCATCACTCCTTCTCCCGATGTGTCACCGTTCATGGATCCAACGGGCTGCTGGTGAGTTTCAGGCACAGAAGCCAGAAGTTGTGTGTGCTTAAAAACATCCATAATGAGTCTATGCTATAAAATACATAGAATGGTATCTTTAGTCTTTTGTTTCTCTTTATTTATGAACAAAGGCCAGTGGAATTTGTTCCCTCAGTTTTCACACAACATTGCCATAGAATTACGTGTACTTAATTTGACTTTTTTTTTAAGCATAAACTAAACGAATGCAAAAATCTAGAGAGAGGTTAAGAAAAGAAAATGCCAGTGGGGTAAGAAAAATATCAGGACGTAGTTTAAGAACGCTTTGTCCTCTTTGGACCTTTTTATAAGATTGTTAAAGCATTATATATTTGTGCAAATCATTTTAGGGCAGACTGCTTCACAAACAATGGTCAGTTCAGTGCTGGATTTGCACAAAAGTTGTTTCTGAAAGATTTTTAGATTAACATGACGGTACATGCTAGGCAATGAGTTGAATCAACTTAATTCCACAACAAAAATGTATCCAGTAACCATTCAGAATCTTCCAGTTGTAACCTCTTCCTGAGTCTCTCCATCAGTGCCCGACTCCAGGTTGGAACATGTAAGGCTGAACACCGCTACTGACAATTTCTGACATTTTGGCTGCGTGACATTCTCCAGTTTTGTTGTTGCCAGTGCAGGCCCCACCCTTTTCTTAAAACGGGGCGGGGAGCAGCAACTAATTTGCATTTAAAGGGACACACACAAAAATGCTGTGTTTTTGCTCACACCCAAATAGGCGCATACTTGACAAGCTATAATAAATGATCTGTGGGGACACATTCTGGGAACACCAGAGACTTATATCTTGTGAAAAGGGGCATAATAGGTCCCATTTAAAAGAAGAAAGCCTGTAAAAGGTCTACAACATGCTTAATGTCGTTACCATAAAATTAGAAGACTGATACACAATATTTACTCAAAATTCTCTAAAACATTGAAAACAGAAAAGGATTATTGTCTGTTGACAAGGTTGATGGATGAATTTGGAATTGAGATAAAGAACTAATACTTGTGTTTATTCAGGGATTCCCAAACTTAATCAAATATTTGCTTTAAGCACCCTGAGATTTTACATTACTGCTTCAATAATTAAAAAAACATATTTGCATGTTCACGGTTCTCTAATATTATTTAATGGTCATGTGACATGCAAAGTAAAAGTAAGTGTTTTTATCGTTTTTATTTTATGAATATAATTTTATCATTTATCATTTTTGATTATTTTTTATATATATTTTTTTAAACAAGGGGTTGATGAAAAGTTAATCATTAATAAAATGTTATTTTATTAATATCATTATTGTGTTAGGCTAGCATGAATATTGGTGCATGTGGTGATCTCAATTTGGGAAAACATTTTTGATTAATTAAGTCTTTGAAAACTGCTAATGTCTTAATTAGTATTTTTAATATGTGTAAATATCCTTGAAAGACACAACATTTTTATTTTCTATAAATATCAAAAATCCTTGAAACAATATTTACTTGAGAAGCAAAATTTATATTTTGTATAAATTCTTAAAATGAGATACATTTACCTGAAGCAATAACAAAAAAATGGATACATTTTCTTGAGGAGAAAACAAAATAATAAGACTTTGGGGATTATTTGAGAATAGATCTTGAGTAAAGTTTTCGTACTCCTTGACAAATATTTTTTTTCTTTTTGTTTTAGGCATAGACTAAACAAATGCAAAATATAGTGAGGATTTTGCTAGTGAGGTAAGCAAAATAATTAACAGTAATGGTGAATACCTGGAAGGATAGTTTAAGACAGGATAAAAAAGAAAGACTGAAAAGATTAGGTCTACAGTATGTTCAATGCATTGACTGCGCCTCCATTCTTAGTGATCTCTAGCTGTCCATCTGCTGTCTAATCTTGATTAACAGGCCACACATCTTCACTCTTTGCAAGGCTCAAACTGAAGTTTTAAGGATGGAAAACAGGATAGTCAGGAAACTGAACCTTGTTGTCACTAAACAGAGTGACTTTAAATAGCGATGTTCAATAAAGCAGTGCCTCTACTACTTTTGCCTATAGTTAGGGTTACTCTAGGATGTTAATAGAGAGGCACCTCAGCTGACACTAACCTAATTGACAAACTAGGCTTTGATTCACACTTGCATTATATGTACTAGGTCTTTTGCAGATATTGATGCCCTCCGGCAGATTTTTTAGTTTTGTTTATATCATGGGGAGAAGCATTGAGCTGAAAAGGGTACCTGGCTTCTTTTGTCTCTAACAAGTTAAATGAACTATGGATTGTCAGAGCTCAACAGAACAGAAATGTGGATCTGCTATTTATTGCATAGCAGTCTGCCCTTGGCTTTTCTAAAAAGCGTTCTTTATTTTCTTCACAGAAGACAAGGTGAAAGGTTACTGTACAATGAAGCCCCCTTATTTGTTTGTGAAAGCAAGCTGCGATTTTATTTTGGAGCCAGCGAGGGTTGGGGGGTGGCATCCCAACCTCAGAGCTCTGACGGGAATAACTTTTTGACAAGGGTTGCTTCTAATGCGTTTAACAAGGCTAAATGTTATTTTGCCCAGCGGTAGTTGTATCACACACTGAGGTAGTTTACAATTCACCTATTTCTTTGAAAGGATTAATGGAATTGCTTTCAGTCCCAAAAATCATGTTTGTTTGCCAACTCACACTGAGCGGATGATGTTTCTATCAGGGTTGTATGTGGTGGCAAAAAGTGCAGCATTTCAGCTTAACCTGATGCTGTTACAAATGTTCATTCACAGCAGGACTTTGAAAATAGAAGAGAGCTGACATCTTTTAGGGAAACATATTTTTGTTCATTTGTTGATTACCATGAGAATTACATGAAGGAATGGAAAATATGAGAATGTTATCATAATTTACTCACTCTCATCATGTCCTTTCAAACAAATATTTTTCTTTGAAATTAAATATTAAATATTTGTGTATACAGTAATATCATATATACTGTATTGCATGAATGGCGCATTTTCTAGACTTAAATTCAGTCAATAGGAAGGTTAGCTTCATAACTCTTAAATTATAGAGGAAAAGACTACTATAGATACAGTAATATTACCACTTTAATCGTATCTCACATAAAATATTGCAGATTTTCATATCACATACTTCATGGATGGATGGATGGATAAAGCAAATGCGCTCGTGCCCATCTGTTCGCTCGTGTTCAGGCGCATTGTTGCCACGTTGCTATTTTGAGGCAACTGAAATCGACTGCGCTTTTGACCAACAAACACCTGGTCTAAAGTCAATAGTGCAGTATTTTTTTGTGTTATTTAAAGGGCGTATTAGTAATATGTGCCTATAGGCAGATTCACAACACATGTACACTCTGCTTATTACACACACAGGTACCCGCAGCAGCACACAAAACATTTTAAATATTAAAAATAAAAGGATTCTTCTCTGGAGAAGCGTTCAGTCTTTCCGCTCGCAAATTCCGCCATGGCCTAAGTAGGTGGCTTTTAAAGGGAATGGGAGATGAGACTCTGATTGGTTTATTGCACGTTTACAACCAAGACACACCCATGGCTCATTAAGAGACTAGGTTAAAACCCTTTTTGACCATGCGCCTGGCACGCCAATCGCTTTTTCCCTTGTTAAACTAGCAAAAGTAGATTCGGATACGCCCTAAGCGCACCTGCACCATGCGCTTCAGACCATGCACTTAGATTGTTAAAAAAAAAAAAAAAAAAACTGTTTTTTACTCTGGTTCATTTCAAGAGTAAATGATAAGGTATTCTTTTACTTGGTTTTCACTCTTCTTTATGTGAAGTTTTCATTATTTGTCCTCAGGAATTAAGTATCTAGGATTTCGTTTTCCAATGTTAACAATTGCTAAAAGCCTCATCTTTTGTCTTCTGGTGTTCTCAATTTCCTGGTAGGTGAAAGATGTTGTCGGCTATGATGCTTTAGGACATTGTTTCTTCACTGAGGACGGACCGGAGGAGAGGAACACGTTCGATCATTGTCTGGGTCTTCTGGTGAAGGCCAGCACACTGCTACCCTCCGACAGAGACAGCAAGATGTGCCGTGACATAACCAATGGAGCTTTTCCTGGATACGTGGCCAAACCACGCCAGGACTGCAGGTATAAATCACACTGACCAGAGGATGGTGTAGATGAAGTATCTCAGGAAACTAAGAGCATCAAAGATATCACATCCTAAAATCAAAAGAAAGAATCACAGCATTTTATTTGGCTTTAAGAATATAATTGAGCAACTAAACTCGATTACTAGCTGACCATTGTGACTCATCCCATTCTTTGGTTTACTTTGTTCTTTTATCTTTACTATCAAAGTAGCTGCCGTATAAAATGTTAATTGTTTATCATATCGCTGTTCAAATTGCATTTCCTATATTTGCCAAATTAATCGCAAAACTGTATGGCTGTCTAAGCATCATTAAGAGATGTAGCCATAATCATTATTCTAGCTACATTCTGTTGCCTCATTCCTCTAACAAACCCTTTTTTATTTGTTTTCTCAAACTTGCTGGTATTCTTTAATCAAGGCTTCCTCTTAAGAAAGCAACTACACAACATGCGGTCGCACTGATGATAGTTTCCGCCCGCTCTCATTATTGTTTAATGATTTTTATCCTTAGATGCACTCGCATTCTTCGAACCTCGGATAAGCTTTGCTAATTAAAATAACAACTACCACATTAAGAAACCCTGCTAAACTCTGGCTGCGAAACTGTCTGGGTTGGGAAAGCTGGGGTTGGGTGTTGACAGTAAATATTTTTAATCTGAATCGCAGAGCTGCGAGAGCTGGGAATTGCTTTGAAGTGTGGTTAAGTGTGGAGCGATATGGTGAGGTTAATACTTATGGAATTGAATCCTTAATTTTTGACGATCTGTAGTTGCAGGTCTTAAAAATTGTACCAATGTGACACAAACACATAAACAGGCAACAGATGCATGTGACTTTTTTTCCCCAGAGAGCTGTTTATCTTCATACAAACACCTTGTCTGTGCATTTAGAATTTAGACCAGTTCCATGTAGCATGTGGAATGAACTGGCTTCCAAAGCATTGAGGCATTAAAATGCATTAAATTGCTAATTGCTCTCATATATATTGCATGACCATTGCACCTTTTAGATTGCAATTCAGTCATTAGGGAGGTTAAAGCTTTGCATCTCTTAAATTATAGAAGAGACTGCCATTGATGCTGTAATTATCGCTTTAGTCGTATGTGATTAAGACGCATATTGAAATTTTACTGGAAGATTTTTATATAACATCCATCATAGATAGATTGATAGATGGATGGATGGATGGATGGATGGATGGATGGATGGATGGATGGATGGATGGATGGATGGATGGATGGACGGACGGACGGACGGACGGACAGACAGACAGGCAGACGGACAGATGGACCGATATAGATAGACAGACAGTAGAGCCAATAATAATCTGTTGGAGATGAGGTTAAGAATGGACATGTGGTAAATGTCAGCCAAGTTTGTTTATGCTTGTGACAGCAGAAATGGGCAGCAATAAGACACCATACAATCTAATAAGTGTCTTTCTTAATCTCTCTCTCTCTCTCTCTCTCTCTCTCTCTCTCTCTCTCTCTCTCTCTCTCTCTCTCTCTCTCTCTCTCTCTCTCTCTCTTTCTCTCTCTCTCTCTCAGCGCCACCTCCACCTTCTGGATGGCTAACCCGAATAACAATCTCATCAACTGTGCCGCGGCCGGATCCGAGGTTAGTCTCGTTACCACGGCGATGGCTCTGATTAATGGTGTCAAGCTATCTTTGTGGCTCCTTTCCACCTACAATGCTAATTTGTGATGGATCATACAGCAGCATGTGTTGGTTAGCTGTGGATATTTTTTATATACCGCTGTGAGCTTGTTCTCTATGTGTTTTGTGTCATTAGGATGGCCATTAGCACTGTCTGTGTGTGTGTGTGTGTGTGTGTGTGTGTGTGTGTGTGTGTGTGGCCTTGCAGGAAACAGGATTCTGGTTCATTTTCCACCACGTCCCCACCGGTCCATCAGAGGGCATGTATTCCCCCGGCAAGTCCGAACATACACCCATGGGGCTGTTCATTAATAACAGAGCTCACTCCAATTACAGGGTGAGTGTGTGTGCATGTGCTGTAGGTGCGTGTCATTGTGAATGAAAGTGGGCCACGGCACCAGGGATATAGGTGCCGCTAGCGCCACTCTCTGTACACCATTAAAAGCCCGATGCTTGAGATTGATGATCTTGTTGTTTGAAAAAAGCAAGCAGGCGAACGTTTTTCTCTCGCTCTCCTGTGGTAATCTATGGCATCATTCTCAGTGTGGCCACCGTAATTGAAATATAATTCATTTTGAGCTGCTAGCTACTTAGCTCTTTAATAAAACATGATTTAAGGGTTAGGGAATCCAGGGGTTGGTGTCTTTGTGCTGAAACACAGTACCATCCTCTGCGTGAAGGCATGTATGGCGTTGCACAGGGCAACTTATCTTTATGACGGCAAGGTTTTACAATGAGAAAAAAGTTTTTTTTTGTTTTTTTTTTAAATCACTGTTTTCTATTTGAATATATTTTAAAATGCAATTTATTCCTGTGATGCAAAGCTGAATTTTTTTCTTCGATCACATGATCCTTCAGAAATCATTCTAATATGATGATTTGCTGCTCAAGAAACATTTCTGATTATTATCAATATTGAAAACCGTTGTGCTGATTAATACTTTTGTGAAAAGATTATTATTTTCATGTTTTGATTAACAGTATTTATTTAAATTTATTTTTACATAATTATTTTGTTACTTTTTGTAATTATATTTTAACTTTTGATCAATTGAATGCATACTTGCTGAATAAAATTATTACTTTCTTTTTTTACTGACCCCAGACTCTTGAACGATAGTGTGTAAGGGAAAGTGTGTGTGCATTAGATTTTTGCCTTCATTAGATAGTTTTAAATAGATCTGTGGTGTGATAAAATAATTTGTAAAAGTACAAATATTGTATATAGTCTCTTAATTAACATGTGCTCATAAAATCTGCATGGTAATTCTAGAAGAGTGAGCAAAAGGCTGTATAATTTGAGTTGGAGAGTATGTTACTCTGTAGGATGTCAACAACTCTGTTAGGTTTAAATAAAGCACTGATGAATGAGGTCATGTTTTTCATGTTTTGCTGTTTATGTGTCTTTGTAGGCGGGGATGATCCTTGACAATGGAGTGAAGACGACCGAGGCTAATGCGAAGGACAAGAGACCCTACCTCTCCCTCGTAGGAGCTAGGTTAGCATTTACAATTTCTCACTCCTACTGAAACACTGGGTTTGGATGCTTTTGTGCTGGTATCTTAAAGGAATGAAATTTCTTTGTCTTTTACTCACCCACATGGCTACTTTTTTCAAACAATACAAATAAAACAGGACTGAGGCTGTCAAGTTCTGAAAACCCACAAAAGATTAATAGAAATAGTATAAATGACTGGTGCTCTTTATCGCAAGTCTTCTGAAGCCAATATACAACAACTTTAGCAGCCGTAAACACCATGCTGCCAGTTGTCCAGCACATCAACAGAACCAGATCCAGCCTGGACCATTGTTCCTTCTTTGGCAGGTACGGCCCACACCAGGACGCAGACCCCTTTAAACCAAGAGTTCCTGCTCTAGTCCACCATTTTGTGGCCTACAAGAACCAGGACCATGGTGCATGGCTGAGAGGGGGAGACGTGTGGCTGGATGATTGCCAGTAAGCATTTTGATTCTTGAAGTGACATGCCCTCAAGTTAGAAAATCCTAAATTTCCCACTGGTAGTTATGCCACTGTGGCCATCTTCTGTCTATTGTTTATTTTATTTTATTTTTAATTTATTTATTTATTAATTATTTTATTTTATTAATGCCATTTGGCCATCTTTTTAGCAGCCTATTTCATTTGATCAATCCTATCTAGATAAGGAGTTAACATGAGCAGTTAAATGTCTAGCTTTTTTGTATGATGAAACTGAATAATCACTAAACCTCAACATATATGAAATATCACTTACTAAATGCAACATCCACTGAAGGCCTTCATTTAAATAGATTATTTAAATGCAATATATATATATATATATATATATATATATATTTGAAAATATATATATATATATATATATATATATATATATATATATATATATATATGCTTGTCTCCTAACATAGCTTCAGTAAAATAGCTTTAGACAAGGCAAATATACTCTACTTCTATTTTGCGTCTCTGACACAGACTTATGACTTCAATCATGCGTGTGAGTCCGTTGTGATTGCCTGCGCTCTAGAATCCGATGAGTGTTATTGCAGTGTGCATGGCATGTGGTCAGCACTGACGTATCCCTTCATCTTAATTGCACGCAGGTTCGCTGATAATGGAATTGGCCTGACTCTCGCCAGGTAAACCTGCTAATCACCATTTTCCCTTTATTCTATTATTTTCTTTGCACACATTTCAGCAGTCTAAAAATGAAATGTTCATATTTGCTGAATTCATTATAGCACAGGGCATAGTGCCTGTAATTGGAAAATGCCTTATATGGGGTGGCTTCCTAAGATCTAGTAAAGGAGTTGGGGCTTTTGTGGGAATGTGAAAGTAATTTATTGTTGGGAACTGGTTATTCTCAAAAGGTGTGGATTCGCACAAAAAATGCTCTGACTTTGTGCTTCTGTGTTTGCATAGTGGCGGAACATTCCCGGATGACGACGGCTCCCGTCAAGAGGTGAAGAACTCTCTGTTTGTGGGAGAGAGCGGGAACAGAGGGATGCCCGACCTGAACGATCAATCCTGGGGACCGGGCGGCCCCGATCATCTCGGCAGATCTCTACCGAGAGGAGTGTGAGTGCTGCGAACATCATTTTTCATTTATCTTGCTATTGTACAACAAAACACAGTTTAAAAGTGTTGTGAGTGGTGTGGAAGTGTGCACCAAGGTTTCCAGGGAAGCATTTTTTTTTCAATTTGGTGGCCTTGCAAAGAGAAAAATGACTGCGACCTTGGTTTTGACTTTGACCTATTAATGACCACATTTTTCCCAGAAAATCTTTAAGGTGCTGTGAGCCATTTTCGTGGGGGAAAAAATGCCCATTATTTGTCAGATATTAGGTGTCCTGAAATATCGCAGCAATTTCTCGGCCTGGTAAACTGCAAGAATTGTTTTTAAAACATCTGTAGTCACCTAAAAATAATAGTGAGAGTGATAGTTCGTTCAGCAACTTTAGTTGTCCACAGGCTTAAGTATGTTGTCAGTATGAATCTACATTTGCAACCAATTTACTTCCGTTATATGTCACTTATATGCAAGATATTCAAATTACAAAAATGTAGGTTTGATTTTATCCATCAGGAATTGTTTGGATGTGAATAATGGAATGACATGGGTTGAAATATAAGGCGACATAGTAACGTCAGTCAAAAAGGAAGAGTGTGTACTGTTTTTCTTTGAAAGATGATGATGAATATGTATTAAGAAAGTTTGATATCGTGTAGTTCCTGCACCATTTGCGGTAAACCAAATATAGCTGCAAGCCACAATTAGTGGAATCCAGCCGGTATAGGAAACTGTAAAGATGAAATATGCTTAGTGAGTTCTGTGTTTACATTTGGGGAAAAATCAATCCAAAGTTCCAGGTTTTACTTTGTTTTCTCTCACATCTTAGAGCAATTTATCACTATACTCTTTACACCTGACAGGGCTTGAGGATTTCATGAGCTTGACTTTCATCCGTAATACTGCAGCTCAACACCTGTCACTTTATATTCCTTGTCCGCTGCTCCCTTAGAAAATGCTAGATTTTGCATGGATGTGTACAAAAAGTGAATGATAAGACACATTTATCACTGACAAATGCCATCATTATTGCATCCATGAGAGTCAAACAGAAAATATCTCTCTTATGTCTCTGTCTCTCTCTCTTTGAAAACTGTGTGCGTTCTTCAAACTTTAGCATTCTTCTTTTAGAAAGAACTTTAATTGGACACTTCAACCATCACTGTCATTTGAATTTGCTTTCTTAAAAGAAGAGCCGTTTGTAAAAAAGGATCTACTTTTTGAAGGTAAAGTGTGCAATATCTGCACCACTAGTGGCAGCAAACAGAATTACAAAACCAATGACTGTTTTCAAACCAGATTGCAATTTTGTGACATTAATGGTTCAGAAATTCAATTGCATGGACAATCTTGCATTTTAATGTTTACATTTAAAAAATATGCATCTTTTTCAATTTTGCAAACTTACTCAGGCTTTCCAAAGATGGCACATCTCCACTGAATAATAATAATAATAATAATAATAATAATAATAATAATAATAATAAAAACTTACAGGGCAAAACTTATGGGCAAATTTGTTACCCATTAGAAGGGCTATGAAATTTTAAGTCTGTAGCTCAAACAGGGTAGCTGGGCGGGTATTTAGAATTTTAAAAATGTAACTGCTAGTTGCTTGGCAACCATACATCCCATCCATCCCAAATTGACATAAAATGCAATTAACCCCAGACCCTTCATGCATGGAAAATTTGGTGAGTTTCCACCACTGGGACAGAAAGTTGAAGAAGAAAAAAATAATAAGAGGAAAAGCAGTACGCTTTATTCCTTATGACTGTTTCCAAGAAAAATGTATAAAAATAACATTCTCAATCATGTTACCTCAAGGTGATTCTATGTAGTGCAACTAATTTCATAGAAAATAAAATTCAGTTTTTTCTCTGTCCATATTTGAAGTTGTTCACTGTCCATTACATTACATTGACCAAATGTCCCATCACGGGTGTATTTTGATGAGTGCAAACCGGTTCAGTGGTGTCATCGCCCCTTTGTCCTGCAGGAACTTCCCTATCCGTGGAATGCAAATCTACGACGGGCCGATCAACGTCCAGAACTGCACTTTCCGCAAATTCATAGCTCTTGACGGACGACATACCAGCGCTTTCGGTTTCCGCCTGAACAACTCCTGGCAGAGCTGCCCAAACAACAACGTCACTGACATCACCTTCGATGATGTGCCGGTAAGTGTCATCCCTCGAGTGATGTCGGGTATCATCCAGATCTCTGTGGACCTTTGTGAGCCCTGTGACAAAATATATGTCAGCGCTCTTTGTGCGGCTTAATAAAAGTGGATGGGGTCACTGTCTCTGAGCTATTTCAGGAACTCTGATTGATTTTGTGGAGGATGTCAAAGAGGATTATAACATTTCAGAGTGTCTTCTAGCTGACAGAGGTTAGGTCCCCTAGTTATAATCACCTCTCTCCCACCCTCATGTCACTTCCAATAGTCAGATATGAGGCTTCATTTATGTTGCAAGGTCTAAAGCACAGATCTGATTAGGATCATGTGGCGGTACATACTGTACAACAGTAGAAACGTTGACCATTGTTTATTATGATATATTTGTATCTATTTCCATGTGAAATCAACTAAGAAACATGAAACAAAAAACAAGGCAAGGCATAAAAGAACTAACAGAAATGTAACAAAGTGGAGTTTAGTTGTAGGTTGCAACAGTGATAAAGAATTGAACAGTTGTGCAGCCACTGATGTGAGTATAAATATTTAGTAACAGCTTTGAACATGGCACATCCAATCAGAATTCAGAGTCATAAATATTAATAGATAATATTACGTTAATATTGTTTAACTTTTCTATGTTTTGCAGCGTTTAATTACGCAAAAATAAAGTTATCTACAATACAATACCACAAATTTGTGATCAGTAAGATATTTTTTAAAGAAATTAATACTTTAATATTTAGCAAGGATGCATTTAATTGATTGTAAAGACATTTATAATGTTACAAAAGATTTCTATTTCAAATAATCGTTATGCACAGAAATATACATATTGACAATTGTAAGAAAATCAGCATATTAGAATGATTTCTGAAGGGTCATATGACACTGAAGACTGGAGTAATGTGTATACAAAAATGTATTTCAGACCTTGTGTAAAATATTCTTAATTAGGAGGAGATGAGTGCTTAAATGTAGGTTGGATTTGTGTCATATTTAGAACCATGTTTGTTAGTGGTCAGAATCAGATGCAAACAAAACTGTTACAAGATTTGATCTGTGACAGCCCCTGGTTTAAAAATACAGTTGGTGGCTTAATAAAAAATTATTTTTGTCAGTTATAAATAGTGTCCTAATTTCCCTTGTCTCCATTTGTGGCTCTAGATCACCTCGCGTGTATTCTTTGGTGAACCGGGTCCCTGGTTTAACAAGATGGAGATGGATGGCGACAAGACAACCATTTTCCATGACATCGATGGCTCGGTGAGCGAATACCCGGGCGCTTTCCTAGTCAAAGAGGACAACTGGCTCCTGAGACACCCCGACTGCATTGACATCCCCGACTGGAGAGCTGCCATCTGCAGCGGGCACTACGCCCAGGTTAGTCCAACCCAGAGCCATCCACACCCTCCTGTTATTCCCATGTTTAGTGTCAGCAGTCTTCATTCGGGCAGTCTGTACACAAGCATCTATCCGCAAACAGCAATGTTTCCAGAGCAGCACCTTGTTTGTTTGGTACATTCCAAGAAATGAAAAAGCCAGACACCTTGTTAGCCTTCTTTGAAATTCCTGTTCAGAGACAAAGGCAATCAATCTGTCAAACATGCTTTTTCACACGCACTTAAATTCTGTGCAAAATATTCTGCCCCCCTCCAGATTTACATCCAGACCCGAATCCCAGCCAACCTTAACATGAAGATGGTGAAGGATGAGTATCCAGACAAGCCTCTGGAGCTGGTTGGTGCTCTGGGAAAGAGGAACCACTACCAGCAGTTTCAGCCTGTGATCATGCTGGGAAAAGGCTACACCATGCACTGGGACCAAGCGGCTCCTGCTGAGGTCACTGTCTGGCTTATCAACTTCAATAGGTCAGTGAGTGATCAACTCCATTGACTATGCAATAGTCTTGATAGTTTTCACTCAGGTTCAAGCTTTTTTGTTGACAGAATTTCACAATTAATACCTGTTGCTATATATGGTGTGTGTGTGTGTATGTGTGTGTGTGTGTGTGTGTGTGTGTACTTCAATATGGCAACCTATATTCAGAGACAACTATAAGAATGCCATTAGTTCACAACATTCGACCAGCCCAACAGCAACATTTGCTCAACCAATGCAGTGAGTTTGGGGGCGGGACATTCTCTTTGTCCAACCAATGGCAGATGAGAGGAGTGCTTAGGATGCCAGCCAATTTTTTTGTCATCTGGATGTTTATATTAGTCCGTTGTGTGTACATGCAGCCTAACAGACTACTCTCTGTGTCATAAATTATAATTAAACCACAATTTAACAAGAAACCGAGGAAACTACTAACTGCTCTTGGCTGGATAACTTTAATAGCTGTAAAAAGCCCTCTAGAATCAATCATGAACACAAATTTAGGGCGAAAAAAAAAAAAAAAAAAACAGTTCAGCTGATTATAATAAATTACTGTCAGTCAAACTCCAACAGCATCTCTATTAATTTATCATATTATAAGTCTTTCACAGTCATCAAATTAATTAACTGTGGATGTGATTCCTTCAGTATTAGTCTAATTTTTATGTTTACTTGAATATTTCAAGCACTGTTTGCTTAATTTGTTTCTTTGTATTATCATTTATATCTTGCTTGTAAATTGTTTCTTTGTTCTGCTTGTCTTGAAATTACTTGTAAGAACATCAAGCAGTTACTTAATTAAGGAACAATTAAGAGCTGCATACAGTTGTTGTTTTTAAATTGTTGATATTTACATTAATAATTTACACTCACATCCAGTATCTCATGAACAGATCAGAATAAAAAAAAAAAACGTTAAAGAGAGAGATCTGCACACCTTTGTTTTTCCCATTTATAGATTAAAATAGCAACACTCATAACAGTGATTATAAATTATATTCAATAAATAAAATGCACATCCTATTGAATCCTGACCCTCTGAACTAGAACTATGGCGCCCTCTAGTGATTGAAAATACTAATATATATATATACATATATATATACACTACCACATACAGTCAGGTCCATAAATATTGGGACATCGACACAATTCTAATCTTTTTGGGTCTATACACCACCACAATGGATTTGAAATGAAACGAACAAGATGTGCTTTAACTGCAGACTTTTAGCTTTAATTCGAGGGTATTTACATCCAAATCAGGTGAACGGTGTAGGAATTACAACAGTTTGTATATGTGCCTGCCACTTGTTAAGAAAGAACGCACTATTGTCCCAATATTTATGGACCTGACTGTATCTGTCAAACTACCGTTACCGTTCTTTATTCATTACAGCAGTGTTGTTGCTTCTTTTACAGAAATGACTGGATAAATGTGGGCATCTGCTATCCAAAAGGCACAGCGTTCACCATAATCTCCGACATCCACAACCGCCTCACCAAAGAGACAAGGAAGACTGGGGTGTTCATGAGGACCACTCAGAGAGAAAAGTTGGGCGACTCTCACCAGACAAGAGGACATTACTACTGGGAGGAGGACACTGGGTAAGAGCAGATGTGCTCTCAATTTACACATGCTGGGTTTATAGTTCCTGTATGATCTGCACTCGTGTTTGCAACTTCAGGTCTGGTGGTAGTGAATATAAATATATATATATATATATATATATATATATATATATATATATGCCCTTATATAAATGGCCTTTTACAATTTTTAATGAAAAGAATAGTTGAGAGAAGACAAGAAATGATGCAGAGAAGTAAGGGAACAGAATCAGGAAAGGACACGACATAGACTCAGTGTTGGCACATCATGTGCACTATATGCTTGGTCACTAAATCCAATACTGTGGAATTTA
Organism: Paracanthobrama guichenoti; assembly: GCA_018749465.1. Lineage (NCBI taxonomy): Eukaryota > Metazoa > Chordata > Actinopteri > Cypriniformes > Gobionidae > Paracanthobrama > Paracanthobrama guichenoti. The sequence goes on along the minus strand of CM031949.1, from coordinate 9,351,894 downwards.
ATCAGTATATACATTTAAAAATTAAAATTTAACTGAATAATTTGGAACTCCCAACTGCCCGAAGCTTATATTAATATTATTTTATAATTTGAATAGATCATTGTATGCATCAATTTGTATTATTATTAATTTAAATAAATTGTATATATATATATATATATATATATATATATATATATATATATATATATATATATATATATATATATATATATACACACTGTATATACTACCAGTCAATAGTCAATAGTGTGGAATCATTAAGATTTTTTAATGTTAAAGTCTCTTCCGCTCACCAATGCAAAAATTGTGTTATATTACAATTAAAAAATTTTTTTTCCTGTTTTAATATACTTTAAAATATAATTTATTCATAAGATGACAAAGCTGAATTTTACAGCAGCCTTTAGAAATACTGTGATTAATCTCATAATGTTTTGTAAGTAATACATGTCTCTCTTGCATGTGTGTGTGTGTGGTCCTGGTAAACGCTACATTATGGCCCACAAAGATGGCAATATCCAAAATCCTTGTTCTTGTGGGGACATTTTTTGGTCCCCTTAAGAAAAAACAGCTCATAAAACAAACTAAGTCGTGTGCGTGTGTGTGCGTGAACTGATCACATCTAAGTGACTCTTAATGTTTCAATCAGTTTTTAAAAATCTCAGAACAGAATGAATCTATTATAATGTCAAATTGAATAAATGTTAATGCCGTTAAAAAAAGGACATAAAATGTATTAAATGTGTTTTTCTATTGCCAGGTCTAATAAAAATCATACTGAACAAAGTAGTAGTAATTATAAGACATCTGTGTTATGATAGAGGATGAAAATATAGCTGTTCTTAATTTAACTATGTCAGTCTTCCTTTGCTAATGAAACATAATTAAATTGTAGGAATGAGTAATATCACTCAATTGGAACTGCTCTGAAATTACCCAGGAGGCAGGAAGCTAAACGCTAGTTTTGTCAATTATTATTATAAGTTTTGATGTCATTTTAAAAGTGTCACAGCTTCCAAACTCATGGCAGTCATTCCTGTTCATGTGCTGATCTGTTTCTCTCTCTCTGATGTTTGTCTGCCGTCGCCCCTGCAGGCTTCTCTTCCTCAAAATCAAAGCGCACAATGAGAAGGAAGATTTTGCGTTCTGTTCGGTGAAGGGTTGTGAAAGAGTGAAGATCAAAGCGGTGATTCCCCCCGGCAGCGGTCCCAGTGACTGCATGGCTGAAGCATACCCCAAATACGCCGAGATGCCCGTCGTAGATGTGCCTATGCCCAAAAAACTGCCTCGCTCCAGACTGGTGAGAAGACAGTTTTGACTTTTGAAAGCCTCTGTGTTTGAAGTCTAGTGTAATGCTGCAAGTCGGATGTGAGATGTTCCTGCTGGATTTCTCCTGCTTGCCCGATGCTCTGATGATGATGTATAAAGAAACAAAATAGCTTAGTTTTGCAGGTGTTTAGCTGTCAACAAAGAAGTCTCCTGGCAATCAAACGGTGCCGGATAAATGATACTATACGGTGCTAGCACTTGTTCTGCAGGTGTGCAATTATCAGCAGGATCATTTACTGTGTTTTGCTCACCTGTGTGTCTGCAAACTTTAGCCAAACAGATTGTCATATGATGCATTTCATTTACATAACCATGTTACACAACTCCTAAAGGTACATAGTGATGGAAAAAAATATGAGAAGGAAGGAGGAAAAAAATAATTGCTTTTGCATTCGCTCGCAAAAACTTTACGTGTTTATGTGACATCATTTCACCTTTTAGCACAGTTTGGCACAGTTTTGCAAGCAGCAAGTTAGAAGATCTGACATTCTGATGCACAGTATAACCAAAATGGCAGTTCAAGTTCAGGAATTATGTTATACGCATGTTTTAAGTACAATCATCATGCAAGAAAATAATATCATTGAATATTATATTACTGTAATCACACATTTTCCTGTTTCCTTTATAGCCTCACACAACGGAGCACTTCCTTGAAGTTAAACTAGAGTCGTATTACACACGCTTCTTCCACATCAAAGAGCACTTCTCCTATACAGAGGTACAAACTCTTAATAATGTGTCTTTACCTTATCAAGCTTTGAGTTTCACAAAGAAGTAAGTAATATCTTTAACATCACTTCTCATTTACTAGCCTGCCTAAGTCTTAAGAGGTTTGCTGATGTTTAGCTGGTTCAGTATACTGTAGATGTAGCTAGATATTATATTATCCTATATGGTCCCACTTTATATTAGGTGGCCTTAACTACTGTGTACTACATCAAAAAAAGTGTACTTATTGTGTTCATATTGTATTGCACACACTTGAGGTGGGATACGGGTAAAGTTAGGGCCAGGTGTGGTGGTATGGGTAAGGTTAGGTGTAAGGGAGTGTCAACAGTGTAATTACAAATTACTACAGAAATTAATTACAGATGTAAAAACATGCATGTACACAATAAGTGCATTGTATCAAATGATTAATTTAAATGCTAGTACATAGTTTATATTAGGCTACCTAATATAAAGTGGATCCTATTATATTATTTAAATTTATATTTTATTATTTATTTATTTAAATTAGATAAATGCTCTTTTTTAGTGTTTAATGTTTTAACACAAAACCTGTAGACACAACTTGTCTTATTTGTCAATTAGTGTTACTAATAACTTATTTTCAGCTCAAATCTAAAAATATAATGAGAATAAAGATGCTAGCTTTTATTTCCATATATTTTGTTATATAGCAATATAGCAAAACAGAATACGGAAAAGAAACAATATAAAAAAAGAAACATATGGGCGGGGACAGACTGAACAAAATGATTAAAGAAAAAGATAAAAACAAATGAAAATAAAGTTATTGTGTCTGTAGGTGAATAGCAAGAAGATCTACCAATCAGAGGACGGTGTGCATGTGACTGTGATCGACGGCCACAGCGGTAAAATCCTGGAGTCGAAAGGCTTTAGGAACTCCATTCTGATGGGAATTCCAGCTCAGCTAGAAAATTACATCACCAACCTCAAAGACGAGTAAGACTAATTGAAATATATAAGCATGAATCTCTTGCATGTGTAGTTTACCACATGCGATGAAATTACTATGATGTGTCATTAAAACCAGCGTTACTTGTGTAAATGAAACCAAAACAGGGTTTGTGGGGTGGGGGGTTTGTTAAAGTTTTAAAGAAGCATTTTTTTTTTTATACGTTAAGTGTGAAGCCATCTGAGATTACAGGATTTCACTTCCTGTACACGTAGTGCTTCAGTGTGTTGAATTCAAGTGGATCACACAGACTTGTGCTGCACACGGCGCTATCCAAATTGGTCTGCACTGTGAAGTGGGCCGTGAAGATATTTTATCCGTTCTGCACGGTTAGGTTGTGTAGCGCTGCTCTGACACTGTTGAAGGGTTTGGATCCTCACATAAAAGCACTGAACGGGAAATGATCACACATTGTAGGGAGAGAAAAACTGCATGTTGCATATTCTTCAATGGCCTTGAAATTTTACTGACAAATGTTCAACCAAACTATGATTGATGTCTGTAGGTAAAGTAAAAGAAAGTGAAATTTGATTTCAGGGACCGCTTCAGGGGATTTGTTTGTTCAAAGAACTATTCTTTAATGTCTCTTTGTATTTGTCCCTCCTTAATTGAACTGATAGGAACTTGTTTTTGCACTTGCAGGTCAGTGGTTTTGATCACCTCTAAAGGGAAGCTTGTCACCAGAGGGCCATGGACCAAAATTCTCGAGACCCTCGGAGCAGATCAGACGATGAAGTTAAAGGGTAACTAATTCACAAATTCAGTTTTGTGACAGACGCATCAGGCTATTAGTCCATAATGGCATTCACATTATTTATATATATATTTTTAAAGAAATTAATCGTCAAGGCTGAATTAAATTGATCAAAAGTCACAGTAAAGACATTTATAAATGTTACAAAAGATTTCTATTTAAAAAATGGCTGCTGCAAATACAACTTTTTAAAGTTGGCATGAAATGGAAGTTGTCTTTTCTTCCCTTATTGTGACCTGTATCTCAAACAAGAAAATGTATATAGGGCGGGACTTTATTTTGTCCATGGGGAATTGATTGGATGGTTGTGGTTTGCTATTGGTGGATCTCATGTGAGTGACAGTTTGCCCCGCCCTCACGCCTGTAAACACATCATCAGGACGAGATGAGCTGTAAGAGGGAGGGGAAGTTATTTTGATTAAAGATTACAAAACACATTCATTTACATAAAATAATAATAAAAATAATGCACAGATAAAACATTTCTAATAAATACTGCAATATTCCATAAAATGAGAATTGCCAATTTGATTTCAGGGTGACTAAAATATATTCAAATAGAGAAAAAAAAAGTTGTTAAAAAGTTTTATAGACGCTGAACTTTTGAACAAAGTGTCACAGATACTGGTTCACTCATATTTTGTTTTATCCCAATGGTATTTGGGATTCTTTATGGTAAATTTTCACCAAAAAATAGTGAAGCTCTCAGACAATGAAAGAAACTTGTGTGAAGAGAAGCTGTTTTCTGGGCTGGACACACACACACACACACACACACACACACACACACACACACACACACACACTCACACACATACCAGAGCAGCAGGGTCCTTCCTCTCAACCCTCCCTTCACGTATTATATTTATCATGTTGAATTGTCATTCCAGCAGGCAAAGCAACTATAGTTTACATTCCAAGTCCTTCCCACCAGCTCGTTTCGTGAACATATTCCACAGGTCACACAGCATGCCGAGTCTGTATTGAAATACTACAGGGATAAAAATGAAAACAAAATATTTTATAATAATGAACATTTGCCTGTTTATTTCATGGATACTAAATAACTAAACAGACATTAAATATAGATTTGACATTTATTTTATACATGAAACAGCACAGCTACCCTATCATTTAGTAAGATTTTCTTTTAAAGAAATTAATACTTTTATTCAGCAAGGATACATTAAATTGATCAAAAGTGACAGTAAGGACATTTATAATGTTGCAAAAGATTTCTAATAAATGCAGATTGTTCATTAAAGAATCTTGTACAACAAAATGTATCAGTTTTTATATTAAGCAGAACAACTGTTCTCAACATTGATAATAATCAATAAAAATGTTTCTTGAGCATCAAATCATCATAGAATGATTTCTGAAGGATCATGTAACACTGAAGACTGGAGAAATGATGCTGAAAATTCAGCTTTGATCACAGGACTACATTACATGTTAAAATATATTCAAATAGAAAAGTTATTAAGTAAATTGTAATAATATTTCACAATATTTCTGTTTTATTGTATTTTTGATCAAATAAGTGCAGCCTTGGTGAGCATGTTTTTGCATGTTCTTACCGATCCCAAACTTTTTAACGGTAGGATATCTTTTTCCAGGGATGACAGTCAATCATACAGGAACAGCCTCATTATACAACAATATCTGACTGTAAAATGTTGCGACTTACCAATCAGAATCAAATATTTTAAGATGCCTTTTTAAAATGACCACAACATCAAAGACCATAATTAAGTATTTGACAAATTTCACAGTTTACAGAGTTTGGCAAATGTTAGTGCATAGCAAAAACTTTTTGTCATAAATGAGGTCCAACAGCTCTAATTTTGCGGAGTTTTCTCCCCCCAGATAAACTTGCTTTTGTGGGCTTCAAAGGCTCCTTCCGGCCAGACTGGGTGAGGATGAGTGTTGATGAAGAGCGAGCCAAAATCCATCAAGTGCTGCCCATCCCTGTAATTAAGATGCTAAAGCTATGAACAAGAGCGACACACAGCAGGACATCTCAGACTCGCAGTCGCACCACTGCCAGCTACGCCCGCACGCCAGGACTACTGAACCTAAACCACCAATCAGAACCGAGCATGTGTGTATGTTACCTAGTAACCCCTCCAAACAGATTCCATTATATGTGACAACGTGGATTTGACAACGTGAATTTTTGGATTGTGTCGTCAGTTGATTATACTTGAGTTTCAACGGGAGAAAAACAAGAAAGAAAAAAAAAAAACTAAAAACAAATGCAACATTCCTTGTTTTTGTCCCTCTCAGTGATGTTTGCCTTCGTTACAACATATGTTTTTTCTAAATATGTAGAAAAAGATGTTTCAGATTGTAAATGTTGTGAGGTTTCCTCATTTTAATTGTCACGCACAAGGGTTGGTTTCGTTTGTGATGAACAAGAGAGCCAGCAAAAAATGGAACAGGTCACGCAAAAATGAAAATTTCTCTCATTTACTTATGCATCATGTTGTATGATGGAACAAAAAACAAGAATTAAAAAATATATATATATATGATCAAAAGCACTATAAAAGAAGTCAATATTTTTATGTGATAAGTGGCATAGGTTCTCGTGTGCATTAATGTAAACTTGTCCATGGAAACCCAAAAATATCCATAGAAATTTGAGAAAACTTGAGGGTGAAAAAATATGGCGGAATTCTCATTTTCTAGTGAACTGTTCCTTTAAATCGAATAGTCAAGAATGGATTTGAATCTGAGCATTAGTAGATGTCAGTCTATCATAAAATGATCAAATCTGTGATGAATTGGCTTTTCTTCCAATTGGCAAGAAGTACAACAGTGTCCCTTTGCCGAAATAGCTGGTCTTTTTTAGGAGATTGTAATTTGTTAGTGTTTTTGTATGTTTTGTGTGTTTCTTAAAAAAATCCTGATTGATAACAGAGATATATTTTATACTTATTTATTGTACAGGCACTATTACACAAATCCAGAAGGGACATCTTTTAAGGGACTTTTAAGTTGTAATGTAATTCTGTCCTCTCTGTAAAAACTAAAACTTTAAGTACAATTTTCACTTTAGTGTATAATTCAAATATACATTACATTAACTTTAAGTTGTATATGGATGTGATGTAAATGTGAATGATTTCGAGTAATAAAAATGTATTACTTTAGATAAGAAAAAATGTAAAGACTTTTGTACAGAAATAAATCTTTTTCCTCACATCTTTGGAGCGATGCTATGTTTCTCTCTGTGTGTGTGTGTGTAGTAACAAGTAAAACTATGTTGGCCTTCAAAAGGTAATATTATATAATTAAAGTCCCCCTGTTGTCAATCATTTTATCCCTTAAAACTCATCTTTGATCACCAAAATAACATACTTAAATGGTTCTTCCTGTGAATGCCTTAAAATAGCTTGAATGTAACTCTTCACCCTTGCGATAGTATATGCAGCTTCATGAATATGCAAATTACCCCTGCCTCTACTCACTTACACCAGCTCAGAGATCAAGTTACTGTAGTAAACGCTGCACAATGGTATCAATCTTTACAACGTCGGACACATAATGTAATTAATATGATTAGACTTTTGCTTGACTACTTTATCAAACAGCTAACAATGTGTCACAAAATGGCGCCGCTGTGTTTGGTCGCCGTTCAGGTCGCTCCGCGAAGACTGTGCTTTTATTTACTATTTTACTTTCTTTTACTCTCAGTTTTTACAAACTTATCATCTGCATTGATCTACTACGACAGCAAAACTCTTTTGGACATTGGTTACCTCTACACTGGACTGTTTCAGGACACTTTCGCCGATCCTCTGTGGCCATCTGAGATTCTTCGGAACGCCGAGTTGAACAATGGACAGAGCCAGCGGCGTAGAACAAAGAAACACCGTGGGAAACGCGCTGGTATCCGTAACAGACTGAGGAAAAGGGCATTCAGACCTCCTCTCCCGAGCATTCTTCTAGCAAATGTTCAATCCTTGGATAATAAGATGGACGATCTTAGAGCCAGGATAAGTTTTCAACGGGACATGAGAGACTGTAATATCTATTGTTTGTCTGAAACATGGCTCACGCCCGCGGTCCCGGACACAGCTGTGACGCCGTCGGAGAACTTCTCTGTTTTTCGGATGGACAGAACAGCCGAGGCCGTAAATCCAAAGGCGGTGGAGTGTGTTTCATGATCAACAAGAAATGGTGCGATCCCAGGAACATCACCATTCTCTCGCGGTCCTGCTCGCCTCATCTGGAACATTTAACAATCATCTGCCGCCCATTCTATCTGCCTAGGGAGTTTTCTGCGGTTGTCGCGACCGCCGTTTACATCCCACCGCAGGCAGACACAGCGCTGGCTTTATCTGGCCTTCATGATGTTGCCAGCGGCGTCATAAACCAACATCCGGACGCGGCATTCATTGTCGCGGCGATTTTAACAAAGCAAACCTAAAGAAAGTCCTGCCAAACTTTCACCAGCACGTCTCCTGCCCCACACGAGGAGCAAACACACTGGATCACTGCTACTCTCCGTTTAAGAACGCCTATAAAGCGCGGTCACTTCCAGCGTTTGGCAAATCGGATCATGCCGCCATTTTCCTCACTCCCGAATACAAACAAAAGCTCCTCCAGGAACCCGGTGAGGCGGGAAGTTAAGCGTTGGTCACCCCACTCAGAGACCGCGCTACAGGCAGCTCTGGGCGATGTGGATTGGGACATGTTCGGCGAGTTCAGCTGGCGTAAAGCGAGTTCACAGACGTGGCGCTTTGCTTCATCAACACGCTTACAGAGCAAGCCACGCAAACAATAACAATAACGTCCTTCTCAAATCAGAAACCGTGGGTGGACAATTCAATCCGCGCGGCAGTGAAGCGCGACGCACTGCTGCTTACAACGCCGGTCTCCATTCAGGGAATATGAATGAATACAGATCGTCCTGCTATGCTCTCAGACGAGCAGTTAAAGCCGCAAAACTCCGTTATAAAGACCGAGTGGAGTCTCATTTCCAACTCAACGACTCGCGGCGCATGTGGCAAGGTCTGAGGTCCATCTGCTCCTTTGGATCTAAATCCTCTGCAGAGGCAAGCGTTGATCCGTTGCTCGTGAACGAGTTAAACTCTTTCTATGCTCGCTTTGACTGTAACGCGGCAACGCGACTCCGCCAAGTGGCGCGTTAGAGGAAATTACTCAGAGCAGCAACAATCACGTGATCTCTGTCTCGGAGGATGAAGTTCGGAGAGCACTCAAGCGTGTGGGACGTCAGGAAAGCTGCTGGGCGGATGGTATTTCAGGTCGTGTTCTGCGGTCCTGTGCTGATCAGCTCACCGGGTTGTTTACATCTATCTTTAATGAGTCCTCGCTACATCTGTGGTCCCCACCTCCTTCAAAAAATCCACCATCATCCCTGTCCCTAAGAACAGTAAACCCTCTTGCCTAAATGACTATCGTCCAGTGGCTCTCACGTCTATAGTCATGAAGGTCTTTGAGAGACTCATTAAAAACACCATTTGCGCCTTCATTCCTGACACTTTGGACCCTCTTCAGTTTGCCTATCGTCCCAATAGATCGACTGAAGATGCCATCTCTCATGTCCTCCACTCCTCCCTCACTCACATCGACAGCAAAAGTGGGAACTACACGTAAGACTGCTATTTATTGACTATAGCTCAGCCTTTAACACCATAGTTCCCACCAAGCTAACCTCCAAACTCCTGGATCTCGGCCTGAATCCTTCTCTCTGCCACTGGATTGAGGACTTCCTCACTGGCAGGCCTCAGGTGGTGAGAATAGGCCAGTCCACCTCCACCTCCATCACCCTGAGTGTGGGAGCTCCACAGGGCTGTGTCCTGAGCCCCTGCTCTACTCTCTCTACACGCATGACTGTTTGTCCACACACAGCTCCACCTCTATCATCAAATTTGCTGATGATACTGTTGTCCTGGGCCTCATTTCCAACAACAATGAGGCGGCATACTTGGACGAGGTGGAGCATCTAACATCATGGTGCCAGGACAACTGTCTCTCTCTGAATGTTGGCAAGACCAAAGAAATGATTGTGGACTTCAGGAAGCGACAGCAACGGACATACTCCCCCCTCATGATCAGCGGGTCACCAGTAGAGAGAGTGAGCAGCTTCAAGTACCTGGGAGTAAACATCTCCGAGGACCTGACCTGGACTGCTCACATTCAGACACAGGTGAAAAAAGCCAGGCAAAGACTGTACCACCTGCGCCAGCTGAGGAAATTCAGGGTTTCACCAGCTATCCTGAAAACTTTCTATTTAGGGGCGATAGAAAGTGTTTTAACTCAGTGCATCACAGCGTGGTATGGGAACAGCACCAGTCATGACCGCAAAGCCCTGCAAAGAGTAGTGCGCTTATCCGAGCGTATCTCAGGGTCAGCTCTCCGTCTCTGCAGGACGTCTACACCAAACGCTGCAAAGGTAGAGCTACCAAGATCATCAAGGACTCTAATCACCCTGCAAACCCTCATTTCACGCTGCTACCATCTGGTAGCGCTTCCAAGCCTGATGGCCAAAACTGAGAGACTCAGGAGGAGCTTCTTCCCCAGGCCATCAGACTCCTGAACTCAGTCACTTAACATCACGTGACTTCACTTCAGGATAAACATCGATACACTGACATTGCACTGCACTTTCTGTTCTCGTTGTTACTGTGTAACAACCTGTCATAAACCTGTTTGCACATTATACTCTTTATACATTTGTTAACCACATATTTATAAGTCTACAGTTTACTCACTGCAAAGTCTACTTCAATTATTTTATTCCACTTTATCCTTATTTGTTACCTTTTTTTCTCTTGACTTGATTATTTATAATTCTACAGATATAGATATATATATATATATATATATATATATATATATATAGAGAGTACTTTTTTTATATCCTATTTCTATTATAATTTCTTCCTTGTGTTTTTAACTGTGAATTTGCACTGTCCATGGAGCGGACCTGTTTACATTTCACTGCCGGTTGTATATTCTGTATATAACTGTGTATGTGACAAATAAAACTCTTGAATCTTGAATCTTGAATCTAATGCATAATTCACCTGCTATATTGCTAAATGTACACAATTTTTCATATCAACAGAAAAATATACCGGTACGGCTTCTCTTGAGACTCCCCTGCTTCGCAGTTAATGATACGCTAAAGCCCGCCCACATGTTGGCGTGATTGGTTACAAGGTAGTTTGGGACGTCAGAAACACCAACAAACCGCATTTTAACCTTTGGGTCATTGGACTTTTAAGGAGAAAATACTCAGCAATGGTGTTGACATGAATTTGCACATGGTTTGTCTGAAGGCATAGGGGAGAGCGGGGCACATAACGCGGGGTTAGTTGTTACACGCATGGTTTAAAACTTTCCACACATGCCAGGATGACGAAACTTTGTGTATTTACTAGTTGCCATATCAACATTATTAAGAGCAGTGGTTCCCAAACACGTTCCTGGAGGCCCATCAACAGTGCACATTTTGCATGTCTCCTTTGTCAGACACACCCACATCAGATTTTGGAGTCACTACTAATGAGCTGATGACTTGAATCAGGTGTGTTTGATTGAGGAGACATACAAAATGTGCACTGTTGGTGGACCTCCAGGAACATGGTTGGGAACCACTGATTTAGAGAATTCTTTTTTTAATCATTGGAAGATATTACTAAACATTTATTTAACCATAGCAAAAGTACTTAAGTTTATTATTCATCTCTGTTTTTTTGTGTTTATTTAAAACTAGACAAATCTGATATTATTGTAAACTTATATCTGTTTTTTAACAGTTGAGATGGTTCTTTAATGCTGATCTAACCAGCAGAAGACACGAGCCTCACGTTAATGTACCCCACCTATGGGGCATGTGGTCACATTTCACTTCCATTCTTTCGGGGGAAATCAAGAAAAAAGTATACTCTGTATTAATGAAACAAAACCACATATTTGTACTAGACGTGTGAAATTAATGTGGGAAAAAATAAATACTCTGAACCCCAAGTGGATTTACACAAACTGAGAAAGTCAAAAAGCGTTAGGTTGTGCCCCGCTCTCCCCTATTAAAAACACCACATAGACATTAAAGACAATCAACATTAAAAACTTGATTTTCACCACAGGGGGTCTTTAATATAACGTAATTTAATGCATTAAGATTGCTATATTTCTAAAAGTGATGTTGGAATGTGTCTCCAGCTCAGCTGACACTATAAACCAAGCTCATGTTGAATGATGGTATGTAGCTGGGGTTTTCTTCTTGGGGTGGGGGACCATGAAGGCTTTCTTCAGCAGATGGTGTGGAAATATGACCATGGAGGCCATACCGGACAAGGGTGGATCCTGCATTCTGAACATATATGAATGTACACTAATGATCTTGACTTGTTTGCAGAGTGAAGCACGCTGAAGCGGTCGATGGTCAGCATTACTTCAAAGATGAGAAAACTACATTGGCTTTCCTGAATGTCATCATGGGTTGCTGGCAGTATGTTCTGTGTTTTCTGGAATTCTTCTTATTTGACCTCATTGCAGCTCATCAGTCGGGTCCAAAGCCATTAAGAATGCGCCAATGCGGCTCCCTTTCTCACATGACAATTAGATGACACTGATTTAACAGTCATGCTCTGCTGTCAAATGCTGATGGGAATGAGGTTATCCAGGACAGTTTTTGTTTTGTTTTTGACAATGCTGGTCATCTCAAACGGCATGTCCACAAATTGGAAAATATGATTTGTCTGCATTTGTTTGGTTGGTGGCTTTGAAAGGTATTCAGAATTTTGAGGCGTTTACTAGTAAATAAACTTGACATTCGTGAGCAGAATTAGGGTGGATTAGTGTAATGTGGGACACTGACTAATGCTCCAGAGCATTTATCCTTTTTTTTTTTTTTTTTTTTTTTTCTCACAACATTAACGTGAACATGATTGGTGTTGAATTCAAGCAGGGGTGTCAATTGATTGAAATCATGACTTTGCAGAAGAGATGTCATAAATGTGGGCGGGAAAATTGTCAAACAAGAAGCAATCCTTGTGAAGTCCTCTCAAATGTTAATGACATAGGATTAATGTTAAGGATAAAGGATTATTAGGAACACCTGTTCAATTTCTCATTAATGCAATTATCTAATCAACCAATCACATGGCAGTTGCTTCAATGCATTTAGGGGTGTGGTCCTGGCCAAGACAATCTCCTGAACTCCAAACTGAATGTCAGAATGGGAAAGAAAGGTGATTTAAGCAATTTTGAGCGTGGCATGGTTGTTGGTGCCAGGCGGGCCAGTCTGAGTATTTCACAATCTGCTCAGTTACTGGGATTTTCACGCACAACCATTTCTAGGGTTTACAAAGAATGGTATGAAAAGGGAAAAACATCCAGTATGTGGCAGTCCTGTGGGCGAAAATGCCTTGTTGATGCTAGAGGTCAGAGGAGAATGGGCCGACTGATTCAAGCTGATAGAAGAGCAACTTTGACTGAAATAACCACTCGTTACAACCGAGGTATGCAGCTAAGCATTTGTGAAGCCACAACCTTGAGGCGGATGGGCTACAACAGCAGAAGACCCCACCGGGTACCACTCATCTCCACTACAAATAGGAAAAAGAGGCTACAATTTGCACGAGCTCACCAAAATTGGACAGTTGAAAACTGGAAAAATGTTGTCTGGTCTGATGAGTCTCGATTTCTGTTGAGACATTCAGATGGTAGAGTCAGAATTTGGCGTAAACAGAATGAGAACATGGATCCATCATGCCTTGTTACCACTGTGCAGGCTGGTGGTGGTGGTGTAATGGTGTGGGGAATGTTTTCTTGGCACACTTTAGGCCCCTTAGTGCCAATTGGGCATCGTTTAAATGCCACGGCCTACCTGAGCATTGTTTCTGACCATGTCCATCCCTTTATGACCACCATGTACCCACTCTCTGATGGTTACTTCCAGCAGGATAATGCACCATGTCACAAAGCTCGAATTATTTCAAATTGGTTTCTTGAACATGACAATGAGTTCACTGTACTAAAATGGCCCCCACAGTCACCAGATCTCAACCCAATAGAGCATCTTTGGGATGTGGTGGAACGGGAGCTTCGTGCCCTGGATGTGCATCCCACAAATCTCCATCAACTGCAAAATGCTATCCTATCAATATGGGCCAACATTTCTAAAGAATGCTTTCAGCACCTTGTTGAATCAATGCCACATAGAATTAAGGCAGTTCTGAAGGCGAAAGGGGGTCAAACACAGTATTAGTATTGTGTTCCTAATGATCCTTTAGGTGAATGTAAATATCCTTAAATAAATATGTCCCAGATTAGAAAATCCACAAATTCTTAAATGATTTGGCACAAGGGACACAAATATAGGTACCATTTTCCCTTTGAGTACAATATATGAAAACTATCCTTTGATTTAATAAGATAACATATGGAGATATGGAGATTTCATAATGATAGAAGGTTGATATATTATTTTGGCTTCATGTGGAAATATGCAACAAAATTCTGAATTGCAAAAAGTGTCCCACATTACCCTATAAAAATGCAATGCTAGAAGCATGGCTAATAAAGCCCTTTTTGATATGGAACACCTGCACGATTATCTTGAAGGTAAATGTACAGTCTGACTTCGATGGCCAGTACAGGGATTGGCAAGTAAATTTGGCATCGGACCAAAAAAAAAATTGCCACTAGGTGGCGGGCCAGAACATAGTCAAGGGATAATTTAAGAAATTCATTGATTAAAAATGCAACTAAATTGCCAGTGACATACTGTTACAGTGTCTTTTGTAACTGGTAGTGAGCTGTTGTTACTCTGTTAAAAAAATTGGATAAATGAATAAAGCAGTAGTGACACGTAACCTGGCATCTTCATTCACCAACTTGCAACACAGACCACCTTGCTAAAACACACATATGTGGGAGATGCAGAATGGATAAAAATAACTCAAACAATAAAAGAGGACTTGAATAAGCCTATTAATGGCATGTTTGAGTCATGCTCTTGTCAGTGAGCTGTTGTTACTCTGTTAAAAAAATTGGATAAATGAATAAAGCAGTAGTGACACGTAACCTGGCATCTTCATTCACCAACTTGCAACACAGACCACCTTGCTAAAACACACATATGTGGGAGATGCAGAATGGATAAAAATAACTCAAACAATAAAAGAGGACTTGAATAAGCCTATTAATGGCATGTTTGAGTCATGCTCTTAACAAACGACGTTATAGTTTATTTCCTCTTTCCATATTGTGAATTATGTGTATTTTAATTGCTTGTTACACAATGGAGCCTAACTTACTGTAATAATTATTTGACGTAGCCTACTTTTAAACTCAGAATTATTCCTTGGCAGATTCATCTAGTTTTTTTATTGTTTGCGTGCTGGAGGTACGCGATTACGTCGCGTGCAGAAAATGGCACTATCAAAGAGTCTAAAGAGCAAAGTCAACAGCGAAAATATGGCATACAAAGAAGAATGGAAAGACAACTGTGTTCACCCTACCTGGTTTTATGAATGCAAGGCCGGTGGGTCTCATCTGCAACAAAGATGTCGCTGTTTGTAAAGAGTATGGTATATCAGACGGCACCACGAGACGAAGCATGGCACCTTTTTTGCTGGTTGTCTTGTCAATATTTTTGATAAAAAAGGAAGCAGAATTTGAGTTGCTATCGTTCACGTGTTGGTGCCGAGGCCCCATGTTATAAGCAAATGTTTCAATGGTTCAATTTTCGTTTTTTTGTACCACACATTTCATGACGGCTATTTTAGAGGTGTGTATAGCGATTCATTCCACAGACTCTTTTGAATGTCTTTCAAAATTACGGTGGCCCAGTAGTGCACGACACAACAAAATTTAAAGTCCCAGTGAACCTGAAGTAGCAAGTGAGTTTCCTTCAGTGCTGTGACGCATTTCCAAGTGAAAGGGAATATTGAATAGAGGGCAGGGTTTTACTTCAGCGCTCCTCCTCTCCATCTCTCGCTCATAGCCGACTAACGGTTGGAGGGGAGTGGTTAAGTATTTTCAAACCTAAGCCGTCAAACTGACATCATCTGAGAAGGAACACCGTTTCCAGACCGGAAGTTACTTTTCAGATTTTGATTAAAGATTACCGCGACAAACAATTTAATATGTGCTAACAAAGTAAATAGGGTCAATTTTGATTTCATGAGGACTTTAAAAAGTATACTTAAGTTGACAACACAACAAAAAAGCCACAACACTAGGTGGCACTCGGAGTGCGGTAAAGTTAGTTTTCCTTGCCATCGTTCTATAGATTGGCCAGTTTTACAAATATATGAGTATTTGAATTCTGGTTGGCTTAGATCGAAGGGGACTCCATTGTTGTCTGACACAGAGCCTCAATCCATCGTCTATGGCCGTAGCTGCAGTACTGGCTTTTGCAACAGGGACGATGGTTACAGATCAGTATTGAAGGTGTACAACGGACATTCTAGGAAGAGCGACAGTATGTTGTAGGTCATGTATGTGACAGTAGGTCACTACGTATCATGAATCAAACAAATGCAGTTTAAATAGTATTATGGTTTCTTCTGGAAGGAGACGACAGGATACAAAAGCCTGTTATACATTCAGTTTGTATGTAAATCGTAAGTAAAAAACTGTTCATAAAGAAACATTTCGTATGGAAACCGTAATGGATTTCACATTAGGGCCCTCCATTAGTCTGCCATAAAAACATCGTCACATTGTTCTGTAAGGATTGGACAAAGGTGTCAATGTAGGATGATGGACAACAAATGTCTGCAAGAATGGATGAATGTTTAATGGATGATTGCACCAAAAAAAAAATATATATATATTTTCAATTAGATCACATTTATCATTCAGTTAAGTGCTGAAAAGATCACAGCTTTCCATGAGGTGTACTTGCGTTTTCCCGGGTATCATGGCATATGGTGCTTCAGAAGGGAAAGAATGATCGATTACTCTATTAGCGCTTAATGTTGTTCTCTTTCAAACTGGGGCAATGACTCTGCCGCTGCTAAATTCGTTTTCTTCGCCAGAAGCTGTTTGACTGATTCCAGATCAGTTCATTTCTGCCACATCCTCCAGATGCATTTCAACATCCTTCAGCAAGCTGTTATGTAAACCTTGAGATATGTCAGATGAGTCATATTCTCTATTGCTGCTGAGCCAAGACAGAAATAATAAAATTTAAGAATTTGTAAGCAGCCAGTAAAGAAATGTTTTTGTCTAGACTGATGGGTTTAGGGAACAAAAAAACAAAATAGTTAAACAGCGTTGTTTTAGGCTTTAAGCACTACACTTTTTCTGTATTTGAAAATGTGAACATGAACATGGTCTGACACCCATGGTAAAGAGTGTTGGGGGTAATGCATTACAAGTAACACGAGTTACTTAATCAGATTATTTTATCAAGTAACTAAAGCATTACAACAATATCTGAGTTACTTTTTAGTAAAGCAAGTTACTTTGTTTTCGATTTATTGCCTCACAGCTCTCTTATCCCCATGTTGAGTGAAATCGGGAGTAAGTGCAGAGGTGTTGTGTGTGAACATAACAGTTATTCTAGATTCAATGTGAGCAGGCATTTACTCATCTCACTTGTACACAAACAGATTCAGTATTCCTCAAAGTGAATTAAAACTGAAATGCAAACTATAACACAAACCTGCAATAAATATGCTATATAATACAAATATACGTTATGTATTTAATCTTACTTTATTAACCAATGTCTTTGCTTCTTATCTTTGAAGATCCAATTCAACCATATGAATTAGCAAAAATGACTTTAGTTAAACATTGTGTTTATTTTATTTATTTTTTGCTAAAGTAAGAGTGTTGAACGTTCTTCTGCAATGCAGAATGGCAGCATAGCTGAAAGGTTTGTTTGAGCTGTGCCCTCTACTGTACAGACGTAAATTTGCATTTCCTTCAGCCTTTTTTATTTCACTTTTGGTGAGAAAGGGCCTTTACATTTGCCAAAAATAGAATTTTTGTTATTAAAAAACAATCAAGCAAGCTTAGCACAGGTGTGAAAAAATAACACAAAAGTAACATAACGCCTTACTTTAAAGCTGAAGTCCGTAGTATTTTTATTTTCTCTTTGTCGCCATCTCTGTTCAAAATCCACAATTGCAGTTATTCGCGGAATGATCAACTTAACGTGAATTGTGCCTCTGCGCGGCACAGCGCAGATGAATCCAATGTTTTGAGGAGAATGTGCGGCTGTCAGTCACCGCGCCGTTGTGGATCATAGACTGTAAAAAAAATATGGACGTAGTGTCCATGACTTCACCCATAGAATTCTGAAGAGCAGTTCTGAAGCGCAGCACCGCACGTCACTCCCGGATAACTGAAAATGGGCAAAGAGGCGGGACATGGGTGGAACTGAGGTGCTGCGATGACTAACAGACAGCAGACAAACGACAATCCACCTGTCACTCAAACTGGCCACGCCCTTAATTATGCAGAACTTTAAGGCTTTATATAATACAAACGAATGAGTTATAAAAAGAAATTCACGCCCCTCACAGTTGTCATGAAGGGCAAAATTAGCTGTATAGACCAAAACTACAATTTGTACCAGGCTGTAAACATGTTTTTTTCTGCTGTAAAGTCGGGCATTTTAACATTGGGCTCAATGAGATTCTGCTCCCTTCTGGAGCCTGTCCCTAGCGGCCAGTCGATGAATTGCAGTTTAAGTCACTTCCGTATTGGCTTCAAGAGAGACCGCGGGAGGTTGCAGCTTGGTGTGGATACTGTCATTCGGAATCACGGATTCTACTGTTTGAAAGTATGACCAGCATAAGTATTTTCACCGGAAAATGTCAGCTGAACAAGTAAGTAGAACATTCACTTTTGTTCTGACCAACTAAGGGGGAAAAACTAACTGCAATAAATCGCATGATTAATTCTAACATTCGCTTATATCACGTCAAACCTTGCAAATTATACTTAGTTTTCAAATTGTTAATGTTAACATCAGCATTGCGTAACTACATTTAATGTGTATTAGGGCTACCTGTAGTTCACTTTCCATTTCTGTACAATCTAATTTGGTAATTGTCATATACCACAAATTAATGTGGAGTGGAGGTGAATTGCTCCCTCTCATAGCTAGCACAAAATAATTGATATTTATCATAAGGCACAACAAAGAAAACTCTGCAACTGTATGAATTAAGGGAAACAAGTGTGCTACGGTTACAATTGAACCATTGAAATGAATTACCTGTCCAGCAGAAACAAAGCCGTCTCTGCGTCCGATTCGAACCCCTTCAAAACACGCAGTTCACGCCACCTTTCAAAAGCCCCTTTATCCTTGTTTTCGCATGGGCCTGTTGTAGTCTCTTTTTTTTCTGTAGCCACTCAATTCCAAAGTCTTTTGCATTTTACAACGGATGAATCTCCAGTTGTCACTGGCGATTGTCGTTTAAACCTTTCTGGATCCGCCATCAAACTGAGAAGTTTAATTATATCAACTGCTGTGAGAAAAGGCTATAAATCTCCACCTCCAACATCCTCACACGGAATATAGCCTACTAGCCGGGACACCTTCTTTATGTGTACAGATGTGACGCAATGACGCAAAGATATGCTCGAATTTCCCGCGGAAATCCACCAGTACCACT
Organism: Paracanthobrama guichenoti; assembly: GCA_018749465.1. NCBI lineage: Eukaryota > Metazoa > Chordata > Actinopteri > Cypriniformes > Gobionidae > Paracanthobrama > Paracanthobrama guichenoti. Next base: position 9,332,477 of record CM031949.1, on the reverse strand, counting down.
GGAATTAAAAACATTATTACAAGCTTACCATTGTAAATCGAGCTAAGGTAGGCAGATAGTTGGTTATGCACTTGCTCAAATTTATTTTGGATCATTTTTAACCCCAAAAAGTTAGACTGCAGCTTTAAAAAAAAAAAAATTAAGTGAAGCTGATCAGCTCATGTTGCATCTGCAGCCAATGAGCTTGCTGCTCAACATTTAAATGGCTAGTTACAATTCACTATAGCAGTTTGCAGCTTGCTTTCAGAGTTCCTCTAAAACCCTCCACCTATATAGATCTGCTATGGGTAAATGATATATGCTATTTGTGCAGCAGCAGTATGTCTTACATATTCACAGCAGCGTGTCACCGTTTGTATTGGCAGTAGCAAGATCCTGTACTTGCTCTGCAGTAGCAATAATCTTCAACAACAGCAATAATCTATAACAACAGCAGTAGCAATTCAGCAGCAGCCTAGCAGATCTATTCCCCATTGTCATATCCATTACCATGGTAAAAATCTTTTGAGATGTCATGATAGAACTGTAAATAATCAATGCAATGCCCAACATGTAATTATAAAAATGGTTTATTCTTTGATTCAGACTGAAAAAAAATTAGGTGACTGACAGCAAGTAAAACAAATCAAAGGAATTGAAAGTACAGCTGATTCGACTGTAGTCAACCGTTAGTGACCTGTGCATCAAAATACGCTAGTAACACCTGTTCGAGAAACGCTTCTTCAGTCCCATTAAGACATGTCTTTGAGGCTTGTGTATCAAAGCTCTTGCTTGCTTTTATTTGCTCGGTTGGCTGCTTTCTTGTCTCCTTTCTTCTTGGTCTCGTTTTGCCCATTACCCTTGGCATCTTTCTTGGCAGCTTTCCCAGGGTACACCTGTCCTTCCACGGTCACATCCTCACAGCGGTCCTGAGCGACCAGGAAGTCTTTAATCTCCCAGGCATAGCTCCCGTCACGCAGCATGAAGATGACACGGTTGGATCCCACCACAAATCTGATGAGAATAATACAAACAGTAACTTCAGTGATTGGTGACAGAGTGCCAAAGAGCATTTCGAGAGAAAGAGAAAGAGCTTTAAAATAAAAGCACAGATTCAAATCTACAAAATGCATCTTTGTTAAATACTTAATTTGTTTCTAGCATCACAACATATGGGTTTCCACAAATATGAGAAAAAAAACTCCTATAATGGTCTACGTAACGCTTTACAGTTCAATTTTCACATGATTCAGTGCAAAATGTATTTTTTTTTTCTTCAGTTATGTCATCAATGGATAATTGGCATTTTCTCTCCTCAAATTTTACTTTTGCTACATTGTGACTTCAGAAATTAACATTTGAATAAATAAATCCAACCAATTTTCTATTTTCCTTTTTTTTTTTGTCTTGCAAATTTGTGCAGTGGGCTGTACCATTAGCACGGGGGGTGCTAACTGTTTTATACTGCATGGACATTGAGGCAGGCTCGGACTGACCATCGAGAGCAGCAGGTAAAATAAAAAAAAACCTGTATCCTAGCAATTGATTTTGCCCGTTGCCCAGTTCATTTGTATCTATTTATTTATTTGTTTGTTTGTTATTACTTTATATTGTTGCAATGCATGCCTATTGCCTGATGCACTCAAATGATTTAGGATTTTTTTCTGTCATAAATGAAATATCTACACCTGAAGTCACCCGGATATGAACCTGTAATATAATGGCTTTGATATCATCTGTTGTTGAACCACTTGGATGCACTTGAGCTTGTGTTCACCACAGACCTTATTTAAGTAATTTAACCAAAACCCCATTCAAAAAAATGGAAGTGCTAAAATGCTGACTCGTTTCCACGTCCTGGCCAACAAATTTACATCATACCTGCACCACTCTATATATTCCACTGTCATAGCTGGCAATCCTTTCCCCCTGACTGGAAAAGCATGGTGTTAACCCAGTATAGTCTACGCAGAATCACTTCTGCCACTTGACAGAGCAAGATACATAGAAAAACTGACCCGTTTTGGTTCGGATTGTCCGTACAGTATCTGTGACTGGATAAACGACAAACGAACGCAAATGGCCAGAGGTGTCATTTTCTCGTCAAAATTCATGCTGCTCCCCTAAATATTACATAACATGCTTACTTCAGAAATCACCCAGTCTTTCGATGAAGACGTTAAATCAGTGTTCCTGAATTTATTGGATTTAGAATATGTACATACATTCAAAGACAAATGATATTGCATTTAATAAGCTTAGACTTTTGTTTTCTGTTGTGAGGAAAACAGTCTTCTTGAGAAATATATATTTAAATAATATATTTCTCAAGAATCAAAACAAGACCTTGCATGTAGTTTTATTTGTGTATTTATTAGTTTTTCTTGTTAGTATAGCCATGCACAAATGAATTCCTAGTTCAGCATTTACATTTTACAAAGCAAATTTGGAATTGACATGTCAGTGTCACAATATTATTCAAATTGCCTTCAAATTACTGACAATAGCAATGTTTTTTTAATAGAAACCATCTTCATTAAAAGACTAGGTGATTTATTAAGTAATTTATTATGTCATGTAATATTTGGGGAGCACCATGCATTTTGACGAGAAAATGTCATAGTGATGTGCATGTAATGTGACTATATCAGCTTAAGCTTGAAGCACAAACATAAGCCCAGCTCTTCCCATGATGAAAAAAAAAAAAGACCGGTCATGAATTAGTGTCTAACATTAGAATTTTTAAAGCGAAATGGCAGAGGATTTCAATATAAGAGAAGAGGGGCTTGAGTTTGTTGCCCAGCCCTATCTGCGAGTGGCTTCAAAGCTTCATGCGATACATCAGGGGTTACTCTTTCACTGTAAGTCACCTTGCGCACCACTGACCTTGAATAACCAGAAGCTAGTTATTTTAGTCTATTAAGTTTTAAATATGGATATTTTTCTTACACAAACACTTTGTTATATGATGGATATATATGCACTTTTATGGACTTTAAAAATGACCCAACAATTCACTGCCATTATAAAGCTTGGAAGAGCCAGGACATTTTTAATATAACTCCGATAGATCGTCTGATAGAAGAATGTCATATACACCTAGGATTCAAGATTCAAGAGTTTTATATGTCACATACACAGTTATATACAACCGGCAGTGAAATCCATGGACAGTGCAAATTCACAGTTAAAAACACAAGGAGGAAATTATAATAGAAATAGGATAAAAAAGTACTTATATATATATATATATATATCTGTAGAATTATAAAAAATCAAGTAAAAATAAAAATAAAGGAGTGGAATAAAATAAGTAAACTGTGCAGTGAGTAAACTGTAGACTTATAAATATGCGGTTAACAGAAATGTACAAAGAAGTATAATGTGCAAACAGGTTTATAACAGGCTGTTACACAGTAACAACGAGAACAGAAAGTGCAGTGCAATGTCAGTGTATCGATGGTCACGTGATGTTAAGTGACTGAGTTCAGGAGTCTGATGGCCTGGGGGAAGAAGCTCCTCCTGAGTCTCTCAGTTTTGGCCATCAGGCTTCGGAAGCGCTTACCAGATGGCAGCAGCGTGAAATGAGGGTTTGCAGGGTGATTAGAGTCCTTGATGATCTTAGTAGCTCTACCTTTGCAGCGTTTGGTGTAGACGTCCTGCAGAGACGGGAGAGATGGCCCTGAGATACGCTCGGATAAGCGCACGACTCTTTGCAGGGCTTTGCAGTCATGACTGGTGCTGTTCCCATACCACGCTGTGATGCACTTTCTATCGCCCCTAAATAGAAAGTTTTCAGGATAGCTGGTGAAACCCTGAATTTCCTCAGCTGGCGCAGGTGGTACAGTCTTTGCCTGGCTTTTTTCACCTTTTTTCTTGAGGCTTGAGGGTGAGTAAATTATGGGATAATTTTCATTTTTGGGTGAACTAACCCTTTAAGAGTTCCTTTCACTGGAACTAAGAGGCCAAGCCCAACCCCTGAAAAACAACCCCACACCATAATCCCCCCTCCACCAAACTTTACACTTGGCACAGTGCAGTCAGGCAAGTACCATTCTCCTGGCAAGTACTGTTCTCCTGGCAACTACCAAACCAAGACTCGTCCATCAGACTGCCAGAGAGAGAAGCATGATTCGTCACGCCAGAGAACACGTCTCCACTGCTCTAGAGTCCAGTGGGGGGCGTGCTTTACACCACTGCATCAGATGCTTTGCATTGCACTTGGTAATGTAAAGCTTGAATGCAGCTGCTCAGCCATGGAAACCCATTCCATGAAGCTCTCTACACACTACATACATTTGTGAACTAATCTAAAGGCCACGCGAAGTTTGGAGGTCTGTAGCTATTAACGCTGCAGAAAGTTGCCGACTTCTGTGCACCTCAGCATGCGCTGACCCCACTCTGTGATTTTTATGTGGCTTACCACTTCATGGCTGAGTTGCTGTTAATAATAATAATAATAGTAATAATAATAATAATAATACTTTTATTTTAAACAGCGCCTTTCTGCAAACTCAAGGTCGCGTCACAATATAATACAAATAGACATGACAACAGACAAAGAAACAATATAGAAAACTGAGATAGGAAACAAAGAACAGAGGTAGATAACATAACATACATAACATGAATCAGAACATTAAGTCAGGGGTCAGAGAAACAAGAAGCAAAAAGATATGTTCTAAGGAGGGTTTTGAAGTCATGTAATGATAAAAGGTTGCGGATGTATTGGGGAATAGAATTCCAGGAGGAATTTTGAATGTGAGGAGGAGTATCTTTTTTTGAATATGGAAGTGAACAGGTAGCCAGTGGAGTCTGCGTAGAATAGGAGTAATGTGGGAAGATATCTTAGTATATGTGCTGTTGTTCCCAATTGCTTCCACTTAGTTATAATACCACTAACAGTTGACCGTGGAATATTTAGTAGTGAGGACATCTCACAAATGGACTTATTGCAACCTATCACGGTACCACGCTTGAATTCACTGAGCTCCTGAGAGTGACCCATTCTTTAACAAATGTTTGTAGAAGCAGTCTGCATGCCTAGATTTTATACACATGTGGGCATGGGAGTGATTGGAACACCTGAATTCAATGATTTGGAGGGGTGTCCCAATATAGTGTATATACACCGTATATTGCCATTCAGCCAAAAAATACAGCCCTAGTTGTTACCTCTGAATATCAAAGTTGGCATTGAAGAGGCTTCCCTGCCACAGGCTGGTGATCTCTTCTGTCTCCTTCTCTGTCGGGTTTCCTGACACGGAGGCAAACACCATCAAGGTCTTTCCCTTCTTGGACATCTTCAAGAGCTCCTCTGGTTTGGACGCATCTATTTTAGAGAAGTCGATGGGTGGAGGAGACCTTTTGTGCTCCGGTAAATCGCCCTCTTCGATGTCATCATCTTTCTGTCATAAACGAAAAGATGTCAATGAGAAACACTGAAGAAAGAAAATATCTTTTTAAAACAACAAAATTGAAGTTACTGGCAGTTAGGGCAGGGCAGGGCATGGACAATAAAAATGATATAATATTTCAACTAATTGAAAAGTCAAGCAAGAAGGAAAATGTGATAATGATATTAGAGTGACTTATTTTTTTTTCAAACTTTAAATATTCAGTATTTTATATTTATACTTTAAAGCTTTAATATAATATTGATAAAATTTTATTTTAAAACATTACACATTTATAACTTTAAACTTTAAGTTTACTTATAATAATTATTCTCACATTTTAATGCATTGTCCAGTGTAGATTCTGAATGCAAATATTTTATCTTTCATCTTTAACATTTGCATGATCTTTGTATACTTTAATACATTATTAATGATTGTGACACTACCTGGCTAAATTCTGTGAACCATGTTCTTTCAAAGGCAACCTTTGACTCAAGGAGTGTCCCTATAAAATGTGTGAATCTGCTAAACTTTGCAATATATCCACCAATCACATTCCCCCTTTTCATTCAGTGTGTCTGACTGTCTCTATCTATCTGAAACACTCTTATGCAATACATACAAAAGAAATACTAACATTTGAAAACACTGTTTAAAAAAGTATATTTTTTTAATCGTGTTTATACAGAACTAAAAAAATAAAATACAACGGAAAAAAGCAAGTGTGAGATAATACCATGCTAACAGTTGACGTCAAAACACTAGTTATGACTGTAACTACAAATGTAGCAGTACATCGAGTTCACTCACATTAATAAAAATAAACTAAATGACAAAACGATGGTATTTCGGCGGTTACCATGGTATTTTATTGTAAGAGGCACATGACTGAAAGACTGCAGAAGGGTGGATGAGTTCGTTCATACCTCCCACTCCTCCAGCAGTCTGGCCATATCCGCGTCATTATAATCCCTTATGTCTTTCTTCTTCTTTTGTTTAGTTTCTGTACAATGAACCGATACGAATAATACGAGAAAAAGCAATGCAGATACAGTCCTGCTACTGAAGGGAGACGCCATCTTTAAACTTGGAGCTCGTCGATTGGGTGAAATCCTTCCGCTAGTCATACGCTAAAGGAAGAGGGCGTGTTTGCCTGATCACGTGGCTGCGTTTTTTCCCCTCATTTATTTGTTGCAAGGAGAATATAACACAAAATACAATCATATACGTGCAAATTAAATACTTAAGTAATAAAGTGTAAAACGAAAAAATTGTATGGGGCAAAGACAAAATATAGATGAAGTCAATATGTGTATACTCTGTAAATGATGAGATAAAATAATAACCACATTTATAAAAAAAAATTTACATTTTAAAACCTTTAGTGGTTTTCAATTTAGCTTCAGAATTTGCATCTCTGAAAGAGTTTCAGGGCATTATTATATAATAAAATAATAACATTCACTAACTATTTTAAAAGCGGTTTTATATTATCTACAATGAATTAGCATTTAGAAAAATAAATACAGACATGCACAGTAGCCTTATTACAAGACTGTTATGCTTCACTGATTATTCTGAAGAAAATTAAAGTACTCTTATTTAATTAATTTACTTAGGCCTATATTCTGACAAAATTTTACATTCATAAATGCAAGTTTACTATTAAAAACACAAATTTACAGTTTTGACTGTAGCAAAGCTGAACATCCACAGTATCAGAGACTTTTTGAATAGACTTTAAAAGTTTGAGTATTTATTTTTATACCCAACATAATTATTTTGATTTTATATTACCCCTAAAAGATTATAATTTTTTTTTTTTTTATGCATTATTATATAATGTTCAATATTTGCATTTGAACTAAGTGCATGTATAAAGTTTAAAAGAAAAGAGGTATCAAAATAATTCATATTTCAGGCTTTTTCAGCTCTGCACTTCACAGGCTGGGTCTCTAAAGTGCTTGTCATGGGCTTCATATGAAGTGTGCGGCTCATTCAACAGAATCGGAACTGTTTCCTCTCAGGACACCCCACCCAATGGCACAGTGCCCCGTGCAGCTGTACAACTGACATGCAGTGTTCACAGCTTCAGCCCCCAGTTCAGATCTAACACACTTCATACAAATGCGTTGTGTAATCCAGTAGCTGTATTACTGTGGAATTGAATAAGGAATCAAACCAAACAAGGTGTACATCAAGGATCTGCATTGAACATGAAGAACATCTGCTGTTTGAAAGTGGCCAATTGAGTAGAGCAACACACTTTTTGTAGAACGTAATGTCCAGGGTTAAAGTGTATTTGTGAATGCGTATTTGTAAGTCCTCATAATGCAATATTTAGATAATCACATATGACCCATAGTTCTCTAACTTGACGAAAGCTCTTCCCATGTCCAAAGAGGAGGGTTTTCAGTGCAGCAACCCCACCCTGTAGTTTCTCATTGGCTCCTTCACACTCCTTTTGTCTAATGAAAAGTACTCTACTGCATTTACGTCATAGTTTAGCAGCGGTGAATCCGATTTCCCTTCCCAAGATAAATCAGCTGTTTTGAGGTCAATCTGGTATTTTTAACTGCGCGGTAGGGTGATTTTTTTTATTTTATTATTATTATTATTATTATTATTATTTGCATAAGCTTTTTGAAGATCCGGAGCTACAAATATGTAGGCCTATACTTACAGCTGAACACCTATAGTACAACACAAACAAAAATGAATAAAAGCTAATAAAATCGGGGGGAAACAGAAAAATAGAATTTGCTGTCAAATATGTTTCAAATGCCTGAGGAGGTCCAAACCTACACACATTTAAGATAAACGTTAATAATAGATAAATAAACAGTGTACATATAGCACACGTCAACAAATTAATGGAGACTATTATAATTACAACACTGTATTAACATGAAATATACTTCAAACAACACAAAAATGTGACGGCAAATCAATTTAAGAAAATCAAAACAATAAACGTTTCAGTTCAGAAGAACGACGTTTAAAATACAAAAGCATAATAATATAACAGGCGTTTCCGCGAAACGAAAAAATAATCCACTCTAATGCCGCTCTGAAAGCGAACATTGTGAAAGTAGTAAATACCCCACATGCGAGAGACCTGTTGGACTTACAGGGAAGCGCAAACTGTGGGGGCGAAACAGGAAAAACCAAACACAAAAAGGGCAACACAAGGAACTTCTCTGGAATTTGTCTTTGGGTGTAACTTTTGCCCTCAGACCGGTAGTTGAGTCTCACATCGGGGCCTCGGGAAACGATGACTGGTGAGGAATGAACACGACTTCTCGCGCGACTAACGTTGCCTCAGAAAAATAAGCGTATCGGTTGAGCGCCTGCTGGATTAAAAGGAGGAGTTTCGTCTCTCTGACCAGGAATAATGGTTGTGGAGTGTATAAAAGTGTCGGAGTTTGAGGGAAGCTAACAGGCTATTCAGCCACACCCTCCCGCCGCTTCCTGATACGCAAGATGTAGCGGGAGACTACAACCGACGCGCGAGAGTCTCAGTAGCGAACTAAGTTCGTTATTGTCCCGGCAACCGCATTGAAACATTAAGCTGATTGTTAAAACAATGGCAAGCAAAAGCGAAACTATCTGCCACTGGACAACCGTTGCGTTTCTGCTGGAGAGGGCGTATGGACAATAGATATGCATAAGGAACTGAGTTTTCCCACAGAACTTGGATTGTGTACGAAAAAGAAACGGCTGAAAGTCGTTTGGGAACGTTTTATGAGTTTTCGATGTCTCGTGGGATGATGGTGCAGTGGCGGCGGGGCGCCCGCGCGTCTCGCGCTTCGGACGGAGGGTCAACAAAACGGTCATTATATCATCATCATCAGCATCATTTTGCAGGACGTGTATTTAAATGCATTTAATTTGCATGACACGAAGAAAACCTGAAATGACAGATTCTGGAAGTCAACCTGCACTTTGCCTTCATCTGGGCATCTTCTCGTACATGGCACTGCAGTAGCCTTTTAAAAGATTTTGTTTTTTGGTTTGTTTGCATTGTTGGAGCAACATTGACAACCTGTGAAACTGATCAGACTGTAGCCTACCTTAACAGAGGTAGTTGTGAATTTTATTTTATTTTTCATTATGCACACCTACAATCTGATTATTTAAACATTGGGCAAGTCAGAGTTTTTCAATTGAAGGGATGTTTAACTATGTTTAACCAGCCTATTTTGCCCACATTTTGTATTATAAGAATATTTTTCTAAAGTGCTTCCCTTATTCTCGCAAGTGCATTGAGTGAAGTTTCATATTATTTTGAGCTATCAAAGTGTCCTGTGTGTTCGCAAAGAAGCCGAGTGGACTTTTTCTTCTGAAGGACATTATAGAAGACTCTTTGGCCAGTTTCACTCTCCTTGAGAAGGTGTGGAAATCTTTCTTTACTGAAGAAAATGACATAAATCACATGTTCACACAAGAGAACGTGTGTTGCGATCTTTATTTTGAACATTAGAGCGACCACACTACTATGGCTAGTAGTGGCTCTGGAAAATCAGATAGTGAGGTTTCTACCAACATCCTTAGCGGCAGCTTGCAACAAAGGAAAAGACTTTCATCCATCTGTGACGCATGCAAGAGCAAAATGCAGCTGGTGGCAGACCTGCTCCTGCTGTCCAGCGAGACCAGGCCGGTGGTGAACTCCGACGGCCTGTCCATAGCAGAGACGTTCGAGAAATGTCGCGACACCTTGATCGCCCGAACCAAGGAGTTGTCTATTATTGTTCATGACATTCAGAGCCAGCTCAACATGGGGAAGTTTGTGGAGGTCGGGGACCGACTGATGGAGATGGGGGACCTGGTGGTCTCGCTTACTGAGTATTCGGCACACGCCGCGTACTTGGCGGCCGTGGAGATCCCGGGCTCACAGGCTGCAGTTCCCGGCCTTGTGGACCGCTACAAAGTCACCCGCTGTCGCCACGAAGTGGAGCAGACGTGCAACGTTCTACGCCTGACAGCTCTGGCCGACCTGACGCCGCAGCTGCTTCTGGAGGTGTCGCAGAACATCCTGAAGAACCTCACCACGCTCACGGACGCCTCCTCTCTGGCCAGTGATAAATCCAAGGACAAGTTCGCCAAGGAGCAGTTCAAAGCTAGTGTCAAGTGCATGAGCACAAGCGCCACGGCTCTGTTGGCGTGCATGCGTGAGCTAAAGGCCTGCCCCAGCGAGCTGACACGCAACCGTTGCGTCCTCTTCAGCGGTCCGCTCGTGCAGGCCGTGCACGCCTTGGTGGGTTTCGCCACAGAGCCGCAGTTCCTCGGCAAAGCCGCCACCATCACCCCCGAGGGCAAGGGGGTGCAAACGGCCGTTCTGGGCGGCGCCATGAGCGTGGTGTCGGCCTGCGTGCTCCTGACCCAGGGCCTCAGGGATATTTCCCAGCATCCCGAGAGCAGCTCCCAGATGCCCGTCTATCGGGAGCGGCTGCGTAACTCTGCATGTGCCGTCTCGGACGGATGCACACTCCTGTCTCAGGCACTAAGGGAACGATCCTCACCTAGAACTTTACCGCCAGTTAACTCTCATTCTGTGAATTAAAACTCCTCCCCGGCACGATATTTTTGAAGTACCAAAGAATCTAATCAGGTTTAACCCTACATAGTATGAGTTAGGGCTGGGCGATACATTGAATATTGGCAATATTATCTTTTAATGTTAAAAGTTTTTCTTAGACAGAAAGCAGCTGCTTTCAAACGCTCCCATGCATATGTGTGTGAGTGCTCTATAAACGGAATCAAATGTTTCTATTTGCAACATGTTTAACATTGAGCAGACATGTAGCCAATCACAGACATGTCTGTTGAGCGCCGAACACAATGACCAATCATAGGGAATCCACTCAATTTTTCATTCATCACGATCACATAATGTGTTCTACATGCTCATGAATCATCCTTTCATTATAACTGTAAGCATGATGTAAATAAGAGGTTCATATACATCAGTAAATAAATAAACTAGTGTTGATTTTTGCAGTAAATTTGTATGTACTTTGTGACTAAATATTCTGTCCAGAAGTCTTTCACGGGGGACAAAAAAAACTAAAACAAATGGAAAAGTATTGATAAATCGAATATCGAAATATCAAGGTTTTTAGCTATATCGCCCAGCCCTAATATGAGTAAATGAGGTGTTTATCCATCTGAATTAACTTTTCTTGGCAGTCGGCTTTACTCAAGGTCACATTTATAGGTTTTTCTCATACTGGCTGTGATTGTGGAAAAGAGTATCTTTTACTAAAACTGACAACTTTTCAGAAAATCCTCTGTCGGTTGAGAATATGGCCAAAAGCGGCCGTTACAACAGAAGCCTTAAAATGAAACTGAAAGTCTTTACCTCAGTGTTTAGCTGAATGGATGTCATTGAGATCTGTAGAAATCATCAGCATCATATTGTTCGTATTCCATGTGTGAATTTATAATGAGTTAAAGCTGCTGTGAGTGTGTGCCATAGGTTTTACACTATATTTACAAGACTTACAATTATATTTTAATGTGCTGTTTTTTCCCCCTTGCCCATCCCCTCATTTTTTTTTTTTTTTTTTTTTTTTTTTTTTTTTTATCATGCATGTACTGGAGTATTTATTTCAAGTAATTAAAAATGTTGTTTCTCATAACTGTCATCGTGTGACATCTCAGTCTAAAGATTCAAATACTTGATTATTTTAAATCTGTGAAAGAGGCCGAACATTTTCACTGGATGAACAAAATGTGTGCTCTGAACTACTGAATGTGGTTTATCATGAATGATGCATCCTAGCACTTTAAGTCATTTTTAGTGAAAGAAACTAATATTTAGTAAAGTTCTATACAGGTGGATTGGTGAAGTTAAACCTAATGATCCTGGTGCCTTTGAAGAGCTCCTTTACGCTAAGGCTACCGTAACTAGTTCCTGATGTGTTCCTTTTGATATCATAGTCCTTGATAAGCCTCCTGCTACCTTCATCTGTGTGTTTGAAGTCTGGAATGTTTATCTCTGCCGCCGTACATCTTATGTGCAGCCGTTTATCCCACACATTTCCTGTACATGGAAAGCCATTGATTAGTCCATTAATGCAAGACTCACTAGTGCTTCTTAAGCAATAGGAAAATCTTTATTTTTAAGTTAAAGCCTAACTATAAATACAATGATCTGCGTTACAGTAAATCTCACTAAATGCGTCAATATCCTTGTTATACAATACCAAAAATAATATATTTTTCTTGAAGAATTCTTATATTTTTATAATGCCTCTACTTTGAATGTTCATCTTTTGTGAATTTTTTTGTTTTTATGACAATAATGCACATAATGCAAAGCATAGATTTTATATGATTTAAATAGTAAATCATGTATAATTTAAATACATATATTTTATTTATATAGTAGGACAGTCAAATCAATTAATTTTGATTAATCACACCTAACACATAAAAGTTTGTGTTATATATATATGTGTGTGTGTGTGTGTGTGTGTGCACATTATATAAACTATGTTAGATGCGATTAATCAATATGAAAGCACTAAGTAAAATAATTAATATTTCTGAAATAGTAAAATACTAAAGAAACATCAAATTAAATGTATGATAATTTGGGCTTTTTTCATTCAAATATCTATGCATTATATATACAATGTTCTCACATTTTCACAGTTTATTCACTATAGTTTAGAAAATGGTACTACAATATGACAAGAACTCAGAGTTAAACTGTGTCAAATTAATCTTGATAATGTCAGCTATCAGCTGTCAGCTGTTAAATTTAAGGACACAATTAGATAATACTAATTTAGGTCAACCAATGACCAAGCAATGCTTCATTCTGTTCAGTCTGTGGTGTAAAAGGTGCATTAGCAATTAAAGAAAAAACACTTAAGCAAAACATGGTCAGGTCAAAGAGTCTGAATAAATTTGGTCCCAAATTGTTTATAAATTTTACTGGTAGGCCACTGTATGAAGACTTTTTGGGTATAATATGTCAGTTTATTTTGCTATCGTCACATACATAAATGAACTATAGTAACACTAGTAAAAAAACAAAAATTGTTTCTGGTGTCTGAATAATTTTTGATGTGACATATATATATATATATATATATATATATATATATATATATATATATATATATATATATATATATATATATATATATATATATTATTTATTTATTTATTTTCTTCTCCTGGGTTGAAAAAGTGAAGGAAACAAAAACAGTTGGTGCACAACAGGAAGCCAAATGACCTCTTCTATCAGGAGACACTTCCCTCACAGCACAAAATGTCGGAGAAATTATTTCAGCCCAGGTTTCGCCCATTTCCTGCTAAAAGGAGAGAAGTGTAAGCTCTTCCCTGTCCTATTATGCAAGCGGTTCCCGTCTTGTGCTGTGAGGGTCTGTCTTCTCCTCCAGTCACCCAGTATCCTGTTTCAGATTCGTTATTATCAATGTAAACACCTCACCCTCAAAAGCAGGGAGACATACGGATAATGTGGGAGAAAGGGATGTCTGGAATGTTAACATCTAAAATGAAATGTGATTGACATGTTTAGGTGGAAAAGCAGTTATTTTTTTATTTTATTTTTTTATAAAGATTGTATAATTTATAGACAAAGTCATGATTGCCAGTGGAAATAAATACACAATGCACTAGAAGATGAAAGTGGTGCCAGGCAATACTCACTGAAAAGTTATAACACACCACTTCTCCACATGCCACGATTTGCGTTGCTTTGGATAGAAACGTCTGCTAAATTAATAGATGTAAAGGCATTATTCAAAAATGTAATACTTAGGCTTTGTTCAAATTCATTTACAAACCCACACATTTGGCAAGTTTTGATGGATACTGTGGATATGGGTCTAATCTGTCTAATTTTTGGTGGCATTAACACCTTGTTACTCATTGGAGACCCAATAAGATGCACATGGTGAGAGTAGAATGACACTGAGCTCATCATTTATGGAAAAACCTTATCAAATGGCAGACATTGCCGTCTAACATGCTGCCTCAGTTATTGAAGGCCTAAAACGTTTCAGGTCAATTTCTAGTCTACACACTTTATTTTGTTGCTGTTGTATCCTATATGCAAACTCAATAAAAAAAAAAAAAAATAAATAAAAGAAGAAGAAGAAGAAGAGAGAGAGAGAGAGAGAGAGATAAAAATAAGATTTATGTATTTAAATTGCTTATAAAATTCCCATCCAAACTTTATTTCCATCCATTTGAATTAGACTGTTTTAACAAACAAACTAATAAACTTATTAAAACTAATAAAATGTGATGCATATTTGTCAGTCATAGATAAATGAAACGGGTAACAACAAAGGTAACAACTCAAAAAAATAATGGCATAGTTTATCATGGCAACTATTTACATCTATTTGATTTTATATCATAAAAATATCATATTTTTAAAATGCATTTATTTATATATAAAAATCAAATCCGCATAAATCTGTTAATTGTGAAAACCTTTTAAATCGATCACTGATCAAATATGGCCAGCTGAGGAACAAGCAATATTCATTACTTAAAAATGTATAACATTTAATTGAAAAACAAATTGGATTATTTATGATAAATATATACCTGGTTAATGTACATTGAAAACACTGACAAATATGTACCACATTAACTGTATTAGTTTGTGTATATTAAAACTGTGTAATCCAAATGGATGAATTTTTTAATACAATTTAAATTTAGGCCTAAATATTTGTCGTTTCCAGTTGTTTTGATTAAAATGGCATAAACCTGCAAATATAGAGAGATTATAGGCTAGAAAATTTTGTAGGTACAACATACTTTGTAACTCTGTTACCCATTTAGGTTTAGTGTGTCAAACAACAGCTGTGTTCTTGGTCAGAAGTGACGTCTCTTGGTAACCAAGGCCAAATGTCAGTCTAGTGTGATTTGATACGGATCGTATCGTATATCACTCTGCTCACATAAAAGACACACCCAGGTCATTGTGCCAACATTTGCAAAGGGCAGATACAGTTTCATTTCACTGAATCTGCATCAGAGTTGGTAAATCTGTATAAAGTATGTATAAAGGTTCATAAATGTTTTGGCTTAGTATAGCAGTGACAGAGAATACTTTCTCTGGTGATATACACTGATCAGGTATAACATTATATGACCACTGACAGGTGAAGTGAATAACACTGATTATCTCTTCATCACAGCACCTGTTAGTGGGTGGGATATATTAGGCAGCAAGTGAACATTCTGTCCTCAAAGTTAATGTGTTTGAAGCAGGCAAAATGGGCAAGCGTAAGGATTTGAGCGAGTTTAACAAGGGCCAAATTTATTAAATTATTTATATAAGCGACTTTCACAATAAACGTATGTAAGCAGCTCACGTACTGCGTTAAGAAAACTGCCTTACAACCCCAGAAAGCAAGATAAAGGGGACTATGGTGAGAGAAACTCACTAGAAAGATACAAAGCAAACATATACAATTCTGGAAAGTATGTATATGGCAAGAAAGGAGAGAAACATTTAGAACTGAAACAGAACATTCGGTAGACTTTGTCTTTTTATTCTCTGAAATTTTCTGGGGACCCTTTAGAACCTTCTGGAGGACCCCTGGGGGTTCCCGGACCCCAGTTTGAAAACCCCCTGTTCTAGACAACTGGGTCAGAGCATCTCCAAAACTGTATCTCTTGTGGGGTGTTCTTGGTCTGCAGTGGTCAGTATCTATCAAAAGTGGTCCAAGGAAGGAACAGTGGTGAACCGGTGACAGGGTCATGGGCGGCCAAGGCTCATTGATGCACATGGGGAGCAAAGGCTGGCCCGTGTGGTCCGATCAAACAGATGAGCTACTGGAGCTCAAATTGTTCAAGAAGTTAATGCTGGATCTGATGGAAAGGTGTCAGAATACACAGTGCATTGTAGTTTGTTGTATATGTATAGAATATTATTAATGTTATGCCTGATCGGTGTATACTGTACTTAATTTCCACTTGGCAAAAGTTTTGGTAAAATAGAACCGATTCATTCAAAAACACTGATTCATTCAGGAACGAAACAAGTAACTGTCTGTCATTATAAATGAGTCATCAAATCAGTTACTA
The DNA here is from genome assembly GCA_018749465.1 of Paracanthobrama guichenoti. Taxonomy (NCBI): domain Eukaryota; kingdom Metazoa; phylum Chordata; class Actinopteri; order Cypriniformes; family Gobionidae; genus Paracanthobrama; species Paracanthobrama guichenoti. The sequence goes on along the minus strand of CM031949.1, from coordinate 9,316,014 downwards.
AACTCGCTTAAAAATTCATTGAGGAACACTTAAACAGTAAATTGTTGTAAAATGTAAGTTAGTCTATACAGAACATTTTGGCAATTGAAATGATTTATAAATGCAATATAACTCTCACAATAATTTTTTTATATAAAATATAACACAAACGGTTCATCAGAGCAAAATGCATTTTATATATAAATTTAAAATATATATATATATAAAAATTTAAAATATATATATATATATATATATATATATATATATATATATATATATATATATATATATATATATATATATATATATATATATATATATATAAAATATATTTATTTATTAGGTGCAGGATTCCTGTAATATTAATGTGGATCAATGTCCTTCTGGCCATCTGTTAGTTTGACATCTGCCCTGAATATTCAGCGTAAAGTGCCCTGAAATCCTCCCAGCCTGAGAGGCAGGCAGAGTTTGGCAGGGAATTCAAACAGAGCTGAAATTCCTCATCCTTCCCCTTTGGCTGACCTTGGACCAGTAATTTTTTCACACTGCCCTCTCATACACCAACACCTCCATTTGACCACCAACTGCTTTATTCCTCAGCATTATATTTCTCCAGCTCATGTCTTACAGTAGCTCGCTCTTACGTCTTTGTGTTTGTACAGAATGCCCAGTGGAACAGTACAGTCAAACCTTTTTACTCTCCAAAATCATCCTCAGCCCAGCAGATCCTGCCCAGGACCTGTTTTTGTCTCTGCTGAAGGACTGAAGATTAGATGGGGCGGTGCCTCATTGTCCTAAAATAAAGCTGCACCACCTGGGAGGATGACAATAGAGAAACATTTCCTGACATTGTCTGTATGCCGTCATTTTCTAATGAAGCCTGGGAACAAAGTAATTTCCCTGCTAGGGGCCAGACGTACCGCAAGCTGCCAAACGTCCGATTAGGTGTGTTTGCTTTTGTCAGATGAGTTGAGGAAATACTCAGAGGCATTAAAAAATAGAAGAGCTTGTCTGCAGCTTGAAGCAGAGATATTATGAACTAAAAACATTAAAAAACATAATTACTAGAGATATAATAAACAATAACTAAATATAAAATGAAAAAGTTACTTATTTTATTTCAGCTAGTTGCAGCATTTCTCAAGTTACTAAACTTACTAAAACTTAATGAACAACTACTAAAACAAAACTTTATATATAGACTTACAAAAAATAAAAAAAAAGAATAATAAAAATGACAAAAAACATTCATTCTTAAAACTTTAACATTAAAAATAAAATATAATTTAAAGAACAAAAACAACAATCAATGGTGCTAAAATAACACTGGCTTGAACCTGAATGACCAACTCTGACAGCCTTGTTTGTTTAGTTTTAAAATCATGTGATAGGCTACTGACCTTACAGGCCCTATTTTAACGATCTGAGCACATGGTCTGAAGCGCATAGTGCAAGTGCACTTAGGGCGTGTCCGAATCCACGCATTTCACGCATCGGCTGCCAGGCGCATGGTCCAAAAGGGTTGTACCTAGTCTCTTAATGAGTCATGCGTCTCCTATTCCCTTTAAAAGCCAGTTGTGCTTGCACCATGGCAGCTTCACTATTTACATGGCGGAATTTGCGAGTGGAAAGACTGAACACTGAACGAGGAAAAAAAAAACTTGCATCGCGTCTGGTGTCGCATTGAGCCAGGTGTGGGCTTATAGGCTTGTGGCAAGTATTAAAGAGTGTCACCTGCGCACCACACCGGTCTCGAGTCCCACGGCGGAGCTCCAGGAGGATAAAGAGGAATGACGACAGTGCAAGAAGAGAGAAGACCAGGCCTGGACTTCATGTTGTTTTTGTTTTAGTTTAAGCAATAGTCGTCTGCAAGGTGCTGCCACTTTACTTTTGTTTTGTTGTTTGTTTATTTTTGGATTAAAGTTTTAAAAGGTTCCCGCCTCCTTCTTCCCTGAGCCTTTACACCTTGTTGTCTATAGACCAGTAGTTCTCAAACCTGTCCTGGGGACCCCCCCACCAGTGTACATTTTGCATGTCTCCCTCATCAGACGCACCTGATTCAACTTATCAGCTCATTAGTAGAGACTGCTAGACTTGAATTGGGTGTGTCTAATGAGGGACACATACAAAATGTGCAGTGGTGAGGGGTCCCCAGGACAGGTTTGAGAACCACTGGTCTATAGAGCATCTGATGGATTAAAAAGAACGATCAAATCATGCAGCTTCTTGAGGAGATGTGTGCTATTATTTTCATTTTTCAGTAAAGTATTGATTTCTCAGTTGCTGTACCAGTATGTTGAATTATGCAATGCATTGTGTTGTGTTTTTGCATTTAAGGAAATGTCTGTAAACTTAAGGTCTACCTTTTCCCTTTTATTTTAAAGTTTCTTTAAAAAAAAATATAAAAATATAATTCATATGTTATGTTGTTTCATGGATCATTTCATTGCATTTTGATTTCTGCAGTGATTGTTCAAAGAAAAAGGTAAAACCACACTGCAGCTTCTATGTATTTCAAGGCAAAACATTTAACGGATGATGATGATGGAACAAAGAAAAAAAAAATACCCTTGGCTGCATCTGTGTTGTAATCCATCTTCGTACCTTGCCATTTGCTAATATGAACCAGCTCTATGAGTATCCTATGGGAGCATTCCCAAAGAATGATATCATCCCTCCCTGACAGGCAGCATGCTGAACAAACAGATAAATAATGTGTTTACTCACAGGGCTCAATTGTGCAAGAAAGAAATGGTTCTTGTTAGAAAAGTAGCATCTGTAAGTTAAAAGAGGATCCCAGACACACACATTCACACATGTTGCCGTATTACTGCAAGGGCCATGCGTTCACACGGATGCACTGTGGGTGTGAGCAGGTGTGAGAGAAAATGTGAGTGTGTTTAAGTCGATCCCAAAGTCACAGTCTGTGTCAGAACATCATGCAACACAGACACACTCTCTCACAAATACACACAAACACACTCACTCTCTATCTCTCTCTCTCTCTCTCTCTCTCACACACACACACTCTCACTCTTCACTCTCTCTCTCTCTCTCTCTCTCTCTCTCTCTCTCTCTCTCTCTCTCTCTCTCTCTCTCTCACTCACTCACTCACTCACACACACCCATAACACACTACCATTCAAAAGTTCAGGGTCAGTAAGATTGTTTGTTTTGTTTTTGAAAGAAATGTATACTTTTATTCAACAGGGATAAATGAATTGATCAACAGTGACAGTAAAGACATTTATGTTGTTTAAAAAAGTTTAAGATAAATGCTGTTCTTTCTATTCATCAAATAATCCTAAAATATGTACACTATAATGTTGTGTTTACACAGAAATATTAAGCATCACAACTGTTTACAACATTGATAATAATAATAAATGTTTCTTGAGCATCAAATCATCATATTAGAATGATTTCTGAAGGGTCATGTGACACTGAAGACTGGAGTAATGATGCTGAAAATTCAGCTTTGCATCACAGGAATAAATTACATGTTAAAATATATTCAAATAAAAAAACAGTTCTTTAAAATTGCAATATTTCACAATATTATTGTTTTACTGCATTTCTGATCGGATATATGCAGCCTTGGTGAGCATAAGAGACTTCTTTAAAAACATGAAAAAAAGCCGACCCCAGTATAAACTGTTGTTGTTCAAAAATACTACATGCTGAAAATGGTGTTCGTGTAGGAGGGCAGAGAGAGGCGGGTGTTCCTTTAGCAGGGCAGCCAAAGTACAATGTCTTCCTCTTGGCTCTGCCTCTCCCTCCCTCTCTTTAAGGTGGGGCTCATTTCCTCTGACACACACAGCCTCACAGTAGAAGACCATCATGTTTTATGTACTGTACAGCAGCGGCTCAATGTTCTGTCCACTGTCTGTCTAGCACCAGAGGATAACAGATAACCAGAGGATTTGTTGTACTGTAGTGTTTTCATAGGCATTAGAGACCCAATATTTGAATGTCATTGTATTACCAAATAAAAATATCAAATCAGCCAAAGAAACCCTGTTCACCCTGGTCAAATTTAGTAAGTGATTTTTTAAAGAAAGCACATATTTCTAGCAAAATATTCCACAAAAAGATGTTTGTTAGGTATTAAATGATAAAACAAAATCCTGTTCAAAATGAAGATAAACATATGGGTTTAACATACTGCTTGAAGTCACCCTGGAGTCAAAAATGTATCAGTGCGCATCATTATTTTTATAAAATTCATATGCCCTTGTAATCTTTAATCAAAATAACTTCCTCTCCCTCTTGCAGCTCATCTCTTTGATGATGATGTTCACTGGTGTGATGGCGGAGGGCTCACATGAGATCCACCAATAGCAAACCACAATCATCCAACCATCCAATCAATTCCCCATGGACAAAATGAAGTCCCGCCCTAAAAAAAAATCCCAAAAGCTGTTTCACTTTAATATGTTGCAACTTCCATTTCATGTTGACTTTAATACTAACCACACTGAATACTGCAAACCAAGTTTTTTTTTTTTTAATATACAGGTATATGAAAAACAATGCATTGCATAACCAAGGGGTCAAGGTTTGGCTTTTTAGCATGACCCAGATGTCCCATAATGGCAATGCCATTTTTCTGCTGCCCTAGAGTAATTAGTCAAATGCCATTTATAGCGCAGGTGATTGGCTAAAAAAAAAAAAAAAACACTTACATGGTCCCATGAGCAAAAATTTCAAACTAATTATTTTGAGAAGGTCCTTTTCCAGATGAGCAAGTAGGAATGCTAACAATCAGCTTTATCCAGGTATTATAGACCTGCTTGAGTCAATTGGGTATTTTATGCATACAGAAAATGTGTATAATGTGCACAGTATACATAAGAACGAGTATTACAGTAGTGTACAGTGTCTTTCCAAGTGGAACTGAATGTGGAGTATTACAGTTGATGATCACCAGGTGGCAGTAACAAACTGTGAAACCTGTAGACGTGCTCTACAACAGATATACACACAATGCTGCTGTCTACCAGGAGAGGGCATCACTGTCAACTAACCAATGAGATAAATGGCGTGAACCACTGTATATGCCTATAAACCACGGTAATGATAGGATTCTTAAATGGGACGCTTGATTTGAGGTGTTTTTGAATTTATAGTTTTTACTATCACTATTATAATTAATTATAGTATTAGTAGTAGTAGTAGTAGTAGTAACAGCAGCAGCAGTATAGCCTTAAAATTAACATTTGAATATAATAAAACTACACCTGCAATAAGCAGAATTATTATTATGAAATTTTTTTGAAAAAACAACATTTAAGCTTAAAATCAATGGGACCTGTGTGGGTATGGCTTTATATTGGTCAACATTTATATGTCCTTACTACATATGTAAGTTATTCAAGAGCCACTCTTGATATTAGGTTTTTCAGCCAGAAAACCTAGTTACTATTGCTAATAAGTTAATATTTATTAGTATTAAATTAGTATTTCGCATATTAACATATGTTTTACTTTTGTCTATTTGTGGAGTCCTCCCTGGACTGTGTATTTGCACAGGGATTCCTGTTTATCCAGTCAGAAATACACCGCTCTGCACACAGACTCTCCATTCAGGACAGGCGTGTGTGGGTGAATGTGAGTGTAAATAAGTGTGTGTGTGTACTGAGAGACCGTCTGTGCTATAGGAATGGGGTTAATTAAGGTAAATTACCCCTGCCATTCATTTAACACAAACCCAGTATGTCCAGCAAAGCTGCATCTACTAACATAAACACACTCAGACAGAGAACTCCTTCATATCTACAAACTCTCCATGCATGGACACTGAAAGAGTAAGTGAAACCCAGATGATGGTTACAAACTCACCCTGTTCCTTAAAACCACGCAGCAACTAACTAAACTGAAGGAACATGCATGAAAATGATGAGATTTGATTTGGTAAATGTGCAATTCCTGAAATACAATGCTTGCAAAGCACCAAAAGAATAGTGTTATATGTGTTGCAGGCTTTTGGAATTGTGCATATTGTGGTCTGTCAACTGCGCACAAGAATCAAAACAGTTGTGCAGTGTAAAAATGGATATATGGTTAAAATATAAGACAAATTTCTCCTGATTAAAAAGTCTCCTGTAATCTTAAAGTTTCAGAAGAAATATCGGTTACACTTTATTTTAAGGTGTCCTTGTTAGTGTAATTATAGCTACATTTAAGCAAAGTCCCTTTAAGACCTACATATAAAGTCTTTGATTTAAGTGCTGAGTAATATTAATTAACAGCATGTACTCATAGGGTTAGGGTTATGATTTGGGTTTGCTTTAGGGTTAGTTACTTGTAATTATGTATAATTTACAGTTATTACTGTAGTAAGTAGGCCTACATGTAACATTCGTATCAAATTAGGGCTGCAACAACTAAAATTGATTATTATCGATCATGAAATGAATTTAATTAGGCTATCGATTAATTGCGTCTGCGCGCTGTGCCCAGGAAATGCACAAAATGTTAACTTGTATGAGGTATATGACAAACGCACACATTCACTCGTCTGAACATAGTAATTATATTACATTAATGGGCCATACCATTACCAACAATAGTGCCTTTACTGTTACTGCTCTCATAAATATTGTGTGATACATGTAGCATTTTAATTCTACACTTAATTTCCAACAACAACAAAATATTTTAGCAAAATGTGTATTTTAGTCAGAATTATTGCGCTCCTGTGTTCGATGAGCATGCGCGAACCGGCACTCTTTCATTGAAGTCTGTGAAGTTTAACAAAACGACTGTTGCCAGAATATGCAAAATAGAAATACTCGCGGGACTTTCTAACATTTACAGATAAGGATATAACCATAAAAGTTATGCGCTGAGGAAAACACAAGTCAAATTACAAACCCGATTCCAAAAAAGTTGGGACACTGTACAAATTGTGAATAAAAACAGAATGCAATGATGTGGAAGTTTCAAATTTCAATATTTTATTCAGAATACAACATAGATGACATATCAATTGTTTAAACTGAGAAAATGTATCATTTTAAGGGAAATGTATCATCATCTGGGGACTGAGGAGACAAGTTGCTCAAGTTTAGGAATAGGAATGTTGTCCCATTCTTGTCTAATACAGGCTTCTAGTTGCTCAACTGTCTTAGGTCTTCTTTGTCCCATCTTCCTCTTTATGATGCGCCAAATGTTTTCTATGGGTGAAAGATCTGGACTGCAGGCTGGCCATTTCAGTACCCGGATCCTTCTTCTACGCAGCCATGATGTTGTAATGGATGCAGTATGTGGTCTGGCATTGTCATGTTGGAAAATGCAAGGTCTTCCCTGAAAGAGACGACGTCTGGATGGGAGCATATGTTGTTCTAGAACTTGGATATACCTTTCAGCATTGATGGTGCCTTTCCAGATGTGTAAGCTGCCCATGCCACACGCACTCATGCAACCCCATCCCATCAGAGATGCAGGCTTCTGAACTGAGCGCTGAGAACAACTTGGGTTGTCCTTGTCCTCTTTAGTCCGGATGACATGGCGTCCCAGTTTTCCAAAAAGAACTTCAGATTTTGATTGGTCTGACCACAGAACAGTTTTCCACTTTGCCACAGTCCATTTTAAATGAGCCTTGGCCCAGAGAAAGCGCCTGCGCTTCTGGATCATGTTTAGATATGGCTTCTTTTTGACCTATAGAGTTTTAGCCGCAACGGCGTAATGGCACGTGTGGATTGTGTTCACGACAATGTTTTCTGGAAGTATTCCTGAGCCCATGTTGTGATTTCCATTACAGTAGCATTCCTGTATGTGATGCAGTGCCGTCTAAGGGCCCGAAGATCTCGGGCATCCAGTATGGTTTTCCAGCCTTGACCCTTACGCACAGAGATTGTTCCAGATTCTCTGAATCTTTGGATGATATTATGCACTGTAGATGATGATAACTTCAAACTCTTTGCAATTTTTCTCTGAGAAACTCCTTTCTGATATTGCTCCACTATCTTTGGCCGCAGCATTGGGGGAATTGGTGATCCTCTGCCCATCTTGACTTCTGAGAGACACTGCCACTCTGAGAGGCTCTTTTTATACCCAATCATGTTGCCAATTGACCTAATAAGTTGCAAATTGGTCCTCCAGCTGTTCCTTATATGTACATTTAACTTTTCCGGCCTCTTATTGCTACCTGTCCCAACTTTTTTGGAATGTGTAGCTCTCATGAAATCCAAAATGAGCCAATATTTGGCATGACATTTCAAAATGTCTCACTTTCAACATTTGATATGTTATCTATATTCTATTGTGAATAAAATATAAGTTTATGAGACTTGTAAATTATTGCATTCCTTTTTTATTCACAATTTGTACAGTGTCCAACTTTTTTGGAATCGGGTTTGTAAAGAGCATGCATCTATCAAGGCACAAGAGGGCAAGACGCGGCACTCTCATGTGTCGGATAACTTCCCGGAGCAGCTCACTCCATTTCCTCCGCTGTTTTCCATATGCATATTGTTCATAGAAATGGGTTATTCGCTACTGTAAAGCGATGTGACTGGCTGATGGTTTCCTGGTCACAGCACGCAGACGATCGATAATCGATAGCCTAATTAAATTCATTGTCGATTATTTTCATGATCTATAATAATCGATTTTAGTTGTTGCAGCCCTAATGTTTGTCATATACCTCGTACAAGTTAACATTTTGCGCTTTTGTTTTGGTTTATTATCATTTTTAATTTAGTCATTTTAATTTTTTGTTTTAAAATAAAATAGTAAGTTGATCAGTTGTTTTTAGGTTTAAAGTTCACCCAAAAAGAAAAAAAAGAATTCTGTCATAAATGTTTGTATTTTAACCCTTTTTGCTTATAATGTACAGCATAGCTTAGTACTATATTTGTTTTCATATGCTTTGTATTACACACTAGGCAGCATTAGGCAGGATGTGGAATAACATTGTTTAAAATAATGGATTCAAATACATTTTAAATTACATTTTTATTTGTATTTTTATGCATAATGATTTTTTCCGCAGCTGAAACATCTACAGATTAATTGATTATCAAAATAATTAAATAATTAAAATAGTTAGCTGCGGTCCTATAACTGTAAAAACTGCAATACACTATAAAATAATGTGATGAAATCTCAACAATGCCCAAAACTGTTCTTAAATATGCAAAGACACTAAAGTTTGGTTAGGAAATAATTCCTTTTAATTCCTAAAATTTTAGGAAATCATATGAGACAAAGCTGATACTTAAATGAAACATGACAGAGAACTCCATTAAGATTTCTGAGCTATTAAAGAGCAACCTCAGGGCAATAAGATATTCCTCTGGGTGATGGTCTCATAGTAACTACAGCCGAGATAGTATTTATAGCATTACTGTAAGCTGCCACCGTAGTCTCACTTACAGATGCAATGAATTCATGATCAGAGTTTTATGCATCTTTAAGCCTGTCAGTTAGCTCTGATGTCATCATAAACTTTAACAAAATGACACAACACATATACACTACCATCCAAAAGTCTTGTGTCGGTGAGATTTTTAATGGTTTTGAAAGAAGTCTCTTATGCTCACCAAAGCTGCATTTATTCAATCAAAAATACAGTAGAACAGTTATATTGTAAAATATTATTACAATTTAGAACAACTGTTTTCTATTTGAATATATTTGAGCATGTAATTTATTCCTGTGATGCAAAGATGAATTTTCAGCATCATTACTCCAGTCTTCAGTCTCACATTCATAAATCATTCAATGTTGAAAACAGTTGCTCTTTTATGTTTTTGTAGAAACCATGATAGTTTTTTTTTTTTTTTTTTTTTCAGGATTCTTTGATAAATAGAAATGTCAAAAGAACAGCATTTTTTAAAATAGAAATCTTTTATATCATTATAAATGTCTTCACTGTCACTTTTGATTAATTTAATGCATCCTTCATTTTTTTGAAGAAATTAATGTCAATTCAGCAAGGATACATGAAATTAATCACTTCATTTACTGTATTTTTAATTAATTTAATACATTCTTGTTGAATAGATGCATTAATCTTTCCAAAAATCTTACTGACCCCAAACTCTATAACAGTAGTGTATGCATTTAACATTTCTATAGTCTAGTAATGATGCATCTTGCATTTCCACATTTTTTTGGAATGTTCTGTCCCCCTAAAATCTACTTTGAGTCATATGGATTACATCTATTATGCTTTTAAAGGGATAGTTCACCCAAAAAAATGAAAATTCTGTCATAAATTACTTGCCCTCCTGTTGTTCCAAACCCGTACAACTTTTGTTCATCTTCGGAAACCAAATGAAGATCTTTTTAATGAAATTAAGTTTTCTTTCCCTCCATTGACAGCCTACGCAACTACCACTTTCAAGCCCCAGAAAGGTAGTAAAGACATCATAAACGTAATCCATGTGACCCAAGTGGTTTAACCTCAGGTTTATGAAGCAACACGAGTACATAATTTACCACTTTATCTACAAAATATGAATTTAAAATATTACATTACACACATGTATTGTGGTGCTCTTGTGAACGTGTTGAAGATTAATATTTTGTATTTCCAACACACATTCACAAGAGCACCACAATACATGCATGTTGTGTTTACACAAGAGAGAGCAGACGCTGTTGCGTGAACACGTGTTGGAGATTAATATTTTGTAGATAAAGTGGTAAATTATGTTTTCTGCGCAGAGCACTTGCATCGCTTCATAAAATTGAGGTTAAACCACTGGTGTTATCCATGGTGTCATGAAGTTGCGTAGGCTGTCAATGGAGGGACAGAAAGATCTCAGATTTCATCAAAAAGATCTTCACTTGTGTTCCGAAGATGAATGAAAGTCTTACGGGTTTGGAACGACATGAGGGTGAGTAGTTTTCGTTTTTGGGTGAACTAACCCTTTAAGGTGTTTTTGTCCTTACACCATGGAAGAAAGCAGCATGAACATCTTCAAAACATCTCCTTTTGTGTCCCAAGGAAGAAAGAAAGCCATGCAGGTTTATTAAAATGACCAGTAAATGTTAACAGAAATCATCCAAGTATAAACCCAGTTATAAACAACTTATATTAGAATGCATTGATTCACTCAGAGAAAATCATCTTCTCAGATATCTCTGGTGGCCAGTAAAAGAAAGGCTTGCACATTGACTAGTAGGTCACTTTCAGATGGCGAAAGTCTCTCTCTCTCTCACTTTCTAAACTGTCAGACAGGAAGAGGGTTGTGATTTGGTGGCCAGTTCTATGAGACGCCACTTGTGTTCAGCTGGCCGCTGGAAATGGGAGGGTAGGCGGCAGTTACAAATGCTCCTCTTAACTCACTGACAGCCTCTGGCACTACTCGAAGTGAGAGAGAGCGAGGAGAGGGAGACATTTCTGAATATAGAGGGGGAACTTGTTCAGCGGTCGACTTTTATCATGCTGAACTGACCAGCGTCTTCCCTCTGGAATACTCTACAAAACAACTTCTAGCAGGACGAGACTCGCAACACAGGGATCATTTCACTGCAAGAAGCGAAAATGCTCAGCTTTGGTGAGTGTTTGTTTAATCCCTCTTCAATGGAAACTTACACGCGACGTTTAGCCACACCTGATTCAGAGCTCAGAAACAGATGTTAGGACTCAAACACACAATGTGCCTAGCATCAACCAAACACATGCAGAGAGAATTGCATTGCATGCAAACACTGCATGCAGCAGATAAGAGCCATAAAACTGTGGCGTATCCCAGAGTTTAATACTGTACTGAACTCCAGACGCTAATGTTTGTCTTAATTAGATCGGATGGAGACAGATCCATCAACGGGCTCCCAGCTAAACCATGCAATCTGCCCAATGCATCAGTGGAAGTACAACATGTGCGGATTCATATTGCAGTTCTGAGACTAACGTACAATTTATTACCATTACAAAAAAAGTTTAATGTTGTGTCTCAGGATAATTGAATGCAGGGTTTGCTTGGGCGGCTTTTAGTCATTGCATAATATGGAAATGGTTTGATTAGAAAAGGCTCTGCTTGCTAGAATTTGACAAATGCTTTTGATTAAAGGGGGAACTGTTTACATGTTCATAAACAATGACAGAGGTGTTTAAGGGAGAGGGGTAATAAACCAGAGAAGCACGTAAACTGAAAAGGAATCGATGGAAATCTGCAATCTAGATTAGTTTAACTATTATTCGGTTAGTTTGCAAATAGCAATAATTAGGCACCCTAGCAACCAATGTGCAATGCCCTAGCAACCACATAGCAACACACAGAACATTATGATTTGTGCATTATTCTGTTCTTGTTCTGTTTGATAAAAGGCCGTCTGATCATAAGGGAAGACAGGAACAAACGCTTCTTCTAAAAGTCTCCATGGTCATTTATTTATTTAAATACTATTTCTGTCACACACAGTCATGAACCAGTGTTTCTTTTGGTCAATTTTTCTTTTAGAAAGTTTTCAAACTAAACAGTATGACGGTTCTGCACCATTACATCAATGTTTGAGTCAACATTTCAAGTGGGAAACTATTTCATACTGTGCCACCGAAATTACTGCAAATTAGATTCTGCACACAGTTGGAAAATATTGTTGCAAATTACATAAAAATAGAGTGAATATGCCATTAAACCATTTAACCTACATTTTACAGTTTTATGTCAATTTAGCTTTTTAACCACCGTGTTTAGCACAACATTAGTTGTAGTTACACACTGCAAACACACTTATTCTGGCAGATAAATCAAACAGCATAGTTCAAAACTAATCAAACACAACTTTTTAAAAACATAATTTTGATGCTTCCAAAGGATCCATTTATACTAGGCTTAAAATGTTGACAAAAGTTAAAACGAGTACCAGACATCTAAACAAAGTGCTAGACTATCAGCCAGAGAACTGATCTCAGAGATTGCAACACATGTTGGCAGATATGCTACTTTTGCTCCAGTCTAAAGCAGGCAAACACAAGGCTTACCCAGGCCAGTACATTACAGTGATCCATCCAGATGTCTATTAAGAGAAGCAGAATTAACTTGTGCAGGACCCCACAAACATACTGCCTTGCATTCTACTGTCTATATATACATAAGTGACTTATTTGAAATGCTCTACAAAGGCAGAAGCCCAACTCACAACTCATTTCAATATAGTTGGTGTTAGCATGCTGCTTATGGAATTCCAAAGCTGCCAAATAATACATAAATAAATATACAAAAAATATATATACATACATAAATGTATTTATGTACTTTTTTCCACGTTTGCATTTATGCATTTTTTCCCCCATTTATGTATTTTTCATTTATTTATTATACAAAAATACAATATACATAAATAAGGGAATTAAAGTATGTATCTAAAAGTAACATTTCTTTGTATATTTATTTACGCATTTATTTATGTATATTTATGTATATTTATTTATTTTTACATTTCTTCATATAATTATAATTATTATTATTATTATTTATTTTTTTGGCAGCTTTGGAATTCCATAGCTGATAAGCAAATGACTCATAAGTGCAATAATAATCAAACATAAAAACACATAGCACACACAAATATTGGGTAGGATCTTTAATCTAATAACTATTTTTATTTAATAATGTTTTTCACTCACTTCATTTGCCATCTTGAATTTAGTTTTTTTGTTTTATTCACTGAATTTGTTTCAAGATTGCCAATGGATACATGCTAATAGAGCACAGAAGTGATGACATGTTTGTAGGCCAACCTGCAAGTTACCATCACCCTAGCTTCAGCCTCAGATATATGACGTCTCATGCATATGACACTCAAAATTGGCCAAAAACCTTGATGGAAGATGAAAGCCGTTGCGTTCACACCTGTGACAATGAAGGCTTATCAGGATCAACTACATGTTGGATTTTCCAACATTTTGTAAAGTTTGTGGTGTAGACTCTTTAAAATACATCCAAGAGTTATTGTAGGGACATCGATGTTACATTTTCACGCCCTTAAACTTGACGCAGAACAAAACAAACTGTGATTGGTTGATTTGCATGTCAGTCAGACCACAGTCCTTGGCCAAAGAAAGCTGCTATGGAGTTCAGAACTTCCCTTGACAAAAACCTAAAAGGATTTTACCATTGGCTTTTGTATTATTGCAGAAAATACATTTTGTGACCAACAGATGTTTATGAATTTTTACACATTTTATTAATCCTGAAAGTTCAAGTTGTAATAGGTTGCAAGAGCGTGATTATAAACACAATGGGCCTGTCTAAATACCCACACTTGCGTTTTTTGCTTAGACAGTGTATTTCTGGAGTTTGGCTAAAGTATTCAAGTGGGCATGAAGACTGCAAATTTTTTAAAGATTTTTGTTTACTTAATAGGAAACAATCCCTGTGTGATTATGGTGCTTCCTTTTCAAACGTTTTACTAAATACATATAATCTCTGCAGTCTCTATACAAATAAAATGTGCAACACTTTATGTTTTACAAGCAGTAAAACAGTAGGGACAGTCGTGACCTAATGGTTAGAGAGTCAACCGAAGGTTTATATCTAACATCTAATTAATTGAACTTGCACTGGAAAGTTTTCCTAGACATGATGCAAAATCTGAAGGTGGTGAATGACGGGATACACTCAAAGACGGCTCCAACACGTTATTAGAGATGGTGTGGATTAGTGTTCGTTAAGTGTACTGCGTCTTTGGGATTTTTCAGTCCAGGGGCGGTCATGCACACTTACTTCCTGTCACATGCACGTGCTCTCAAGTGGCCAAGACTGCAAGTGTGTGTATTTGGACAGGTCCATTAAGGATTAGTGAGTAGATGAGTTTAACCATTTGTGTGATGATGCTTAATGTCCTCAACAACCTCAGTATTCTAATTAGCCACTTATTAGAAACTGCCTTCAAGACAAGTAAAAACTTTTTTTTTTTTTTTTTTTTTTTTTTTAAATCACAAGGGGTATTACTGATGTGTTTTATAATACCTTGAACTATTCAATATTAGGTGTAACACCACACACAAGCATATATATATATATATATATATATAATGTGTATATAATGTTACACCTGCATGTCATTCTGACATTAAGGGCATTGATGTATTTTGATCAAAAGCGAGATCTTGATAATTTTGCTGGTTGACATGTTTTGATCTAAAAAAAAAAAAAAAAAAAAAAGGATAAATAATATTTTTATATTTGTATTTTTGAGCACTTAACCCAAACCCAAACCCAAACCCTACACTTAACTTACTGTTACTTTAGCCTACTGCAATTTTTAACTTACTATCTGCACGTGTTCAGAGTATATTGAGAAATGTTTAGGTTCAGGTGCTCAAACAGGCTATCTACATAACAATGTAACTAAAATGATTCAAACTGACAATAATACTCCAAAATTTAATTTTATAACGATAAAATTCCATGCCTTAGGCGGCAGGATATTTTTAAGGTAGGCCTATATTTACTTCTCAGTATATATACGCTAAGGGTTAGTTCTCACTCAATGCAATGTATTTCAGTCTGCGCCGGTCAAATACGCTTTTGGCGCATTTATCTTCAAGACAATGTAGTGAGAACGGGTTGTGAATAACCAAGCCACCTACCTTTAGTTACATCCTTCCCAGTTTACATCAGGAGAGCGTCTTTAAATGCTCACCTTGGAACAGAGAGCCTCACAGTTCAATGCGTCAGGATCCGTGCTGCTGATGCTGCCTTCACGTGCTATCGGAATTATCGTAAATACGAGTTTCCTAGGTAAAAATTGCACATTAAATTTGAATGCGATGAGCTCGTAATCACGACTTCAGAAGTGGGAATTGTCAAATTTTTGATAGCACGTGAAGGCGGCATAACAAGCCTGGACAAGGGTCTCTCCGTAGACTAATATTCCTATCAAACTTCACCAGCACCACACAACGTTAGAACACTTTCTGGACGCTGGAGCCATTTGTCAGTATTTGAAGTTGGGAATAACCAGTGCCAGAGAAAACAATGGCGCTGCTGGGTAATGTATTTAAAGGCCAAGAGTGGGAGCTGCTCTCATAAAGTTTAATTTGTGGAGGTCATAATGTTTCTAGAAAGGGAGGAAATATTTTAATTCTCATATGAGCAATCTGAATAAGACTGAGAGTAATGTCTTTCCATTTATATGTGATTCATGTAAAAGTGATATGGATTAAATGTCAAGATTTGGGTGAAGGAGAGAATGTACAGTCTCAGAATATGGTTAAAGGGATAGTTCACCCAAAAATTAAAATGTACTCACCCTCCTTTTGTTCCAACCCATACACAATAGGCCAAAATTTGTTGTGGAATACAAAATAATTGTTCGAAGAACCTTCACACAGCTTGTTTCCATACAAGCTCTGCAAAGGACACCATAAAACTCAATAAAAGTGAAGTCTGATAGATTTGTGAGAGAAACAGACCAAATTTTAAGTCATTGAGAAGTAAGATAGCCACAGTGGATAAATAATGGCAGAACAACTTAAACCTGATCTTCAACTAAATATATATAAGATGTATTTATAAAACAGTAAAAGTAAACATAAAGTGTGTCTCTATGATATTGTATCTTAGTGGCAAAATGGCATTGTATTAGGCCATACAGGTACAGCTCAATTGTAAAAGTATTGAATATTATAACTGAAATTCAGACCGACCATGCCAAAGACTCCAAGCCTTCATGCAGAAAATAGGCCTATGACAAAGAGACTCCACAATGCATACATGAATATCTGAGAGATCATGAAATTTTGCACATGCAGTCTTCTCTCTGTGGTACAGTAATGCTCACTACCACCACCAGGTGACTATGACATCATTCTCACCAAGTGCTCTATCCAGAAAGTACATTGCGATTTAGACGCTAGCAGTCAGTCACAGTATATTCCCACATGTCAGCGTGAATATGAGCTCATCTCACATGACTCGTAATGTATGTGCAGGAGGTCATTTATAATGCATGACAGATCCCGTCATGCCTGTAAGGAAAGAAAACAACAAAACCATTAGGTTTAGACCCCTCACTATTTTACAGATAATAATGCTTATATTTGTATAAAGAGAGTTGCATAAACGGATTTCAGAAACGGATCAAATGCAGATATTACTGGGGAAAGACAGTTAATTACAGCTAAATACATTTTTCAGTCAACTACTGCTTTAATCAATATAGTCAGAGATCATCATTATACATATATTACAGTTTTTCTTTTCATAATGTCTTGATAAATATCTATTTAATATTATAATTTTTTTTTTTATCTTATATTTATCCATTCCTTAGCACCTTCCATACAATTTTTATTGTTTTTGTTATGGGCTATTGTATTATTCTTGTCAGCTTTGTTAATATTGTATGTAAACAAAAATTATAATTGAATTGATTTGCATAATCAGATTGCATGTTCTAAAAAAGAAAAGAAAAACTTGACAGTCTCACATTTAAATGAAGATGTAGTGAAATTATAAATTCTAGTCTGTTTAAAATACAATTTCTGTCTTTATTTGCTAACCTTCATTCTCAAAAGGAAGATTTTGAAGTATCTTTATGCTCTTTTACAACAGTTTATAGTGAGTATATCTGTCAAACTCCAAAAGGACATTCCAACTTTTATTAGACTTCATAGTGATTCCTTTGTCACTTTAAACAGCTGTTGTCTGAAAAAGAGTTGCATGATGCATCCTTTTGCATGTCATGGAAAAAATAATAGCATATGGGAATGAAACAAAGGCAGATTTTTTTGTGAGCTATCCCTTTAAGTCTGCAATCCATTTCACTTGCACATTTCCCTCATTTTGAAGGCATACAGTAAAAATTCTCTCTCACAGTCATGGGGCAATACTTTCTCTTTTTTTTCTCCCGTCATGGAGCAGAGAAGAAAAGCGCTCTTATCTGCGTCTGTAGCTCTCTATGATTTCTGAGAACACTTAGGGCACAGGAGGATGGCAGAACGGACTCCTAACTGAATTTTCTAATTGCTCTCGTCTGCAGAGCGGCCCCCTCCATTAGCAGTGATGCATCCTGGGAGAGAACCTCCCTCTGTGGCCATCCTGCCTCTGAGAAACACCCACCACCAGCAACTGCATCACAGGAGGAGAACCAAGAGGATGGAGAGGGGCAAACCGGGACTGCGTTCCAAGAAACTAGCCATCCTGTCACGGTCGCTCATCATCTGTAGCTCTAGCACCAATGAGGAAGCGTCCAGCCCAGAAGAGAGGTACTGTGAGCCCTGGGACGCTGGACTGGATGAGAGGCACCACAGGGACCCGCTTGAAGGGCCAATGGGAAGTTCGGAAAAGTACATCACAAGGAGCATCAGTGTCCAGACGTCTCAGAGGGGACAAGAGGGCCCCAAAAGGACTATGAGGAGGTCCTTCTCCATCAAGGTATGTATTACTGATGACATCACAGCAGCTGGGCTTTCCTATTGGTTCCTACAGGTAGAGTAGACCTTAATCAGGGTAGCGGCATATTTCATTTTTGACAGGAATGAAAATGAGGCTGTGAGGGACAGAAGTTCAGTGTGTTCAGTGGCTTGTACTGTTGTTAGGACGTTTATATGATGCTTGCCATTGTAAAGAAAATCTTTAAGTCTATCTCAGCCTCATTTTCATCCATGTTAAATTCAATATGATGTCTGTTAGAGAGGCCTTAAATAATTTTAATAAAGTTTTTATCACTCTTTTCCCAATTGCAAATATTGTATTAAAAACTAATGATTGGCCAAGTAACTTTAGAAAGAGCATTATTGCCTGCGTAATGTTATGAAATGTATGTGTTTCACCGGGCAGTCACTAATGTGTTAACACTGTTTTTTTCTTAAACAATCTGTATTGTATAAAGCGCTATATAAATACATGTGACTTGACAAAAACAAAATAGGTATTGAAAATGGACAAAAATGCACTGCACAATCATTTCACTGCAGTAAGCATGCACTATATAATCTTACATAAGCCTGTCATTTATAAACCTTTTAGAGACTGTCTCATGATGATGATATCTGAGAATGTTAGAGTATTCCTCAAAAGTTTTCCAATGTTAATTCTGGCTTGCCTTGGGATCGGAGGGATCTCTCCTGGAAATGAATCATTATCACATGGCTGGTGTGATGGGTGATTCTGTGGTTCTGCCCAACTCATTACTCCTGCACAAAAGAGAGCTTGTTGTGATACAGAGAGACACAGAAAGCAGAGCTTATACAGCTCACGTAGGACATTCTTGTGAAGTCTTAAAGCATAACATACTGATAAAACACCCTGTGACCTTTGCACAACACATAAAAAGTGTTGTAACAACATTTTCTTTGTAATGACACTGCTGGGACTTTATGAATAAGAGATAGACTGGATTACTATAGCCAGACATTTGACCTGGCATAAAGGCTGATATACTTTGTAACTTATTCTGGACAAGAACAACCAACTTAAAAAAACAAAAAAACATAGTCAGTTTTGGTGTAATCAATCTGAAATAGATGATGCCACAATAATAATAGTGCAGAAAATAAATATCATACAAAGTATGGTGTATCACTTTTTGTGGGTGAGTTGTACACAAATTGTAACACTTTACAATAAGGTTCCATTAGTTAACATGAACTATCAATGAAAAATACTTCTAAAGCATAGTTTTATCTGTATATTATTTAATGGACCTGAACTAACATGAACTAACATTGAACAGTTGTATTTTTATCAACAAACATTAATACTGTAACAAAAGCATTGCTCATTGTTAATGCATTTATTTGCGTTAACTAAAGGGACCTTATTGCAAAGTGTTACCCACAAAATATACACTATATTGCCAAAAGTTTTGTGACGTCTGCCTTTACATGCACATGAACTTTAATGACATCCCATTCTTAATCAGTAGGGTTTAATATGGAGTTGGCCCACCCTTTGCAGCTATAACAGCTTCAACTCTTCTGGGAAGGCTTTCCACAAGGCTTAGGAATGTGTTTATGGGAATTTTTGACCGTTCTTCTAGAAACACATTTGTGTGAGGTCAGGAACTGATGTTGGACAAGAAGGCCTGGCTCGCTGTGCAAGCCAGTCATGTTCCTCCATACTCACTCATCCATGTCTTTATGGACATTGCTTTGTGCACTGGTGCATAGTCATGTTGGAACATGAAGGGGCTATCCCCAATCTATTCCCACAAAGTTGGGAGCATGAAATTGTCCAAAATGTCTTGGTATGCTGAAGCATTAAGACCATGGAAATTCCATGAAGCTCTCTACGCACTGTTCTTGAGCTAATCAGAAGGCCACATGAAGTTTGGAGGTCTGTAACTATTGACTGCAGAAAGTTGGCAACTTCTGCACACTGTTATCTTTATAGAGATAAAAGATTGCATACACCAGTGGCCATGGGAGTGATTGGAACATCTGAATTCAATGATTTGGAGGGGTATCCCAATACTTTTGCCAAAATATTGTATGATGATACTCAGTGTCTCAAAATGCAATATTCTTCACCTGACATGATCAGAATTTGCCTGCGTTTTTCCCCTCTCCTTCTTATTTTAAGAAGGAGATGTTAACATCACAGCCAAATTCTGATTTGTTCATCACACTAAAAATGAAAAGTCAGGTCATCCATATTGCATTGTTGGATACTATGTTTCACAAATGATCATCTGAGTATTTCAAGCAAACAGAATATTCACATACAGTGCACAGCATTAGTAGTATGGTATTATGGTATTCCAACCTGTATGAATCTACTGCTAAAAATAAGGACTGTTTTGAAAGTTAGTTGAAATAAAAATTACAGGCACTTGACAATTTTGATCATGACCATTTTGGTTTCCTGAGCCCTTCATATATGAACTTGCCCTGGTAAAATGGCCCCGCCCCGCTCTCTTTAACACTCCTCTGGTTAATTCTATGAAACATTGAAGCTCTTTATAGAGGGGCCCTGTAAAGGTCACTGATGTGGTTCATGGTCTAATAAAGCACAGCTATTATGGTCACATTTACTTCAGCTGTCAAACTGTTGATTTTTTCTTTTGGTTGTTCACAGTACTTTTTATATGAAGGAATAGTAGTGCCCTTGTCTGACTGTTCTGATGGTTCCTCTGGAACAGGAAAGCAGTTTCTGGAGAATGTGTGTCGCCACACGCGAGGAGGGTCTACAAGTGGGTGATAGCAAACTTCAGTCCAGCGACAATAGTGGTACTGTTGGTCAGGATTTACACAGGTAATAATCAGCTCATTTAGACTGTTTTATATGATGTTTTAACACAGGCCTCAACAATAAGGATCTTTCTGCTGGTCAAAATGGGCCAGTATTTCAGAGGTTCACTGACCCGAGGGAAATTTTTTACATTTTGCAATTTTTAGTAACATATTTTTAAGATTTGCAATCAGATGCATTTTTTTTAAAATACAAATTTTGTTTATTATACTGTATATTAAGACTTATTTACAAACAATATTTACAACAGATATAATATTTATTATTAAAATTTACATTTAAAGTTCAATATAAGGGTTCATCATTTAATCAAAATCCATAGTGTTGCCCACTTCATGTATAAATTAAGTGTTAAATCAAATAAACATAATTGAAATAATATTTAATATTTAAAAATAATACAAATTATTAATTCAATAATAATAATAATAATAATTTATTGAAATTATTAAATTCAATCGGTAAATCAAATAAGCATAATTCGTTAAAATAATATTTATTATTAAAATTGTAATTAAAATTCTGCAATAGAATTTTTATTAATTCAATAATAATAATAAGTATTATTATTATTATTATTATTATTAAATTATTGAAATTATTTAATGAAACCATTAAATAAAACAAGCATAATTCATTAAAATTATATTTATTTCATGTGTCCAGCTTATTGTGAATTTCTCTAACAAATAATATCATTATTATTATTATTAATAGTATGTTCAAAAACAGTCCCCAGTCAATCAGTCCATCCTTATTGCCAGGCCCTCTAATCTATTGACATATTCTCATGAAAAATACATGCTTAAACATACACCACACACATACACACAACTCTCTGCATATTACAGTGAAAATGCAAGTGCTCTAATGCACATATTTTCTTGTGTGTTGTCTCTAGGGACACTTATATCTACTTTGGAGATAGGCTTGCCCCATTTAACGGACAGGTTATAAACAATCAAACAAAACAGGAGCCTGATCCAGAGAGAAAGCCTGTGCTGAAGACTGCGTGTAGAACCACCAGTACTGAAGTAAGTCTTTATTGTCCATTAGAAACATCAAAACATTCCTCTGATCTGATTAGAGGCCAGTTCTGTGGGTTGGAATAGATGAATGTCTATTCTAAGATTTCTGAAAATGTCAGACGACCAGCCGAGATCCCAAATAACTCCACTCCTACAAACTCTGCTATGCTTCTGACAGCGGGCGGACATCGCTATGCAAAAAATCAGGAGCTTATTTCTCTGAACAAAACATCTATTGTTCTTGTTTGATTTTTCAATCCAACAAAATGAGCATGCTATTTAGTTGAGAATGGTTTCAATTAGCCATATTACAGAAATACTTGAAGTAATCAGTGAACTTCAAAAATATCAGGAAACCATCTGCCTTGGAAAAACGGAGGAACTCTTTTGGATTAGGCAGTCGGAAACATTTTACTTTGGAATTCTGAGATTTAAGTTTACTCAAACAAGATAAACATTACAAAAAGTATGTAATGAATATAAAATATAATGAATGTCAACCATTTTCAGTAATTATTGAAAATGTGAATGCAAAAAAATGTGGGTGGTTGCTAGGGTGTTGCTGTGCTGTTGCTATGGTGTTCTGGGTGGCTGCTAGGTAGTTAGTGGTTATAGCTCACCGCAAATTCTCTAGATATGGCTCGGGTCACTTTTTCAATGTAAATCTATGGGATTATTTCAGCTGTTATCGTCTGCCAGGTGAAAATCGTATGTCTGATCACTCCAAAAGATTCATGATTTGAGGCATAATTTAAATCTATAGCACAAATGTTGTGAGATAAGTTACATCCAAAATGTATTACTTAGGGTTATGAGTTTGTACAAATCACTGAGGTTACAGCTTATTTCTATAGTCCACTTTAGGCCCTGTTTACACCTGGTATTAAGATGCGTTTTGGTCGACCAGATCATAAGTGGGCGATGCTAAAAACGGGGCTTAAAACATTTTGAGCTTGTCCACTTTCGACCACTTCCAGAGGTAGTCAAAAATGCATTCGACCTGATTGTTTTCATAGTGTAAATGCTCATGTGGTCGAAATAGCCACAAAAGACTCACCACGTACTGACCTAATGCATAAACATTACGGGAAGCGAGCTAGCCAGGGGGGGATTTAAACTTTGTCAGCTGAAGACCTAAGTTTGGTTTGAAGACGAAAACTGTACCAAGCACAATCTCTCACTATTCCTGATTTCTAACACACAGCGTTCTGCGTAGTTTTGCGGCTATCCGAGCAGGAATGAAAACTGCTGCTCTCCGTATGTTTTTCCGTCGTCATGTAAATTGCGCAAGCTTATTTTGAAAAAATATTAGATTTGAAAAGCATACATTTAGCCGCCCATAGATCCTTCCCTCGAAAAAATCAGGACAGAACTGATTGAAAGTGGACAAAAGAGACGAATTAAAACACCAGGTGTAAACGGGAATGTGTCTCCCTCGTCTACTTGTGATCCAATTAACAAAAACACATCTTAATACCAGGTGTAAACAGGGCCTTAGACATTCTAGTAAGTAACTTTGCAACTTCATGTCAGCAAACTCTCATTAATTTCCATCTACATGTCAACTAAGTCTAGATGGAGTATTAGTAGGCTGTACAGTTACACTTAGTAGAATAAGTTGACATGTAGCTGCAAAGTCAGTAGAATGTCTACAGTGGACCATTGAAATAGCGTGTTACCATCATAGACCCTAATTATAAGTAGTAGTATTAGTGATGCTTACCTTAGCAAACACCACATAACTGCTGAGCATACTTGGGTTCTTCTACCTCTCTTTGAGCAGATCTGAAATGCACAGGTCAAATGTGATTAAAGAGACCTTAACCAACAGAATCCATCCAAGAGACTGAGCAGATCCCAGATGCAGCAGAAACTAATTTGATTCAGGACGGGAAAAGACAAAGAATCTTACAGGGCTTTCGGTATGATCCATTCAGATTTATTTCCATGCTTGTTTGTTCTGCAGGGTTTCTCTCCATGTGAAAGCAGAGCTCTGTTCACTAATGTCAATGAATCAGACCATCTTGGCTACAGTTTTGGAGAAAAGGAGGCAATGGGAAACAACAATAACTTGAAGGTGGGAAGCAAATCCTGTTTTTTCCCTTCAGTTGGAAAATCCTCAAGATTAGAGTGCCTTGTGATGCATCTTTAGCTACATTAGAGTTATATATGGTGTGTTTTGGGTGGTATGACTGAAATTGATATATTATGGATGCCAGTTTCTGCCTTACAGTGAAAAAATACATAAAACAAAAATGATTTTGTAATATTTAATGTCATAAGAAATAGAGTTGCAGTTGTGATACATAGCCCAGTTGTGAGATATAAAGTAGCAAAGTTGCATTTTATGAGAAATAAAGATGCAAGTGTGAGATATAAAGGCAAATTCAATAAATAGTCACAATTACTTACATGTAGTACACTGCCGTTCAAAAGTTTGGAGGAAGTAAGGTTTTTTTGTTGTTGTCTGTTTAAAAGAAATAAATACTTTGGTAACACTTTACAATAAGGTTGCATTAACTAACAACGAGCAATACATTTGTTACAGTATTAATAAATCTTTGTTAACTATGGTTAATAAAAATACAACTGTTCATTGTTAGTTAATTTTAGCTCAGGTTCATTAAATAATGTTTACACAGTTTGAATGTTTGAATTAACTATCTAATATTAATAAATGCTTTAGAAGTGATTTTCATTGTTAGTTCATGTAAGCTAATGTAGTTAACAAATGAAAACTTACTGAATAAAAGTATTGGTAACACTTTATAATATTGCATTAAATCAGCATATTAAAATGATTCATCTGAAGTGTCATGTGACACTGAAGACTGATGCTGAAAATTCAGCTTTGGCATCACAGGAGTATATTACATTTTAAAAGATATTAAAATAGAAAACAGTTATTTTATATTGTAATAATATTCCACAATTAAGTTTTTTTTTTTTTACTGCATTTCTGATCAAATAAATGCAGCTTTGGTGAGCATAAGAAACTTTAAAATGTCAAAACATTCAAATGTCTTACTGGCCCTAAACTTTTATTGTAGTGTAATCCAGCCCATACCACCCAGCCCTGTTTCGTAATGATTTCTAGAACACATTTGTACATGTATGCAGATGCCAATTATTAAGGTGTCAGATGATGACAGCAAGAACTGTGATGATGAGGATCAGAGCTGCCAAGAGACCTCCTGCAAAAGATCTCGCTCCAACTCCACCAGTAAGACAAACCTGTATGAACAAAAGACATTTCACTCAATGCAAGGGTCATAACTCTAGCCCAAATAATGTCTCTATTTATTTTAATAGTATAATTTGATTGTGCTGTTCCCAGCTGGAGCACTGACTGCACACATGCAACACTGCACTGCTCTAACTCACTGCACAAACTCTAATAAACCCTTGAGAATATCCAACAGAAGATGTTTTGAGCTCCTGAATATAAAAATATGATGTCCTACTCTTGCTTCCCAACAGTACACTTATCCATCCACATACTTGCATACTTTTTACATTGTCCAACATCGAGAGGACATCTTATGTAACTTCACATGTCCACGTGCTTTTAGGCGTTCACCCGTACTGGATTGGAGATTTGGATACCATCATTATGAAGACGCCAGAGCTGTTCCCGTGTCACGCCCACGCCACCGCAGGGTTTTATGGCAACAGGAAGTCTCTCTCTCAACAGCTGGAATTCCCTCATAGCATTCCACAGGTGAGGGAGGGTGACCGGATCATGCAATCTGAACTGTTTTGAACAGATTAAATGCCTGCTTACACCAAGGATGATAACACAAAAAGTCATAATGTTATGAGTTAGGACATAAAAGGTCATAATTGTGACATTCATGCCTGGTTTTACAAACAAGGTTTAAAATATCTTAAAATATGTCAGTGCCATTGTTTTGTCTCAAGATGCACACCAGTAATGTTTTTTTCTAAGACTAGTTCCTAATTGAACTAAGGCCTAATCCTGGTTTAGTCTAAACCCTGTCTGTGAAACCAGGCTTGAAAGTCATAATTTTGATTTTATAATCTCATGACAGTATGCCATGATTTAGTATGTAACAATTTTGACTTTTCATCTCATAAATATGACTTAGTGTGCAGTAATTTTGACTTTTATTTTAATTTTAATTTTAATTTAAGTGTTATTATGTTTATTTATTTATTTATTTTTATAATTTTAGTACTTCAACTGAAATGTATTTTATGTCAGATATTTTCATTTAAGTTTTTAGGTTAGGTGTAATATGATTTAATATGTAATATAAAGCTGAAGTAAAATAATATATAAATTAGGGCTGTCAATCGATTAAAATATTTAATCGCAATTAATCACATGATTGTCATGAGTTAACTCGCGATTAATCGCAACTTTATCGTACATTTTTATCAGTTCTAAATGTACCTTAAATTAATACTTTTCAAGTTTTTAATACTCTAATCAACATGGGTATGGACAAATATACATGCTTTATGCAAATGTATGTTTATTATTAGTGAAACCATACTCAAGAGCATGAAGACTAAACATGTGTCAAAGGTCATAGATGTTTTTTTTTAAAGAACTTGTTCATGTCTCTTAAGCCTAAACTTAAAAATTCAGAATAAGCAGTACTTTCTCTTATTTTAAAAATAGAAATAGGTGTTTTTACACTGGCAGTTTAGTTCAGAACGGGGCACGGTTCACATGAAAAATTGGTAATGTGAAAGCTGTCATGCGGACCAGGGAGCGCATCAGGGTACCACACCCGAGCCTACCCAAGAGGAGGTGCTCTGAGTTCGGTTGCTCTCGAACTGTGCCGCGATTCGCATCAACAGTGCGAGAAACACGGACTCGGGAGCGTTCTTGTTCAGAAAAGTAACCTACGCATTCGTTGTAGCCGATTGTAATGTATTTAGTTCAACAAAACACGTGTACGTGGTGATGGTGTTAATGATTTACCTCGGATACAAGCTAGAGCGAGCTTGTAGTGTATTGCGCATCTCCTCAGAGTCCCTTTGCAAGCATGCAACATTTTTATTATTAATATTATTAATAATATATTGACCCGCATTCTGTTTTCTATCATGCCCTGTGCATGTTTGTGATTATGTAAGATGCACGCAATGTTGCTGCAGGGGAAACTGAGAACTATCGTGCTCAGTGTAAAAACGCCCTTTTCTTTTATTTTGACCTGGAGTCTAATAAAAGTTAAACAGAAAAAAATGGTAGCTTATGTAGGCTATATATAACGTCACTTGTTTCAGAATAGTAATGTTAATGTTAGCCCTTTTCTTTCCCTATTTCTGTTAGCTGCCGCATCCTTTACGTCTATTACTATTGCTCTCGATTTCTCCAACTATGGGCTAGGCCACGGATCAACAGAAAATGCGTTAATTTTGACATCCCTAATATAAATGTAATATGTAGTATATAGTTAGTTAGTTAACAATAACAACACTACTATGGTCAAAATATTATATCACGGCATAAGTAATTTTATATCATGGTAATGGTATACGCTGCACAATTAATGCTGTAAATATAATAAAATAAATAAATATCAATATGAAATAAAAAAAAAGTCTCAATGTTAAGTGGTCTCTTAATTTTTCCCAGAGCTGTATATATATTTTATGAATAAATTATAAATGTAAGTTTGTATTATAATAATTTTTAATATAAAATGAAAAGTTTTAATATAAAATTTTAAATTAAAATGTAAACATTTTTAAACTGTATCATTGATGTAGCAAAATCTTGACTGATTCACAATTGCACAGAATACATTGACTAATATACTAATAATACTGATTTTTTTGAGTTAACAAATATGGTAGTGCCTGGTTATACTGGATTGCGGATGGATAGTGAAAAACTATGAAAAACAAAAAGTGGTGCAGTTCTAAGTTCCGGACTTGTTTTATCTGACATGGGGTGCGTTTTCCGTATAACGGTGTAACTCGCTGCTTAACTACCATAGTACGTTGCATCGTTGAAGAAGTCAGCTAGCTAGTCACGACTGTTTCCCCAAACCGTATTGTCGCAAATCTATCGTTCAACCACATTGGTTAATGATGTCACGCAGGTGGTGGAGTAATAACTGCTTTTAATGAATTAGTTTGAGATCGATTTCATGCTAGATTTTTTGCTATAAATTATGGACATGGCACCTGAGGACTAATTCTTATTTTTCTCAGTTATTTTGCTTTATTTCCAGAGTCAAATAGGCTCGTTCTTGCGTACTAGAGCACGCCCGCACATGCACACTCTTCAAAAAAGGTGCTTTAAATCTCTTGACAAACTTAAGATGTCAATAAATGACATTTGTATGTATTCGAAATAAAAGATATAGATTGTACTAAATGTCAGCTTGCTTATTTTGCTCAAGATAAGGATTTATTAAGTCCACGTCATGCAAACAAGAAACTATGCTTCTAACCACAGGTCGAAATCTGTCGTTGCAACTACACAAGTTTGCGATGCTGTTTGAAATTGAACTAACGACAGAACCTGCGACCATAGTTGGCTAACAATGCTTTTAGGAAATGTACCCCAGTTCTGAATGAGAGTAGAACAGTGAATGGTGAATAGCTTTTCAGCTGTTGCACTTTATTTAATAAGGCCATCATTATACTGGTAATCAAATAAATGGCTGTTGCAGTAAGTGCTCAAAGCATTTCTCTCTTTCTCTAGAAGTGCTCTCTACCAAGTGCTTTCCCTCTCCACATCAGCAAAGTGGCTGTTTTTAATGAACGTCATGGGAATGCCACATGTAAAATAGAGTACGAACACATCTGCTCTGTGAAGCCCAATTTCATGAAATAAAAACATCTCATACTGTCCTTTTTGGCCTTGAGCATTTGACCTGCTTACCACATTATTTGTGCTCTCCTCTGTCTCTGCAGGCTGTGGTTAGACCATCTCGCTCTCTAAGTTCAGCACACTTGGTCCCCTCCTGCAGTAGCGTACAGGCATTCATCATCTCCAACATCGTCCTCATGAAGGGCCATGGCAAGGTAACCAAACACAAGTCATATCTACAAAATAACAACAAAAAATAAGATGCATTGAATTCTCACCATATAAACTGCTCTTGTGGTATTCCAGGGCCTGGGATTCAGTATAGTAGGAGGCAAAGACAGCATGTACGGTCCAATGGGGATTTACGTGAAGACCATCTTCCCTGGAGGTGCAGCGGCTGCTGATGGAAGACTACAGGAAGGTGGACTCATTAGTTAAATATCATACTGTAATTGGTAATGGATCTAACACTTACCTTAAAATGAAGCTTTCCCATCAACACTCACAGCTGCATTACCCAGAAGTGGATAGAAAACTATATTAGTGTTTCTGGATTACAGGAGACGAGATACTGGAATTGAATGGTGAATCTCTGCATGGCTTGACCCATGAAGATGCCTTACAGAAGTTTAAAGTGAGTAACCTGTTTTGTCAAACAGACTGATATGGGTTGTTTTAAAGGCTGATGGCTGATTTAATAGTAACTTTAATAGAACATTTTTATTAAAATGCATAGTAAAAACTGTAATTGGCTAACTAAAAGTGAAAAATTATACACACATACACACACACACACACACACACACACACACACACACACACACAAACACACACACACACACCGATCAGGCATAACATTATGACTGAAGTGAATAACACTGATTATCTCTTCATCACGGCACCTGTTAGTGGGTGGGATATATTAGGCAGCAAGTGAACATTTTGTCCTCAAAGTTGATGTGTTAGAAGCAGGAAAAATGGGCAAGGGTAATGATTCGAGCGAGTTTGACAAGGGCCAAATTGTGATGGCTGGATGAATGGGTCAGAGCATCTCCAAAACTGTATCTCTTGTGGCCAGGTCTGCAGTGGTCAGTATCTATCAAAAGTGGTCCAAGAAAGGAACAGTGGTGAACCGGCGACAGGATCATGAACGGCCAAGGCTCATTGATGCAGCGAAGGTTAGCCCATGTGGTCCGATCAAACAGACGAGCTACTGTTGATCAAATTGCTCAAGAAGTTAATGCTGGTTCTGATATAAAGGTGTCAGTTTTTTTGATAATGCGCCCTGCAACAAAGCAAAAATGGTTTAGGAATGGTTTGAGGAGCACAACAATGAGTTTGAGGTGTTGACTTGGCCTCCAAATTCCCCAGATCTCAATCCAATCAAGCATCCGTGGGATGTGCTGAACAAACAAGTCCAATCCATGGAAGCCCCACCTCGCAACTTACAGGACTTAAAGGATCAGCTGCTAACATCTTGGTGCCAGATACCACAGCACACTTTCAGGGGTCTAGTGGAGTCCATGCCTCGACGGGTCAGGGCTGTTTTGGTAACAAAAAGGGGACCAACACAATATTAGGAAGGTATAACATAATGTTATGCCTGATCGGTGTATATTATATTATTATACATTATATACTTATACATTATATAATTATTATTATTTTTTTTTTTCATGAGTACAAAGAAAAATATACAGTAATCAAAATGCAATTATTATAATAGCAACAATAGCTAACATTTATTTCTATAAATTTACCATAAATAATATAATATTATGTTTAACCTCATAGAAACTGTAGGTAACATATAACATATGTAATATAATACTGATATGAACACTATAATTTATATATAATACTACAATATAGGAAATAAATACATAAAAATTGCTCAAATTAAATACATTTATTTTATACAATATTTACTCAAAATGTCTAAAAAAGTCCAACTATCACCTGATTAATCCACCTAGACAATATGTCGATCTATCAATAATCCATCAGGCTTCATCAGCAATAAACTTGTTTTCTCTTTCTGAAGCAAGTGAAGAAGGGTTTGTTAACGCTGGTAGTGAGGACCAGTCTGCGGGTGGGCGCCATGCTGGGCAGCAACGGACAGGTGTCTCAGCTATGCCGATCCAGATCGCTGAGCTCCAGCACCGGTATAAGTCGAGTTAGTGCTGATCTGGGAGACTATAACTGCCTCAATACCTCTGCAAAACCCCAGGACAGAGTCATGATGGAGATGACGTTGCATAAGGGTAAGTATCAAAATCTCATTGTTCAAAGTGGTACAATCACTGGTACAATCACAGTCTACCAGCACAAGCTATGAAATATAAAATGAGTTGTTCGTTTCTCGTGCAAAACTACTGTATGACTTCAGAATAGTTATACATAATGCACAAGTTTTCTGATATCTTTTTTAATCTTGAAGGTTTCGGTCCCTATTCCTATGCACGACAAATAATGACTAGTGAATTATTTAATATTGCTTGTTTTGTGTTTCACAAAAGAAAGAAAAAAAATATGGATTCGAAGTCATTCAAAGTCAGTGAATGATGACAGAAATGTCATTTATTGAGTGGACACATTTCTGACTTGGTTACAAACTGAATTGCAATCGTTGCTTAGACTGCAGAGGGCTCAGAAACATTTACAAGACCCTGTCAGAACTGAACACTGTCTTAGGTGTGAAAAACACTCTGCTGAGCTCCGGCCAGCTGTTGCTGAAGTTTCATACCACACATCAATCAATCGCTTTCATTCTGAGCTCTGCACATAAACGTCTCCAGAGCTAAAGCGTGCCTGATTTGTGTAGCTGCAAAACAGCATAAATTCCAAACCTTGAGTTACTAAAAATACTTACCCTACAGTAAGGACGTTGTCTCATCTTTACTTTAATGTTGTCTTAAAGGGATAGTTCATGCAAGAATGAAAGTTGTCCAAACCCATTTGATTTTCTCTCCTAGAATGGGAAAAAAGGGAGATGTTTTAAAAATATCCAAAATTCTCTAAGTAAATTACACTGTCAAACTCAAAGGCCAAAAATAAAAATAGTCCCTTGTGTTATGAGTCTTCTGAAGCTGTGCAATAGCTTAAAGTCAGCATGAAACGGAGGTTGCGATAGTCTTTTCTTCCCATTTGTGATATTAATCTGAATGACAAGAATTCTTGAACAAGCACAATGTAGGACGGGACTTCATTTTGTCTATCAGGAATTGTTTGGATGGTTGTGGTTTGCTATTGGTCGATCTCATGTGAGTTGCCCCGCCCTCATGTCGGTAAACACATCATCAAAGAAGAGATATCGCTACAAGAGGGAGGGGAAGTTATTTTGATTAAATATTATGATGGCACATGAATAAAAAAAAAAAAATGTGTATGGATAAATCATTTATAATAAATACTGCAATATTCCATAAAAAGCAAGATTTGTCCATTTTGATTTTGTGATGACTTTAAAGAACAAACCTACTAGTTAAAGGCACAATATGTAAGATTTTTCTTTATTAAAATATCTAAAACCACGAGAACAATGTTATATATTTGAATTGTGTACTTACATTATCCCAAATGTTACCAAGAATGTTTAAATCCAGAGAAATAAGCAATTTCAACCAGGACATAGACCATGTCTGTGTGTCGCCCATCAATGACATCATACCCGCATTACCCTTGATTTGGAAACACCAAAGATACTTTAATATATTGTGTTTTATTAGACAGGTGAGCAACTGTTGGATACATTCATCAACAGAAAACTAATAATTGCTATATAGCTCAACACAGTTAGTCTTATTGTTTAACTCTTATTTTTTTGATTTACTGCGAGTACCATGTTTTACCATGCCTAAGATCAATCTAGCTTACTGCAGTGTGCAACAAGTGTCTCATAGTAGCTGCCAAACGAACGCACCGAGAAGCATTATAAAATAACCTTCAACACACTCAAATGTATCTAATATGATAAAACAGCACTGACTTACCCCACACACACGTGACCGGAAGAAGTGGAAGCGGCCGTCTGCGGCATAATAAAAGCTCTGCAAAATCAAGGCGTCATCAAGCTACACCTTTGTTTTGAATAAGCGACCTCTAGCAGAGAAAAAATACATATTGTGGCTTTAATATACATTCACCACCATGTTTCAAATCCCATCTCTAAATGTGCATCTTATTGTAAGTGATTTTGATGACTACAAAAGTCTGAGAAGAAAATGAACATGCAAGTATAATGTGTATTTTGTATTGTCCAGAGTTTGGCGTAGGTCTAGGCATTGGCTTGTGCTGTGTACCTTCAGCTGGCGGCTGCCCAGGAATCTTCATTCACACGCTGTCACCTGGATCAGTGGCACACATGGATGGACGATTAAGGTTTGAACCTGATACATCTTTAATAGAAAAATGTTTCTTTTCTTGTCTTTTCTTTTTTTTTCTTTTTTTTACATTTTTAGAAAATCTAAATATACTGTACCCTTTCATAGACTATATAAAATTCCACCTCACCGGTAGGCAATATTATACTTAAATATTATTATGGGGCTCAATTATTATGGGATTTAAAAATTTAAATCATTTGAATAATCTCAATTTACTTCAGTTAAATGTTTGGCAGATATTTTGCAAATTGCAAATCCCAAAGTCCCCCAAAAGTTTCAATGTACAAAAATATAGTTAAATTTAAAAAAAAGAATGTTCCACGAATGTTGCACTTTGCACTCAAAAATAGTTTGTTCAGTGTACTTAATTACCTCTGAATTATGGAAGGCTCTGTGCAATTTGTTTAGATCTGTATGACATGACTAAAACAAGTTTAAACAAGTAATATTTTCTTGAATCAGTTGGAAGAACTGTGTTGGGAAATACAGATCCATTGCCCAGTTTGTTATGTCACCAAAAACAATTAATTTAGTCTCAACACAAAGTGATTTAATTTAACTTAAATTTAGCTAATTTTATTGGAATGGACGTAATGAAATTAAGCTTTAACTTTATTGTACCCAGAGGGAAATTCTTTTCCACAGCACTGCACTTGTTTAACACACACAACACAACCAACATAATATGAAAGACATAATACAGGGAAAGAGTACAGGCCGTGCTGTCGCTGCAGAGCATGCACCATTTTCATTCGATTAAGATACACTTGTGGCAAAATGTTTAATAGCTCTGTCGCATTGACACATTTTAACAAAGTAATTTGAACAAGCAGCAAAAATCGTTCTCATATTTTTGAGTGTGGTCTTTTTGCTAAAATATGTTAATTTGATGTTTTGAGGCTACGTAAAGGCATGTTTCCGCAATGTTTTACTTTAAGATTAAGATGTATATGATAAAAAGTAACTTTTCTCCAAGTTGTGGTTGGGTACTGATAATTTTTGGTGAACCAAATGATATACTCCATGTCATGTTATAAATGGCAACATTATTTTATTTTCATAAGTGTGGTCTCTTTTTAAAACTAGCCAAACTGCAGCGCTGTGAATTGCTGTAATAATGTGTGTGGTTACTGGGTTGTTAGTAAGTAGTATGTGAATGTTTGTCAGATGTGGCGATGAGATCATGGAGATCAATGACACGGTGGTTTGCAACATGACACTGAACGATGTGTACACGGTTCTGAGTCAGTGCAGCCCAGGCCCGGTTCAGATCATCATCAGTCGACACCCTGACCCAAAAGTAGGTCTACTTTCCCTTCAGGAGTATAACATAAGAGAGCATATGGGCCAGATTTACTCACATGTGCCATGACAATTTACACTTCATTATGGCTGTGGGCAGTCAAACCTTCACATTTGTGTTCATAAGTTAGACATTGTCAGAGTGTGTGCTAAAATATAAATGCTATAAATTGCATGTGTTTCTCTGTGTACATGAAGGTTTCTGAGCAGCAGCTCAATGAGGCGATCGCTCAGGCGGTGGAGCACAGCAGACTGAGGAGAGACAGGAGTCTGTGGAGTATGGATGGATGTAACAGCAGTGAGTTATTGATCTTTTGTTTGCTCTGAAGGCCTATTTCACACATCCTGCATCTGCAGCATAATTGCAACTGTAACTGTGGCACTGTACAGAACGTAAACTTATTTCGGGGTTACCACATTAACAACTTCCTTTATTAATGGCATTAAAAGTGTTACTATGAGTGGGTTACAATTGATCATCATGAAATCTGATTAATATTAGGAGGATCACAATTATATCCATGCATTTGGCAAATGGTAATGCATTTAAAGGTGCAGTAAGCCATTTCTGAGAAACACTGTTGAAAGTGAATCGGACCGAGCACCACAACACACTTGTAGCCAATCAGCAGTAGGGGGCATGTCCACTCATGAAGGGGGACAAGAGAGAGAGCAAGAGGGAGATTTGAAAAAAGACTGTAGAAAGAGAGATGGCTGAGAGACATTACAATAGAGAAAAGGTCAGAGGAATATCACTGGGAAAAGAAGGATTTTGATCAGGCAAGAGCTTTAGGACTCACATTAATATTAGAAAAGCTTTCTAACATTCGTTTTGTTATGTTTCACAGAGCCAAGAAATGTTGTAGTAATGTTAGCTATAGTAACAGGACAGTTTTGAGTGCCATTGTTTGTCTGGAGCTGGTGTGCTATAATAAATATATAAATACTCTTGTGTACTTTTTGCATTCTTCCTTGTCATTTGTTTATCATCTTTGCTTTATTTTTTTGCGAAGCATTATTTTGCTTCGCTTCAGCTTTAATGAGACATCCACTCTTGCATTGCGTGCTCGTGCATTTTAGGGGCAGAGCAAAGAAAGGAGGGGTGTGTTTGTTTAGGTTATTAACAGTGTTTCTCAGAAATCGCTTACTGCACCTTTAAGAGTTGGTTGTGCCTGGTTTCAGTCAGATTTACTGAAAAAAGTGCTGTTTGTGTGCCATATACACATGCTGGCGACATGAGGTGTGTGAGTTGGAAACTTTTTTAGTTGTAAAGTTATGCTTTACTTAGAAGTGTGAAACCAGGACCCAGGACTTGGACTTAAAAACTTCAAATTGTTTCTAAAATAACTTGCAGGGTTTCAGTGGTCATGGAAAACTTGGAAATGTTAAGGACTTTTTCAAATTGTTATATTATATATTAGGGATGTAACGATACCCTTATGCTATGACTCAATACATATCATGATACTGAACTCACGATATGATATTTTTGCGATACCTCAAAACATATGTAAGGTTAACAAAAAATGTACTGTTGATTAAAATGCTAAATTTGGTATTACATTGGGGGTGGAAATGAATAGGCTTGAACTTGGTGCTGGTAACCCAATGCACAGGACAATGGTGACACCAGAATAAAAATATCCATTATTCTGAAGCTGAAAAAAAAAAAAAGTTTTTAAATTAAATTGAATTGATTCAAATTAAATTAAATGTTTTAATACTTTAATTATTTTAGATTAATACTTATACTCTGTCACTGACTAGATATATTTAAAATAATGTAGGCCACTTTTTACAGGTAACATAAGACATTTGGCATTATCAGGACACAAAAATATTTCCCAATTGCATTATTATACATTATATTCAACATTATATATAGTAGTTTAATGTATTACTGACACTCAACTCTGTAAACAACTCTGTAAAACATTTTTTCTCACACAGTAATTTTCATTTTGGGTGAACTATACACAATACAGATCGTCACTATCCACGATACATGTTATATTTTTGTATTGCGATATATTGTTACACCCCTGATATATGTATATAATAAAAAAATGTCTTTACTGTATATATACACACATGTTGGGCCATTGAAAGGTAGTGATGATTCTCAGGGCCCCGGCTGTCAAAGTCGTGCACCCATGTCTGCTTAGTCACTTGTTTACAATTTGTACAAAATTAATTGTCCATGGTGACTCTTCTGCAGAGAAGAGAAGACAGACAGTTGGTTTAGACATGTCTGTATCTAATCTCAGGTCTGAGGAGATCAGAACACTGTTCGCACGGCAGACAGAAGTGTATCCGCTGTCTGGACAGGACCGCGAGTCATCTGACCTGTAGACGAGCGCAGAAACCCATGATCCGATCATGCAGTGAAGGCGCCTACAGCCAGCGATGTATACCAGCCAGCGTCACCACTCAATCCTTCTTACACCCGGAGCACGTCAACAGAGTACAGAGCATGGACGTCTCTTTAACAACCAACAGTGAAACTTCACTTAATAACACACTTTCTCCAGCCTCGTTCACTGATGACGACTATAACATTCCCTATAAATGTCCAGTAAATTTCATTGGACAACACACATTAGATGTGCATACAGGTGGGGTGAGAAATTCTACGCCGGGACCAACAAACCAGACACGGAGGTACTGCAGACGACAGGAAGTCACCAGTCAGGAAGCACTGACTGATTCGAGCGGTTCTAGTCGAGGTTCACCAGTAAAAGAGGAAGATCTGCTGCCTTCTCAAAGTAACTGCCAGGTATGGCTATATACAGTTCACATTTATGAAATGGACTATTTTCTATTGAGCAATAACTTTTTTTGGTGAATTAAACTGTTTATTTCTTTGTTTTATCTTCCTCGTGTAGGGTTTCACATCAAATAATATTATGTCAGTGAGGTTATGCCCAATAAATGAATTACATCCAGGAATTAAATCTACGTATTGGATTGCATATATAGTACTGCTGCTTTTTTTCTCTCTGTCAAAAAGTCTGTTCACACGTAGGCGGTTTTCACAGTGAGATTGTTGGATTGCCCATAAATGGTAGTTGAGTATTGTAAGTCAAAACATGATTGGCTTAACTTCAACACTTGCGTTATTGTCAAATTCTTCACAAGTCTTGCATTTGAAAATCTTGCATGTGATTGTGCATGTGAATAGCTGTAATGTTACAGCCCTTAAAGGAAAAAGACCATTACATTTTTGATTGCATCTGACTAGACAGCAAATAGAAAAATATCTATAAACAATGAAACATAATGGTTTAATTTAAGCAATTTCCTATAAAACGAGGAAATGTCAGACTGTGTGATCCTCATCATGATCTGTGAAAGACAGAAATGTTTAAAAAATTAACAAGAATAACTCAAGTAAACACATTGGTATATTTACATTTATTTACATTTACATCTCTTGGGGCTACTCAAAATATTGGCTAATCAGGACACCAAAAGGAAGTAAATAAGATTTTTTTAAACTTCTAAAAAGTGCACCCAGTCATCAGTGTTAGATTTTCAGTTATCAATGCCACTATAGAAATGCATTATTATTTTATTTTGATTAATTTATTCTACAAAAGTGTACCATAACAGGGGTTAGCCATATAAAACAAGCAGTGGTCAGTCTATACTGAATATTTATACACCATAATTTGTCAGACCAGAGGATCATTAAAATGAACTAGTAAAATGTTAATTAGAAGTGAGAAATGGGGATGCAGCATTTAAAACTAAAACCAATTTTATAAATTATATCCTTCATATAAATATCTATTTTCATCACAAATATATACATTTTACCTTAAATAGACCTATATATTTTACAGTGAAATCTTTCAAAACTTTTATTGCCTCATACAGTCTTTTATTGTCTCTCCACATGCATCTAGTTTTTCTGCAGTCTGTACAGGGCTTTGAGAAAGATCTCAAGGCTTCTGTTTAAGAATGTACGTAGAAAATCATGCTACCTCTTTATGTTAGTGTTTGATGACAATTTGAATATGAATTTGTGTGCACTTATGCACAATAGTGCATCTTTTTGTCACAGTGAGTGTTTGGCATGGGGCATGGCTCTTGTGTGTGTATATGCCTGTGTTTCTGTTTGCAACAGTGATGCATGACAAAATGATACTGAATGCATTTCTACACCTTTTACATTTTTTTGTAAGACTTAAACTCAACCAGCCATTTCCTGTTTTTGTGACAGGAAGCGGTTGAACGCGCAGAAGTCGGAACTAAAGCATCTGCCTGTATCGCTGAGACTAAAAGTGACTCAACACACAGAGGGGACAGACAGCACAAAGGTATGTTAATCAGAAATACACCTTCTACTGGTTAATATTCAATAAAAAAAAATAGCAATATGTCATGTAGGTTGTATAACTTCAATATAGACATTGTGTTATTCTCTCTTATCTGATATTTAAGAAACGTATGTCAAGACTTTTTCCTGATTCAGCTGATAATAGTAAATTTCACTATCCTAATAACAATATTTTTAATAAAAAAAGTACCATATTTTTTACATGTATATTATAGCTGTTCTGTCTTTAAATGAAAGTACAACAATTATTGTGAGAATTATTGGATGTGTGGCAACACATGAGTTAGTTCCCAGTTTAAACTTCTCTGTTCTGCAGCTCAGTAAAGGGAAATGCATGTAAAAACTATTATGTTACAGGTCCAGAGTCCCCATCTCAAGTGTGTAGTCCGAGTAAGCGGGTTGGTCTGAGACGTCAGGCTCGTTTGGAGGTCAGTACAGATCAACCACTTGACCCCTGGGTAAAGCTGACTGAAAGTCCAGAGAACCAGCCATTCTACTCCAAAACCATGAGTGACCATAATGGTGATGCTGAAGTTACCAGCACAGTCTCTGAAAGTACAAACATCACCTCACACTCCAAATATGAGCAACCTCCCAATGTTAAAAAAGGGCCCCCGGTGGCTCCAAAGTCTGCATGGGTACGTCAAAGCATGAAGAGCATCAAGTCTGGGAAACCGATAACAGAGTCTTTGAAGAACCCGGATAACAGGAGCCACGATACTGGCAGGACCTTTGGGATTAGTCTGAGGGCTGCTTCATCAGGAGCCAATTTGTCAATCAGGCAGAAGATCAGCTCTTTTGAGACTTTCTCAAGTGCCGATGGAGCCGAAAGACCAAACAGGCGATTGGTCCCAACGGCATCTCTTCCTCCAATTGAGAAGACAGCTAAAAACTCATCTGCAGACTACAGCAGTGCAGAGAGAACCAAAGTTAACACAAGCAACTTGCACAATAATGATAACGATAACTGCCAGTCTACACCAACAATTTCAGCCACCACCCAGCCTCCAGAAGAAGAGCAATCAGCTTCCCTCAGTTCAGATATCATTTCAGAGCCCCATCCTACAGAGGAAGAAAAACAATCAACTTTTCATGATTCAGAGCCCTGTAAGCCAAACCCTGTTGAGGAAGTTGCTCTGGACTCAAAAAAGCTTCCACCTGCTGCTGAGAATGAGCAAGAACCACTACCTTCTCAAGAGGATTCGCCCCCTTCAAGCCACGTCCCAAGAAGATCAAGCAGCTCGAAAGAGGGTCTTGCAGAAAAACCAGAAGATGCTGGAACTCATGTGGTGAGCTTGAGGACCCGAAGTCTACCCCTCAGTCCCTCTTCAGATACCCCTAACTCAAGTGGCTTAGAAGGGGAGAGCCTGGGGATCATCTTGTCCTTCAGTAACCAGGTGTCCAATGCTCTGATGCGATCCATGCAGTCCCTGCCACAGTCCCCTTGCATTCGGATTGGGAACCCTTGGAGTGCCCCACCTGGATCTCCTCTTCATAACCCAATAGAAGAAGACTCCTCAGCCGAAAAGCCCTCACCTTCGCCAGCATTAGAAAACAGTGAGAGGGGTTTCTCTGTAAGGTATGTAACTTATCCAAGCATATTACTGTATCTCTGAAAACAATGTGGGACAAATGCATTCAGAAGATGAAAGCATTTGGGGTACAATTATACTCAATGCAGTGCTGTGTTGGCTGATGTTAAGGGATAAGATCACTTGCTGGGACCGTAGCCAACAATGTCAACTTCTTTCAAGTTGAGAACTGGCTGTACGATAAAGGCATTGCAGAGTTTTGAATCATCTGGGAATCTGTTTTAAATGAAACGAGAATAGGAAATGCAGCCCAGTTAAGTTAGTCACAAACAACAGACCCTTTTATGCTAATGTCTTGTAAACTCTTGTACTACTCCTTATCACTGTGAGAAAAAAAACAAAAACTTCCCGTCATGCATGCTTGACCTAAAGTAGTCTATAGATGTGGTGAGATATTAGCAAATTGGCCGCAACGTGCAAATGAAACCTGAAATTAGTCTGTAGTTCGAAGAAGTCTAAAGGCCCATTCACACTAAGAAGGATAACTATAAAGTTAACCCCAATGATAACTGTTAACGTCCACACCAGTGGACAATACAGTTTAGTTTATTCTAAGCACGCTGCAGGTTTGTCTGCTGCTTTAAATGCTCAAGCTTGTTAAAGCAGGATGGATTCTGATTGGCTGTCAATGTTTTTATCAGCTAGAAAAATCGTTCTGAAATTGATTCCAACAATATCGTTTCACTGTGCGGTTATCGTTATAGCTGTGGTGTGAGCTCTGTTCTTTTATATTTAGAATGATTTTTAGAACTATATCTTTACCGTTATCATTATAGTTATCATCCTTGGTGTGAACAGGCCTTAAGGCAGTAGAACAGGGGTGTCCAATCTTGCTCCTGGAGGGCCACTGTCCTGCAGAGTTTAGCTTCAACTATAATTAAACACACCTGACTGAGATAATCTATGTTAGCATCTGAAATCACTTAATTTCCTACTATAAAGGCAAAAAACAGTATGTTAAAAGAGTAGAATGTCCAAATTTACAGTATTCATAAAACAGGCCAAAAGTACCTGGATGACTTACTACTATATTCTGAAGTGTGCATATGACACTTTACTATGCCATGAGGCCACCGGAGAGGATTTGTAAATGGCAGTGTAGCGCATCTGATGCTAGTAGGTCACATGACAATGAACACATTGGGAATATAGTACTTCTGGAATACATTCACACAATATATAACATACTAGTGTTGTCAAAAGTCCCGACTTTGCTACGATTCCGCTCAAAAGCGTCACATTTTTAACTTGGTTTTTCGACTTGGTACCTTGGTATGTAAAGTCCACATACTTTATTAGCAGTTACAAAGTAATTATTTGTTTAAAAAAAGTATCTACTCAGAGAGTAGCCTATATGATTTCAGATGCAGCCAAGGTCTTGAGGTCCTTTACTAGAAACTTTCATGCAGGTGCGTTGGAGCTAAACTCTGCAGGTCATCAGCCCTCTAAGAGCAGGATTGAACACCCCTTCTCACCCCTTACCAACATAGTCTCAGCCATGTTCCAAACTGAGTTTGAACCAACCCTACTCTTTGTGGGCTACCTTCCTACAGACTTCAGTTTCAACACATTAGTAATCCTGAACACCTTTATTAGCTAGCTCAGGTGTGTTTGATTTATGGTTGGAGCTAAACTCTGCTGGATGGCTTTCAGAAGCAGGAGCTGAGTTGGCTACCCCTGCTCTAAAGCACTTTCAAACAAGCTTATTTATATCTGGTCTACAGTTTGGCTGAACTGAGAGAGCGTACCATTGAGAGAGGGGAGGAGTGCGAGAAGGAAGAATGGAAACCTGAACGACCGCTCACTTCAGCCTCCGCCGTGTGTGCCCAATCCATGCTCTCGGCCCTTCCTCCACAGGAGATTCAGCGGATGATACAGGAAGTCAAGGATCTGGATGAAGACACACTAAGGGTGGGTTTAGCTCTGGTTTGATAATCATAAGACCAATACAACAAAGTACATGCCGTTGGCTTTTGCCTGGTTTTTGCTTGATTACTTCCATATCCTGCTCTGCAAACTTGAATTTGTGTGACAGATTAACAATTAGTTCTCCATAAAGAAACAGAATATTGAAAGTGCTCTTAAAGGTCAGTGAGCTTTATTTTGTGTGTTGCAAAATTCTGAAACTCACTTGCTAAAAGGGTTGAAAAAAATATATAAATCTTGCAACTCTTGGTCAAGACTGTGACTTCCTGACCATGGCAATGTTGCAATGTCCCTCTGGGGTGCATTTTGCTGCACTCTTTGTTTCCCTGATCAATATTCCTCTGCCATATTTTCTGTCTGCAGATAAACAAATCTGTTTATATCCCTTTATGATAATGAGGTGATATGCACTAATCCACATGCCCTTAGACATAATGTGCTTTTGTGTCATAGGAGTGAAATGCAGAAAAAGAGGAAGTACTGATATTTTGTAGAAAATCTTTGAAAGCATGCCAGCTTTTTAGGTTGGCTATATAAATAAGGGAACAATCATAAAATGGTCTAAAATGAGTGATTAGCTGTATTAGTCTAGTTAGCAGGACTGGATTATGAACCCAATGCCAGTGCTTTTTGATTTCACTTGTTTTAAATGTGGTGTGACAATTTTTTTTTTTTTTTTTAAGTATTCTTTATATTCTCTCAACTGATATTATATGATAAAAATTGCATGCACAATAGTTTTAATACAATTTGAACAATGCTCATTGGAAAAATTCTGTTTTAGATGGAGTTTAACATGTCATGCCACAGGAGAGTT
The DNA here is from genome assembly GCA_018749465.1 of Paracanthobrama guichenoti. Classification (NCBI taxonomy): domain Eukaryota; kingdom Metazoa; phylum Chordata; class Actinopteri; order Cypriniformes; family Gobionidae; genus Paracanthobrama; species Paracanthobrama guichenoti. The sequence goes on along the minus strand of CM031949.1, from coordinate 9,272,683 downwards.
TAAAGCTAACAATTAGCATATGACTTAGTCCCTTAACACTAAATCATAAATCGCTGTATACCTAAAACCGCCAGTGGGTAAAATTTACCCATACAGATGATTACTGTTCTGATACGGCTAAAAACGTAATATGTCACTGTAGTATGCCACAATCTTCACAAAGTAATGTATAGAGTCATGAAATGATTATTTTTAGTCATCAACTATGTTTTTGTCCTGCTTTCTTATGTTATTTAAGCAGGCTACACTAATCACTTTTTGGTGAATATAGGCTAAACCATCCTGCAATGACAACGACAATTGGAAGGAAATAAATACATATTTGGGTGGTGTAATATTATAATAAAATGCCATTAATCACATATTAAGATAACACATGTTATTTAAATGACTAAATTACCCTAAATAGACTAAAAACATCTTTATTTGAATGTGTGTTGTGTGACTATTTATAGTAAGCCTACATGTTGCTCAAACACAGTGCGGAAATAAAGCAATTATGTAGTAAATTTGACCCGCTGGCGCTTATAGGTATAAATGCCCCGTTTTCAAATCTGGTTTTATCTAAACAATTTTTAACAACAGGGGATTGTAAATAACACAATTTTAGTAAAAGTCAGTGACTGGGAGACTTTATTGAAAATCTGTTATCTACATTTGAAAAACAGACATGGGTAAATTTTACCCCGTGGCGGTTCTAGTGTTAAAGGGATAGTTCCCCCAAAAAGGAAAATTCTGTCATCATTTAGTCACGTTCAAGTTGTTCCAAACCTGTATACATTTTTTGTTCTGCTGAACACAAAGGAAGATATTTGGAAGAATGTTTGTAACCAAGCAGATCTCGGGCAGCCATTGACTACCATAGTGGGGAAATAAATACTATGATAGTCAGTGGCTGCTGAGATCTGCTTGGTTACAAACATTCTTCCAAATATCTTAATCAAATATCATACAGGTTTGGGACAACTTTTCATTTTTGGGTGAAAATGACTTTTAATGTAATTTTTATTACGTTAACGCTAACAATTAGCATATGACCTTTTAGTACTTTAATGTAATTTTTATTATGTTAATAAGCTCAAAACTAATGGAATCAAATGTTAGATCCACCTAAATAAAAGTGTAACAGCAGGACTGCAAAAAGCAGTATGTTAAATGAGTAGTATGTTTGAATATGCAGTTTTAGAAAACAGTAGGTGAATATAAATACCTGGATTATACTTCTGTGGAGATTCTAAAGTGTGTATCCGAAGGACACTTTACTATCCCGTAAGGCTGTGAAAGAGGTGTCGTCAATGATGAAGAACAGCGATGAGGCTGACTTCATCAGTACATGCAATTCTGGGATATTTGGCTCGCATCCCAAGACAAATTCAGTAGGTGTGCCTTAAAATTAGGCTTTGTATTTGAGGACACAAGTTTATATTAGCAGCCATATGAATCATATTTAGACAAGTGTCATCTTTTGAGACAGTGCCAGATGCTTATGAGATTTTGTCAAAATTATTCATGAGACTACTTTGTGCTATTCAACATGAGGAACATGAGGCTATAGCTCAATCTCTCTCTTAAGACTGCATGATGTAATAGAGTGGGAACATGATCCTGCCCACCTGGAAATCATCAATGAGGCAGCTGTTCTTTACAAAGCGATATACCCGTGTTTTCAAATGCAGATTGTTCTCCGACATGTTCTAGAAAAACTACTATGCTAAATGCACAGTACTAAAAAATCAGCTTATAATACAACTACAGGTATAAAGGGTTTTTGAACCACAAAATACTTTATAAACAAGGCTGATTTTGATTTCTTAATGTCCATTAGCAACTGGAAGGCATCCAGGTTGTGATTCTACATAAAGAAGAAGGAGCTGGCTTGGGTTTCAGCATTGCTGGTGGTATTGATCTGGAGAACAAAGCAACTACAGTGAGTGACGTCTCCAAATCTCCATAAACCACACACCACAGCTCATCTACTTCACCTTTCAACAGGAGACATAGCCTCTTGAATGCACATGCTCAAGTCGTTCTGACTCTGTATTCATTTCTCGCTTCCCTGAAACACAAAAAAGGACCTTAGGCAGAATGTCCAAGCTTCAAATCTCACAAATCTCATTCATGCTTCTGCTCAATTAAAGATGGCACATTTGTGGCAGGTTTCGCGTCATTGTCAATAATCATTTAAATTTCATGTTTTTCATATTTTACACATAAACTTGTCTTTGTGTGAGGAACAGACCCACATTTATCATATGTCTGTAGAAGCTCACAAAAGACTACATCTGAGTCCTTTTTTAATCTTGGCATTGAATATCTTCATCCACTTTTGTTCAAAAACTTGGGACATTCTGTTTTCTAACATTCATGTACATGTAGATACAAATGAAAAAATAAATACTGTAAAAATGACATGAGGATGAGTAAATGATGACAAAATTGAACTATTCCTTTAAAAAAACACTGTTACATTTGCCCAGCAAGGATGTAACAAATTCATCAAAAGTAAAGTGTAATGTAAAGTGTAATTAGTAATGTTACAAAATATTTCTATTTCAAATCAATACTGTTTTTAACCGTCTATTCATTAAAGAATCCTGAAAAAGTGCCACAAAAATATTTAGCAGCACAACTGTTTTCAACACTGATAATAATAATAAAAAAATGTCAGCAAATCAGCATATTGATTTTTGAATGATCATGTGACTTAAGTAATGATGCTTCAGCTTTGCATCACCGGAATGAATTATATTTTAATTAGTGCTGGGCAATCGATTAATCGCGATTGAGCGCATCCAAAATAAATACATTTTTGTGTTTACATAAATAATGTGTGTGTGCTGTGTATAATTATTATGTATATATAAACACACACACACATGCATGTATATATTTAAGAAAAATATATTTTATTTATATATCAAATATTTATATATAAATATATATTTATATAAAGATAAATTATATAAATATACAGTATATACATGCAAATATTTATTTTTATATATACATGGAGTGTGTATTTATATATACATAATAATTATACGCAGTACTCACACATATATTATGTAAACACAAACTTTTATTTTAGATGCGATTTGTGATTAATCGATTGCCCAGCCCAGTATATTCAGATACTGTATTTTTGATACTAAAAAAAGCAGCCTTGGTAAAATAGACTTGACATGAAAAAATCTTACCGACTTCAAACTTTTTGAACAGTGGTGTATCTTATAGGATACTATGAAGCTTGTTTCCATCACAGAATACAGTTTTTTTTTTTAAAAAGGTAAAAAAAGATTTGCAATTGCAATGACTGCAATTCGCACATTGCTAGTTTATATCTCACAATATATCTCAGAATTACGAGATGTAAACTCGTAATTGTGACAGAGGGAAAAAAAAAAAAACCCATCAGAATTGTGAGATAAAAACTCGCAATTACCTCTTTTATTTTTTTATTCTATAGTGGAAACAAGCTTCCATAGGATACGGTTACAACCTTCCAGTGTTTCCACTTTAGCCGTCAATGCAAAATGAATTCAGTTAATGCTAGAAAAATAATATTTTACAGTATTTTATATATTAATTGTATTCACTGTACCTTCAGGTTCACAGGGTGTTTCCCAGTGGCCTGGCTGCTCAGGAGGGCACCATTGAAAGAGGAGATGAGGTGCTGTCCATTAACGGTCAAACGCTAAAAAACGTCACTCACAGCGATGCCACGGCGATACTCAGGCAAGCCCGCACCATGAAGCAGGCTGTGGTGGTGGTGTCCAAGAACAAAGATGCAGAAGGGAAGGGAGGCGCTAACGCTAATGAGTCTAGCAGCAGTGGGGCAGAAAGCAGCGTCACAGGTGGGCCAACATTACTGACGTCAGCACAGCAATGACAGCAGTGGCGGAACTAAACTTTTATACATGGGGTGGCCGAGGGGTGGCCAAGGCTACTTTAGGGGGTCCATAGACCGTGAAAGAATATTATGTGTAATACTTATTTGTTTTCATTGTTTTGACCGATGTAACATTGTAATCTAATAAATAAACTACCAAAATTATAGATACCAGTAAAATTTCACAATTCTCGATTCCAACTGATATTCCACAGCAAAAAACTACTAATATAAGCCTAATAATATAAATGTAAAACATTATTGAATACAAGTGAACAGTCAGCAATAAAGTAAGAACAGTGCTAAGAATTAAGTTTCAGGTCTAACAGTAATTCAGGTACAGAAACGGAATAGTCAAACGTTAACGTAATTGCTTAACATTAATGCATGTTAAAACTAGCTACAAATGTTATTCAGTCAAGATCAGTGGGTGATGTTTTTAGTTCTTTGATTAACTTTAATGACAGACGGCAGGAGGTAGGCTATAAGCTGCGGTCACTTTAAGACCAAATGCATAATATTGAATCCAATAGCTGACTGTGTTTACTAGCTATGATACTTGCTATTTTTGGCATACCTTTATGCGTATTGTGTTCAAGCTATTGATGAAGCGCCATATGCCGCACACCAGACGCATCGCATTCTCATGTTCAAGGAAGCAATGCAAAACAGTGAATCTAATCACCATACAGGCAAACAAGTTCACTTCAAGAATAAAAAAAAGTGGCGTTGATGGGTTTTGCTGTAAGAACTGCACAACAGAAACAGAAAGGGCAATCTATATTATATATTTCCATAAGCACAGACTTTACACAGAAAGAAAAAATACTGAAAAATGTCTATACACGCTCATCCAGCCTAGGGTGACGTTATTATACATTAACGTTTTGAGACAAATTGTGTCGTTTGATGGAAAACAATGTGAATGGCGCGACAGGATTTTGAACAACTCTGCGCTTACGTGCGACCCCCTTTATTATTAATCATCTGTTTGGCAACTACTGTTAATATACTCTTTATATTCAACGTTAATACGTGAACAATGTGCCGTGCCACAGCACGTCAAAATAAATGCTTTTTTCAATAGAAGGTGAAATGAAAGTAGCGATCTAAAGTTTGGGGTGGCCAGTCAGATGTCAGGGGTGTCCAGTGCCACCCTGGATACCCTTCTGGCTCCGCCACTGAATGACAGTAACACTTTGTTAACACTTAAAAGGACAGTTCACCCAAAAATGAAAATTTGTTAAAAAAGTTGTTAACCTGTATGAATTTCTTTCTTCTGCTCAACGCAAAAGAATATATTTTGAAGAATACAAGTATCCAAACAGTTGATGGTAGCCATTGACTTCCACAGTGTGGGGAAGAAAAAAAAAAAAAAATTACTATTATTATTATTATTATTACTATTACATTGATATTCTTCAAAGTATCTTCTTATGTGTTCAGCAGAAGAAAGAAATTCATACAGGTTTTGGAACAACTTGAGGGTGAGTAAATGATGACAGAATTTTCATTTTTGGGTGAACTAACCCTTTAATAAAGCATGAAGGGGATAGAGACATAGGTTACAAGAGCTGCATCAATAAAACAAAAGACAAGTCAAATAAAAGCCCTATTCGAACTGGTCTAGTTTTCCCTAAGGCGATGAATTTGTTTCACAGATGTACTAATTCTGTCCAAACACATCAGATGATCTTGCACTACTTTGGTAGAAATTGTAGAGAAATTTTTTGAGTTTTAGATAACTTGGATGGAATTTTTTATTTATTTTTTAATGCTTCCAAATTTCTTGTGCTGCCTGGTGTGCTGTGTCTTGTGCTGCATTTCTTGTGCTGCCTGGTGCCTACTGTCTAAATCCATTATGGATTTAGACAGTAACATTTGGTGTAAAAACGGACTGATCATGATAATTAAATCACATTTCAGTGGGTTTCATGATGCACCTAAATGTTCTGTTAATATTTGCTACTCAAACTATCAAACGAAAATGAATTTAAAAATTGTTTTTTAGGGGACGATGGAGGTGAAGTTGAAACAGTCGAGCTGGAGAAGAACGCGGGTGGAGTTGGATTTAGTCTTGAGGGAGGAAAAGGCTCCATTAATGGAGACAGACCACTAACCGTCAACAGAATATTCACAGGTGAGTCTATGACTGAACCTGCTCCAATATCTTACATTCATGATGCATTACAAAACAAAGCTTTTCACATTTTATGTGCTGAACCATGAAATGGATGTAAACATGGTAAAATGTTTTAAATGACCTTGTGAATACTGCAGTCTTACTGGTAGCTGAAAGCAAATTTAAAATAACCAAAATATTTAATAAACCAGCAAAAATGGTGTAGAGAATGTGAATAACAGGGTTTCTATTTTGCATAAGTCTGTGATACTTTAAGTTTTCTGAATTTTCAGATTCCATGTAAGCCTGCAAATCAGTATATAGCAAGTCATATACAATATATACTGTATTTTCTCTGGCAGGAAGTGACGCCGAGCAAAAGGGGCTGAAGTCAGGTGATGAGGTGCTGCAGATACAGGACTCATCTCTGCAGGGTCTCACGCGCTTTGAGGCCTGGAACCTCATCAAAGGTCTCAACGATGGGCCGTTTACACTCGTCATTAAGAGAAAAAGATGCGAGTAGAGCTAAACTCCATTCAAAAGCACTTATAAAAACCCAGAAGAAAAAACAGAACACAAATCGGACTTTGAATTATGATTTGAATTACAATTGCTAAAAATGACTAATCTGAATTTCTTAAAAGCAGGTTTTTAATTTGTTTAAACCAGTGAATTTTCATGATTTATTTTTTTCAGTCTATTTATTTTAACAGAGATTGCAATCTGAAAGAGCAATTTCTAACCAATTAAGTATTTTAAATGCAAATTCACTATAAACATTCACATGACTTTTTAAAAAAATTTTACCCTCCCCACTTTTATGAGTTTTGCAGGCCTGGAAATCACAATTTTAAAATCCCCAGATATTTCCAAGTTTTCCAAGACTGTGAGAACCTTGCTGGGATCATTCAGTTGCTTTTATTGCTCCATTTTACCATTTACGCATTTTGACAGTTGTACGACTTTCATATCTTGTATGACGTGCATGATGTGGTTCTACATGATCAGGAAAGCTTGTTTTATAGCACATCGCTGTGCTGGAGTTGTACTGTTTTACTGTCATGATCAGGGATTCATAAAAAAAAAATATGATTCTTGTCAAGTCTGCCTGTTTTGAAGCAACGATTTGCACAAGCCTGTAAATAAATACTTTCAGATATTGTATATTTCTACACCATTTCACCAAAGTCGAATGTAAAGAACGTGTCATAAAGCATTTGAAAAACAAATGAAGTAAAAATTAAGTCGAATTTTAATAACTTTTTTGTTTGCTTTGTCAAAAGCTGAAATGAACAGTACAGCGCTCTAGTTTTCCATCAAATGCAGAAATATAAAATCTTATCTTCTAACAGATTCCACCTTTGACAGTTAAGAAATAACCAGTGTGCTGAACACATCTAGTATTCTGGTCTTGTTAGTTATTTGTTGTTTCCCTTTAAAAGAAAAGCCTTAATATATTGAAATGGTGTCAGAACAAAGATGTTTTAAATGTAATTACTTGTTAAGGTTTGTAATGTCCAAATAAAAGTATGATACAAACGAGGTCATCAATCATTTTTAATATCTGAAAACAGAATCTAAAAGGAGAATCAGACAATGGGTTTGACAGTGCAATTTCTTTTGCTTTTGCTTCTTTTTGGGTATTAACAAACAGTACACAGATGTCCCATAGTGCAACAGCACTGAGCAAAAACAGAGAAAAACATTTTTGGAATCAACATGAAATGACAATCAATTTCAATGCATATTTCAGGGTCTTATAATGTGATTCATCACTGCATGTTATTAGGAAAAAACAACAACAAAAAAACAAAAACAGTAACACTATAGTTTAGGGTCCAATTCCCACCATTAACTAGTTGCTTATTAGCATGCATATTACTAGGATATTGGCTGCTTATTAGTACTTTTAAAGCACATATTAATGCCTTATTCTGCATGACCATATACTACAGCTCTTAATCCTGCCCAATACCTAAATAACCATACTAACTATTAATAAGCAGTAATTAGGAGGTTATTGAGGCAAAAGTTGTAGTTAATAGTTAGTCAATAGTGAGAATTGGACCCTAAACTGAAGTGACCAAAACATCTCAACAAAATGCTATAACCTGCCCGCATTCTGCTCTGTACCGCCCACTTTTCACAATCCAATCAATTCCAGATGGATAAAATAATTACCACCAATCAAAATATGTCAGTTTACACAGAGGTCAAATGGTTTGCCGAACAACATTTCATGTGGACTTCAAGAAAATGAAAAATATGGAATAATCAAAAACCCTCGCTTGATAGAAGCGAAATGACAAACGGTACACACTGATTCCTAACAGAATGTGAATCTGTGTTTTAATAAAATATATAGAGAACTTTGCACAATACTACTGAAGGCAAGCAAACACACACTCCTTGCAAAACGGTTGTAAAATCTAGATCCCCAAATTAATCCTAAAATGCACTAGAGCATATTGCTCATTTACAGCATATAAAAATAATAATAATTAAAAACAAAAAAAAGCACAGAACATATCTTCAGGCCATGAGCATGCGTTCACAGTCATTTCACTGACGGCACACAGGCATAAAAACACAAAGTACCGACAGATGTGAGGATAGACAATCGTGCAGCTGGACACAAAACGGGCAAACGGTAATTAAAGAGATAACAGTAAACAAACAAGACATACAATACACTCTGTTCTGAGGTCAGTCATATCTGTGACGTACATAGCATTAAACAGTCCCTTTGTCCATGTTTGATAAAGACAGATTACAAGCAATGCAAAGTCAAAATGGGATTCATTTCTTCTACAACTATGGGATCATGCTTTTTTGGAATGTTTTAAAAGGCTTGGACAAAATTCTGAATTTAAGAATCGATTCCCTTTCTATTTTCAAGTGAGAATTTGAATTGAATCAGCGACACCACACCAGATTTAAAATTGGAAGAGAATTTGAATCCACGTGATCAGAATTGACATTCAGAGACATTGAACACAGTAAAACGACAAAAGAATTCATTAGTCTAACACAACAACAAAATGTAGACCTTGGGGAAAATGAGTGCATTCTGGGAAATCAAACTTCATTCCACCAAGGTCCATCTAATTTGTACAGTAAATTAATATTGTTATTACAATTAAATACTTATTACATTTTATTTCAACTTCCATTGATTCAAATTCAAATTAGAACTCTGCACCCTTTTCTCCACCTCAATTCAAATTCAGGAAATCTACTGGAATTGCATTCATTCTTAATTACTCTGATTCCACACAACCCTGTTCCACATGTGTTATTTGTTCCTCTCAAAGAGATGTATGAAATAACTGCAAAAAGCTTTCATTCATCCACTAGCATTCCCAATTGTCTTAATGGCAGTTGCTCGGCTGGCTGGCACAGAACAAGGATACTTTTGAATGGCCATCATTGAAGAAAAAAGCTTTATACTGGTTACAGAATCACTAGCAGGGGCTAATGGGGTCATGCTAACCGGCTAAAGCTTGAGCCATTGCGTTGCTCTTTTATCATCATATCATAATTCTGTCAAGATTGTTCTGGCCGCCTTTTGTCAGTCTCAAACATACAGTACACAATCTCAGTTATGTTAACCGAGAACAGCAGCAAATGCAGTTCTTCAAGTATTTCTAAAGATACTCGTCTGTCAGTAAACATTGCTTTGCTAAAGCCATTTATGCACTATAATATCCCTATTCAAATATAGAAATACTAGGTTTCAGAAATGTCAAACTCGAGCACCTATCAAGAGCTCAGTTATTCAAATAAAAATGTAATCTTTAAACTCAGATAACCGACATCAAATATTTGACTGAAATTCTAAAAACAGCTTATTAAAATAAGGCTTTGTTCCAAAAACTAGTGAACTGCCTATTTAGGCCAGACATCAAAGGCGAGCTCCTGACAGCAGTTTCAAAAAAGTAAGCAGCAACCTTGTGTTGCCTTCTAAGATACCTCAGTCTAAAGCAGCGTTGCATGTTACATGTTAAGCTCTATTGAAATCAATTGTGAGTGGAGTCTCCCTTTTGTTTCATGTAGCACTATTTGTATGACACACACAAATCAGTAACTTAGTAGAAAGCAAAGGCAGCTCACTGGGTTTTATAATGGAGCCGTAAAGTATGAAAAGTTTACCATTTATGAATGAAACCATTTTCAAATTGATCATCATGCTACATTATAGGATCACACCCCTTAATTATGGCAAACTGGACTGGCAGAACATGGTGCTAGCAACACCAACATCACGGGTTCAATTCCCCCGAAACAAACTGACCGATGAAATGTCATTTGAATGTCACTTTGGATAAAAGCATCTGCCAAATGCATGTGTAAATGTCTATTTTTTTTGTGCAATAGTTCCTCATTTGAAATCACTAGTTTTCAGAATTAAAAAAAGAAAAACATGGTAAATAAAATGTTCCAGTTCTCTATACCTATAAAACGGTCTGTTCAAGTGTGTTTGGACATTGTACTGTAGCTATTGGAAGAATCAGGAATAAGGTCATTTCACTTTCCACCTAAAGCTTGATTAAACGCAAGGTGTGTCAAACTATCAAAATATTCACATTTAAGATTAAAGGGGGATGTTTTCTAGAAAGTGTCTGGTGCTATTTCATCGATTTTACGGCTTTGGTCAGGTTGCTGTAAAACTCCACCATACTGGTGGGGAAAAATGAATCGACAACTGAACGAGGAAGTAAACCTCCAAGATCAGTCTGGAAAAAGCTGAACAGCTGCGTTTTGCCTGGTTCCCTACAGAGAGAAAAAAAAAAGGTACACTTAATTACATTTCAAGTTTTTCAGCAGCGGAAAAAGGTTGTGTCACCATCTGCTGTCTTGCATCTGAATTACATCAACCCAAGGCACTTTCATTGAATGGTATGCTTCTAAGAAACTTACCCAGGAACTGGAACACAGAAACAGCCACACGGGTGATTGAAGCCTCTGACATAGCCGGGTTGAGGAGGACAGTTTGGATGGCTTACATTGGTCGCTATAAATCAATGAAAATGTGATTATCAATAACAGCAGTATTAGGACAGATATCAGGTCTTATGTCATTGAAAAATGCTATTTACAACAAGTTTCTGAAATTCTGTTTGAGAATAGTGTCAGATTCAAATCCAATTAAAGGAGGAAGGCCATAACACTGCATACCATTTGATGACACTGTGCCATCCTCATAGCGTTTAACGGAAATGACATCAACAAAATCTCGAGGTGATATAATGCCCATAGCAGCCGAAGGCGTGACGGTTCGGCAGATCAAAACATCCTAGGGAATGAAAAAGAAAAGATTTAGAAAGGTATAAATCTGCCGTTGTATCACCACATTGTGCATGAAATCAATGCCATGTGCATCAAAAACAGCTCTATGGGTATTTGAAATGGGAATTATTAAAGGGTCAGGAAACCGCAAAACAAATTTTTTGAGATGTGAACATATGTACAGGCTGCACGTCGCTGAAAACACAAAGCACTCATAAATATGACCAATAAGTTGAAATTGGTTATTTTTGCGTTTTTCTGAGCAATTTCGTTCTTCCGGGTTGAAAAGCAAAGTCGAAGCTACGTCACGGAATTGTGAGGTAGAAGCGTGCATCCGGAGTGTGTGACTGGCTGCCGGCACGACTCTACGTCAGCTGGTCCTCTGCATTTATTCATGAGAATGAATGATGAGTTTAATAACGCTCACCACAGACCGGAGCAAGTGCGTTTCAAGTTATGGACATTTCATATACTCTAGTGCTCTAAACATAAACCAGCACAGTGTATGTGCACATATTTAATCATGTCGTCTTCAAATGAAATATATGTGCAAATAAGGACACTGATACAGCCATACGTCTGATCATGAACACGATGGATTATTCTGATCCACAGAAGACAATAACGTAGAACGAAAATTCAAAGAAAAAAGTAATTATGCCTTTATTCTTTTTGTGTTAAACTTGACGCGTGTCGTTTTTTGGTCAAAGATGGTAGTGCTCTTAAATACACTGAAAATATTATTAGACCTTTTAAATGTTCTTCCGGTATGACATCACTTTGTAGGCCAAAAACGCGGAAGAGAGTTAGCATTTTAGAACTTCCGGTTCCCTCGACTCAAAGTCAATGGATTTTTTTAAATGGGATTTTTGGTTAAACTGTTTTGGACCTTAAAAATAAGGTCTGTGGTGAACACAAGCTCAAGACACTCTCACGTTTTATACTACATAAAATACACCAGTATTACCCCACTCATGAATTTTTGAAGCTGTAACATGTCTTGTAAATGGTGGATGCTAACAAGTGGCTAAATGGGAATACAGAGGCTGTTGGGGAGAAAAAAGTAAAAGTAAGCCGAAAAAGTAACGTTAAGCTCAGTCCGCTTTTACAGCGTCATTATGCTCATAATTGTGCTCTTATAACCTACTCTAACTCAAACGTTCTGGGAAAATGTTTTGAGATAAAACCGTAAGAGTTGCCGGAAGCTGAGTGATAGTGACGCTGAATTCGTGGGACCGTGGTGTAGTCCGTTTATAGCTTACCTTTAGCGACTGCATTTAGGCTTCAAAATTAATAAAAGTTGTGTTCATCTGTGATAATTATCTTTGATGGACAATATCAAAAACTTATAACAGAGCTTTTTTTTTAGATAATCCAAAAGCCTATGGGAAAATCCTATTGGGTTTTTCTCAAGGGAACCAGTGTGACGCTAACTGCCGGTTGGCCTACAAAGTGACGTCATACCTGCACCACTCTAATGTGTTGCAGATCTGTGTTTTATTGGTTGTGGTCTCCTCTCTTCCCCCTCTACACTCACACTTTTCCAAATTTTTACACGCCCATTTCTTGAGACTTTTCGCAACTCTGAGGTGTGAACGGCCAGGCTAAAACAGGGCAGTTTCATGACACTTTAAAGGTGAAGTGGTTAATGGGGAGTCGTTTCACTAGTGTCTCCAAATGAAATTGCAAAAATAATGACCGGTATCCCAGACACTTCTGTCTCAGACAAACTCCTCTAAACTCATGTCACTGGTTGAGCCAATGTTGCTTCCGGACTGGTTTGTAAACTCAAACAAATAGATTGATGTTTTGAAAGCGCCAGGGCGTCAGCCAACAAATGGCTTACTTACAGTCAACTGCACACATTAAACTTCCATATGAGAAAGTGTTTTAACATAAAAAGTACACACATCACCTTTAATAATCCAAGTAAGAATACTGAAACAAAACATTGTCCCTCACACCTAGCTGAGAGGGGGAACTGGTCAGACCATGAAATTAAACTTGTAGATCTGCTTTCATATGGGTGTGTATTTGTGTTTATCTTACCGTCGACACCTGCTCAAGCAGCACAAACTTTTTTATATTAGCATCCCATTTTACACGAAGTCCATTGATTTCAGGTTTCAAGCAGTCCCACACTTTCTCTGGACTGCCATTGACAATCCCCTCCCCTTTATACCTGAGAAACCCAAAGAACACACAATCACTGCTCATGCACACTGGACAAAGGTTAATGTCACTGCTGTCATGTTTGCACATGATGTCGACAGTAAGTGAATGCTAGAAAAAGATATCTTAAAATGTAAATACAAATAACAACTAGTGCAGTGATATAGACTATACATTCTTACAGCATTTTGACTACAAATGTACACCAACTCCTGATTTGTTTTAAGACTGCACAACACTGTTTTTGATATTGTGACATGATGGAAATGACAGCAATTCTGTTTTCTGAGAAAGGGGCAAGCCTAAAATAATACAATTCTGGTGAACCGAACGCTTTACTTAACAATTAAAGCTTTTGTTAATACATTTAAAACTGTGTACATACATCTAATAGAAGCAGCATCCATATATGACAATCATGGCAAATATTTCTAAACATTTAATTTTGAGAAAATACCAAAATCCTCAAGGACACACTCAAATCTTTCAGTTCTTCGGGACACAGTTAGATTTTCATCTTCTACAAATCCAAGAAGTCAAAACTGACTCTAATAGAAGACTAATCTGGTGATTATGCCAATTAAATATTTCCCGAGTGAAATACTTCCTGAGATCGGAGAATAACCAAAGCAATGCATATTATTTCAACAGAGAAATGTTGAAACTCTTGGGGATTATTTTTATTCCCTGACAGCATGAGTATTGAGTATGATGTCCAATGTCATGACTGCATAATATTTCTCATATAATATGTAACAGGGTTGCCACTAACTAGAACACGAGCAGTCAGCACATATGACGTCACGGTGACAAATATGCAAGATCATGTAACTTAATTCACAATTTTATACTTACACATATCCCGCGAATTCACAAGAAGGTCTCCAATACACCACAACATCATTCTAGGAAAGCAAAAAAACAAAACAACGTTTGCTTAAAGACAAACAACTGCAAAACATGGCAAAAAAAAAAAAAAAAATGGCAAAAAGACACAGTTCTGTTTAATACTTACAGTTTTCTTGCATGTTTTCCATCCGGATTCGTCTTTTCTGTAGCTCAAAAGACGATCTTCCACTGATCTGGCCGTGTGTATATAATCCATGACGATAGGCAGTCTATAGTTTTATGTTATATTTTATTGTCTTGTCCTCTAACAGCACATTCGAAGCGTTATATCGCGAGCGACCGGCTGCAACCTTCTAAATAGCGTAAATGACACAATTTACCGGCGATTCTTCCGTGATCTTTGTACATTCAATACCCATGAACTAACAGTGGCTACAGTTAAATCCGCCAGTTTCTGCTATAACATAGACTACAGATGTTTTCAGTTCATTCATTAGTTACAGATAATAAGAATGAATGTCATCTTGACTGAACGGCTGCGGCAAATAATAATCGATACAGTTCTATACAGATGAAAAAGGAAGGCTTCAATTACACATGCGCGATCAAAATAATAAAAAAAGAGATACAATTAACCCGTCTAATGCCACGAAATCATCATAATTTAAAAAAGGCCACTTCCTTATTCTGGAGATCGTCAGACAATGTTGCATTCTGGGAAATTGAGTTTTCTGGGTCGATCCTGTTATACAGTACAGTAATATATCCCTATATTGTGGTACTTAAATATAAATATAAGTGAATATTAAGCTATTTTAAATAATTAGGCTATACTTTGAGCAGATGTTATTATTTTTTCACTCTGTTGGAGAATTCAGGTTGAATTTGGGACACATTTTCCCAGTCATCTCAATGGCAAAAAGTGTCCCAATCAATGTAATAATATAGAGTTCAGTATTGCCAATAATTTTGATAAATGTTTGTGGTATATATCTCAAAACATTATATAAATTATAACCTTTAATAAAGTTACAGAAATCATCATATTAAAACTTCAAAAGGTGTTTTTTTTTTTGAAAATGTCATCAATTTGAAAATGTGAAAAGCACATCACTGAGTGAACAATTTTAATCTTAGCTCTTGTGCCTGAACGTAAGATAATATTTCTAAAAGAGTTCCATTATCCTTTATGGAAATACTTATACTTGTATTACAACACAAGCATTTTTAATAATCCATCCCCTCCTGGACACAAATATGTTTTGATGTGATACTTGCATCCTATTTCATGCCAAGACTGTCACCACATATACAGGAGTGTAAATAGTTGAAAATAGAAATGTAATCATTTACAAACAGTGTTGGGAGTAACTAGTTACATGTAACTAGATAACGTAATTTAATTACAAAATAAATGTAACTGTAATCAGTTATAGTTACAGAGAACCTGTCTTGCTACAACCTGTCTGAAAGTGGCCACCATGGCGAGTGATAAAAATGTGTTCCAGTGCTGGAAATTAGAAAAGCAATCAAAAAGTAATCAGATATAATCAGTTACATAACTTTAATAAAGTAATTGAAACAGTTACACTACTTATTACATTTTAAATAGGATCACTTGTAATCTGTAATCCATTACATTTCCAACGTAACCTTCCCAACACTGTTTATAAACTGGCCTTTGAAAAACCTGCACACTCAACCTCTTAATCTGAATATTGATAGTCAAAGGCAATCATAAATGCTTAGAGGGAACACTTACATAATCTTTGATATGTTTCTCCTGAACATTTGCATCAAGGCCACAACGCTCACAGAGATTGAGGGGGACATTGTTCAATACAGGTTTTTCTTTTTTGCTTACTCTAAATGTTTGCATTTAGTACACACTCAATCTTGAATACATGGTTACAGCCTTGAATAGGATAGTGGAGTCCACAATTTTTTTATTTTTTTATATCAGATTTAATGAAAATCTACAGATGCATGCAAAGTACACTTATACAGATTGGTCATTTATTTGTGCTTTACAATGCAAACTGCAACTTTTATAGAATAAACCTGTAGGTATTATACTGAAATCAATGGCTCTGTTCCAAAACCTAGTAAGCTGTCTTGCTGTCTGCTACCTACACAAGCAGCTGCCTTGTAATGAGGGATCCGAACTACAGTGGAACCACATGAATGATATGGAACGCTCTATGTAAGCAGCAACTGCCACTCAGTGGAGTTTGTCATTTGCATGTTGCTAAGCTAATGGTGCAATACTCAGAAAAATTAAAGGTGCAGTGTGTAATATTTATGATGATCTATTGACATAAATGCAATATAATATACATAACTATGTTTTCAGTGATGTATAAAGAACTTACATAATGGGAACATTATGTTTGTATTACCTTAGAATGAACCATTTCTATCTCCATACACCGCGGGTCCCCTTACAGTGAAGTCACCATTTTGTGCCGTCATGTTTCTACAGTAGCCCTAAACGGACAAACTGCTCTACAGAGCGCTAGCTACACTCAGCTGTCTCAGACGACGACATCTTTGTCCTGTGCAGCTTCTCTATGTGCTTCGAACGGGAGGGGTGAGCGGTGGGCAGTTGCAATTCACAACCTCACCTCTAGATTTAAATTTACACTGTGCACCTTTAAGTAAAACAGTGATTTTATTATATTATTTAACTATATTTTCAAAATTTAATGAAATACACTATAATACTGCGTTCCAGACAACTCAGAATTCACTCACCTACACTTAAAATAACCAATGGAACATCACTCAAGTTGCTGTCATCTTGGAAACAATGCTTCTCAGTGAAGTTGAGGGTAGATCGATCTGCTCTGAATGAGTTGGATGTCCAACTTCAAGCACAGTTCCAGTAGTTATTTTCAAGTAGGAGGCCAGAGATTTGAGTGGTCCAGGGATGACATCTTTGTAGGCCAAAACCCAGAAACGAGTAAGCGTTTTTGCACTTGTTTCCATCGTCCTGAAGTCAATGGGTTTTTAGTTAAATGCCTGAAATGATATTTTCAAGATAGTTTCATGGTTTATCCAAAATAAAATGCATCAGTAATACTAACTTAGTACTTGGTGCTTTTAATGCTTTTTAGGACCTGTCCTAAATGGCACCCTAAACACTTGCGGTCTTCCTATGAGTCTGCACTTTCATGACGTAACAGCGCTTTGATTGTCGGGAAGCAAAGACCACAAAGGGGGTGCTAGCAAGCATCCGGACACGCACATGCTGCAGCCATTGTAAGTCCACAAGACCGAAAGTGCATATGAAGTGTGCCATTTGGGACAGGGCCTTAAAAAAGGTGGTTGCTAACAAGTGGCTAAATGGTACTACAAAGGTTTTTGGGAAAATTAAAGGGATAGTTCACCCTGAAATTAAAATCTTTTACTCACCCTGCTGTTGTTCTAATGCGCTATGTCCTTCTATCTTTTTCGGACCTCAAAAGGAGATATTTAGAAAAACGTTCTGCATGCTGCTCCTCCATATAATGGCAATGAATGGCGCCCAGGCTAAGATACAAGCGCCATATATGGAAAGTGTTCAGGAGACATACTGTAAGGTTTTGCGAGAAAGAAACCTCATTATTCAGTCAAAATACTGAGCTCGGCCATTACTCTGTGCGCGTTCCTGCGAGTGTGTGCGAGCCGTCAGCAGCCGCTCACGCTTACTATAACTCGCACTGTTGTCATGGCACCCAGGATAAGCATACACGCGCACCATTTTCAGAAATCAGGCTCAATAGAAACAAACGCAACTCTCGTCTCTTCTATAAGGTAAACAATAATACTAATAATAAGGTAAACCTCCTGTGAATGTTGTGTACCAGCTGTCATGACAATATTGCGTGAGCGGCTGCTGACGGCTCGCACGCACTCACAGGAACACGCACAGCATAGCGGCCAAGCTCAGTGTTTTGACTGAATAATGAAGTTTATTTCACGCAAAACCTTATAGTATGCCTCCTGAACACTTTCCATATATGGCGCACGTCTCACTGTATCATTGGGTGATACATTTGTATCCTTTTTGTAAAGCTATAGCCTGGTCGCCATTCACTGCCATTAAATGAAGGAGCGTGTGCAGGATGTTTTTCAAAATTTCTCCTTCTGAGGTCCACAAAAGATAGAAGGACACAGGGCATTGGAACAACAGCAGGGTAAGTAAAAGATTACTTTATTTAAATTTCAGGATGAACTATGCCTTTAAACATTCAATTTTTTTTTTGGAAATTACACAACCGTGGCATAATTTGTTTATAGCATAACTTGACTTTTATGACCTTTGAAGCCAAGAAATACAACAGCTTGAAGTAAAAAGCTAGTGTTAATTTGTGAAGATTGTCATGAAAAAAAAAAAAAAAAAAAAAAAAAAAAAAATTCAGGATGATGCAAACTTCCAGGCTGGACTACAAAAATACATCACTCCAGCCCTCTATTCCAAGCTCAGAGTTCTATGTTGTCTGGAACACAGCATTATTCACAGTGCATTCTGGGAAAGGATGCATTACAATTTGGCCTATAGAAGGCAGGATAATAATGCAACCTACCTTCTGAAACAGACTTTGTGCTGGTGTGCGCCTATGAGGCCTTAAAATAGTTCCTACGTAGACAGCTCACTAGGGTTTTTGAACAGAGGGCCATAATCTCTAAACAGGTTAAACATTGGAGCAAACAAGATCATTGGTGGCAGACACA
Source organism: Paracanthobrama guichenoti (assembly GCA_018749465.1). Taxonomy (NCBI): domain Eukaryota; kingdom Metazoa; phylum Chordata; class Actinopteri; order Cypriniformes; family Gobionidae; genus Paracanthobrama; species Paracanthobrama guichenoti. The sequence continues at coordinate 9,253,646 of CM031949.1, read as the reverse complement.
TTGAGTTTAACGCTGTTCTTGGATTTCTTTTTGGTCAGCTTTGCACTTGGCTTTAGGTACTTTTCCTTGTTGTGAATGACCTGGATATACTGGTCTGTACTGCTGTTTTGTTGGTCACTACTAGACGCCAACGATGCCGAATCTGACTCGGTCAGCGACGGCTCCACTTTATGCTTGGTCTTGGGCTTGACATATTGTTCGCCGTACCTGTGAGCCGACTCTGGGCCTCGGATGTTTGTTTGAGAGCAAGGGTGCAAGCCATCATTCACCCAGTCGTCTTCCTGATCGTCCTCTTCCTCGTCACCATATAAACCCTGCTCCATAGACAACTGACTGTTTATCGCATCGCCAATGTAGAATCGTGCGGTCTGATGGAGGTCCGACAGTGATCGTGGACGGTTTGACCCCCTCCTCGTGCTGCTCTTTGGGTCTTCCTCTTCTACCTCCTCTTCCTCGCTGAGGTGTGGCTGGTGGCTGCGGTGAGGGGTACGAGGAATGTAACGCTTTACGTTACGTGGATACAGCTCTACAATCTCCGTCGGTTCATCTGCTAGGCGGTAATGTCTCGGTATGCGCGTAGTGGAGCGCAGAAGCTTCTTGCGAGCTTCATGTTCGTTGACGATGACGTAGCGTGTGGTGTGTGCCCGGCGGCCCACATAGCTCTGAGCCGTGATTATGCCAGGCTCGTTGTGCATGGGCCGGAGGGTTTTCCGAAACAGTGGATCGGATTGGATGTTCTCGGCGTACCGTGTACTAGGGGTGTAGGCCATGTTGTGGTAGGACTTGGAGCGGCAGGAACCACTGGTGCTGCCCAAGTACCCAGAATGCCTGGATATCAGAGAATGCAACATGTGACATGAATATGCATGTTTGTACATATCCACCATACCTTCCATAAACTTGAGAAAAAAAAGACATTTATCTTTATGATGCAGCTTGTAACTTATGTTAAAGGAATAGTTCACCCAAAACTTTTTCATTTATACCATGTCATTCCAAGATGTGCATTGTTTCTATTCTTTCTTTTATGAAACGAAAAGCTGAAACTGGATGGTGATTTATACTGTCAAGGACTAAAAGCCCTATAAAACATTCTGCCTACATTCTTCCTAAGAGCTTGCTTGTGTTTCACAAAAAAAGAGAAAATAAACATACGGTTGGAATGTCATGAGGGTGAGTAAATGATGACAACATTTTCAGTTTTGGGTGAATTGCTCCTTTAATTAAATACTATGAAGTGCACTGAATTTTATGAAAGGAAAGGTGAAGCCTAATAAGGTTTTACTCTCAAAGTGCAAGCACTGAAGTTCCCTATCCCTGATCTGATAGAGTAACGTAAGTGTCTTCAAGTGAAAGACCCCCCTTAAAGGGTTCAATCAAGTTAAGCTTTATAAACAGCATCTACAAATTTTTCCTTTAGTAGACACACAGAGACAAGTCTAATATAAGCAGTAAAATTTTAAATGCTTTAATAGGAAATATTTTTTATAGATGTGAATTAGTTAAGTGCTCGCAGAAGAATTAACCATAGTGCAATGTTGATTACCACAGAAAATATTTTTTTTTTTAAAAAGCTAAAAAAAGCACATTTACACTAATGTAGACATACACAATTAGCAAGCCAGTATTCTGAAGGGTTTAACAAAATACAAACTTTATATTTCTGTTTTAATGCACTTAACATTAATTATTCATAAAAACTTTACTGCAGTTTATTGTTTGGTCAGTAAAGCGGTCTAAATCATCCTTTTTGAGCTGGGGCTAATTCTCTAAGTGGGTGAACTTCTGGTTATGAATTAAGGCCCGTTCACACTAAGGACGTAAAGATAACGATAAAGATATAGTTCTAAAAATCTTTCTCAATATTAAAGAATAGCAGAGTTCACACCACAGCTATAACGGTAACTGTACATTGTTGGAAACACGTTCAGAATGATTTTATCCAGCGGATAAACGATAAAACATTGACAATCAATCAGAATCCATCCTGCTGTAACAAGCTTGAATGTTTAAAGAGACAGACGACAAAACAGCAACGTGCTTAGAATAAGCAGAGTGATATCCGCTGGTGTAGACGCTAATATGGCATTTACTGACATAATTCCTGATTATGCATATCAAGTGAAAGTTACATGCCATGACATTCCAAAAGTTTTGATGAATTACTTAACACACACACGCGCGCACACACACGCACACACACACACACACACACACACACACACACACACACACACACACACACACACACACACACACACACACACACACACACACACACACACACACACACACACACTTCAGTCAGTGCTTCTGTCACTTACAGCAAGTCTTACAGCATGTCAAAAAGTTTATAGCGGTAGGAGCGGCCATTTGTAACTTGAATGTACAAGGCTTCTGGTATCATCCGCTTACAGTTATTTTAGCTGGGCAAAAACAGGGTGTTGTGCTGCTTGAAACTGCACACTGTTATTTGTTATATTATTTTAAATGATTATCATAAATCACAAACACATTGGTTTGCAGAGCAAATAGTTTTACCATTTACTGCACTTCCACATTCTTCTTTACCTGTGGCAGCTAATGAATCAGAAGTCTTGCACATTCATGGAAAATAGCTTACTTCCTCATTGCAAAATAAGTTGGGTAGTGGCTGTGCTTTTTAACCTACCTAAGTGTATTTTACTCTACCCTCCGTACTGTAATACAATGTTATTTTTGCATTATTTATTTACCATTATAGTATTATTGTTAGCTTGAATTAGTGTTTATTCATACACTCACCTAAAGGATTATTAGGAACACCGGTTCAATTTCTCATTAATGCAATTATCTAATCAACCAGTCACATGGCAGTTGCTTCAATGCATTTAGGGGTGTGGTCCTGGTCAAGACAATCTCCTGAACTCCAAACTGAATGTCAGAATGGGAAAGAAAGGTGATTTAAGCAATTTTGAGCGTGACATGGTTGTTGGTGCCAGACGGGCCGGTCTGAGTATTTCACAATCTGCTCGGTTACTGGGATTTTCACGCACAACCATTTCTAGGGTTTACAAAGAATGGTGTGAAAAGGGAAAAACATCCAGTATGCGGCAGTCCTGTGGGCGAAAATGCCTTGTTGATGCTAGAGATCAGAGGAGAATGGGCTGACTGATTCAAGCTGATAGAAGAGCAACTTTGACTGAAATAACCACTCGTTACAACCGAGGTATGCAGCAAAGCATTTGTGAAGCCACAACACGCACAACCTTGAGGCGGATGGGCTACAACAGCAGAAGACCCCACCGGGTACCACTCATCTCCACTACAAATAGGAAAAAGAGGCTACAATTTGCACAAGCTCACCAAAATTGGACAGTTGAAGACTGGAAAAATGTTGCCTGGTCTGATGAGTCTCGATTTCTGTTGAGACATTCAGATGGTAGAGTCAGAATTTGGGGTGGTGTAATGGTGTGGGGGATGTTTTCTTGGCACACTTTAGGCCCCTTAGTGCCAATTGGGCATCGTTTAAATGCCACGGCCTACCTGAACATTGTTTCTGACCATGTCCATCCCTTTATGACCACCATGTACCCATTCTCTGATGGCTACTTCCAGCAGGATAATGCACCATGTCACAAAGCTGGAATCATTTCAAATTGGTTTCTTGAACATGACAATGAGTTCACTGTACTAAAGTGGCCCCCACAGTCACCAGATCTCAACCCAATAGAGCATCTTTGGGATGTGGTGGAACGGGAGCTTCGTGCCCTGGATGTGCATCCCACAAATCTCCATCAACTGCAAGATGCTATCCTATCAATATGGGCCAACATTTCTAAAGAATGCTTTCAGCACCTTGTTGAATCAATGCCACGTAGAATTAAGGCAGTTCTGAACGTGAAATGGGGTCAAACACAGTATTAGTATGGTGTTCCTAATGATCCCTTAGGTGAGTGCATATTTTCAGTTTTCATAATCATTTTGTTAGGTGGTTTTATAATGTGCATTAGTTTTTTGATTTTTCTATTTAGAATGAAAATTACAAATGTTGCCTTGGGATGCAACTGAAATAAATATGTTTAAATTTTTTCATTAATATTTATATTTTTTATTTCAGCTACTGTATATTTCAAATCAACGAAAATTATTTTTAATAGTTTTAGTTGCTGAAATGTATGGAAGCTTGTTTTCGACACAGAAAAACAAAAAATTTCACTTTTTAATCTCACAATTCTGACTTTTTTTCTCAGAATTACATGATATAAACTCACAATTGCAAGAAAAAAGTCAGAATTGTGAGTTTATATCTTGCAATTGCGACTTTATATCACAGAATTCTGACTTTATAACGCACAATTGTGAGATTAAAAAGTCACAATTATCTTTTAAAATGTTTTATTCTGTGGTGGAAACAAGCTTCCATAGAAATTATGATTGTTACCTTTAATAAACAAAACAAAATGAAAATTATTTTCTGCAGTAATCTACATTATGCCACAAATGCTGTTGATAGAGCTTAATTTGTATTAGAAACCGAATGGGTAGAAACAGAATTGTAGGAATAGGATTCACTTGTTTATTCATAATTAGACTTCATGAATATACCAAACCTGATGGGTATGTACTCCACTCGTCGTACTTGTCTTTGAGGAACTGAGGGGCTGCTGTACATTCTGAAAGCATTACACGGGCAGAAATGGAGGGCAGTGAAGCTTCATGAACTGCAGATGCATGGAACCTAAGCAGCAGTGAATTGAAATATAAAGCTCTTATACCACAGAGCAGCACAGACCTACTGGCTATGTGCTCCGCTTTGTGTTTCTGCCGCACTGGGACAGAGGGACTCCGCGTGGCTCCGGCAGCTCTGGGGATGTCTGGCCGTGAAGCTGACTGGGATATGGTCCGGATGCTGTTGCCATGGCGGACGGGAGATTCGAAGTTGGTGACGCTACCGTTGCGCCGTGGTGGGGAGGTGGAGCGGGCGGACGACTCCATACTAGTGATGTCGCTCTCTTGTTCTGCCTTTTTATCACCGCCCTCAGGTGCCTGCAGACGAGCTGTAAATCACACATTTACACACCCAAATGTCCAGCCAACTGGTGACAAGCTGATATTGCCTTATGACGTTATATATTGTGAGTACATTACTTTGGCTGTTACTGCTCAGCGGGCTGAAATGTGCCCGAAACGTTCCCTTGTATTCGTAATGAAGATAGTTCATAGACAAAGTACCTGCAGCTAACTGAAATACTTTCTTCTTGTCGTCCGTGCGCTCCTGCGACAGGAAATTTAATTAGCGTTATAAAATAAACTGCTGGAGAAATGAGATTATTTGAAATCCAAAGACCTTATCCTGTTTCGCTCGGGTTCCTTATTGTAAACCCCGGATCTGTTAAATGAACTGAAATACATCATAATGATATTCCATTTAGAGTGACTCACGGTCTGCAGCTGCAGTCTCAGCTGGCTGTTGGTGACTTTGAGTGATCTAGCAATGGATTGTAGGTAGTAGATCAGCATACTGAAAGAGACAGTGACAAACAGCACAAGGTTGAGTGCAATGAAGGCATTTGTCCTGCTTGCCTGGTCGAATTATGCTGGCTTGACTAAACCAATATGCTGTTATTGTATAAAAAAGGCTTTTTCTAACTCTCTAACCTCAGACCAAAGCTATGTTCTTCCTAACTGAATTGACCTGTGTTTTTTTTTTCCTACAGCAGACCCAAATTTCCATAGATCCCATCTATTGTTCAAAAGTAGCAGGGATTGATATTAACACCCGCCAACCCACCAAATGCAGGTGGATTTCATCAGTGGCGTGTAACCTGGTCACTCCTACTAGCCACTTTGTTGGGTTGAATTTTATATATAATATATACACTCACACTCACATTTCACTGCTGGTTGTATTTTACATTTCACTGCCGGTTGTATATTCTGTATATAACCGTGTATGTGACAAATAAAACTCTTGAATCTTGAACTCTTGAACCTAAAGGATTATTAGGAACACCATACTAATACTGTGTTTGACCCCCTTTCGCCTTCAGAACTGCCTTAATTCTACGTGGCATTGATTCAACAAGGTGCTGAAAGAATACTTTAGAAATGTTGGCCCATATTGATAGGATAGCATCTTGCAGTTGATGGAGGTTTGTGGGATGCACATCCAGGGCACGAAGCTCCCATTCCACCACATCCCAAAGATGCTCTATTGGGTTGAGATCTGGTGACTGTGGGGGCCATTTTAGTAAAGTGAACTCATTGTCATGTTCAAGAAACCAATTTGAAATGATTCCAGCTTTGTGACATGGTGCATTATCCTGCTGGAAGTAGCCATCAGAGAATGGGTACATGGTGGTCATAAAGGGATGGACATGGTCAGAAACAATGCTCAGGTAGGCCCATTTAAACAATGCCCAATTGGCACTAAGGGGCCTAAAGTGTGCCAAGAAAACATCCCCCACACCATTACACCACCCCAAATTCTGACTCTACCATCTGAATGTCTCAACAGAAATCGAGACTCATCAGACCAGGCAACATTTTTCCAGTCTTCAACGGTCCAATTTTGGTGAGCTTGTGCAAATTGTAGCCTCTTTTTCTTATTTGTAGTGGAGATGAGTGGTACCCGGTGGGGTCTTCTGCTGTTGTAGTCCATCCGCCTCAAGGTTGTGCGTGTTGTGGCTTCACAAATGCTTTGCTGCATACCTCGGTTGTAACGAGTGGTTATTTCAGTCAAAGTTGCTCTTCTATCAGCTTGAATCAGTCGGCCCATTCTCCTCTGACCTCTAGCATCAACAAGGCATTTTCGCCCACAGGACTGCCGCATACTGGATGTTTTTCCCTTTTCACACCATTCTTTGTAAACCCTAGAAATGGTTGTGCGTGAAAATCCCAGTAACTGAGCAGATTGTGAAATACTCAGACCGGCCCGTCTGGCACCAACAACCATGCCACGCTCAAAATTGCTTAAATCACCTTTCTTTCCCATTCTGACATTCAGTTTGGAGTTCAGGAGATTGTCTTGACCAGGACCACACCCCTAAATGCATTGAAGCAACTGCCATGTGATTGGTTGATTAGATAATTGCATTAATGAGAAATTGAACAGGTGTTCCTAATAATCCTTTAGGTGAGTGTACATTTTTCCAGTGTAGTCTTTTAAAAATGTATCTGAAATAATAAACTAAGTGCATTGATGTAGCGTTGTCAAAAATATAGATTTTTCTATACAAATATCTGAAACGCTTCCAATACTAAGCTTTCTTGCTCTCTCATCTCTCCGACAGCGAGTTGACAAACCCACCTCCCCTCACTCACTCATTTGCTCCAGATGAATATTGTTGCTGTTACAGGGCTTGAATTTTCGCATGGGATCGAGCGAATTGTGCATAATTTTACTCATTCCCGCAGATTTTCCTGCCAAATTATAAGATAACATTAAAAATATCTATATGGTAGTTTTTCCCCATGTTATCGATCAAAATTGTGGCCAGTGAAAATGGAAAACCTCTCTCCCTGAAAAGTGGAGAACAGTAAGTATTTTTATTTTTAAGAATTGTCTTTTATTCAGCAAGGGCACATTAAATTGATCAAAAGTTACACAAAAACATTTATAATGGTACAAAGATTTCCATTTCCAATAAATGCTGTTCTGTTCTATTAGAAAATAAAAATCTAACCTAAATCAAAGAATCCTAATAAGGGTTTATACAAAAAAGTTTAATAAGAAGTGTATCTGGAGCAGCAAATCATCATATTAGAATGATTTCTGAAGGATCATTTGACACTGAAGCTGGAGTAATGATGCTGAAAATTCATCTGCATCACAGGAATAAATTATATTTTAATAAATATAGTATAATGAAAAACAGTTATTTTAAATTTTATTAACATTTCACAATATTACTGTATTTTTATCAAAGACATATAAAAATATAAAAACAATCTTATTGACCCCAATCTTTTGAACTGTAGTGTATCTCCTAAAACACCATCGCCTATAGCAATAAACTAGTGACCATCCATGCATTTTTAGTCAAGGCTTTATCAAGCCAACATCAACGTTTGACTTGATGAGCTTTTATTTTCTAGCTATTTTCTGGTCATTAAGATCAGTGTAGACAGAAGTACTTACAAGAGTAGAAGCAAAGCGGGCAGCACCACCACAGGACTGGTGACGTAACTCATCACTTTATTGAACCACAGCGGGAAGTCGTTGGCAATGGTTTCGGAGATGATGTCGTAAATCTTCTCCTGGCCACTACAGAGCGGCAGAGGAGATTGAAGAAATGCAGAAAGACATCAACTATGTATTTTCATGTAAATTATTTAAAAAACAAACGAATATTACACAAGCTCTGGAATACTTGATTCTGATTGGTCAATCATTCTGCAATCTAAAATGTTTGTATATTATATTGACACTAAACTGTTTAAACCAGAAAAACAATCTTCTACATATCTCGTATTACTTTTACAATCCTTTTCTTGTAACATAATATTTTAACTTAAGTCATGTATTCGATTATTTTGAATGTGCATGTGTCGTAATTGAGATAATGTACAATGGGCATCACTGCAAAATAAACCACTTCTGGGTGATACAAGACTGATCCCCCTGGATTTATTTTGCATTAATGATCAGCTGCACTGTAAAAAGTGATCAGCTGACTTAATAATTTTAAAACTTAACTTAACTTAATTTTAAGGTAACGGGTTTCCTCACTTTTTTAAGTAATAAACTTCAGGATAGAATAGAAAAATTAAGTTATGTGAACTTGACAATTCCACATCAATTAAGCCTGAAGTTTATTAATAATTTTAAGGTAACGGGATTCCTCACTTTTTTAAGTTAAGTCAACTGACCACTTTTTACAGTGTGACAATATACACTAACACTTACTTACAGATTCAGATTAAAATTCAACTTTATATTACCAAAAGCATTTTGTTATTAATTGCAGAGGATATGATTTCAAGCGGTAATGTAGTGTCTATGCAATTTCTTCGCATTTCCATTAGCGTCACCAAACAAAATGGGCAAACATTTTCATCATCCCAATTTAAATTCAATATCGCTGTCTGCCTAGTTGTGATTGTCTAAACAAAGGAATGTTTTGATACTGTAATGGAGTGGACACTTTTAAGAGTAGTCAACTACAAATCGCTAAGTATACTATACTTACAGTTGTCTTTGCATCATATCTCTGGGATACGTGAAAGTATTTCAACATCCCAAAAAAAAAAAAAATTATATTCATCACCTTAAATGAGATTAGATTTAAACGCACCCCACATAGGACAGTTTTATTTACCTGAAGGGTCCACAGTACTGAGACGGCCGGTACCTTACAATGGCAAAAATGGTCGGTAACATACACAGGAAAAGCATGAAGAGGAGCATCGCCAGATAGAAGTTATTAGATCTGGGGAATACAATACATTTCAATTAAAAGATAATCCAAGCAAAATAATATGAATGAACTCATATACACAACCAAACTACAATGATTGAAACGGTTTCATAATATTTGATGCCAAGTTTTACACTCCACGCCTGCAGTGGGATGATTCCTTATTATCGTATTAAACGCAAGCAGCATCGTTGAAGATGAAATATGTGACTACACGGTAATGTTTCGCCTCACATCTGCGACTAACTGATAAAGCTTCAATGAAGATGCAATTACATAAATCTGAAAGAAAGATGCTTTGACCAACACAGTCGATTGTCACACTGAAGTATCCACTGTTATCTCGGTACTCACCACGCTGGAAAATGAGAGGGATTTGGATTCAGTGAAGCAGAGAACAAAAGTGTGCCATTCAGAGAGTCCCTGATCCGTACACTGAATGCTCGCTGATTTTAAATTAATCTCACAGCTCGTAAAAAATGAAAATTGTTTCACATTACAGCTCTTGTCAGAGGAATTTACACTCAGCCATTTAGATCTTCAAAAAATGCTATTTTACCAGCAAAGGAAACACAGCGGATGCCATTGAAAACAGAAATAGGATGGAGAGGTTTTCAAGCTAAGAAAGATGCAGAAACCACAGTTCTTTGTTGCAATTTTTGTGACATTCTCCTGTGGATTACTGTGTTTGAACTTTTACATTAATGACTATTCTTTAAGTTCTTCGTCTTTGCGGGCTTTGTACAGCTACAACATGTGACAGTAATAATTACCAACTAATTATTACAAATAATTACAAAACCTGGAAATATGAGGAAAATTCAAGAAATATTTAATATTCAAATTAATATATAATATGATGAAAATAATATTTTACATTTCAAGAAAATAGCCCTAGCCTCAGAACTCTAAATTGTTTTTGAGTTTAGTCTCAAAAAATGCATGTTGCAGTAATCACAAACAAATGGAAATCACGACAGTCATGGAAATGCATCGTTCAAACTATCATTTCAAATTAACTGCATCCTGCTCGACCGGCCCAAGGATTTATGAAACCAATGTTTTAATGGTTTTGTTATGTTGTAAGCAAATTATGGCAGATTGTCCTAGGTCAGCTACACTTGTATCAGATCAGTGGTAAATGAATGTATAACCTCTAATGACCTCATTCTGCCTCACTGACCTGGAGGCCTTAAAGACCTGCTGATGGGGGACGTTACAGGTCAGCACAGCCCAGCTCCGCAGGTACATCAAGCCAATGAGCTTCAGGACGTTAAAGGCGGGCAGACAAGGTGAAAAGAATGCTCCCATCCTACAGGCAAAGAGAAAGACAGGAACGATTTATTTCCCCTCTTAAAGGAGTTCTGCTTGTGCACCTAGAGCTTCAGAAAAGTCATTATTGTGGGATTACAACGCTGAAGGGAAATGGAGCATTGAGGTCCTGTGTAAGGAGCACCACGACAACAACAACAGGACAGTTTATTGCAGATATACTGTAGATAGACAAGCTTATAACAACACACAGATTTTTTTTTTTTTTCAATTAGGACTGCGTGTTTCAGAGATAAATAGATAATGGATAAATCATCACTTACCATATCATTCCTTGGTTGTATATCAGATGAAGAACATTTTCAGCTATTTTAAATTCACCATATTCCGGCTGTAAAAGGAATTTAGTTTAATTGGAAAGGGATATCATTTATTAATACATGTTATAGAACAGGGTTTCCCAAACCGGGTTTGATTTGTGAATTAATGAAAAGCTATAGATAAAATAATTAGTTTAAGAATCCCTGTTATAGAAAAATCTGAATCCAAAACATAAATGACATGTGATAAGTTCACTTCTAGTAACATAATGCTTTAGTCTTAATACACATTAAATAGTACACATCATTCTCTGCAGGTTGTGATGGTCACATCAGCAGAATTCCGCTATTCTGCTATTTAATTTGACACAAAAATATTGCGAAAGAGCTTAAAAGTGATTGGGTTTATCCCATCTTAACGGGTGAAGATTCAAAGCACGCCTATCGATTGGTCACAAATCTGCTTGAAAAACCTCTCTAAGTGTGTTTTTGAACAGAAGTGACAGACTTACAAACTTGCTCTCCAAGTCCCAACAGCAGCAGTCACTCAAGTATCGAACCACCAGTCCTCGGATAAAATCAATGAGCAGGATACTTGCCACCGTGAAGATCATATCAATGATGGAGAGCTTTAACATCTCCTGTAAATAAGATAAATAAAATAAACAGCCTGCATTTACCTTCCTTGTGCAGGGTGCAATTTTACCCCTCCACAGACCATCAGTATCTCCAAGCAGGACGCTAAATCAGATCTTTGGATTTAAACCAAGAGAAAGACAAACCCGACAGCAGTTTCATTAAATAAAAGCGGGCTGGATATTTCAATCCACACATCCAATCTATATTCTTTTTCTGGAAGGAAACATATTTATATTGTTTGTTACAATAATGCCTCTGTATAATGTATCTGTATGGATCTCACAAAAAATACAGTGTGTCTGGGTTTGTTTCTATACACAGTGGCCCCAAAAAGTATTTGGCCACTTAAGTGTAAATGTCTTTGCTTTATATAACAAAATATCAAATAAATTATTTCTAGAAATATAGAACAAACACAAAACATCTCTGTTTGTCAAACTGTAACATCTTCATTTGTTATTGTGATGAGCTACACGACTGTGTATTGCGACGATCCTCTGCTTATTCAGCTAGGATACTTGAGGGAAAATTACTTTGAGAAGAGTTAGTTACTGTATAAATGATTGAAAAACCCTTTATGTAACCCTTCCTCTGCACTGGACCCTTGTTGGTCTTGTCCTCTGTCTCCTCCTGATTGATTAAGAAACAGAGAGTACACACAAAAAGGGGAAATAAATTGTATTTGGTTTTCCTACCAGCTGGCTGTGATTGTCTATAAAAGGTGCAAGTTTTTTTTTTTTCTTTCTTTCTTCCTTTCTGAGTAATGTTTACATTTTTGCTGTACTTTGCCTATATTGTTATTGTATTGTATGTACATATGTAGTACATGTGTATTTTTATATAATTTTTACTTGTATTGTTCTATAATATACTAGTATGTTTTGGAGCAAGCCTTTTCTTTTCTGTTTTTTTCCTTTTGTTATTTTTTGTTACTGAATCAGAGAGTAAGGAATGCTTTTGTTTAATCTCATCTGGATTTCTTGGTCAATATGTCGAAACAAGCGCTGTATTGTCTTTTAGTAACTCTGATTATAAAGCATCAATAAAATAATAAAATAATTGAAAAATGTCTCAAAAACGTGGAACCATTTCTAAGAAAAATCTCTGGCCACAATTGTTTGATATTTTCTATCTAATACAATGAATTTCCCAAAAATTATTTAAAGAAAGTAAAATTTTATATATATCATCAGGATCATGAGCAGTACTATTTTCAACATCTTCTGCAGCAAAAATCATCATATTAGAAAGATTTCTGAAAGACTGAAGATTGGAGTAATGATGCTGAAATTATGTTTTGCATCACAGGAATACATTACATTTTAAAATATTCAAATAGAAAACAGTTATTTTAAAGTGTAATAATATTTCACAATATTGCAGTTTTTACTGTATTGCATTGTGCCCAATAACAACCAGAATTAAGAAAGTAAACAGGGTCAATTTTGTTTTCAATCTTCACTTCAAGACCAAGCAGAAGGCTTTGCCAACTGGTAACATCAGCAGTGAACTGAATAAATGTGCTAATTAATAATACTATGGCTATAGTGACCATGAAGGGTCCAGCCAGGAGTGGATACCAGCAAAGTCCCTGATAATCTGGAAGAGAGAGCAACGATTTCCATGTAAAGGAGTACCTGGCCGACATATGTTTCCCAGCAGGGGTCTTGCTGTGATCTGGTGTTGTACTCATAGACGACGGTCTGGTTTAGCAGAGACTGCACTCTTATTGGCTGTCTGGAGGCTGTGGTGCTCTTGATAGTGGTCACGCTGGTGTTGAGGTCCAGAAGAGTCGTGTTCAGCACGCTGTTCTGTCGCTCCGTGATATCTGGGACAATGGTGGACAGGTTGTCCTCAGTAGGCTGAGAAATGGTCGCTAGGTACGATGTTGAGTCAGTAAGGTTTACTGGACCCACAAGAATCTGGAATTATTCAAAACATATGATTTACATACATTGTTTATGTTACATTACATTTTTCTAACTAAAGTATGGTAAATATCTGAATAACATTTTCATTGCACAGAAATCAAAGCTTTGATTTTGAATGTTCTGAGTTCAATGGGCTAAAAAGGAAAATATTTTAAATATTCTTTTATGTGTTGTAACTTTTTTTGTAAAAAAAAAAAAAAAAAAAAAAAGGCAAACTACAACAACAGCTACTTTTGTTTTGCCATGCAAAACAATGCATAGAAAAACAAATCTCACAAGAAAAAGCACTGACTACAACATAAACAGTCTCTCTTTTTTTTTTTTTTGGACGTGTTCGTAATTTTTTGTATGACAGCCTGGCGCAAAAAAAAAAAAAGAAAAAATTGTCTGCACAATTTGGCATGCTTTTGGCAATTTGGCAAATAAAACAATTGACTAAGAACAACTATGCCAAAATGCTTTCAAAATCTTTAACAATTTAAAAAAATATATATTTAAATAAAGGGTGAAGATGTAAGTTTTCATAGGCCGGACATGAATTTTGGCCACTACTTTATTTGCTGATGAGCTATAAATCATTAAGTAAATCAATAGTAAGATCTGCAGGATTTGGAAAAATACAATGTAATAAATAATAATTGATTATTATTATTATTACTACTAGAATCTGAAACCAGTGGATCGTGAGTTGCTCATGTGTTAAACAACAGAGTGCCGCGCTTTACTCTGAAACACACAAGCGCATACATGTATTTAATTAAACCGCAGCCTTTGCGATTTGATAATCGCACTAAGCCATATCACAGTTTCGGTTTTATTTTGATCAATTGTGCAGCCTAAGACAAAAAGTTGAGAATTAAATAAGAATCTAATTGTTACTCACAGCAGAGCTCATACTGTTGACCTTATCCAGCAGGGCAATAATCAAACTGTAGAGGTTTCCGAGGTACAACACCAGAACTCTAAACAACAACAAAAAAAAAAAACATATTTCTCTTTCAATAAACAAAACACAAAAGCAGTAGAGCCAAACCAGAGCAATAACAGTGTTCAAACTGTGATTTTCTTACCTGGCAAGTTGGAAGCGGAGACTTGTTCTGGGGTGGTACATCTCCAACTGGGCCACTAGCTCAAAAGCCGAGGGAGCAATCATTGTGATGAGGGACACCACCACACTCACCTGATGAAGAAACAATTAATTTAGAGTATAACATCATTCACCTTCCTCAAATACACACCCTAATGCTAGATACAATATCTGGATGTGGCAGACATAGAAGCAAGAAGAATTAAATAAGAAGATTAAAAAGAGGGATGAGGAAGAAGAACAATTAGATAATAATAATAATAATAATAATAATAATAATAATCAGCAAATAAATGATAATATAAAGAAGAAAATTAGAAAAACAAATAGATTTGTTTATTGAATTTATTATTAATTTAATTATTTTGAGTATGTTGGTCCTCCATATGTAGAAGAATTAAATAAAAATTATTTAAAATGTACATACTATGTACTTATTACAGTAATTACAGTAACTGGGTACGAACTAGGTACTAACTCTAAACCTACACCCCTGTAGTTACCTTATATTACCCAGAATTTTATTAGGCAAGTAGACTGTAAAGAGTCAAAGGTCAAAGTCAGCTTTATTGTCAATTCTGCCATACGTACAGCACATACATACAGAGAATTGAAATTCTATGACTCTCAGACCCTAGGTGCCTAACAACAACAAAACAATAACAACAAAAGTTTAACAGTAACAACAACAGAAGAAAGATTAAAAAAGGTGGATTAAGTGAATTATAGAGGTAAAGTGGCGGTAAAGAAGAAGAGGAAGAAGGTAAAGAAGGGTAAAGAAGAAGAGGAAGGTAAAGAAGAAGGTAAAGGAAGGTAAAGAAGAAGAGGAAGAAGAGGAGGAGGAAGAAGATGACGAATGAAGAAAAAGGAAGAAGTCCTTTTTGCATTGTGCCTATTTGTGTACTGTACATTTGGAGAATGTATAAAACAACATAAAAACGTACTTCGTTCTTCTCCCAGAGTGTTAGCTCAGGTTTCTCTTGTTCCAGTTTCTGAGAGCGATCCACCACAAAGTAGATGATGTAGATGCTCCCGGCTAATGACAGCAGGACGAGAATATTTGCCAGAATGCGCAAACTGATCAGTACGGCTCTGTTGGGATAGAAGGTGAACTTAATGAGAAAACAATACAGTCAGATATACCTTTAAACAACTGTCTGTTATATAATGAACCTCTAAGTTACAAAGAAAAATAAATAAGGAATAATGGGGTGGTGAGGGTGATCAGGATCCTGTATCATCCCGAAAGGGATGATGAATGAATGACTGTACATTAACTCGCTTACACAGCTAATAAATGGACATGAACTATTGATTACTGACTTACAATTATTATATGTGGGAGGAAAGGAGGCCAAAGAGTGATGCGAGAAACCTGAAACTAGCACAACTACATAGGTAATTGAGTGAGAAGACAATGGTCAAATATACAGCTTAGTGCTATTATACAAAACTATTTGCATAATGCTGTTATTGACCAATCAGAATCAAATATTATAGAGAGATGAGTAATAAGAAAAACATATTGTATTACATGCTGATTTACTTTGACAAATGTGTCAATGTGCAGTTTACATTGCCAGGGACTAATAAACCCCAAAAATGCTTCAATAAAAGTTCTTCTGACACAGTGTTTATAATTCACAATGTTATAAACACTGTAAAAGCAACATACATGCTTAAGAGAATTTCAACTCTCATAACAGGGCTTCTTTCTCCTACTGCTCTAAAATCAGCATTGGCTGAACACTGCAAGCACAGCATCGATAAACAATCCCTTTCTGACTTGATGCACTTCATTTCCTGACAAGTTTTATCACAGACAAAAGCAAGTGAGTAATAGGCAAGTACTTCAGAAATGTTCTGTCATCATATTCGAAACTCTACAGAGCTATACAAGAAGTCAATCTATAAAAATATCTCATGAAACCTGTCAATAATTTGTCTGGGTTATATTTCACATTATTTATCGAGTATGTATTCCCATATTTTTAATGAAGAATTACTGTATTAAATGAATGATAATTGCAATTAGATTTTTCTTTCAATTTGATTCTGGGAAATGTGTCCTGGTTTCATTAGATTCAACCAAGTTTAGCTATGATAATCTAGAGATACTGTACAAATGTTAGCATAACCCTGTGTGCATGGGTGTCGCATTCCAGCAATATTATAATCGGCTTTAATGTGTGAGCAGGCCTGATGGCAATTTAGGTGCAGTCATCCGTCTGCAGTAAAAGGCTGTTTGTATAAAATACGGCGGGATGTTCTCCGTTTCGCATGTTCTGCTGCGATTGCATTGGAACGGGGAGGAGACGTATAAATCAGAGCTGTCTGAAGCAGCATTACAAGCGCTGTGACAACGGCCCTAGATAGAGAGGAACAGCACATCACTGTAAGTCACTTACTGATACAATCATTCCCACCCTCAAAAGCCAGTTTTGTTAAACATGCACTTTTTTTCTGAGAAACTTTGGAGAAAACACTTAAGTCAGCACTTAGGGTTTTGTTGAGGTGATAATGGAAACACAGAGAAAGAGGAAAACTTGCAAGCTTGTGTCTTTCTTTTTCTTGCTTGCTCTTCTACAATGGCCTCCTAAAAAAAAAAAAAAAAAAAAAAAAAAGTAACAACACATTTCTGGTTATTTAGCATCCAAAATATAATCCTAAACCTAAAAGACATGAATCATAATTTCTGCCAAAAAGGTACTATAGTTACTGTTACTTCAATAAATTGTGGTAATTTGGTACTCTTATAAAAAGAATGAAAATGGCAATGAATTTTAAAACAGTCAACCAATATGATAATGATATCTAGAAAACAGGACAGCTGATGGTCAATATAATACCTATACTGTATAAATGACTATAGTAATGAATTAGTTTTAAAAAAGATTAGTTACTAATATTAAACATATTAAATTAGATAAATCAAATAAATTACTACAGTAGATAGAACAAAACGTATAATAATGTAAACTAATTTTAGATTTATAATATAATTTTTTCTGTGTATATATTGGATGTTTATAAAAGACAGATGCCGTATAAATTTTAGGATGTGGGTCCCTCACACAGTGATGATCATATTTGGGGGTCCGTGGCATCTAAAAAATCCCTGTTATATACAGTTCAACAAACTAATTAAATTAAATAAAAGTAATATTTTACTTTAATTAAATGAATAATATCTTGTCTCAAATTTGACAAAAATATGTAAAAGCAAAAACATTTATTATGATTGGTAGACTTGGACACAAGAAAGAGCTGGGCAAAATGGCCAAATCTTTACCTGAATGATATATTGCTGTCATTAATAGGAACTATGGTTATCGTAAATTTGAATGAAATCACAACGTTGCACTTGTGTATCTGTCATTTAGCATGATACTGATGAGACTCAAATAACACTAATAATGGAACATAAACCTTAACTGAATTAAAACTTGGTGATCATTGAGAATTGAATCAAGGACAGAGTGTTGAGATGAGACGCTCACTCTGATGCTATTGATGATGGCCGCCCCTTTACTCTCAGCTGCCTCTGGGTTCCCAATCAGGTAGTCCCACGCACAGAAGACACGCCAGCAGAAAGTGAAATTCTCATCGGAGGTGCCGGCTAAACTCGTGCGGGAGTTTTTAGCCATTCTGATAGAAAACGGCATATGAAGCTTCATTATGGAACTAATAAGCGGTTATTTTTCCAAGGAACACAAATGGAGCTTTTCCTAAAGAATTTTCATGCAGGTATTTTGCATATATATTTTGCGTATTTTTATAATGACCATGACTGCATAAAAATAACCACATGACCTTAAATTAATTTAAAAACACCATAAATGTAGTCCAGATCATGGCTTCGATTCTCAGGGAACGTATGAACTGAGAACACGTACAACTTGAACACACTTCAAGTTTCGTTTGGACCATAAATGTGAATGTAAGTTAGTCAGTGATTTTTCAAGCAAAGCATCTTTGTAGTGGTGATTACTTTCTTAACAAAGTGATGAAGCTGTAGGCAAAAACTGCCATCCCGACCAGAAAATAGGCCAAGGGTAGTCTGTAGCCAGCACTGCCGATTTTACGCACATTGCCGTAGTAGCCGTAAAAAAGTACAGAGTATTGTAGATATCCCTGCAACAAAGACATAGAAAAAAAAAACACAAAGTGGCAGATTGCACAACACAAATAAATTATTTGTGATTAAATCCTTAAATTATGCTGATAATATGTACAGCATATTGGTAAAGCAATAAAAAAAGAGAAATAATAATCTTGCCCCCAGCGACCAGATGGTGTCTAGGTCTTGTGCGGAGGAAAGGTGCTCCTTGGGAATGGTCTTGCTGCGGGTGGTACCAAATGCAGGGCCGGCCAGGAGCTGATTGGACAGATTGGAGAGACAGAGGGAATGATAGAGGACAACAGATCATACCCGAGCAGAAATTGCTTTGTGTCTCTTCACCAGGGGTGAAATAAATCTAACCATATTTTCCATTTCCAGGTCTAAAAATGGCCTTGTGTAGTTTCAATAAAAGATGGTGTCTACAAATAATGTATGAACCCACAGCAGCATTTAAATATCTGTGCATGTTTTCTGAAATAATAATAAAGGTCATGTATAATGCTTAAATGCCAATTCACACAGCACCGACAGACGGCGACCAACGGCAATAGACACTTATTCGGGTTTTGTTGGATCGGTGTGTTAACCCATTTATTGGCGTGGTCGGCACTCATTTTAGCCAACTGAACAATTGTTGTTGGTTGGTTTGTGAAATGTCTGAGAAGTAATGTACTTTAATCTGCTGAGTGTGTGCGATGGTCTGCGTCTGTCAGTCGGTTTCTTTAGTGTGTTATGTTGCTGTTTGAGCATGAAAAAGGCTTGCAAAATTACAAATGTCATTCCAAAGGGAGTTATTCTCTATATTAGTGTGCATTGTTTCTAAACTCCCTAAAATGCCTCCATTGTAGTCTTGAGTTTTCTTTCGGGAATGTACGTCAATATTAAGTCCTGCCCAAGGCATACACAAAATAAAGGGGTGAGGCCTGGTTGAGTTGCATTAGTAGTGTGTTAAAACTCAGGATTATGGTAAGGGGTGTGACATTTCCCAAACATGCTGGAAGTGGTTGACCAATCACAACACACTGGTATAGCTGACCAATCAGAGCACATTGCACTTTTTTTAGAAGAAGGGGCTTCATAGAGACCGGAACTAAACAGGGGTGCGTTTCCCAAAAGCATAGCCAACTATGGTCGCAAGTTCCGCCGTTATCAACGTAGTTCAACGAGTCTGTGTTTCCCGAAACCATAGTTCCAATGAACATTCGCAAACAGCATCGCAAACTTGTGGTTAGAAGCGTAGTTTCTTGTTTGCATGACATGCAGACTTAATAAATCCTTATCTTGTGCAAAATAAGCAAGCTGACATTTAGTACAACCTATATCTTTTATTTCGAATACATACAAATGTCATTTATTGACATCTTAAGTTTGTCAAGAGATTTAAAGCACCTTTTTTGAAGAGTGCGCATGTGCAGACGTGCCATTAACCAGCGTGGTTGAAAGACAAATTTGCGACAATACGATTTGGGGAAACAGTCATGACTAGCTAATTGACTTCTTCAACGATGCAACGTACTATGGTAGTTAAGCAGCGAGTTACGCCGTTATACGGGAAACGCACCCCAGAGCGATACTGACAGATTGGGAAGAGAGGAGCTGCAACAATGTATAATATGTTTGAACATTCAAGCACGAAAACCTATTCTAGTAGACTCCCAAAACAAAATCAAGACTTTGAAAGGCTTAATAGGCCCCCCCTTTAAAAGAGCCTTTGGTAAAGAAAATGTCCATGACATATCTGAACATACAGCTTATTAATTACTTTTAAGAATTAATAGTGCATACAAACCTCAGGAAGCACGATAAAGGCTCCAGTCATAATAGTGAGAACTATATTGATCCCAAACAGCCATCGTAGGAATATGAAGTAAGAGGCCACTCCTGATCCAAAGTGACCTTCAAAAACAACATACTGTATACTATACATGTAATGCAGTATGGAGGTATTTCTACCTGATCTGACCCTTAAAGGGTTGGTTCACCCAAAGATTTAAATTCTGTCATTAATTCTACGTCAGAACACCGGCTCTGTATTGGCCAGCTCCTGCGTCAGCATCACATGTATGCGCTATCATGGTGCTTACGTGAACAGCGTCGGCCAATACTGAGCCAGCGTTCTGATGTAGAATCCGGAAGCACTGCACTGTGTTTACTACGTGAACAGCGTATGAGACTGATAGAGAAGAGAAGAAATTGTTGAATGAAGTTTTATTTTTCCTCGCACAAAGTATTCTCGTCGCTTCATAAAATTAAGGTTTAACCACTATAGTCACATGGACTATTTTAACAATGTCTTTACTACTTTTCCGGGCCTTGAAAGTGCTAATGTTGAAGTCTATGTGGGTTCAGAAAGCTCACGAATTTCATCAAAAATCTTAATTTGTGTTCCGAGGATGAACAAAGAGTTTGGAATGACATGAGGGTGAGTAATTAAATGACAGATTTTTTGGGTGAACTATCCCTTTAAAATACTTGTAGGTGTAACCTAGTAGTAGTAGTATATTGATTCAGTCGAATTCAATTATATTTTTAAACTTAAATCGCACTACTTATTCTAGATAGTTTCCACATGGATGTACATTTTTGCAAGTATATTTTTACAGTGAATATGCATAAGGACTAATATATTTACCATATATCCGAACTATTTTATCACTCATGTAAGTCACGTGATCAAATAATATTGTTTGTTCAGATACTAACTTTCAATCTTTTTAATCCTCATCTCCCAAGGAATGAACAGAACAACAATGTTGTAGAGCACTCTTGAAATCTTCTTCAGCAACTGCAAAAAAAAAAAAAAAAAAAAAAATTCACATGAGAACAAATACAACAGTTAGATAAAGTTATGACATTAGCAAATGTTAGATTAGGATAGCTTGTTGACAGAAGATTCCACAAATAAATAAAGATTCAATTCTGAAAGACCTGTGAGACCAGAGTTCTCATGTATAAGGATAGTGAGATCATAATTTGTTAAATCAATGTGTATGGATATCTGATTTTCAATCTGCCATGAAAGCCATAATCAGAATTAATAATTCACCATCAAATCCACTTGCTAAAAAGTCAATTAATTTTAATGGTGCTTGGGCAGCCTTGGCGAATGCCATTGGACATTTTAATTAAACCAGGCTATAACAACAGGCCATAAATTTGAGTGCAGCGTCTGCGAGAAGATGAGGAGCGCCGCTGAAGCAGAGACATGCAGAAGCTTAACTGGAATCTCACATAAACACACAGCTGATGAAACAAACTGGGGGAAAAAAGAAGAGAAGCTATAACATGAAAAAGATAGAACGACAGACAGATTGAAATACTTGCTTTAAAACAAAAAGCTTTTGAAAAAAACATCAATAATGATGTAAGCTACATGCACAACTTGTTCAGATACTGTAAAAACTGTATACTGCCAATACAAAAGGTGAACATAATAATAATAAAATCCCAATAAACACAAATTCTGTAGAAAAGAGGCTGCATAAACTTACATCTGCCCCGGCTGCCTGGTAACCTCGTGTCCTGGTCAGTCTGCCCTCATACTTCAGAACAATCTCTCTGGCTTGCCTGAAACACACACACACACACACACACACACACACACACACACACACACACACACACACACACACACACACACACACACACACACACACACAGAGCTATGGCAATCTACACCATATCCTGCTATGGACTGACAGCTGTGGTTGGTGATAGTGAAGGCATTAATGGTTTTATAATAATAAAAGGCTTTCCAGTTCTGTGAACCTGAACACAACACTAGCACACATTTATTAATGTTTGCATTCAATAGATGTTTTACCCATTAAATGTGGCACTTCATTGGTTTCTTTATTAATAAAAATGAAAAACAAACCAGCAAAAAAAAAAAAATGCAATGGCAACATAATAGAAAAATCAAACAAATACAGATGGAAAATTGATTTTGGGGGGTGTATATGCAATCATGGGCGCTCACCCAAAGATGATGAGGACACTCATAAAATGTAGCATGCATCTCTTCCATACACCATGAGGCATAAACCTTTCGGTAACTTCAAAGATAAATGTGCTAATAAAAGCATTAGTTGGATAATCATTTTTTTTCTTTTTTTTTTTGACATTAGGGTGGACGCAAACGTTCAGAAATTTAAATAAATAAATAAATAATTAAAGCTTATGTTGATAACTGACATAAAATAAATTTGGAAATTTCCAAATGGCCATTCCATTGCATCTAAAGCCATTTTAAACATTATTTATACCAACATGGTAAACATTGTATTTAAACCAGACATTAAAAAGTAGCTGTATTGCATTTTACAGTATTTGGCAAGGCCATACAGTCCACCAGATATAACCACAATGTGCTCTTGCTGTAACATTTGCGTATCCTTGACCCTCGCTCAAAGAAGCCGCAGTGATCGGTACCCAGTAAAATGAGAAACTGCCGGTCAGGCTAATGAAACAATTACTCAGCCAATTTAGTTTGTTCTCCAGGCATCATGTTGTAAATATGGCGGCCGCTTTCAAGCAATGAAAGTTAATTGTTATTTACCTTCCGGGTTTAATGCACGGGTTTCCTTAGCCATTATCATCAGTTTCAAACATTTTGGAATACTGTTTCTAAAGTAGACTAATAGCTGTAATGGTGTCAAATAATAACCTTAAAAAGAAATAATGCTTATTTATTTTCATTATTCCTACTTATGCATTGAATCTAACTCACTTGCATGACAGGCTTTCCTGTAGCCATGTCAACTGCTGTACAAACATCGGCCTAAGCTCAAAAATACCTTTACAGCACATTATACTGTTTATCATGAGCTTGAAACATTCTACACCCACTTTTTGGCCTTATAAATGCTGAACTTATAAATATTTTATCCTACACTATTTAAAATGTCCCACTAGAGAACAATACAACTTTATGAGCTGTAATAATTTTAATACAAGATGAGCAGAAATTGTGATGACATTTTCTTAACATATACTTGGTGGGGTCTTACTTAAGTACTTTTAGCTTGCGTCTTATTGGCCAGGGTTTGGTTCTGATGTTGGCGATGATTTCCTTCTGAAGCTGAATGTTCTGGAACATCTCCTCTGGATCATTACTGTCCGCTCTCTCTCCATCCTTATCCTCATCATCAGATGGTCTAAAACACAACCAAAGATCAATAATCACTTTAATTAATCTTACAGTAACATAGTAATATTTGATTTTTATTTGTGCGGCACATAATAAAACTGTTGCTTTATATGGTATGACAAAACAAAAGAACATGAAAAATACAAATGAATGTAGAAACAATACATATACATACATACATACATACCACACACACATATACATACACACACACACAGTTAAACATTTACGTAAACACAAACTTTGGTGGATGAAGGTGAACTAATTCATAACCTTTCAACTGTATAAATACACAGTATAACCTGTTTATGTTATATGTAGCTGTTTCTAAAAATGATAAACCAAAGTCACCTTTTTTATCTAGTTTGCTTAGCTATAAGGCAAATGGGTCCCACATAAATCATTCTTCATGTGAAGAAATGTACACTGCATATAAAAAGCAACATGCAATGTGGATAATTTCAATTACTTGTATTATGGAAATCAGATGATGGCATACAAGAATTTACACGTATGAAAATATAAACGTATATAAACAGTTTTGAACCCACACTTTTAAAAGAAATATTAGGTTCTGTCCACTGCAAAGCATAACTATTCCTAATAAAGACTGAATTATATAGTCTACAACAAGTGTCGTGTGAAATAAGCCAATGCAATTTACAGTTTAAAAAAAAAGGGAAAAAAAAGTCAGATTTGGCCAACTTACCCATTATCGTCCTGATATGGGGAATAAATCCTTTTGGAATTCTTTCTTACGCTTTTGTGCCGCTTGGAGGATATCAGGGGTCTGGTTATTGTTGCTGGTTCTGCCATTTCACTCATTTCCCTGTGTTAAAACTTTCTGCAGTTGAGCATTAATGAGCATGTGTCCCATCTGTAGGAGTTCTCTTGTGCCGTTGTTGCTGACGGGACTCTGGGGGGGAGCAGGAACGAGGAGTGCTACCTGCCCGATTGGATCCTGCTGAAACGCTGCATATGCCCCTCCACCAGAGGAGTTTAAGCTCAGACAATCACACCAATGATAGCTGTACTGGCTTCTTAAAGGGACAGCATGAGAACTGCAACCTGGTGATGAATGCATGTGCTTCTGATTCAAACAAGAGAAGAGATGTAATGTAATCATTATTCTGAGACATCTATACAAATATTAAAAATATTAAATTGATTTAGTCTCGTTTACTCACTCCCATTTTGTGCTATCTTCTATGAAACACAAAAGTAGAAAGTCGGAGCTTCTGTTTGTCATACAATGACGAAGTCAATGGCAATTTATAAAATTGTGCTCAAAATGGGATAAAAGCAAGCAGCATAAATTTACCATAACAGTAATTGTGTGCTATATTCTGATGCCATACAATAACATTTTGCATTTAAGACTTAAATATTTGAAGTTATTATTCACTCAAAACAAGCAGCATAAAAGCAGCATAAAATCATTATTATAGTTCATACAGCTTGTGCACTACATTCTGATGACATACTGTACAAATACTATTGTGTATTTTGTAAGACTTTCATACATTTAAGTCATTACCTCGCTAACAGGGAATGTTCTCAGAACTGAAGCTAACGTTCTAGCAAGGTTTCTTAAGGTTATGAACAAATGCTCTTTTGTTAATGTTAACAGAGCGTTTGTTCAGACGTGCCTGGTTATTATTATTATTGTTCTGACAAAAATATTACAGCACAAAACATTATTCATGGGTTATTCATATTTGTTTAATTGTATCAGAAAAAACTGGACGTTTGGAACATGCAGAAATAACTTAATGAGAACGTTAGCAAAACTTTCTGGTAACGCTTTACAATAAGGTTTCATTAATTCACTTTAGTTAACATGAATTAAGAATTATCAATACTTCTACAGCATTTATTAATCTTGGTTAATTTCAACATTTACTAATACGTTATTAAAATCAAATGTTGTATTTGTAAGCATTAGTTAATGCACTGTGAACTAACATGAACAAACAATGAACAGCTGGATTTTTATTAACGTTAACAAAGATGAATAAATACTGTAACAACTGTATTGATCATTGTTAGATCATGTTAGTTAATACATTACAATAACAAATTCACATTTGTTAACATTAGTTAAAGTATTACCAACATTCTTAGAAGGTATTGCATATTCACTCATAACATTCCCCTCTGCCGTTGCTCTTAAATCTCATTTGTGTTCATGTTTTTCCAAGTTGCAACGTTGCAATCAAGACAAGAGACGTACACCAACACAAATGCTCATATTCCTTTAAACAACATATTTTAAAATTAAATTTTCAAAGTCCCCCAAGAAACCTGCACACATACTACATTTTAAAATTTTCTCTTGACAATAGTCAGTGTTCTGTGCTGTGATCGATCACTTTAATTTACTCTGGAGTTTTGTCTGAGCAGTAATAAACTGGCAGATAATATACCCGAAAAATGCACAGTGAATTTTAAGTAGGCACGCATGGGCGAATTTCCAGTTCTTCTTATAAAGTGGCCTTAGTGTGCACTGAAACATCGTCACGTACAAGGAAAATAAACGTTCCCAATTGTGAAAGAAAAAAGGCCATAGCTCAATATGATAATGTGCCATATGTAACTCTAGCTCGCTGCTTTCACTTTTCACATAGGCAGAAGTCTAATTTAGACACTTAGATAGGAAAAAGGCCTATTCCAGGAAAAAGCACTCGGCCCATGTAGAACACCAAAGTGTTCTGCAGTGCTAGAGTTCTAAAGTCCTATTTTTAAGATCAGAATCAGAAAGAGATTTATTGCCAAGTATCTTTGCCCACACAAGGAATTTGTTTTCGTGACAGGAGCAGATTCCAGCGCACAGACACAATTAAAGTACACAGATAGTAAAATACAAATAGAGATATGTGAATAAGATATTAAGCAGGAACTGATATTTATTTTATACAATAGTAACACTTTTTCCCCACAGGAAAATGTAGGGAACATGTTCTTTAAAGTTCACAACACAGCAAAAAAATATAAAGAGTAAAAAAATTGAGAAAGTGAAAAAAATATATATATATATATGATTTAATAATTGTCTTAATAATTGTCCTAAAGTAACACTACTGTGTTTTGTCAGTTTGAATTTACTTGCTCACCAAATGCAAAATGCCTCATTCAGGCAATACATTTGTCAAGGAAGCTACATAGATTTCTTGTCAATTTTCAGTTAGTAACACAATGTCATTTTGGTAGCCATATATAGCTTTATAGGACACTGAAGAAGAAATCTATCCATCTAACGAAGATATCTGGGTTATAGTTAGTCAGCACTTGACACAAACCTCAGAATGGTGACAATCAACAAATGTAAAAGATGACATCTTAACATCGTGACAAGAAATAATTATAAATAAAAAGCTAAAGTATATTTAAACCAAACTTAAAATAAAGTCAGCAAACAGAAAAACACAAATCGCATAATTTATTAAATGCATGCTGGGAACTCACAAACACTTAACATTTCAACATTAATGTGTTAGTATTCTGTCATTAATTACTCACCCTCATGCCGTTCCAGACCTTCGTTCATCTTTGGAACACACATTAAGATATTTTTTAAATCTGACAGCTCTCTGACCCCCAATAGAGGACACAATAGAGGATATGCAACATTATTACCACTTTCAAGGCCCAGAAAGGTAGTAAAGACATTGTTAAAATAGTCCATGTCAGAATGCTCTCCGATTTCATCAAAAATATCTTACTTTGTGTTCCAAAGATGAACGAAGGTCTTATGGGTTTATAACAACATGAGGGTGAGAGAGATTTTTGGGTGAAGTAACCCTTTAACAAATGCCACTAATAGTGTGACAGTAGACAATACAGAGCTGTGGACTGGACTGGTGAAGTATTTTAAATGTTCTTGTACTAAATAAAGTTTGCTCTTCTTAAGGAACCGTAATACTTAGAATACTGAATATCTTTTACAATCTCTAGAAAATCTTAAAATTGTGCACATACAACTTTTTGCCTCAAAGTGGGTATTAATCAATGACTATGTTTACATGTGCACCAATAATGTGATTATTTCCAATATTACCAATAAAGTAAGGACTTAAGATATTTACATGATACAAGCAAACCTCTTCGGATCAGGTTTACATGCCATTTTCATTATTTGCTAAGAATTGTGGTTATTTTCACTAGCATTATTCACATACCCCAATGTATGGATTTAATCAGATTATGTTTTAATCTGTTTACTAGGGGTTTTCGATTCCAGGTTTTTTGGAGTCGACTCCAATTCCAGACTCCCACTGTAGGAGTCTATGGAATCGACTCCTCGACTCTGTTTACTTTACATCAAAGCAGGGTCAGAAATAAGACAACATTGCAGTTGTTACACACCTAAATTATTTTCCCCCGACACAAAGCCTTAAAATCCCCTTATTAAAAACACACACTTTTAGCGTGACCGTACAAATTAGTTCAATTTAGCGATGACTTGATGAGTGACTATCAACGTTTCTACCTGTTGCAGATCTCTAATTTTACAGAGAAAAAAGCAATGAAAAAAGCTGTTGTCAAGTGATGGCGCTAAACGCACATGATCATTGTCTAAAAAGGTGAATAAAAGATGCTAAATACTAAAATATATACAATAATGTACACTTATTGATGTGTTTCTTCTTGATGTGAGTATTTTTTATGATTTATGGTTAATTTAATGATTAACCAAATTATTGTATTGCATTAATATACCATAAAGTCAGAATGGAGGAAGCCCATGTACAATTACAAACTAAAGTCACTGTGACTGTTTTCTGTTTCTAAAGTATGCACTCAAATAAATGTGTGTGACAGTTTCTGCGACAGCTCTTTGACGTCAGTGTCTAAATTCCTCGCTTCATTGTGCACTCACACACACTCAATGTGTGCTTATAGTGCACTCAACTTCCATGCATGATTAGAGAATCAGTAAACAAGTGAGCAATTTCGGACACTGCAACAGAGTCGACACAGAGAGTCGATTTCTGTGCTGGAGTCGACCCCGACTCTGAGACTATTCAGAGTCAAGGAATCGACTCTTTTGGAGTCGACTCCCCATCACTACTGTTTACGTCAAATGCAAAACACATTTCTGCGGACATGCTGGATTTTTTCTGATGACATTTCAATGTTTTTTACCATCAATATATAATGAATTACATTATTATATGTTGCAAAATATATAATATCACATTATAATTACATTATGAGGGTGCATGTGAGGCAAAGACCATTTTTTGAGAAATCCTGCTGCACTGCACTCTTTAGATCTTCACAATGGATGTGATTTTATTACAGCACACTAAAAGTTATGTGATAAAAATGTGGTGCATGAGCACTGTGCAGTTCTATTGTTCAAGTGGAAATGAATGAAATTAAATCCAGAGTGCAGTTTTAATAGGCCTTTGTTAATGTTCTCCAAATTCTCCATTCTCCTATTCTTTAGAATGCTTGTGAACTTTTACATCAGTTAATATAAGGATTTATATGTACATTTACTGTATATAGCATAATGTAAAAAGCGGTAGAATTTACAAGTCATACAAAAATACCTTTAAAAGCATTGATGTCATCATTTATCAGAATCATATGCATTGAACCATTTTGTTGTTGTTTTTTTTCACAGCCGACTGTCTATCTTGAGCCCTGAAACAAATGACAAATCACAGTCCCAGAGGTCAGGTTTCAACTTGACATTTAACCCAATAAAACAAATCAATGAGGCTTATTGATCGCATTTGAGCTGTGCTGAAACAGTAACGTAAACTGACCCTTCCTAAACATAGCGTCAGTTATCATTCCAATCTTATTATGATATCAGTTATCATGCCAAGAAGAGTAAAATCAAGCTGAATGACAAACATACTTAGAACCATCATCTATTATAAATTCAGTTAGGAAACAATGATTATTTTAGGTTGTTCTTTTTGTTGTAGTTTCTAATTATTTGATTAGACATTCCCACACTTGCCAAAAAAAATGTAAAAATTAAGTTAATTATGGTATTCGTTGATGGGAAGGACCAACCACAGATCAAGATGAAGGTCACCTGCAATTCATTCTTCATTTCACTTACCATAGTCCATAGAGATTGGTCTTTATGAGAGGACATTCTTAAAAAGAGAAAAGTCAAGTCCAATTTATTATCCTATAGAGGAAATTTGGATCGCAGGCAAAGTGTGTAGTTTAGCCATTGCTATAACTCTAAAAGACAATCAAGCCTGCCCAAAGTGAATCGTTTGAGTTGTGATATAACCAATGTCAATTTAAAAAGTAATTGCATGCCTCCCTGTAAATCCTACAAAGTTTTATCTGGTTTGCAGTAATGCAGTTCACATTGTCAAAGACCTTGCGGTGCAAAGAGAAGGACACTGGGGGTCTATCTTTTATGCCTGCTACAGACTGATGTGCGATTTCGGCAATCCTATAAGATCATTACAAATCAGACTGTATGGCATGGATGTCATAAACTTGGGAACGACATGTACACTGATCAGGTATAACATTATATGACCACTGACAGGTGAAGTGAATGACACGGATTATCTCTTCACCATGGCACCTGTTAGTGGGAGGGATATATTAGGCAGTAAGTGAACATTCTGTCCTCAAAGTTGATGTGTTTGAAGCAGGAAAAATGGGCAAGCGTAAGGATTCGAGCTTGTTTGACAAATGCCAAATTGTGATGGCTAGACAACTGGGTCAGAGCATCTCCAAAACTGTAGCTCTTGTGGGGTGTTCCCGATCTGCAGTGGTCAGTATCTATCAAAAGTGGTCCAGGGAAGGAACAGTGGTGAACTGCTCATTGAAGGCTCATTGATGGCTCATTGATGCACGTGGTGAGCGAAGGCTGGCCCGTGTGGTCCAATTAAACAGACGAGCTACTGTAGCTCAAATTGCTCAAGAA
Source organism: Paracanthobrama guichenoti (assembly GCA_018749465.1). Classification (NCBI taxonomy): domain Eukaryota; kingdom Metazoa; phylum Chordata; class Actinopteri; order Cypriniformes; family Gobionidae; genus Paracanthobrama; species Paracanthobrama guichenoti. Next base: position 9,222,811 of record CM031949.1, on the reverse strand, counting down.
GTTAATGCTGGTTCTGATAGAAAGGTGTCAGAATACACAGTGCATCGCAGTTTGTTGCGTATGGGGGTGCATAGCTGTAGACCAGTCAGGAACTGCACCACGGAGCAATGGAAGAAGGTGGCCTGGTCTGATGAATCACGTTTTCTTTTACATCACGTGGATGGCCTGGTACGCGTGCGTCGTTTACCGGGGGAACACATGGCACCAGGATGCACTATGGGAAGAAGGCAAGCCGGCGGAGGCAGTGTGATGCTTTGGGCAATGTTCTGCTGGGAAACCTTGGGTCCTGCCATCCAAGTGGATGTTACTTTGACACGTACCATGAAACATTGTTACAGACAATGTACACCCTTTCATGAAAACGGTATTCCCTGGTGGCTGTGGCCTCTTTCAGCAGGATAATGTGCCCTGCCACAAAGCAAAAATGGTTCAGGAATGGTTTGAGGAGCACAATGAGTTTGAGGTGTTGACTTGGCCTCCAAATTCACCAGATCTCAATCCAATCGAGCATCTGTGGGATGTACTGAACAAACAAGTCTGATCCATGGAGGCCCCACCTCGCAACTTACAGGACATAAAGGATCTGCTGCTAACATCTTGGTGCCAGATAGTACAGCACAACTTCAGGGGTCTAGTGGAGTCCATGCCTTGATGGGTCAGGGCTGTTTGGCAGCCATGTCACGTTGATCAATACGCCATTTCATGTTGCAATTTTATTGGCTAGTCAGTAGACTTAGGTCGTAGCGGCAAACACACTGTGAGATGATCATGCTGTCACTGTCAGAAGATGACTTCAGGCTATCTTTGGTCGCGAGACAATGGCTGTCTTTGAACCTCTCTCACTGTACAGAGGTTCAGAGATGAATATGGAACTCTACTGATAAGAACACCATGCCATGCTACATGGTCACAAAACTACAGAAGCGAACAGAGTCATGTTAGATGCCATATTGAATTTAACGTGTATCAAAATAAGGGATAGAGGGATAGATTTAAGGCCTGTTCACATCAAGACCGATGACTATAAAGATAGATAACTATAACAATAATCATATTAGCATCCACACCAATGCACAATATTGTTCTTTTTATCATAAGCACATGCTGCAGTTCTGTCACTGCTGCTTTAAATGCTCAAGCTCTTAAAGCTGGACGGATTCTGATTGGCTGTCAATGTTTTTATCGTTTTATCAGCTGGAATAAAAACATTTAAAAAGTGATTCCAATGATATCAGTCCTCTGTGTCATTATCTTTCTGGACTCTGCTATTCTTTTAAATTTAGAGCAACTTTTAAAACTAAATCTTTGCTATGAGTTGGCTTTTACAGTCTTTACAATGGCATGCACTGTATAAAGGCCCTAAGTCAATGTACAACTTTCAGTTCATTTTTGTTAGCTGAACAATTAACAACAGTACAATAACTGATCTATATAACACTGATTCTTGAGATAAGGGACAAAACACATTTTAGATGTTAAAAATAAAAACTAACACTACGTTATTAAAAATTGGTACTTTTGTAGACAAAGGTCTCAGATAATGAACCATGTAAGGGAACAGGCTTATTCTAAATATTTGTTTTATTATTATTAATTTAGTTTTTAATTACTAAAAGCATGCTATTTTAATTTAAACTATCCAAAAACATTGTAAAGTCTTCAGTTATGTAATATTGGTGTTCAGTAAAGGAGCAAAGTCATAAAATATTTTTTCTGTTTATTTTTGGTTTGTTTTCACACTATTAGATAAAAACACTAAATTAATACATACATACATATATTTATTTTTTCCAAATAATCCCATAATATATCCCAGGTTTAAGTAAGAAGAGCGATAAAACAGCTAAAAAGTACAGTAAAATTGGATACATTTTATTTAAAGAAATTGAACTTGCCTAAACAAATGAAGGGAGTACTAAAAGAACCAATCAAAGAGAAAGCATGTCACTGCAGGTGTCAAACGACCAATCAGATGAAAGACCGCTCCATGAAGGAAATACATTGAGTAACGTTAAATAAATAAATAAATAAATAACCTGGGTCCATGTACATCATTTTGATCATTTCATTTACTAATTGGAGCACGTCGGACCCTCCCAAACTCTTCTCAGAGTTTCCTAGAAGTAATTTCAACATAAAAAAGAAAAAGTCCATATTCATGACTCATATTCATTCCAATTATTCTTTTTTATTTAAGCGATGTTTACAACACGGTGACCGCCAACAAATAAGGATTGAAGTTTGTTGAAGAGTACACTGTTCCTTTGCTTATTTTTGGTGAGTTTTATTACATTTCATCTTTAAAATATGTATTATTTCGTGTACATATTTTAAAATAGTGCCGTTTGAAAAAAAATATTTTGGCTAGTTATCTTACGACTAAAAGTTTGACGGGGCAATTTGGTGGAATTTACTCTACATAGTTACTTTGAAACCAAAACAAAACACAATAATCCAAAACAATATGTTTCCTCAGTTTAGGACTGTCATACACAGGTCGAGATTTCGTTCACTTGCCTGCAATCACTTGACATGATCGCTGGCGTTCAAGATGGCGAGGCTTCCTGCACGAGGACAGAATGACGAAACACCGGAAAGGATTAACTTACTGCAGGATTCCCGTAACGTTTGATGTTTGAACTGGTAAGAACTATTCCATTTTTTGGGGGGCGTTTCTTGAAGAGTTGTGGCAGAGTCTGATGATTGGCTGAAACTGGTTAAAAAAAGAAGCCAAAATTGGAGAAGGAACATTTATTTAAAAGTAGGATGTAATTTGTGTAATTATGTGAGAAAAAAAGCAAATTGATTGAGTAAAGTATTTACTTTGGGCATGTCTTTTGCATTCCTTTTTAGTGATTTGAATTCAGCTGGTCTACATTTGTATTAGTGTATTTACATAAACAACAACAATAATAAGTTGTTACATTTATATAGCGCTTTACATATCTGGGGAATTACTTATCTCCTCAAACACCACCAATGTGCAGCATCCACCTGGATGATGTGATGGCAGCCATATTGCGCCAGAACGCACACCGGTTTATTGGTGGAGAGGAGACAAAGTGATGAAGCCAATCAGTATATGGGTATGATTAGTAGGCCATGTTGATGGACAGAGGCCAATGGGCAAATTTGGCCTGAATTTTTAAAGGGATAGTTCACTCAAAAATCACCCAAAAATGTTTATCTGCTTACCCCCAGGGCATCCATTTTGTTTCTTCAGTAGAACACAAATGAAGATTTTTAACTCCAACCGTTGCGGTCTGCCAGTCGTATAATACATGTCAATGGTCACAGTTGAGAGTATGAGAGCTATGAGAGTAAAAAAAAAACATACACATACAAATCCATATTAAACCCTACGGCTCGTGATGACACATTGATGTCTTAAGACACGAAACGATCGGTTTGTGCGAGAAACCGAACAGTATTTATATAATTTTATTATATAAACGCTCGAACGCACTCACAGGAAAGCGCAGAGTAATGGCCAAGCTCAGTGTTTCGACTGAATAATAAGGTTTCTTTCTCACAAAACCTTATAGTATAGTGAGATATAGGTACTTCCACCTATATCATGCGTGACCTCTCCGTCGTGATGACGTCATACGCCAACAACACCGAAGTTGCGCATTTGAAGGGTTGTGCATTTTTGTTTCTTTTTTTTTTTAAAACAAAATGACAGATTGGTTTCGCTATATAAGACCCTATTCCTCGGGTGGGATTGTGCAGAGCCTTCTAAAGCCCTTTGAAACTGCATTGATTTGGACCTTCAACCTGTTGGTTGCAATTGAAAACCATTATGTGGAGAAAAATCCTGGAATGTTTTCCTCAAACTTCTGAAGAAAGAAAGATGAACGATGAGAAAAGATGAACATCTTGGATGAGATGGGGGTGAGTAAATTATCGGGACATTTTCATTTTAAAGTGAACTAATCCTTTAATGAAAGAAATTTAATTTTTGGGTAAACTAACCCTTTAAGTGCGTTCAACTTCGTCAAGTGGACGAGGGAAGTTTATTTGGACAGACCCTCGACCCCTTGATTTTGACCAAGGGAGTGAGTCTACTCAACATGTACACTACAGGCAAATCCATAGACCACAGCGCACCATGATTGTGACGTCACAGCAGGTCGCACTTAATTTACTCCCACCCTACACAACTAGTTTATGATATTAGACTTATTTAGACTGTTATTAGACAGTGTTTTTTTTTAAACAAAGTTATACTTTATTGTATTGTTATAATTGTCTATAGAATGGTTTTGTCTATGGAAAAAAAAACTGGTGTGCGTTCTGGCGCAATATGGCTGCCATCACATCATTCAGGTGGATGCTGCACATTGGTGGTGGTTGAGGAGATCACCTCAACTTAAGAGATTTATCATAATGTACTTTAAATAACATTACGAGTAATGTCAGAAAGATGTAAGCTCTGCTGTTGTTCATAAATACCAGTAATGATGTTGTACAATGAGGACGTTGTCACATCGCCGGAAATAGTCATCAGTGTCCCAATGTGCAGTGAGCCAGCGTCTTTTACTGTTCTTACCAGTGCCTGAACTCGTGTACACGATATACTGATTCATGAGCTCGAGAGCTAGGGAACTGAATGAGACACACCCATGGACACTTTACTGTCCCATGAGGCCACAGGAAAGGATTTATGAATGCCAGTGAAGTAACTGGTAGGTCACATGATAATGACATAATGGTGAATGTAGTACATCCAGATTACATAAACAATAGATACTCTATATAACATACTTTTTTAGTGGTCGTGAAGAAATTACTTTTTCAAAATTAGTACCTTCCCGAGAGTATGTGCTTTTGGAAACAGCCTCGGTGTCTGAGATTTCTGGTGACACTTGGTGGCGCTTACATGAATATTCACGTGCAGTTGTGTTCGCAATCGCCTTCTGGGGGGGAGGAATCCCCCTTGGTCCAATTGCCACAGGACCCCTGAAACGCAGGGCTTGATGTGACTGACTATAACACACTTTGCCACATTTGTGACACTCAAGGCCCAGATGATTATCATCTGGCACCTTATTTAGCCTTATGTGATGGGCATACTTTTTTTTTAGATGCTTTTTAAATATACATTTAATTGTAAATCTCTGTGGTGCTGCTAGTGGCACAGAGTTATACACAACCTTTGAATTGATATAATCTACCTATGGCAGATTTATCCAAAATTATTTTTAATCTTACATGAGTCCAAGGATAGTAGTCACAACATTGTTGCTGAACCTTCTCTTAACGAATTTGAGCAATATTTGTTTAGATGTTTTCGATCCTCCGAGATGACATTTCTGTCAAAGAGAAACATCCGAGTGCTGATAGATGAGATGACATCTGCCATAGATGCTGCTAATATCTCTTGTCAACACTTCAAAGGATACAAGAGTGAAAACAACATTTTCAATTAACTTGCACTGTGTAGCAGTGAGTTTGTCATAATCTGCTGTGTAGTTGATTGATGCATGTTTTATTCCAGCTGAGAGTTAAGTAAGTGCTATTTCAGCTTGTGTTTACGTGCCTGAAATGCTCACTAGTGCATCTGCCAATAACCATATCATCACAGATTGTGTGCGCTATGACAGGTTGGCATTTCTCATGGCCTTTGGTATGTTTGCATTATCACATGGTATGATGTGCACTTTTTCTTTTGCTATGCCACAAGTTCGGAACATGTAATTGTAGGTGACAGCCAAAGTTTAGTTTGGCTGCTCCTCACGGTGAGTCAAGATCAGGTTTATTGAATTAAAAACTTAAATTCTTTGGGTGGTGTGCCTCCATGCATTGTTTAGTATAGTTGCCAGCCAGCGTCAGCATTTTTGGTCATTTTCACAAAAATTTCATGGCCCCCAGAATATTTTGTTGTATGAATATCTGAACATGCAATATATCATATATCATTGAAAACTAGTCTTTTGATAATTGAGTATGGGGGTCATAGAGAAATTGTGGAAGTTCATGTGTTTGGGCCATTTACACAACACTGTTTACAAATAAAAACAGAAAACTTTTTATGCATTTTGGCTGTTTGTTTGCACAATAACTGCGTTTTGGGGCCCTCAAAACTCAGTTGCAAACAAAGTGCAGGGTTTTGAAAACCTTGCGTACTACGTGTTTAATTTTCACAGATCCGAATGAAAAGGGATCGTTTTGACTATACGCGAACAATGGTTTTAGTACATCGTTGTCGTATACCCTTCAGAACTGATTGGGAAATGCTTAAATTCGCCTAAGAAAATGAGAATATATCCTTATAAGTAATGATGACATTTTCAGTCTGTTGTAATCGCAGGCAAATAACATGCTGTATGTCTTTTATATGGCAGAAACAATGAGCTAATATGCTAATATTATAATACTATTCTGAATTTAGTTTTGCACTGGAATCCAGATCATTTGAATGGGCCTGCTTGGTCAGATGAAGACATTTTTTGTCTCTCTAATAAATCATTATTGGATCTATCTTCGGTGTTCTCATCTTGTTCTAGAGGTTTAGTGGAAGTCTTTCCCCTTTCCCTTTATTGTGTCCTACCCCTGGAGGATGTAATAGTAACTGTAAATATTTTAATAGTTCTATTGGTATACATCTCTTCTTAGTGGTCAGATGTTGAGTAGGAGAAATATAGAGATTAAATAAGATTTATGAATCATTTAAATTGTGCACAGGAAATAATGTTCTTTTGCCAGTGCTGGCAAAAGTGATGTATCTGTTGAACCAATCAAAACGAGCATAGAGCGCTGCTGACTCCTAGTGGACATATTGCATTGTTGATGGCTCATGCCAGTTCATTTCACAGTAATTTATATAATGTGCATATATGCATCAAAAAGTTCATTAAGGACATGCATTTACTTTGTGAGGGAGATGACTTTTAAAGAAGAACTTTTATTCACAATAGTACAGTCTAAGAGCAATAAAATAAAGAACTCCTCCATATGCTTGCAAAGAACACCATGTTGAATTATGGGGAAGCAGTAAATGACAATAATTAGAATACTCAAAACCTAAATAAATTTGCTAAATAAATGAGACATCTATAATTGTATTGTTTTCACTTTCCATTGCATTTTGATTGTTGATCAATACAGTACAAAAAAGTTTATATTTTCAGTTAATTGAGTTTTTGCATAATCCAAAGACACTATGAGTGTATATCATTTTATAAAGGCTAAAGCGGCAGCATTAAATATTGAGCTGGTTTGATGTACACATTCAGTATGAAGTGCAGATTAGATCCCTTTTGCTGCTGTGAGGCTGTAGGCGGCTGGGAGACAGACATGAAAGGGTTGTCATATGAAAGGAAATCAGACGTGAACTTCCTGTGAACTTGTCTCATTTTTTTGAGTATACTGGAGCCAACTGAGAGATCAGCTCTACAACCATTGCTGCTGCTAAGACAAGTTTTATCTTTCTGCCACTTTTTTTTTTTTTTTTTTTTTTTTTTTTTTTTTTTTTTTGCCAAGTAGGCGGAGTGACCCTATTAAGTCCATGTACTACACAAGCTCACAGTTTTGTTGTTTTGAATTTAAGGACAAAAACATGACAGAAATTGGTTTCACAGAAAATATGCACATTTCTTACTATCTTTTTTTGTTTTAGTTTTTTTGGAGCCAATTATATGCTTAGTTATTTAGGATCATGTACTATCTAACAGTCACTTTTCTGTAAATTTTGATGATGCAATTGTCTGAATATTGGTTAGAATCTTTTATATATATATATATATATATATATATATATGTATATATATATATATATATATATATATATATATATATATATATATATATATATATATATATATATATATATATATATATATATATTTATATAATTGTATGTGCTTTTGTCATTTTTATAAGATTTTTAAACATTTCTATTTTGCTCTCAGTTTTTGTCATTTTAGTACTTCAACTTTTATTTTAGTTAGTTGCAGTATTTCAAATGTTTCATTTTTTTTTCATTTTCATCTGATATATACATATAATTTATTTCAGCTTAATTCTACTAACAACAACAATATATAAACCATTATTAATAGCAAACTGGCTTATAAGGAACAGTATGATTGACCTCTATTGTTCTTAATAAACCCACTAAACTAAGAACCCTTGAAACTTTTTACAAAACGCATGCATTTTCTTTGTACTCAGCACGTCCTTTTACTTCCTGAACTTTTAACCACTTACATTGTATGGCATGCTGAGAGAAAAATGATAGGACCTACCTAAAAATGAGAAATCAAGTCTCGCAAAAATGCTGCGCTAGCAAACGTGAAGCTGATAGTAAAACTATATTTTCACAGAGTGAAAGAACTGAGACATTTAAAAAGTACTAAAACAAGACACATTTACAGAAAGAGAATGTTCCCTTCAAGTGGAGTTTTGTGGAGTATTACGGAAATGGTAATCTATAATTGTATATAATATATCTGCAATCTATAGAGATCAGTGAGTGAAAATTAAGTCTGTAGTAAATTATAATGAATGCAAGTAATTTAATTTTGACATGCTGTGTTGTGATTATTTTAAAGGTGATGTATGAAACAACTGTGTAATCACTCGATCCCTCGCGGTTTGCTTTATTTAACACAAACATTTAGTTTTAATACCATGTGTAAATAATTGCAAAAAAAATCTAATTCAGTTATTTGGGTTTATTAATCACAATATAATACTTTTTGTTTGTTTTGTTTAAGCTACTTTTGTGTTCTTTTTCTGTGTTTGTCTTGAATGCGTGACGTCACAATAACAAATGCCTGAATTTGAAGTTTGAATTTCCCAGGTGCCCTTGAAGGTTAGAGCAGTTGGTCCTATGGTACAGCGCCCTCTGGTGGTGCACTGCACATCTACATTTTCTAATTTGAAACGCATTCACTTCTTTTTCAAAGACTTGTCCTCTTAAAATGCTCTAAATTATATTGAAGTATTCATTAAAAGCCACCTAAGAGTAATTTGCCTTGGGCTACACTGATCATGCTTTGTTTTTGATTCCCTAAAAAGAATAGGCACATAAGATGTTAGTTATTTGTGAATCAAATGATGGATTTCATACTATGTATTTTTTTTTTGTGTGCATCATATATATTAGTTCTTATAGAGATTTCTATTCGCCCAGTAGTAACATTGACCTTTGGTGATTTGATCAAAGGTTGTACTTGACCTGAAAAGTTTGAGGAGCATTGGATTAGACAGACCATAAAATGAAGGGAAAATCCAAATAGATCTTAGGTTCATTTAAGGCTCAAGACCAAAGCAGGAAAGAATGACTTGTGGAAGAAATGACAACTCTGAAATGAAATGAAATAAATGGCACAGCAATAGTCTTAATATTCCTTCTCTGTGATCCAGAGCTTTAGATTGTCAAGTTTAATTTGTTATTATACTGAATGAATTTGCTGTCTTATATTTTATCTTTGAAAGTATTTTTTTCTGTTTTTTTCTCAAGCGTGCAGATTTTTCTTCATATATTTGCATTGCTCTTGATGCGTTTATTCTCTCGTAATCAATAGTTGTTGTTTTTTTCCTGAACGTCAAAGCATAAGACAGAAGTGTGAGAGCATGTGCACATTAAGCTTGATGAGAATGCGTGTTTGAGAAACCCAAGCCCTCTTTGTTAAAATAACAAGCCTAGTCAATTCTGTATACATCAGCAGAAGGTTAGAGCTGATATATGTTTGTTAATCGCATTGGTCACCTAACCAGCCAAATGAATTTGATACATTTCTTACAGATGTTCACTCGATGCGATTTCTTGATTCTGCTAAAGAAACCGATTGTGCTTTTTGTGACTCTAAAATAGGGTCTTATTTTCTTAGGTGCTAAGGCTCTTTTGCATGCTTCACAAATCTAAGTAAAAGTAAGGGGATTTAGCACTAATCTGGAATTATAGTCAATCCGATATAAATGAAAAACTTGGGCACTGTGATGCCTAACCTAAAACAGTATGTGTACAGAAAGGCACGATGAAGATAACTTGAACAAAGCAGTGTTTTTGAACGCACCTTGCAGGCCATCTATGAGTCTTGAAGCATAGATTAATTTTGTGCTTCCTTTTTGCATTCATAAGATACCTCATATCTTATTAGTGGTGCTCGCTAAGGGTTTTTCAAATTACCTGAAGCCTAATCGTTAAACTTTTGCATGCAATTTGTCCTGTTCTGTTTGTGCTACAGTATGGACATAAATAATGCCACAAATCAAGCAGCTCGAGGAAAGATGAGCTATTACTTTTAATGACCATATTTAGGATTTATGCTTGGTGGATGAAAGTACAGGTAAAAAAATCCCATAGATTTACACTGAAGCAGGGACCTGAAATGTATATTATATTTTTCTGCCTATTAAATGAGCATTCTCAGTTTAGTTGAGCTTAATCGACAGCATTTCTATCAGATTAATTTTGATTGATCCCTCCTGTTCTTTATAGAATGTTTTTAGTTTTATTATTTTATTTTATTTTTTGGCGGGTGGGGAATGTGGTTACAGTGTGGCACTTACAATGGAAGTGAATGGGTCCAAGTTGTAAACTTTAAAATACTCACTGTTTGCATAGCATCACCACAAGGTGTAAGCCATATATGTAAGTGAACATGATATCAGTGTGGAAGAATTTTGTTTTTTTGTAAAGTCATACACAATGACATGACATAAAGTCATACAACTTGCCATGACAATGTGATGCCTAAAAACCCAAATGATGTTTGGGTTTTTAGTCATCATAACAATGATGACTTTACAGCTCAAATAAGTTTTAACAGAAATGTTTATGTAAGTTATAGAAATATAATCTCCACATTTCTGTTTTCCTCCATTGTTAGTGCCTCACTAGCTGCATTTCCATTACTTTTCAAATTGGGCAAATTGAAAATACGGCCAATGGAAACATAAATTTCGCAAAAACTCAGATATATCACAAAAAAAGTTTATACGGGTAATTCACATTTACAGGTCAACTGGCGTATGTGAAAGTCGATCATTCTTTAAAGAAGGCATGGTATGTTTAGATAGAAGATGAGACAGAGTTCTTAAACTCATAAAAGAATTTTGGGAATACTGGATTCTAAACAACAAAGAAATGCCACAGTTTATTAACACCTTGAAGCAAATAGGAAGGAGAAACACACAGAAACGCCTCATATGTGGCCGCTCCCAAGTATTAGATGCTTTCCCTGCCATTAATGCTTGGATAACACACCTTTGTCTCTTGGAATGACTTATCGTGAGAGGGAAAAAATTGTTTTAGTCACATAACATCGGTTAATGGAATTAATTGGTTTTTATCGACATTCAGAAAATATCGCAGAAGTTTTGCGTAATGGAAACCCGGCTACTGTGACCTCCATCTTTGCCTAACCCCAAGTCAAAATTTTTTTTGTAGTGATTCATATATTATTCCACAAATGCTGTCAACTGAGTTCAACTTGTACCAAACCAGAATTTTTCTTTATGCTCGGATAGGACCACCTGTAAATAGCATATATGCACAAAATTGTGTAGTACAGCAAAAGCGAGCAGGATAAAGACAAAAAGATAATTACGATCTGCTTGTTTGTTTTCATGAATGAAGGTGTTCGAGTGGCCTCAACATCTGTAAGGTTTTTTCCCAGCCTCTCTCACCTCATCTCCCCTGCTGCAAAATAACAGCTTCATTGCTGGTTTGCAGCAAACTCTGGATTGTGTCTTTGTGGTTTGCAAGTCTCTGGGGACCTAAACCATAGACTTCCTTTTGACCCCATTTCCTCTGCCCCGCCCATCCCCTGAATCCATCTACTAAGACTGTCAGACCTAAAGACCCAGCCAAAACAAGTGGCCTCTGTATCAGAGTCCCAAGTTTTCTTCCTGTGAGCACTTAAGGCCAGATGCACAATATGAGCCAATGTGCTCCACATCTGTATAATGACACACATGGAGATCTGTTATTCTTCCCCATAATGACCAGGACCTCAGATTAGACCTCTAAACATCAGCTACCTCCTTAAAAGGCATTTATTTTCCCTTTAGTCTAGCCGCCTCACTGAATTTCAACACTGAGGATGTATTGTTTACTTTAGGCTTTTACTTTGGGAGCTTTTTCTTTTTTGTAATGTCACCATACTATCGTGCGTGTAAATGTTGTCTTAGTATGCTTGGGAAACTAAATGCAGCTGTCTAATCTATGAGTGACAGAGATTCTTTGTGAACCGGTGGAATGTGAGATCTCCATCTAAACCAAACCAATAACAAAATAGCAAAGAAGTGCCATTAATGGAATTTGTTTTAAGCTTTATTCATGTAATACATTTTAAATGGCAACAGTATCTCCAGTTTACTGAAAATACATCTCCAGTATTTATTAACACTAGTCCAATTTGGTCAGTAGTTTTTTTTTTTTTTTTTTTGCTCTGTCAATATTTTCAATGCCCCCATCACCAATTATATTTGATTTTTACATTTTTTGCAATGCAGTTTAATTTCAGCTGGAAATAATTATTTGTCATTGTTTTCTTTAGAATGTTATAGTTTAAATACATACAGTATTGATTTGTTTTTAAATATTTTTATCTTTACAAATGCAGCAACCTGAGAATTACATAACTATAATGTAACTAGAAATTCATTAACATATATTTTATGGAAATTGATGGCATATGTTTTTCAGTACATTGTTACTGGTGCTTTCATAAAATCTTTTGGTGAAAAAAAAAACAAAAAGTCAATTTATGACACAGCCTCATCTATGTTAGCCAGTTAGACATTGCTGAATTGTCACTAAATTGTTTTTGTAATGCAGAAAAAAAAAAAAAAATAATTCTACAAGATTGATTAATAAATGATGAATAATGAATAAATGTGATATATTTTAATACAATTTTCTAATAAAAAGAAAATATAAAGCAAACTGAGAATTCGTAACTATACTTAAACTCTATAAACAATTTTTTTAAATGAATGGCATACAAGGCAAACCATTACTGGTTGGGTTGCAGTTTTCAATACATTGTTACTGAGGCTTTCAAGACTATCAAAATTCATTTAGCAGTTTTGAGTCTAATATGTTAGCTATACAGCACAAGAAATAATAATACAAAAGTTGTCATGATTTTAAGTGGCAGCTTGGTGTCAGTGATAGTCAGCTGGCCTTGTTGTTGAGCCCTGATTTCTTGTTGTATTCTTAGCAAGCCTGTTGACTGTTTTCATCTTCATTTTCTGAAAAGTTGTCTGAACAATGATGTAATGATTTTTTTTTTTGCCACTAGGGGGCAGTCTCAACTCTCAAGGTCTCAGAAATGTTCCCTTAGCCTTTTGTTGGGTTGCTTGTTCTTAATACATTTCCCCAGTCCTGTCATCGCCACACTTCTTACAACACCCACCTTCTTACACGTCCATTCAAAGATATAGTCAACTCATGTGAGGGCTGAATGGCTGTTGTAAAATATAATATCACTTCTATATTCTTGCCCACTGAAAAAAATATTATCTTATTGCTATGTGTGCCCACACATCATTTTGGATAGTTATTTGTCTCAAATATTCAGCCTATACATGCTGCAGTTCTGATTCATGAAAAAAGGTTGCGTAACCGTCAAACCAGCATGCTATGAATGATTGTTGTTCATTATGCTGTAAGGAAACCAAATCAGGCTTCTAAAATAGCAAGCTCTTCTGTAATTCATATACATGATGCATGCTGGAATACTGTAGTAGATGCTGAGGAAGCTCTCTGTGATTTTGCTGTAATGATGTTGTGTTAACACAGTGTTAGCAGGCGAGCCGGTTTGGGACTTGAAGTATTTTCTGGCCCATTTAAGACTGGTGATGGAGTTCAGCAGGCCTGCTCTACAGTTAGTCTAGCTGTCCGTGAGGGAGCATCACGGCCGGCGCGGCCCGGACAGAGATCAAAGAGCATTATTGATGAAGGTTCCTCACCCCTTGCCAAGTCTGAGCTGTAATGAGGCCGACTGCAGATTCATGAAGATCCTGTAGGATGGGTTGCATTGACGAGCATGCAGTATGTTAAAAAGTTATAGTTAAAAATTGATATTCTGCAAAGAGAAGTTCTATTTATGTTTGATTTAGTTTGTTTATATATAAATGATAGTCCTAATGAGAAATAAACATGCTCAGTACATTGCTTGCATTGTTTATACGACAGTCGAGTAGTGTTGTCAAAAGAACCGACTTTGGTACCAAGTCTGTACTGAAATTTAAAAAATGTGGCGCTTTGAGCGCTGTTGAGCGGAAATGTAACCCCCTCTGACTGGCTATTGTGTTCACACGCTCATCGGATATGTGTTTGAAAGTGTTTTGAAAGCAGGAGCGTTTGAAAGCACAAGCAGGCGTATATCAGCAGACCGGTTTCTATCCTGCTTTCAAACGCTCCCGCGTGTATCTGTGTAAGCGCTCCGTGAAGAACGTCATTGATGTATATTTACTAGGGATGCCAATTTACATAAATTCCCATGATTGTTCGTCGTTTAAATGAATAATCAATGAATCGATTAATCGTTAGCCTAATACCCATGCTCATTTCTATATACCCTAATCATTAACATGTATTCTTATTTCACTTATTTCTGTGCCTTCATTTAATTATTATATTGATTAATAATACATTGTTAGCTAATCTGTGTGCTCTGTATATGTACATTTCTGAAACGTGGACAAATCACTTTAAATTGTAATGTAGACACATTCATTTTCTGTGAAGCTGCTTTGAAACTATATTGTGAAAATACAATAAAAATACACTATACAAATAAATGTTAATTGAATTGAATTAATACTGCGATATGCATCTACACCAGTGGCATATAGCAAACAGTATGACAGGGTGTGCAAATGCTGCTCAAAACGCCATGTTCCTCACCAGATGTATAAGAAGGGTTCTTCTTAATCTTATGAAAGTGCTAGTAGGATTGTAAAATTAGTCGATGTGATTGATCATTTAATTCAATTACTTATTTAATAATTAAATATAACCTCTAATACAACATGTCACCAACGCTGCCTCAGATCTGTTATTCAGAATGTGTGGATGTGCTCTTCCTGGAGCAAAACGCTGAAATGGCAACTAAACCCAATGAATTCACAACGATTTATTAAAATAGTGTTCTCATTAATGTTATGTAATGTGACAGTACCAATCAAAGTTATTATTAGTCGTGCGTTGCTGAAGCACTGAATGAACACCAGTACACTGAAGCTCTTTGCTAGCGTGTTATTTAACTCAACGAAACGTTTCCTATATGAGATTAATCAGATATATACAAAATAAACATAATATTACAAATTATATCTGCACAAAATGATGCGAATGCACAAGTGAACTTGAATTAAGTTACGTGATATTCATATTCAGAAGTGGTGACTCCTGTTGTGCACGCGCTCTTCCTGGAGCAACTCGATGAAACAGACAATTAAACCCAAATAATTCACAAAGTTTTATTACAATACTGTTCTCATTATAATGTTATGTAATATGACAGTCACAATCATAGTCATTATTAGTTGTTAGTGGTATAACGGTACACAAAACTGACGGTTCGGTACATACCTCGGTTTTGAAGTCACGGTTCGGTACAGCAGTTTTACAAAATTGCTTTTTATTTATTTTTAATAATAATAATTTAATAATTATAATTTTTAGTGGTTTACTGAAAAAATATCTCTGTCCTTAAATGAATTCAATTATGACTAAAAGTTTCTTAAAGATAATAAATAGGAGCCCTTGCTTACACATTGCTATAATATTAAAGGTTAACAACAGAGCCCAAACTATTAGCCTAAATTCAGTTGCTATTTATCTTTAGATATAATAAATCAACACTCAAATAACACATGGTATGCAAACATGTAAACTTCACATAAGGCAGTTTTTGCATTAACTTCTAAATCTAATTATAAAATAGTTTTTTCGTTGTTGAAATATAATAATTTATACACAGTGTCTGTAATTTTCATGACAGATTTATTTAAACATCATTAAATAATTAAGACATCACTAACAGGTTCAGTAGAATATATATATATATATATATATATATATATATATATATATATATATATATATATATATATATATATATATATATATATATATATATATATATATATATACACACAGAGGTAAATGTAATGCTACGTGACTGCCGCATGAACTGACGTGCCTATACAGTGATCAGTCACATTAAAGAGCGTCAAGATGGCATTTATCGTTTGAATTTCATGATAAAATGGACTGAATACTTAATATGTTCGTGTGGGAACCTGGATTAAAATATGTTCCGTGCTTAAAACAAGCCGACTGTTAACTGTTAAAGATTGCATTCGGAACCACTCGGTACACAAGTACCGAAATCCCTGTACTGAAACGGTTTGGTATGAATACATGTATCGTTACACCCCTATTAGTTGTGCATTGCTGTTTGAGCTGAAGATGATCACCGGTGTTTTACTACCGCGTTAATTCTTAACCAAATGCATCCTATATGAGATAAATCAGATATAGATAGGCCCACGCAAAATACAAGATTCAAGATTCAAGAGTTTTATTTGTCACATACACAGTTATATACAGAATATACAACCGGCAGTGAAATGTAAACAGGTCCGCTCCATGGACAGTGCAAATTCACAGTTAAAAACACAAGGGGAAATTATAATAGAAATAGGATATAAAAGTACTATATATATATATATATATATATATATATATATATATATATATATATATATATATATATATATATATATATATATATATATCTATATATAATATATAAATAATCAAATCAAGTCAAGAAAAAAAAAAGTAAAAATAAGAATAAAGTGGAATAAAATAATTGAAGTAGACTGTGCAGTGAGTAAACTGTAGACTTATAAATATGTGCAAATATTATACAAATGTATAAAGAGTATAATGTGCAAACAGGTTTTTAACAGGTTGTTACACAGTAACAACGAGAACAGAAAGTGCAGTGCAATGACAGTATGTATATCCTGAAGTGAAGTCACGTGATGTTAAGTGACTGAGTTCAGGAGTCTGATGGCCTGGGGGAAGAAGCTCCTCCTGAGTCTCTCAGTTTTGGCCATCAGGCTTAGGAAGCGCTTACCAGATGGCAGCAGCGTGAAATGAGGGTTTGCAGGGTGATTAGAGTCCTTGATGATCTTAGTAGCTCTACCTTTGCAGCGTTTGGTGTAGACGTCCTGCAGAGACGGGAGAGCTGACCCTGAGATACGCTCGGATAAGCGCACTACTCTTTGCAGGGCTTTGCAGTCATGACTGGTGCTGTTCCCATACCACGCTGTGATGCACTGAGTTAATACACTTTCTATTGCCCCTAAATAGAAAGTTTTCAGGATAGCTGGTGAAACCCTGAATTTCCTCAGGTGGTACAGTCTTTGCCTGACTTTTTTCACCTGTGTCTGAATGTGAGCAGTCCAGGTCAGGTCCTCGGAGATGTTTACACCCAGCTGCTCACTCTCTCTACTGGTGACCCGCTGATCATGAGGGGGGAGTATGTCCGTTGCTGTCTCTTCCTGAAGTCCACAGTCATTTCTTTGGTCTTGCCGACATTCAGAGAGAGACAGTTGTCCTGGCACCATGATGTTAGATGCTCCACCTCGTCCAAGTATGCCGTCTCATTGTTGTTGGAGATGAGGCCCAGGACAACAGTATCATCAGCAAATTTGATGATAGAGGTGGAGCTGTGTGTGGACAAACAGTCATGTGTGTAGAGAGAGTAGAGCAGGGGACTCAGGACACAGCCCTGTGGAGCTCCCACACTCAGGGTGATGGAGGAGGAGGTGGACTGGCCTACTCTCACCACCTGAGGCCTGCCAGTGAGGAAGTCCTCAATCCAGTGGCAGAGAGAAGGATTCAGGCCGAGATCCAGGAGTTTGGAGGTTAGCTTGATGGGAACTATGGTGTTAAAGGCTGAGCTATAGTCAATAAATAGCAGCCTTACGTAGTTCCCACTTTTGCTGTCGATGTGAGTGAGGGAGGAGTGGAGGACATGAGAGATGGCATCTTCAGTCGATCTATTGGGACGATAGGCAAACTGAAGAGGGTCCAAAGTGTCAGGAATGTAGGCGCAAATGGTGTTTTTAATGAGTCTCTCAAAGACCTTCATGACTATAGACGTGAGAGCCACTGGACGATAGTCATTTAGGCAAGAGGGTTTACTGTTCTTAGGGACAGGGATGATGGTGGATTTTTCGAAGGAGGTGGGGACCACAGATGTAGCGAGGGACTCATTAAAGATAGATGTAAACAACCCGGCGAGCTGATCAGCACAGGACCATAGAACACGACCTGAAATACCATCCGGCCCGGCAGCTTTCCTGACGTCCACACGCTTGAGTGCTCTCCGAACGTCATCCTCTGAGACAGAGATCACGTGGTTGTTGCTGCTCTGAGTAATTTCCTCTAACGCGCCACTTGGCGGAGTCGCGTTGCCGCGGTTACAGTCAAAACAATACAACATTACAACTTACATTTGAACAAAACAAAAGGCTGCGAATGCACACGCACACTTATAGTCATGATGAAGGTGTAACTCCAGCTGTAAAATGGTGCCAAACAGAACTCCGGCACGCTCTCTTCATTTTTGCTCGTGTCTGCTTTACATGTTTCGTGATTGAGCAGCACACACGCGCCTGACCCTGCTTAATCGATGATCGATAACGTTTTATTGATTAAATGTATTATCGACAATTAACTGATTATCGATTAATCGTCAACATCCCTAATATTTACAACATGTTTTGAAGCCCTGATCATTGTAGCCAACCACAGACATATTTGATGAGCGTGTGAGCACATAGGGCAATCAGAGGTGTTTATGATTCCGCTCAACAGCGCTCAAAGTGTCACATTTTTTTCAATTTCAGTACCGACTTGGTACCGAAGTCCGTACTTTTGACAACACTACAGTTGAGCGGTGATAGACATAAAATTATTGAGGGGATTCAGGCTCTGTTTATACCTGGAATTAAGATGCATTTTCATCAATCCGATCACAAGTGGACAAAGCTAAATACAGGTGTAAACAAGGTAAAAAAATAAATAAAATAAAAAACCTTTTGCACTTGTCCACTTTCGATCTCTTCGAGAGGTAGAGCAGAGCTGTCAGAGCAGAAATAAAAGCTGCTGCTCTCCGTATTTTTTCTATCGTCTTCTTTTGTGTTCATATGCAATTTGCACAAGCTTATTTTCTCCATTTAT
The DNA here is from genome assembly GCA_018749465.1 of Paracanthobrama guichenoti. Classification (NCBI taxonomy): domain Eukaryota; kingdom Metazoa; phylum Chordata; class Actinopteri; order Cypriniformes; family Gobionidae; genus Paracanthobrama; species Paracanthobrama guichenoti. The sequence continues at coordinate 9,203,583 of CM031949.1, read as the reverse complement.
ATTGAAAAAAAAGCCCATACATTTACCCACCCATAGACCCGCCCCTCAAAGAAATCAGGACAAGAAGTGGTCGAAAGTGGACAAAAAAGACGGATTGTAAATGGGAATGTGTCTCGCTCGTCTACTTGTGATCCGACCAAGTAAAATGCATCTTAAAGGGGTAGTTCACCCAAAATTGAAAATTTTCCCATAATTTACTCACCCTCAAGACATCCTAGGTGCATGACATTCTTCTTTCAGCCAAACACAATCTGAGTTATATTAAAAAATATCCTGGCTCTCCCAAGCTTAGGAGTGAATGGTACCTTAGGTTTTGAAGCCCCCAAAAAAACACATCCATCTATCAAAAAAGTACTCCATAAAAGTGAAGCAATGTGTTTTTGTAAAAAAAATATCTACTTCCGGCGGAAGTGACCCAATGAGATGTATAGGCCACATCTCCAAGTAGATTATAAATGCAGAATTTTTAGAATACGACTGAAGTTTTGTGATTGAATGCGATCACAAAATAATCTTTTCATGCTACTGATGGTTTTTAAGATGTTGCCTGTCCTTGAGTGTCTGTACTTGGTGTAATGACAACAGCATGCCGGAATAGCTTTCACTGTGAACACCTTGATGAGCTATGTACACAAAACAGTGTGGTTTCTCAACCACAGCATTATATTTCTGCCAGTATTAGTAAAAGTTAAAATCAATAAAATAACGTATTAGTAAAGGGTAAAATCAATTCAGTTTGTCTGTTTGTCAATTTACTCCCACAGAATCTTCTTATGTCCCTCTGGGACTTGAAAAATGCATAGCAAATGCAATGTGAAAATTAAATAGAACGTTTAATATTGAGAGCGAGTTGAGAAACTGCTTCCATAGACACGGATCTGTCCAAACTGCATGTTCTGAGTTCCAATAATAGCCCATGAACATTTGCAATGGATTTACCAGGGTGCTAAACTGCAAAATGATGAGTATTCAGAAATAAAGCAAATCTTTAACTCACTGATTATATTATATACATGTTTCTTTTAAATATTTAGAGTAGTGCTATACAGCAATGCCTGCATGCATAATTGTGTATTTTGCACTCTTTACAGCTGTTTTACACTGAATTTTCCTTTGGGGCTCTGTAAAATACATCTATATATCATTGTGTCAGAGAAAGCATGCACCTGTTTGAGACTCTAAATGTGTTACATATGATTTTACATGTAGGTCAGGAGTCAGAAGGTGACACAGAAGAATAACTACAAACAGCCAGAAATCTGGTTCAGTGGTCCTGGGAACAGACCAGGATGGGTAATAACGGTCCACAGAGTCATCCTCAATATCTGGAATATCCATTAGGGGTGTGAAATTTTGTCATTTTTGCATATTTGACAAATAAATCTGATGAGTAGGCAACAGTTAATTTAATGATTTTATCCATTGAGAATTGATTGGATCATGTAAGAAAGGCGTAACACACTTAAAACGTAGCCAGATGGCTTGTAGGTGAGAGATTCACAGCCAAAATGGAAAGTCATTTTAGAGGTGGCTCAAGCTATTACGTTTCGTTAAAAGATTGTGAAGATAATTTTATTTGTAAATATTATATGTGCACCAATAATTATGCACAATAAGACCAGGAATGGTAAAGTAAACACAGGCTCGATTTCTTGATGACTTTAACATGCTCTTCGTATGTTTGTGATTGTGCATAGCTAGATTGCATGACTGGTGTCTGGCTGTGTCTATTCCTGTCAGCCAACGATTCCCTGCAGAGTCTTTTTCCCTCTCTCCCTCCCTCCCCTGTTTCTCTCTCTATTGTTGAAAGCATGAACAAAAGATAAGCAGAAACAAAGAGGGGCTGTGGAAGTTCAGCAAGCATGTTGCGGTTTACCCCGCCACCCTCTGAAAGTCAAGAATATGAATCTACGCACACAAACCAGTCTAGATGACAAACACTTTAGCATCACACAAAAGGGGTCTTCGTTTCGGTGAACTGAAGCCAAGAACAGTTTAATTGTCTCTCACCCGCACAGACTCCTTAATTCAGTCTAGACGCTACTCAATTCTAGCCCAAGGATAAATGTGAATTCTTAACACTGCTTTGGCAAGAGTCACTCTAGATTTTTAGCAAGCGATAATAAATAAAAAGTAAACAAGTGCTGAATAAGTTGAAACGAGGTTCATTTGCTTGTTTTTTTTTCTTTTTTTTCTTCGATTGGACAGTCATGAATCTGACAAGGAAAAAAACTTTGGTGATGAAAGAATTCTGTGATTTTATTTAAATTGATTTCACTTGATTAAATTGAGACTTTCTTTCTTCTGTGCAGCACAAAAGATGTTTTGAAGAACGTTGAACAACATTGAACCCCTTTGACTTTTGTATGGAGAAACAGTTCAGAGTGGACTGCTGGATAGGAAAAACTGACATTTGTTTTTCTACAATATATTTTGCAATATGAAAACAGTTTCACCAGATGACTTGGAATAGCTCTATTTGGGATGAATTAATCATTCTAAAATGATCGGGGGATTTTGTAGGGGAGTGAATCTACATAGAAATTAATAACCAAATTGCAAGCATAGATAAATTCAACAGAACAAAGATACAAATAAAATAAATAAACTGCGTTATATTTTTCAGGTAAGTCTAATAGTATTCAGGTAAAGAAATTGAATAATTGAAATGTAAAATAACACTGGGTAGTCTTCACTGTATAAATAAAATGTAATGAATCTCTGTTAAAGCTACAAAAGTGATTTTTCTCTTTGTCTGTTGTTGTTTGATTACCAGCAGGTATTTTAGGCCTGCATTTTGTATTTTTATTTTATGCACGGTAATAAGCACGGATCCAGTATAACGATACACATCCATTTTATTTTGCAATTGTTTACGTTCATTTAAGGCATAACCGTTTGTGTTTGTAATGATACTTTTTGACATCATTTTGTGTGTCTGTTCAAACCCAAAACAATGAGGAGAACTCAATTTGGTGTTTGCGTATGCGCGACTCTGTGTGTGAGCAAAGAAAACAGTGTGCAAGTTCCCAGTCGTCTTGCTCTTGAATGCTTTAAACTTGCTTTGTTTAAACTGACCGGACTTAAAATGTGTGCCAACAATAAACTTTCACTCTTTGGTGGTTTAACTTTGCAATTAATACATGAATAGCATGCTTTCTGTACCGTGTAGCCTGGTCCGTACGGATCATGGATCACCTAAGATCCCTACTCGTTTGGCATGACTATCACGGATGTGCACGTCACAATGTCACTGCTAAAACAATATATCGTTCAGCCCAAATTCAGAATTTATACAGGATTAGAGCGACATGAGGATTGCAAGCTTTTAAAAATGTGGACAGTAATTCTGCACAATTTGGGGAAAAATGTAATTGTATACATTTATAAATCAGTCTTTTTGATTTGGAAGCAAAACCATGTGCATCTCAGCACAGCTGTTGATTCACATCATATGGTCACTGTGTGATCTTTTAGTGTTCACTCTAGTACTATTGATTTATTTAGGTCCAATTATTCATTACCGTTTCTGCCTCTGCCATTGGTCCTTCAACCTGTGTGAATTGTCATTTGTTTTTTTTGGATCAATCTATAAGCTCTTTCTCTTGTTATATGTATTGATCACATAGTGAGAATGTGGATGGTTTAGACGAGAAGCGTCAAGTCTGAAATCAATGTGTTTGTGCACTCTGCAATAACAGTGTTTTGACTGTTTAGGTGGTGGACGGCGCTGACAGGAGATGAATCCGACCCGTAGAGTGGGAAATTACGGGGGAGGCGCGTACATCCGGCGCCCCACTGTCTCCCGTTGTCTCCCTGGAAATTAACTTCCATTGCTTTTTGCTTTCTTAAAATTCCTCTCTCTGGTGTATTTCTCCATGTCTGAGCTGCATTAGGGAAGCCTGTTTTTTGGACACCCTCACTGCTGGGATTGAGTCTAACACCTGTGTGTGAACATTACTTTTCAGACAGAGCAGATTATTACTGTCAGACTCTTGACGATGTAAATGCATCTTATCCAGCAAGCTATCCTGAACCGTTCTGCTGCGTTTGAGCTTATGCATCCAAGCGCAAGAGATGTCTCGCAGTCAGATCAAATCACAAGGATCATAAAATGTGCAGATAAGGAGTTTTTTTTACAAACAGGAGTTTTTTTTACAAACAGCGGCTGGGATACAATAGACAAAGTGCTTGATAATGTCCAGGTAGATCCTTGACTCTTTCCTTTGTGTGCAGGTGCAAACAACCTCATGGAGATGAATTTAAATGCATGACATGGCAGTGGCATCTGTCTGGAGTCTGATAAGAAATAAAGCAGCATAAAGAGAACTGCATGTAATCAGTCTGTTCAAGTTGAATCTGTTGAGTAACTTGGGCAAAACTTTTGATGAGCTTTTAATGGCATGTCTCTCAACATAAAAAATGAAATATTTCAGGAATATGTCTGGAAACAGACTGTGGTTTTATGGGATTAGGGTGTTATGTGTGTTTGAGGGGAGCCATTGGTTTAACAGCATTAGTTGAGGATGGTGCTCTAGCAGCAAAATGTCTATTCGCTCCATGTACTTTTAAATGCACTGTTTATCATGCAGGGCTCAATGCTAAGGATCTTTTCTATTGGCCCTGTCGGGTAGGGTTAGGTTACCCTAACCCTAACCCATACTCGAATTTCCTGATCAAAACACTGTTCTTGTGTTCTTTCCTGTTCTTTCTTTGGATATATTTGTTTTGATATTCTGTGGGCCTTGTGAAAATGACAAACGCTGGTGGTGACTGGCATATTTCATGTCTACGTTCATTTAAAAGACATAACCGACTATGTTTACGATGCTACTCGACGAGGCATTTTAACGATTTTGTGTGAATATTTGCGCGCTGTGAGACGCGTGGGTGCGCTTAAGCTAGTGTTGCTGTGCCGCGCCAGAACCAAACCGAGAGGCACTTTCTCGTCTATGTGCGCTTGAATATTTAAATAGGCAAAGCTTACAAATGCGCAAATGATCAACTTCAGTGAAGATGCAGCACTGGCCTGAGCGGGCAAGTGACAGTTCCGTCAACTGGCCCCGAGTGTCTTTGATGCTGGCCCCGGGCCATCGGGCAGTCCTTATTGTCGAGCCGTGTCATGTATTTGGTTGGGGTGGGAATCTCTAGGAATCTCAGCTTCAAGATAAGAATAAATGGCGCCGCTGTGTTTGGTCGCTGTTCAGGCGCTCCGCTGAAGACTGTGCTTTTATTTACTATTTTACTTTCTTTTACTCTCAGTTTTACAAACTTATCATCTGCATTGATCTACTACGACAGCAAAACTCTTTTGGACATTGGTTACCTCTACACTGGACTGTTTCAGGACACTTTCGCCGATCCTCTGTGGCCATCTGAGATTCTTCGGAACGCCGAGTTGAACAATGGACAGAGCCAGCGGCGTAGAACAAAGAAACACCGTGGGAAACGTGCTGGTATCCGTAACAGACTGAGGAAAAGGGCATTCAGCCCTCCTCTCCCGAGCATTCTTCTAGCAAATGTTCAATCCTTGGATAATAAGATGGACGATCTTAGAGCCAGGATAAGTTTTCAACGGGACATGAGAGACTGTAATATCTATTGTTTGTCTGAAACATGGCTCACGCCCGCGGTCCCGGACACAGCTGTGACGCCGTCTGAGAACTTCTCTGTTTTTCGGATGGACAGAACAGCCGAGGCCGGTAAATCCCAAAGCGGTGGAGTGTGTTTCATGATCAACAAGAAATGGTGCGATCCCAGGAACATCACCATTCTCTCGCGGTCCTGCTCACCTCATCTGGAACATTTAACAATCATCTGCCGCCCATTCTATCTGCCTAGGAGTTTCTGCGGTTGTCGCGACCGCCGTTTACATCCCACCGCAGGCAGACACAGCGCTGGCTTTATCTGGCCTTCATGATGTTGCCAGCGGCGCCATAAACCAACATCCCGACGCGGCATTCATTGTCGATTTTAACAAAGCAAACCTAAAGAAAGTCCTGCCAAACTTTTCACCAGCACGTCTCCTGCCCCACACGAGGAGCAAACACACTGGATCACTGCTACTCCGCTTAAGAACGCCTATAAAGCGCGGTCACTTCCAGCGTTGGCAAATCGGATCATGCCGCCATTTTCCTCACTCCCGAATACAAACAAAAGCTCCTCCAGGAACCCCGGTGAGGCGGGAAGTTAAGCGTTGGTCACCCCACTCAGAGACCGCGCTACAGGCAGCTCTGGGCGATGTGGATTGGGACATGTTCGAGCAGTTCAGCTGGACGTAAGCGAGTTCACAGGCGTGGCGCTTTGCTTCATCAACACGCTTACAGAGCAAGCCACGCAAACAATAACAATAACGCCCTTCTCAAATCAGAAACCGTGGGTGGACAATTCAATCCGCTGCGGCAGTGAACATACGCACTGCTGCTTACAACGCCGGTCTCCATTCAGGGAATATGAATGAATACAGATCGTCCTGCTATGCTCTCAGACGAGCAGTTAAAGCCGCAAAACTCCGTTATAAAGACCGAGTGGAGTCTCATTTCCAACTCAACGACTCGCGCGCATGTGGCAAGGTCTGAGGTCCATCTGCTCCTTTGGATCTAAATCCTCTGCAGAGGCAAGCGTTGATCCGTTGCTCGTGAACGAGTTAAACTCTTTCTATGCTCGCTTTGACTGTAACCGCGTAACGCGACTCCGCCAAGTGGCGCGTTAGAGGAAATTACTCAGAGCAGCAACAATCACGTGATCTCTGTCTCGGAGGATGAAGTTCGAGAGCACTGCCGTGTGGACGCCAGGAAAGCTGCTGGGCCGGATGGTATTTCAGGTCGTGTTCTGCGGTCCTGTGCTGATCAGCTCGCCGGGTTGTTTACATCTATCTTTAATGAGTCCCTCGCTACATCTGTGGTCCCCACCTCCTTCAAAAAAATCCACCATCATCCCTGTCCCTAAGAACAGTAAACCCTCTTGCCTAAATGACTATCGTCCAGTGGCTCTCACGCCTATAGTCATGAAGGTCTTTGAGAGACTCATTAAAAACACCATTTGCGCCTTCATTCCTGACACTTTGGACCCTCTTCAGTTTGCCTATCGTCCCAATAGATCGACTGAAGATGCCATCTCATGTCCTCCACTCCTCCCTCACTCACATCGACAGCAAAAGTGGGAACTACGTAAGACTGCTATTTATTGACTATAGCTCAGCCTTTAACACCATAGTTCCCACCAAGCTAACCTCCAAACTCCTGGATCTCGGCCTGAATCCTTCTCTCTGCCACTGGATTGAGGACTTCCTCACTGGCAGGCCTCAGGTGGTGAGAATAGGCCAGTCCACCTCCACCTCCATCACCTGAGTGTGGGAGCTCCACAGGGCTGTGTCCTGAGCCCCTGCTCTACTCTCTCTACACGCATGACTGTTTGTCCACACACAGCTCCACCTCTATCATCAAATTTGCTGATGATACTGTTGTCCTGGGCCTCATTTCCAACAACAATGAGACGGCATACTTGGACGAGGTGGAGCATCTAACATCATGGTGCCAGGACAACTGTCTCTCTCTGAATGTTGGCAAGACCAAAGAAATGATTGTGGACTTCAGGAAGAGACAGCAACGGACATACTCCCCCTCATGATCAGCGGGTCACCAGTAGAGAGAGTGAGCAGCTTCAAGTACCTGGGAGTAAACATCTCCGAGGACCTGACCTGGACTGCTCACATTCAGACACAGGTGAAAAAGCCAGGCAAAGACTGTACCACCTGCGCCAGCTGAGGAAATTCAGGGTTTCACCAGCTATCCTGAAAACTTTCTATTTAGGGGCGATAGAAAGTGTTTTAACTCAGTGCATCACAGCGTGGTATGGGAACAGCACCAGTCATGACCGCAAAGCCCTGCAAAGAGTAGTGCGCTTATCCAGCGTATCTCAGGGTCAGCTCTCCCGTCTCTGCAGGACGTCTACACCAAACGCTGCAAAGGTAGAGCTACCAAGATCATCAAGGACTCTAATCACCCTGCAAACCCTCATTTCACGCTGCTACCATCTGGTAAGCGCTTCCAAGCCTGATGGCCAAAACTGAGAGACTCAGGAGGAGCTTCTTCCCCCAGGCCATCAGACTCCTGAACTCAGTCACTTAACATCACGTGACTTCACTTCAGGATAAACATCGATACACTGACATTGCACTGCACTTTCTGTTCTCGTTGTTACTGTGTAACAACCTGTCATAAACCTGTTTGCACATTATACTCTTTATACATTTGTTAACCACATATTTATAAGTCTACAGTTTACTCACTGCAAAGTCTACTTCAATTATTTTATTCCACTTTATCCTTATTTGTTACCTTTTTTTCTCTTGACTTGATTATTTATAATTCTACAGATATAGACATATATATATATAGAGAGTACTTTTTTTTATATCCTATTTCTATTATAATTTCTTCCTTGTGTTTTTAACTGTGAATTTGCACTGTCCATGGAGCGGACCTGTTTACATTTCACTGCCGGTTGTATATTCTGTATATAACTGTGTATGTGACAAATAAAACTCTTGAATCTTGAATCTTGAATCTTGAATCTCTAGTCACCTTACAATTCGATTCTTTACACAAAAAAAAAACAAAAACGAATCTTTACGTTGACAAAGCATAGGTAACACATAGGCTACTCATTTTCATAAATATGCACGGTAAAATAAAGATATCAAATTATATGAAAACAATTTCTATAGAAATGCTTAATAGGTTGTGACATTTGTTTGTGATGTTATTTTTTATTTATTTTACATTAGCCGCTACTTATAATATGCTGTGGCGGTCAGTTGAGCAACAAGATCGCAGCACATCTCAATTTTCACATGGAAGCAAGTCCGTTCTTTGTGTTCTTGGAATTGAGAAACAGCCTTGGTGTTTTATTTACTGTTAGTTACTAGGTTATCAATACCACTGTGATGGGAAACGTAGCGAATTCACATTAATTTTGGAAACCCAGCTAGTGCCATAGTGGCTGAAAGGTGCTGTTAGTTTCTGTTTTTACAAAGCATTTGCAGTTAATAGTCTATTACTGGTGTTATTTATTGCTATTACTTTTTGGCTAAGAAATATTTAGCATTTTATTTTATATTATTATATTTATATTTTTGAATATATAGGATATGTTTAAGATTTGTTTGTACAATATTTGCCTTCATATTTCATGCATATTTTCTGCAAAGATATAACAAATAACAAGTAATTTGTTTTACATTTACACCATGTTATTCACTTCAGGGCCATATTTATCAAGCTTCTCAAAGTGCCATTTTAGTCTTAAGTGCTGAAAATTCATGAAATGTATTCCTACTCTCAAACTTAAGTATGAAAGCAAATTATCAAATTTCTTAAAGCTAAGAATCACTGTTACTCTCCCAGTTATTTAAGACATCTTGGGAGGTCTCTCAAGTGGTTAGAAGTTGCCAGTAGGGGCTTGTGATGGCACTGAGGAGACAGTTAATCAAACGGTATCGTTTGGACAGAGCAGGCATCATCTTTGTCAGCACTGGTTAATATTGGGCTGAACTTGCCTTTTATAACATTTTTCTGCTCTTCGACTCCCACCAGTTTGGTTTTCTTTTGGAATCCATAGTGGCTGATTAAGTCATAAAATCTAGGCTAGGCAGGTCAGTTAACAGCACACCTGTTTAAAATTTGTAATTAAAACATTGTGGAAAACATGTTTATCTTTCCTTTCCAATGTGTTTATCATAATGTATTCTCTTGTGTGTTGAATGTAAACTCCTCTTATTGAATGGTGAAATTCCTGTGAAGAATATTTTTGAATAAGGAAATCTATTCAGTGATTGGTCCATGCCTTTGTTGTCATCCAAAATCCTGTTTGTGGCACAGAAAAGTGTTGTGAATCATCTGTAAGACTGAAACTTAAGATTTAGTCCTACACTTCACTTAAATTATGACTGAGATGCTTGATAACTAACTTTTAAATCACAGCTTTCAGCCAAGTAAGTCAATTCTTAGCAGTGTTCTTGTGAGTAATTCTCAGAGCCTTGATAAATACAGGCCCAGATGGAATATAACTTTTTTTAAGCAGATGGTTAATAAAGAAAATGTTACCTGAATACACATGCATGAGATGGATTGCTGTGGCCTTTGCACTGCATCTTGCTTTGCTTTCAGTGTCTCGTGTGTTTTTTGTTTTTCAGATGCCATTTGAAGTTAAAAATAGTTTGACTTGACATCATAATTGCCTCTATTTTTCAATAGTGACTTGTATGTTTTTTAATAAATGTTCCCTTTCAGTCGGTCACGTTCGATGTATGTCTCCGTTCCCTCCTTCAGGGAACGAGGGTTACATACATAACCGAGACGTTTTTCTGTGCATGTTTCATTAGTGCTAGTGTTGTTCTAAAATGTTTTAACTCAAATATCCCTCTGCTTTTGAAAGTTTTTATATATATTTTTTAATTTTTTTTTTTTATAAATAACCTATAATATACACTCACCTAAAGGATTATTAGGAACACCATACTAATACTGTGTTTGACCCCCTTTCGCCTTCAGAACTGCCTTAATTCTACGTGGCATTGATTCAACAAGGTGCTGAAAGCATTCTTTAGAAATGTTGGCCCATATTGATAGGATAGCATCTTGCAGTTGATGGAGATTTGTGGGATGCACATCCAGGGCACGAAGCTCCTGTTCCACCACATCCCAAAGATGCTCTATTGGGTTGAGAGCTGGTGACTGTGGAGGCCATTTTAGTACAGTGAACCCATTGTCATGTTCAAGAAACCAATTTGAAATGATTCGAGCTTTGTGACATGTTGCATTATCCTGCTGGAAGTAGCCATCAGAGAATGGGTACATGGTGGTCATAAAGGGATGGACATGGTCAGAAACAATGCTCAGGTAGGCCGTGGCATTTAAATGATGCCCAATTGGCACTAAGGCTTTGCTGCACAAAAGCTTTGCTGCATACCTCGGTTGTAACGAGTGGTTATTTCAGTCAAAGTTGCTCTTCTATCAGCTTGAATCAGTCGGCCCATTCTCCTCTGACCTCTAGCATCAACAAGGCATTTTCGCCCACAGGACTGCCGAATACTGGATGTTTTTCCCTTTTCACACCATTCTTTGTAAACCCTAGAAATGGTTGTGCGTGAAAATCCCAGTAACTGAGCAGATTGTGAAATACTCAGACCGGCCCGTCTGGCACCACCAACCTTGCCACGCTCAAAATTGCTTAAATTGCTTTTCTTTCCCATTCTGACATTCAGTTTGGAGTTCAGGAGATTGTCTTGACCAGGACCACACCCCTAAATGCATTGAAGCAACTGCCATGTGATTGGTTGATTAGATAATTGCATTAATGAGAAATTGAACAGGTGTTCCTAATAATCCTTTAGGTGAGTGTATATTAACCAATATAGCCTAACATGTTTGGTTCCATCAAATCCTGCCTTACATTTATTTCCTGTTGACGTTAAATGTGTTGTTGTTGTTGTTGTTGTTGTTGTTGTTGTTGTTGTTGTTGTTGTTGTTGTTGATGCAGTTTCATGTCTTTAAGGTTGAAACACAGAAGCCCATTTTACTTCTATATTCTGACGTATTACTGTGTGGAAAAAAAAACAACAACAACACAATAACAAGAATAATGTAGGACAGGATTTGATTTGTATCAATAAAATCTGTTTTCTTTGGATTAACATGCACTGGTGAATCATGCACATTAAGATCAGGAATGTGTATTAAGAAACTAAATTACAGTCCATTTTGGGTTTATGTTTTTTTTTTTTTTAGTTTGGACCTGAAACTTCTAAATGAATTTGAGAAGGAGACATTTTATGAGGTATGCTCTAAAAGCTTAGAAGCTTCTTGACAACTTGTCAATTTACCCAAATCTGAAGCTCTTTTCCGTCGATCAGGGAACAGACAAGCAACTCTTTAACAGTTTGCTTTAACTGTAGTCTAAGATGATGTTAAAATGTCTTCTCAAGCAATGCCACAGTTGCGTTTATACACAAAGTGCATGTTTAGTGGAAGATCTCAGTGCAAGTATTTTGAGACACTAGTTTTATATAAATATTTTTTTTTTTTAAATAAATTGTTACTCTGTGTACACTAGCTTTAATTCAAACAGGAAATATCCACCTACATGGCTCCAACCTGTACTTAATCAGCTCTCCTTCATTTTATATATGTGTATGTCATCTGGTTTTGATTTAAGTGCATTGGTAGACATGCCATGTTAAAGTCTGCCTTGTGCCAAGAAATACATTTCTATTCACTTTACTTCCGTGAGCAAATATCCAGGACGTTGGGTTTACAGAGGAAAAAAAGAGGGGAAAGTTGAAAGATGGGAGGAGAGGGCCAGAGAAAAGAGCAGCTCTTTTGTAAACACCCTCTGCCGTCTTGTTTAAGGCTGAAGAGGTGATGTTGATCGCTGCGATGAGGGCACCTGGTTTTGATTTGGTCCTTCATGTGATCAGCTGCAGTATGCAGTGATGAGTCTAGCAGAGCTCCACCAGTATTAGATTCCACGGAAACAAATTAAGGCACTAACTCACTCGTCTCTCCTTTTTCTTCATTTTATCTGTAGTCTTCTCCCTCCATTTCTCCCATAGAGTATTGTGCTTTCCCTCTGACTGAGGGACATTACAGGAGTCAAGGCTGCCAGGAAAAATAAAGCAGCCGGCTGGATTTGGAATGTTGGAAAATGAATCGGCTGCCAGTGAACAAAGAGATGTAGTCAAGCGTTTGCATCAAGCACTGCGATGGTAGGATGACCTTGTTGCACAGCAGGTAAACTGCCTCAGACTCCAGCAGGGCCTTGAGTAGTTTAATCTCATGTTATCCAAGAATGTGCTGAAGGTTTCAATACACTTGTAGTCACCATATTTATTCAATTGACAAATGAATCTTCACAAATTTCCAGTTGACAAAAAAAAAAAACATTCACTCAGTGGCTGTGAAACTTGAAGGAAAAGTCCACCCAAAAATGAACAAATGAAAACATTGTTGGTAACCAAACCATTTTGGTTCCCATTGACTTTCATTTATTTTTTTTTATTTTTTTTTTTGTCAAATGAAAACTGAACCAGTTTGATACCAATAGAGATGTTCCGATACCCTTTTTCCCTTCCCGATACCGATTCCGATACCTGGGCTCAGGGTATCGGCCGATCCGAGTACTGATCCGATACCTGGGTGTGTATCTGTATATACTACTAGCCCTGTATGAATTGATAGAATTATTTTGTGGTGTGCTTCAGACTTATCCCTTAATAAAACATGAACAAATACATACAGTGAACTACTGTATTTATTACAGTATTTGTATTATCTGACATGCATTTGACAGCAATATTACTTATTTTTCTTAAGCAAAAAAGAACTTCAAATGCAGCCACAAATCTGACACCACAAACTGAAAAAGGTATTTTAGTTTTACAATATAACTGTATAAAAAGCTAATCTAGGAATATAAAAATGATATATTAATCAGAAAATATCTTTACAACAAAACAAGTGAAAAATAAGCAACCATCTAGGCATAATTATTATTATTATTATTATTATTAGTAGTAGTAGTAGTAGTAGAGACATATTATTATTAGAGAGAGACACAGCTAAATCTACTGTACAACAGTAGCCTAATATATTGTCAACTTCTTCACGTTAAACCAAACTTTTATTTTGTTAACCTTTGAGTGTCTGTGTTCATGATATGACACTTTTCTCAAATGAAACGGTAAATTCTCATGAAGTGACGGTTTAGTGACACGGGAGAGACTACAAAGACAGCGAGCGTCACGTGTGCGCCCGCGCATCCACACAGAGAGGCAGAATTTGCAGGAGTAATATTTAAACAGTGTTTTGCAGTTTAATATTCACAGACATTAGTATATATTCGGCTACAGTCTGGAGCCCTGCGCTTAGATAAACATGGAAGCGACTGAACGCAGCTGCGGGTACCGGATATATTCGAGAGTCGGTACTACAGAAATGCTAGTATCATTGCCTTTTTACATTTTCAGTACTGACTTGGACCGGTACTTGTGACATCCCTAGTCGCCGTTTTATTGGCTGGTTGGTCCAGTCTGAAATACTGCTAAACAGCAGACATACTGCTAACACGTTTTAATTTCTTCTTCACTGCTCTAAACACAGTGGTTGCTTTTGGCAACACAGCACAACTTCCTGTGTTTGCAATGCATTCTGAGCAGCGAAGAAGAACAGTTCAGCGAGTGGTTAGGCAAAGCTCGCGGTCATAATAACAAGATCTTGTTGAAGAAAATGGTATCAGATCGGTACATGGGTTTAAGTACTCGCCGATACCAATGCCAGAATTTGTTGTGGTATCGGTGATATTTCCGATACTAGTATCAGAATCGGAACAACTCTAGATACCAACATTCTTTAATACCAACCTGAAGCGTGCGCACATGTCTTTCACTCAGACAGCAATGCTGAGTCACAGCATGTGATTGCGACGTCAGTTTTGTGGATTATTTGGTCTGAATGGTCAAAAATATGTAAAAATGCACATCCTGGCAAGTATTCAGCTAAACACAGTCGGATATGTCTTTAGTGAACATATACAGAGTAGTGTTGTCCCGATACCGATACCAGACTAAAATACCTCGATACCGATACTAAATCGATACCACAGCCAAAAATAAACCCCAGTAAAAGTTAGGACAACAGAACTTCCTCACTGTCACATCCCTAATGGAAAACTGTAAAATGGTGTCAGTATCCTAAATGAGTTTAATTCATGAATTGAGTTCATTTTAATGATGAATTATTATGTTAAATGTTAATGTTATTGGTCAAAATACAGTGATGTCTTTTTTTCTTTCTTTTTTTAAATTTCTTTTTTTACTGTTAACACATTTAAATTCTTATCAAATTCACCTAGCTGTGGTGCAGCCAACCTATGGCTTTGTGAATGTGAACAGGACTTTAGATATGACCATACCACACTGTCTGCAGTGTTGTCCCTCATCCTTGTCCCTCAATCTACTTTGACTAACCCGAGACAAACGAAAGCAGCAGATCATATTTTTTTTCCACCCAGTCTAGTATCTTTTTTACGTCACGAACAAAGCTACATTGAGCTTAACAAAGAGCTTTTCAACTTTTCCTCACAAATGCACAGAGCGAGACATAGGAAGCACATTTAAATGTCATTAATTACTACCTGTGCTGAATAAGAAAGGAAAAAATAGATACTGTGAATCTGAAGCTGTTCTCTCTGTTGGGGATCGCGATTGCCAAAAGGCTTCTGTGGGGAAAAATGTTTATTGGAATGAAGCTTCATTAAAATTCAATGGAGAAATGTTCTCATCACTGTTAATTGGGTGCTGCCCCTTTCAACTGAGTCATCACAGAGTGATTTAATATCTGCTTTGGTTCATTTGCACAGTCTGTCTGCTGCTGGAAAAAAATAAGACGTAAGAAGATATTTTGCTCATCTGAGTTAGTTCAGAGCATCCATTACTCAAATGGCATTCTCCTTTTTTAAAGTTTTGCTTTGGAGGTTATTTGATACCTATGTGGTATTTACTGTATTTGTTGTTTCAAAGTACAGGTTTCTGATTTATTGAATCAAAATCAAATTAAAACTGACATAATTAAATAAAAAAATAACGTTCCAAGTGCAATAAGCTCTATCGTGTGGCATAATGTTGTATTACCACAGAAAATAATCCATTCAGGCTGATCTTTTTTTTTTTTTTCGTTTTGTGAAGAGTGACATTACAAGGTAATAAAAAAAAAAAAAAATGAAAATAAATGCGTCAAAGTAAAACGGGCAAGGCTGAGGCATGCAGCAAAACAAAGAAATTCTGGTGGCTAAACGTCAGAAGAAATAGGTTTTAACTTACGAGGTGGTGTACAAAGTATCCCATATTGATGCGTTTGTAACCAGTGGGATCTTCAGTTTTCAGTTTTGAGTGTTAATAAAGAAGCTAATATGATTTCCAACATACATTTTATCTGGTTGTTGTCGTCTTGTTTTTGTTTTGTTTATGTATTCAGCTCCCACATCTATTGAATCCTTTTTTGTATGTTTTATAAAGGGTTGTTTTGCCCTACACAAGACACAAAAACTGTTTTACCTGTTAGAATTAGTGCAAAGATACTTGATAGTGTCTAGAAATGAGCATGAAATGTGTGTGTGTGTGTGTGTGTGTGTGTGTATATGTATATATATATATATATATATATATATATATATATATATATATATATATATATATATATATATATATATATATATATATAATACATATACACTCTCACCTAAGGGATTATTAGGAACACCTGTTCAATTTCTCATTAATGCAATTATCTAATCAACCAATCACATGGCAGTTGCTTCAATGCATTTAGGGGTGTGGTCCTGGTCAAGACAATCTCCTGAACTCCCAACTGAATGTCAGAATGGGAAAGAAAGGTGATTTAAGCAATTTTGAGCATGGCATGGTTGTTGGTGCCAGATGGCTGGTCTGAGTATTTCACAATCTGCTCAGTTACTGGGATTTTCACGCACAACCATTTCTAGGGTTTACAAAGAATGGTGTGAAAAGGAAAAACATCCAGTATGCGGCAGTCCTGTGGGCGAAAATGCCTTGTTGATGCTAGAGGTCAGAGGAGAATGGGCCGACTGATTCAAGCTGATAGAAGAGCAACTTTGACTGAAATAACCACTCGTTACAACCGAGGTATGCAGCAAAGCATTTGTGAAGCCACAACACGCACAACCTTGAGGCAGATGGGCTACAACAGCAGAAGACCCCACTGGGTACCACTCATCTCCACTACAAATAGGAAAAAGAGGCTACAATTTGCACAAGCTCACCAAAATTGGACAGTTGAAGACTGGAAAAATGTTGCCTGGTCTGATGAGTCTCGATTTCTGTTGAGACATTCAGATGGTAGAGTCAGAATTTGGCGTAAACAGAATGAGAACATGGATCCATCATGCCTTGTTACCACTGTGCAGGCTGGTGGTGGTGGTGTAATGGTGTGGGGGATGTTTTCTTGGCACACTTTAGGCCCCTTAATGCCAATTGGGCATCGTTTAAATGCCACAGCCTACCTGAGCATTGTTTCTGACCATGTCCATCCCTTTATGACCACCATGTACCCATTCTCTGATGGCTACTTCCAGCAGGATAATGCACCATGTCACAAAGCTTGAATCATTTCAAATTGGTTTCTTGAACATGACAATGAGTTCACTGTACTAAAATGGCCCTCACAGTCACCAGATCTCAACCCAATAGAGCATCTTTGGGATGTGGTGGAGTGGGAGCTTCGTGCCCTGGATGTGCATCCCACAAATCTCCATCAACTGCAAGATGCTATTCTATCAATATGGGCCAACATTTCTAAAGAATGCTTTCAGCACCTTGTTGAATCAATGCCACGTAGAATTAAGGCAGTTCTGAAGGCGAAAGGGGGTTAAACACAGTATTAGTATGGTGTTCCTAATAATCATTTAGGTGAGTGTGTATATATATATATATATATTAGTTTCCTGACCTCTGAGAAAGTTTTCTCTATCCACGCAATGTTCTCACCTTTCTGCCCCTCATCCATTTGCATCCCTGCATTTTGTAAGATTTAAAAGAATAATTTGTTTGTAAAACCATTGGTTGTTTAAAAGATTTTCTGAATCGCCATTTTTCACTCAAGACTACTGTTTTAGATGGATGAACTGTGGAAATGGCAATGCATTATTCTATCTTCATCTAATTTTTACATGGGGAAAAAAGTGTAAAACTGTATGTCATCCATAAACCATTTTATTGACATCTGTCAAGTATCATTCTAGATCCCTGAAATTGGCTGGCAATAAAATTGATTGAGTCACTATAGTGTCGACGATGCTAAAAATTTAGCTTCCCTCTGTAACATCAGGTACTGATTTGGAAGTGGTCTATTACAGACAAACATAAAACTATTTCAGAATTTGCTCATACATGATACAGAAGTGTATATATATTGTGTGCTTAGAAATGTATTTTGTTACCTTCACACAGGAAAAACATTAAAACAATTTCAAGTCATGGTCAGGACAAAAGACCGGGACAATAATACCGGCCACTTAGGGCAGCTACTTAACAAATTGTTACACCGCATACTTTTTCATATCCTTGTGCAAATAATGTGAACGTTATCAGGTTTACCCGCTTTATATGATCATGACATTGAAGATTAGATGTATCCATAAGCGCTTATTTATGGAAGCTTGTTTCCACCACAGAATAAAACATTTTAAAAGCTAATTGTGACTTTTTAATCTCAAAATTGTGAGTTTTGACTTTATATCACTCAAGTCAGAATTGGAAGATATAAACATGCAATTTCGAGTTATAAAGTCAGAATTGCGACTTGTGAATTTTTCTCACAATTACAGGTTTATACCACGCAATTCTGACATCTAATTATATCTCCGAAAATCCATTATATCTCAGAATTGTGAGATATTGTCACATTCAACACAAAGGAAAACTGAGGTGAGGACTCATATGCAGGGAAGAGATGGGATTTATTAACAAAATCAACATAAACAAAAAACAAAAACCCACGAGGGGGAAAAACCACATAATCAGAAATAACAAAATACAAACTTAAACAATTCAAACAGAGATCACGAGGACCCGGGAGACATAGACAATACAATGATCCGACAAAGACTAACAAACACAAGGAGCTTAAAAAGGGGACAAATCACGCAGGGAAATGAAGGAACACAGGTGGGGCAAATTAAACCAATAAAGAGATAACAAGGGGGGTGGGATCTAGACAGAGACAGGAGCACATGGCCCAAAATAACAAAACACCACATGTGCTACACAAGACAGGACAGGCATGTGACAGATATAGGGTGTACTCACACTAGGCGATTTGAACCATGCCGGGCGTGGTTCGTTTAGCCAGCCCTGGCCCGCTTGGAAGAGGTGGGCCAGAGCGCGGTTCGGTTGGGCTCTGGCGCGGTACGCATGTAGTGTGATCGCTGTGCACTACTGTCATCATTACGACAGCAAACACCAAACTATTACTACTTGGATACACTTTTCAATTAATTCAAGTATATTTAGGTTTATAACGGTCCTGGTTCTAACCTTATTGATGAACATGTATTGTAGAGTAAAGCTGGGCAATCGTGCTTGGGCACGGTACGGTGTGAGTACACCCATAAACTCGCATTTGCGAGTTATAAAATCCAATTCTGAGGGGAAAAAAATACTTTTTTCATAAGAATTGTGGGATTTAAAGTTGTAGTTGCGACTTTATATCACACAATTCTGACTTTATATATAAAATAAGCATTGGTTCAGAATTGTGAGATAAAAAGCTGCAATTATCTTTTTCTGTAAGCTTCCATACTTATCACATTAGTTTCATGCCAATGGATTTGTCATGTCGATATACTTTTGAAACTGCATTTCATGTTTTTTGCCTTGCTCATTTACCTCAACGTTATTTTTTTGTAGGTTTAAGAATGAGGTGAATTATTGTCTGTGGTAATCAACATTATGCCACAATGCTGTCAATAGAGCTTAACTTGTCTTGAACTTGTTTATAGCATTCCTTTAAACCAAATTAAATTCAACAAACCTTTGCATCAGTGAGAAACATCAAACCAACAGATCCAAATTATTCCTAATGCTGCTCGTTGGATGAGTTATTCGGTAAGCCTAAAACTGTCACCTTTTATATAATCCATGAGATATGTCTTGCAGAGGAAATGACCCATATGCGATTCAGGGCAATTTATCGTCTCTCTTGCGTGCACTGCAGTCCCACGTAATATATTATCACATCGTGTTACTACTGAAATGCTGTGTTTATTTTCAGAAACAGCAAGTTGAGGTGTCATTTGGCAGAACTAGGTAATGTTGAGCGATCTGCAAAAGTAATAGGGCTTAGCAAAAGAATTCATCCACTGTATATGTACTGTAGAAGTTGGCAAGTTTTTTATTGTTTCTTCCCAAGCATCACTTACTATTGAACAAACCCTTAACCCCAAGTGTTAAACTTCATTGTGTAAAGCGCGGTCAAACTTTGAGCACGCAACATTTCTATGGAAGCTGCAATGGTCGTGATTTGACATGCATATGAAAGATCCATTAAATCAGGCCACTTATTGAGGAAAGTGTGTACTTTTCTAAGCAGTCAGACTTATGGTTTTGCTGAATTTTGATTTGTTACTTTTTCTATTCACTTTGTCTAAAAATATTAATCCTATTCTTGTACTGTTCATGCTTTATTCACTAGTGTAAAATGTGAGAAGTACATGTATGGTTGCAAACAGAGTCTTATGGACAAATGTACAGTGAGTAATGTAGCTTTCATTACTCAGGCTGCTTGAAGTCTCTACGTTTTCAGGGCCTCTGCAGGGAGAAAGAGGCAGTTAATGAAGGAGGATCCTAATTACAGCTGCTCCGAGGAGCCACGAGGAGAAATCTCCAATCCAATCAGCTTAAACCTGGCAGACACAGCAGGCCCTTGCCCAATTAGAAAGCACAATTTAGATGGGAGCAGGTGTCTGGAAAGAAGCCCCAAAGAGGACGATGAGCTCTTGTACACTGGAAACTGTATGACATCATCTCACTCCTGATGCTGATAGCGATGGAAGGTGAAGAAGTGGAGACGACGTGGCCATGTTTACACCTGGTAATGATGACACTAAAATTAAATTTTTTGGTAGAAAAACCAAATAAAAGAATAAAAACACACGCACACACACATTATGATTCAGATTTTTTTTTTTTTCAAAGATAAAGTTTTTTCCAGTGCTTTCTGGAATTACAGCACAACTTCATATTTTACTAGCCGCCGAGTCAGTGTTTACCTTATGTAAATGACTCGCAGCACGCTGTGCAGCATCAGCGGTCAGACAGCCAGCTGGAGAGTGGCTCCCACGCTTAAATGATGCGTCTCTCATATCTCCATTGATGATGCTTGTGTTGTCTGTCTGCAGTTTGTGAATAGAAATTTTCCTCTAGCTGTCACCATAAAAAGCAAGTGCAGACTGCAAGTGACCATAATATTACATGCAATTTTAATCAGTTCTATGCAATTATTTGAAGGCACCAGGATGTTAACATAGACTCTGATCAGCCAACTCCTCTCCCCATTAAGTCAGCATTGAAGTTAGTGATCATAAAGTAGTAAAGCATCATGAAGTAAACCGCTTTAAGCAGTCACCAATAATCCCCAAATGTTCCAGTCCTAAATGACATCTGTGATCATCTGCCTCAGTAACTTCCGGACCTGTTGCTGTCTTGGCTTCCTTTTAAAGTGTGCTTGTTAATTTGACTTAAATTGGCCACACCCCACAGGAAGTTGAATTGGAATTTAATTTGGAATGACAGAAAGAGGAATAAGTCTGTCGATTGATCTATCATTCGTTTGCTTGATAGATCTATCGTTTGCTCGCTCTATCAATCGTCCGCTCTGTATGTATATCGATCAATTATGTATCGATCTATCGTTTGATCGATCTATTGCTTGCTTGCTCTGTTACTCACCCGCTCAATCTATCTATCATTTGCTCGCTCACTTGATCTGTCGTTCACTCGCTCTCCATATACCGTTCGCTCGCTCCATCGTCTGCTCGCTCTGTCAATCTATTGTTCGTTTGCTCGATCTATCGTTCACTCTCTATTGATCTATCAACTGTTCGCTCTGTATGTCTATCAATCATGTCTGTCTATCGTACAATCAATCTGCCTGTCTGTTTATAATTCGCTCTATCTATCGTTCGCTCGCTCTCGATCTATTGTTCATTCGCTCAATCTAACGTTCACTTGCTCTATTGAACATTCACTCTTTATGTGTATCAATTGTCTATCAATCGATCTAAAGTTTGCTCTCTCGCTCTATCGTTTGCTCGCTCGCTCTATCGATCGTTCGCTTGATCTAGCGCTCGCTCTCGCTTGATCTTTCGTTCAGTCTAACGTTCATTCACTCTATCCATCGTTCGCTCTATCAGTCGTTCACTGCCTCGATCAATGTA
Source organism: Paracanthobrama guichenoti (assembly GCA_018749465.1). Taxonomy (NCBI): domain Eukaryota; kingdom Metazoa; phylum Chordata; class Actinopteri; order Cypriniformes; family Gobionidae; genus Paracanthobrama; species Paracanthobrama guichenoti. The sequence continues at coordinate 9,181,557 of CM031949.1, read as the reverse complement.
TCGTTCACGCTCTCTAACAATTGTTTGCTCTTTATGTCTATCAAATCAGTTATGTCTATTGATCTGTCGTTCGCTCACTCACTCGATCTGCTGTTCGCCCTACCGATCGAACAATCCATTACTCAATCACTCTGTTTCAGGAACACCCTAACAAAATGAATTACTTAATTTCAAAATGCTAATCTAAAAAAATAAAATAGACTGACGTGTGTGTGTGTGTGTGTGTGTGTGTGTGTGTGTGTGTGTGTGTGTGTAGAACAACAATTTAAAGTAAAAATATCTAGTATCCTCTTCCTTGGAGAGACTATCACTGCTGAATGGCTTCAGGGCTGTATCCTCTTCACAGTTCTAATCACACTTCATCTAACATAAAAACTTTCAGGACTGCTCAATCTGGTCAGAGCTGTGGCCTAACAGTCCGTGCATGTGCTCTGACACCTTGAGTGATGTATCTGCAACATAAGCACCAAGATTGAGTCTGACTCGCATCATTGGCAACCCTCCCACCACCTTCTATTTTCTTTTCTCTCTATACTATCACATAAAATGGTAAAGGGACAAAAATAAAATGCATTGCATTCAGAAAAACTGTCATTTGGTGTGTTTGAGTTTGCTCAAACTGATTTTGGAGATTTCATTTCAACTGATTTTAGTTTCATTAGGTACCGCAAACTAACAATAATTACTCTAATTTCAGCTTACTAATAACTTTCTGAATCACCATTTTTGACGCAAGACTACTGTTCACGGGGGATGAACCAGTTTGCACCATGTAATAATATTCTAATAATTTGAACATTTTAAGTTATTTAAGCAACATTAATGTAGATTAATAAGTGCTGTAAGAAATTGTCAACCCACTTTCTAAATGTAACTATTTTGCCATTGGTGACTTCATGTGAATTTGTACGATTGTGTTTGCATGAAAAGATATACTTTTTAGGGAGAAAAAAAAACAACAAAAAAACTTGACCATGAAGCAGGCATGAAGGTCTACCCCTAAACCTGAATCTTAATGGAGTATCAGCAGATTGTACAAAAATATACAAACCCGATTCCAAAAAAGTTGGGACACTGTACGAATTGTGAATAAAAACAGAATGCAATGATGTGGACATTTCAAATTTCAATATTCTATTCAGAATACAACATAGATGACATATCAAATGTTAAAACTGAGAAAATGTATAATTTTAAGGGAAAAATAAGTGGAATTTAAATTTCATGGCATCTAAAAAAAGTTGGGACAAGGCCATGTTTCCCACTGTGTGGCATCCCCTCTTCTTTTATAACAGTCTGCAAACGTCTGGGGACTGAGGAGACAAGTTGCTCAAGTTTAGGAATAGGAATGTTGTCCCATTCTTGTCTAATACAGGCTTCTAGTTGACCAACTGTCTTAGGTCTTCTTTGTCACATCTTCCTCTTTATGATGCGCCAAATGTTTTCTATGGGTGAAAGATCTGGACTGCAGGCTGGCCATTTCAGTACACGGATCCTTCTTCTACACAGCCATGATGTTGTAATAGATGCAGTATGTGGTCTGGCATTGTCATGTTGGAAAATGCAAGGTCTTCCCTGAAAGGGATGACGTCTGGATGGGAGCATATGTTGTTCTAGAACTTATATACCTTTCAGCATTGATGGTGCCTTTCCAGATGTGTAAGCTGCCCATGCCACACGCACTCATGCAACCCCATACCATCAGAGATGCAGGCTTCTGAACTGAGCGCTGAGAGCAACTTGGGTTGTCCTTGTCCTCTTTAGTCCGGATGACATGGCGTCCCAGTTTTCCAAAAAGAACTTCAAATTTTGATTGGTCTGACCACAGAACAGTTTTCCACTTTGCCACAGTCCATTTGAAATGAGCCTTGGCCCAGAGAAAACGCCTGCACTTCTGGATCATGTTTAGATATGGCTTCTTTTTTGACCTATAGAGTTTTAGCCGGCAACGGCGAATGGCACGGTGGATTGTGTTCACCGACAATGTTTTCTGGAAGTATTCCTGAGCCCATGTTGTGATTTCCATTACAGTAGCATTCCTGTATGTGATGCAGTGCCGTCTAAGGGCCCGAAGATCACGGGCATCCAGTATGGTTTTCTGGCCTTGACCCTTACGCACAGAGATTGTTCCAGATTCTCTGAATCTTTGGATGATATTATGCACTGAAGATGATGATAACTTCAAACTCTTTGCAATTTTTCTCTGAGAAACTCCTTTCTGATATTGCTCCAGTATTTTTGGCCGCAGCATTGGGGGAATTGGTGATCCTCTGCCCATCTTGACTTCTGAGAGACACTGCCACTCTGAGAGGCTCTTTTTATACCCAATCATGTTGCCAATTGACCTAATAAGTTGCAAATTGGTCCTCCAGCTGTTCCTTATATGTACATTTAACTTTTCCGGCCTCTTATTGCTACCTGTCCCAACTTTTTTGGAATGTGTAGCTCTCATGAAATCCAAAATGAGCCAGTATTTGGCATGACATTTCAAAATGTCTCACTTTCAAAGTTTGATATGTTATCTATATTCTATTGTGAATAAAATATAAGTTTATGAGATTAGTAAATTATTGCATTCCTTTTTTATTCACAATTTGTAGGGTGTCCCAACTTTTTTTGGAATTGGGTTTGTACAAATGAGATGTAAAATAGTTACAAACTGTCATGAAAATGTTTTTAAATGTATCTGTAGTATTTACTGTTTTGTTCTTTTGCACTACCTCACTATTTTTGCTAATTACAGTAATGTTTTACAACGTAATTTGATTAATCTTTGTTTTTCATTTTAAGCCCTCAACCATTGCCATCTTTTGTATCATCAGACAAACTTTTGATCTTTTCACAGGAAGGCCTGTGTTTTTAAAGTTTGAAATAATAGAATTTTCATAAATTATAAAAAATAGAGCTTTATTTCTGTAATGTAACCCTTTCCAGCTCCCAGAATAATATACATAAGCTTTTGTTTGATGTGATTTTTATTTTACTGAAAATCACAATGTTTACAGAAATCTTCCAGCAATTCCTGTGGGATGGTTCGTCTTGTCAGAGCAGGAAACAGTAGCCAAGGGATGCAGAGCTTAGCGATGAGTCAATTAGACGTAGCCTACAGACAAATAATTTAAATTCATGTATTGTTTGGTGGAATATATATATGGCTTCAGTAGAGAGCTGTTGACACAATGGCATTGTGCTTTTAATCAAAGAGACATTCATGAGGCATTTTATAGCTGCATCCCCGCTAATAAATATATACAACGATAAATTGGCCTGCTTTTTTTTTTTTTTTTAATAAGAGGTGACATTGACATCATAAAGTGTTCTGAATTAACTTCTTGAAAAGATCTCTAACTACATTTAGAAAAGCATTTGATGTGTTATTTTCTTCTGCATGCAATTTAGTGACATGATCAAATGTCAGTGCTTGTCTGAAAATTTATTTTGCACTCTTTGCTTTGTCAGTCCATGTGCACACTGCACTGTACATTCTTTGTGCTTGTTAAATAATATTAGTTATTTCAAATCTACATTTATTCTTGTTAGTCACACTTCATACTGCAATTAAATTATATTGAATTTAATTATATATAATTCTATAACCCTAGCACAATCTGCATGTCTTTAATAATACATTAACAAGAACACATTTTGGAGCAAACATAAATTGTACAGAGGGACAAAACTGTGTTTTAAAGTCTGAAATGTGGATAATTCTTTATCAAATACAAAGAACCAGATCAACTCTGCTCAAATGTTCAAGAACGTACTGGCAGAGCTGAAGGGAGTTTATTCAAGTCTAGCCTTGTCAAAGTTTTCTTTCCTTCTCTCTTCTCTTTCTTTGTATGTACTTTTGATTAAAAACAGACTTTTCTCCAGGCTGAAGTGATTAGCATTGATTACGAGGTGAGAGTTTGCATGCAACGCAGTGGCAGAATGACAGTCCATCACATAGGCACACTGACTGAACACACACTGTTGTTTATTCTGTTGTGACACCAACTAATAATAACAGCAATTATAGCCATAATCATCATGCCACAGTCTGGACAAATTTCTAATTGCTCACTGAAAATGTAATCAGAAGCCTTATCTAAATGTTGTAATATGAAATAAACTTTAATTTGTTGCAGGAATATTTTTGGATTACCTCAAGGCCGCATATCAAATGAAAATCAATATCTACTAGATGACTTTAATGTGTTTTGCAAGCCAAAATATCACTAGTAAAATTACACCGTTTTGTTCATAGGAACAGACTATAATGGATTTTTCTGTGTAATGAAAGTGTTTTTAAATGCTCATTGCAATGAATTGACAACAGTATGGTTTAAGTGCTGTTGTAAGAGGTGTGATTTGTGAAACCACTGTAGGTCACAGTGGTAACAATTAAAGGGTTAGTTCACCCAAAAATAAAAAATTCTGTCATTAATTACTCATCCTCATGTCGTACCTAACCTGTAAGACCTTCATTCATCTTCGGAGCACAATGAAATGAAATCCGAGAGCTCTCTGACCCCTCCATAGAAAGTAATGTAATTAACACTTTCAAGGTCCAGAAAGGTACTAAAAACTGTCTCTCTGTTTACATTTACATTCATGCATTTGGCAGACGCTTTTATCCAAAGCGACTTGCATTGCATTCAAGGTACACATTTTTACATTTTGTCAGTTATTGCTTTCCCTGGGAATCGAACCCATGATCTGGCGCCACGCTCTTATTGTTTGAGCTACAGAAAAGCTGTAACCAGGTTAACCCCTACAGTGCAACATGCTTACCATTGCCCGATGCTGTTCACGTGAGTACCACGAAGCATGCGTGTGATGCTGATGCAGGAGCTGACCAACATAAACTGTGTAGGAGACTGACACAGACGTGAAGAAATTGTTGAATAAAGTTGTTATTTTTGTATTCTCATAGCTTCATAACCTCAAGGTTGAACCACTGTAGTCACATGGACTATTTAATGATGTCTTTACTACCTTTCTGGGCCTTGAAAGTGTTAATTACATTGCTGTCTATGGAGGGGTCAGAGAGCTCTCGGGTTTCATCAAAAATATCTTCATTTGTGTTCCGAAGACGAACAAAGGTGAGAATGACATGACGGTGAGTAATTCATGACAGAGTTTTCATTTTTGGGTGAACTAACACTTTAAAAGTAGGGTAGGCAATTTCAGAGAAGCTAGCAATCTAGCAAGCTAGCTTTGAAAGGATGTGATCCCACCCTGCTGTGAAAAGGGTAAAGTACAACTAATCTTGACTGAAAATCTCCCAAGACACAATCATGAGCAATGTCTTTTCTCTAAAGATATACTTTCTAGCAATTCAAAAACAAAAAGTGCAGAGCTCAGTTTATTTTCTATGAAGCAAATTGTTGTGCTCTAATACTGATTTTGTTTGGATTTGTCTGCCGCATCCGAGAGATTGTTACATCCATTCGATCTGACAGCTTTACTGCACCCAGAGCATTGTCTATTGTTTTTGCATTGTCTATTTTTGCACATAGTCCATTGTAAGCACTTGTGCTGGGTACAACAGTACTGATACACATGTGGATAGTTGACCTGAAATACTTCTAGGGAAGTTGACATGTTCTGCAGTGTGATCTGCTAAATTCAAGCTACTTTATACAGCATTTTGCAAACTGTTGTAATTAATCATTTAGTTTTCATGACCTCATTAATGGAATATTTCTACTTTAAAAACATTTTTTTTTCACACTGCAGTAAAAGAACAAGTGAAGACAAAAAAATATTTGATTTAAAGGTATTTAACCTGATTATGTCTCTGTATAATCAAAATGACTCTGTACTCACAGCTATAGACTGTAATGAAAAAACATACAGGGCTCAACAATATGTGTCCCTGGACCACAAAACCAGTCATAAGGGTCCATTTTTATTTGAATAAATATGCTTTCAATTGATGTATGGTTTGTTAGGATAGGACAATATTTGGCCAAGATCTGGAATTTGAGGATGCAAAAAAGTCGAAATATTGAGAAAAATCACCGTTAAAATTGAAGTTAAAGTCCTTATCAATGCATATTACTACTACTAATACATTTTTGATATATTTACAGTAGGAAAATTACAAAATATCTTCATGGAGCATGATCTTTACTTAATATCCTAATGATTTTTGGCATAAAAGAAAAATGGATCATTTTGACCCATACAATGTATTATTGGCTGTTGCCACAAATATACCCGTGCGACTTATGACTGGTTTTGTGGTCCAGGGTCACATATTGACTTTTTTCTGTAAACAATTTCACTGCAAACATTTTTAGTAATGCATTTTTATAATTGCTAGAATTTTTTTTTATTTTATTTTTTTATATATTATACATTTTAAAAATGTTTTCTTTAATAAAATGATTTATTTTTCTTCACTATTTAGCATGTTTTGTTTAATATTTAGAAAAGGATGTATTCCAAAAAGATGGAATAGGATGCCAACCATTACTGGTTTTAGTTTTCTTCACATTCTCACTGATGCTTTCCAGGATACCACTATGTCATTTTTGCAATTTCTACAATGTTGGCCAGCTGGATAACATTATCTTCTGACAAATCAGCAGAATTTAAAACATCAGTGTTGAACACATCACAGAAAATCAAACCTTTTAAGTTTGCAAGGCATATTGTGCAACTCTCCAGCCCCGGCCAGTGTATATCTATATTACTTGCTAAGGATTTAAGTGTAGGATTTCTCTTCCAGTTCAATGCATTTTCTCCATATGCTGCCATCTAAAAGGTGTCTGTAACTCAGTCGGGCATGTTCTGCAGATGTGATGAATAGTTGTCCTCTACCGCTCACTTTAAACATTTGCAATCTGTTTCACCTCTCCGTCTCGCGGACTGATGTGAACCCTGTGCAATTTGCAGGAAGGTAAATGTGGGCTTCCTTTGTTCAATATATATCCATCACATCCATAGCACAGCACCAGATGGATTGAGTCACAGACAGATTTACCTTATCTGAGTGCCGTGTGGTGGTCTTCACGAGTACTGTATATGTGAAGATGGGATGCTGTGATGTTCCTGGTTCAGTACAAGTTAAACTCAACCAATAGCTTTTGAGGAATAATGTTGAATGATAAATAATAATAAATGAAAAGTGAATAAAGCACTTAAAATGGAAGTGAATGTGGACAATTTTTGTAAAAATCATACATTTCTTCTATAGGTTTAGAGTTTGCCATTGTCATTGTGACAAAGTTTTTTAAATTGGATATAACTTGACACAGAAAAGTGAATTTTCACGTCAAATACATGACAACACACACATAGGGACAGATTTACTAACCGCTTGCGCCAACGCAAACCCTCTTTTGGTGTTAAAAAACCACTGTCAGGATTTACTAAAGACACGCAGTGAAAAAATAGCACTCAAAAGGCGATGACCAAGTTATTTTTGCAGCTGAGCTTATTGCATATACATTTTCAGGAGTTTTCCTTTCAGATGCAAAATTTATGGGAGGAGATTATTTAAATGAATCATGCAAGGTGATTTACTAAGGTTTGTGCTGTTCAGTTTACTGGTATCTGCACTATTATTTACTGCACAAAAAATATTTTAATTTGCGCTGCTTTTGGTAGATTGTGTTGGTCATTATGGAAATGATCCGACTGCGTCTGTGTTCTTTCATTTGCATGTCATCAGTAGATCATGCGCAGAACTTTCCACTCCCATCGGCCCTGTTTGGTAAATCCGGCCCATATTGTTTACATCTTGTGGCTATCCGCTTGTTAAGCCGTGACGTAAGGAACGCCGTTTCTGGGTCCAAGCCTCAACTCGTTTCACTTGAGAATGCCATCAACGGCTGTTTATAAGCGCCATTTATTCATACTAAACATCAAACATTTTAAATACAGTCTACACAACAGTCTCTGTGCTCACAGTGTCACAGACATTAATATTTCAATGATTTATAAAAGATGAATCACTGTCTGGCCATCTGGAATTCTGGTATGGAGATAAAGGTTATGATTATTTTTTTGGAGTATTACACCACATTGTGTGCGTATATTAGCACCGTTTGTTAATTTTCTTGTGGTATGAGATTGGCGTTTGGACCCGGAAGCGCTGCCGCATGATGTCAGACTTAACAACCGGATAGAGTTGAAACCGTAGCCCCATTCACTTCCATTGCAAGTGCGTTACTATAACCTAGATTTTTGTGGTAATAAGTATTATGCTACAAATGCTGTCAATTTAAGCTTGAGAGTTTACCAGTTCCATCACATTTTGAACCCTAATTTTAAGAAGAAATTACATATTAGAATTAGCCTGTTTATTAGCCAGAAGGTGTCTGGCAATATATATTTTCATTCAAGTGTGAAAATAATGTTATATATGATTTTACTGTCAGTTACATTTGTACACTTGTAGAGGTATCCTTGACTTTCCAGATAATTTCAAATGAATTACAGAATTTTATTTACAGCTTCAGTAAATTAAGCTGTAGTTGCGGGACATAAGCACATCAACCAGGCCGACAGTTATTTTGGATTTAAAGCTTATAATCAAAACACACTAGTGAATGAAAAATGGAGCCTATTAAAAATCTTCTGTGGTCTGTGAAAGACGACTTCGTTTTGATATGAGCCATGAAAACTCTAATGGGTCTAGGGGTCATTCACATAAAAAAAATACTACATCCATATGGTTATGTAACCTGATTTATTGCCTGCTTTCTCAGAAGACAGCGGGAAGATATGAAGACAACACCATAGTAAAGTGGATCTGAATAAAATGTGATAGATCTGGAAAAAATGTGGAGAGGAGGAGGACATGTAAGAGGAAATATGTGCTTTTTTTGGTTCCTGGAGCCGACGCACCAGTGTTATGGCCTCCATCTCTATTCTCGAGCGTTCAGACCCTCGGGGCTTTGGCTGTGCTTCTAACAAGCCCGGCACCAATCACATTGCTGCTAAGCGTCTTATATCAGCGTGTGTTGTCACCGGGTGCATACTAAGGATACTTTGTACCTATCATTTGAAGAACAGACTGAAATAAGCCTACAGGAACAAGAGCAGAGAGAGCAGGAAACAGTAAAGAAAACATATGTGAGAGTCTTTGACTATGGCTTTTGATTGGTGGTGGCGGCGGCGGCGGCGGGGGGGAATTCTGTGAATTCCCTAGTTTGGACGGCCTCTAAACTGTGTATAGGATTTGAAGTTTCATGCGTTTTATTAGCGTAATTATCTAAGCATATGATCAGTAGTTATAAATTTGTCAGATTTGTCATAGTCAGTCTGCAGATTTTAGGCAGTTGGAGTTGACAGATATTACAGAAAATTACAGAGATAGACTTTTTTTTGTTCTTGCTTCAGATGAATCCGGTTGGTGGATATCCGTCATAATTTATATTTTTAGTTGATTTTATAATGCATTTTATTTGTCATGTCTCAGAACAACAAAGATCATATTTCTAAATGAGTTTGTTGTGTTTGGAATGACTTGAAAGTCTGCTAGCGTGTGATCCTCAGTCGTTAAGGTTGTGATATCCAGATTTTTGTAGCCATTTACAAGTTGGCAAGTATATGATGCCTAGTGTTTTAAAATCTGAAGTCATGTAGGGACAAAAGGACCTTAAAGGGACAACAATTACAGAATGGTTGACTGATATCGACATTAACATTAAATAATCACATCACTAACAGGTTAAGTAAAAATATAATGAATATGTAACACAGTGTACACTGTCAGAAAAAAAGGTACATTGCTGTCACTGGGGCGGTACCCTAAGGTACAAAACCTAAAAGGTGTACCTTTAAAGTACTAATACGCTCTCTTAAAGTACTGATATGTACCTTTTAAGGTACTAATATGTACCATTTGGTATCTAATATGTACCATATTCATGGAGTGAGTAAGGTACAAAGATGTACCTTTTCACTTGTGTACCTTAGGGTACTGCCCCAGTGACAGCACTGTACCTTTTTTTATGAGAGTTTTATATATATATATATATATATATATATATATATATATATATATATATATATATATATATATATTTATATATATATATATATATATATTTATTTATTTATTATATATATATATATATATATATATATATACACACTCACCTAAAGGATTATTAGGAACACCATACTAATACTGTGCTTGACCCCTTTCGCCTTCAGAACTGCCTTAATTCTACGTGGCATTGATTCAACAAGGTGCTGAAAGTATTCTTTAGAAATGTTGGCCCATATTGATAGGATAGCATCTTGCAGTTGATGGAGATTTGTGGGATGCACATCCAGGGCACGAAGCTCCCGTTCCACCACATCCCAAAGATGCTCTATTGGGTTGAGATCTGGTGACTGTGGGGGCCATTTTAGTACAGTGAACTCATTGTCATGTTCAAGAAACCAATTTGAAATGATTCGAGCTTTGTGACATGGTGCATTATCCTGCTGGAAGTAGCCATCAGAGAATGGGTACATGGTGGTCATAAAGGGATGGACATGGTCAGAAACAATGCTCAGGTAGGTCGTGGCATTTAAACGATGCCCAATTGGCACTAAGGGGCCTAAAGTGTACCAAGAAAACATCCCCAACACCATTACACCACCACCACCAGCCTGCACAGTGGTACCAAGGCATGATGGATCCATGTTCTCATTCTGTTTACGCCAAATTCTGACTCTACCATCTGAATGTCTCAACAGAAATCAAGACTCATCAGACCAGGCAACATTTTTCCAGTCTTCAACTGTCCAATTTTGGTGAGCTTGTGCAAATTGTAGCCTCTTTTTCCTATTTGTAGTGGAGATGAGTGGTACCCGGTGGGGTCTTCTGCTGTTGTAGTCCATCCGCCTCAAGGTTGTGCGTGTTGTGGCTTCACAAATGCTTTGCTGCATACCTCGGTTGTAACGAGTGGTTATTTCAGTTAAAGTTGCTCTTCTATCAGCTTGAATCAGTCGGCCCATTCTCCTCTGACCTCTAGCATCAACAAGGCATTTTCGCCCACAGGACTGCCGCATACTGGATGTTTTTCCCTTTTCACACCATTCTTTGTAAACCCTAGAAATGGTTGTGCGTGAAAATCCCAGTAACTGAGCAGATTGTGAAATACCGGCCCGTCTGGCACCAACAACCATGCCACGCTCAAAATTGCTTAAATCGCCTTTCTTTCCCATTCTGACATTCAGTTTGGAGTTCAGGAGATTGTCTTGACCAGGACCACACCCCTAAATGCATTGAAGCAACTGCCATGTGATTGGTTGATTTAGGTAATTGCATTAATGAGAAATTGAACAGGTGTTCCTAATAATCTTTTAGGTGAGTGTGTGTGTGTGTATATGTATATGTATGTGTATATATATATATATATATATATATATATATATATATATATATATATATATATATATATATATATATATATATATATATAGGGCTGGGCACCGAACGACGATACTTTTATGGTATCGAACGAAAAACTCTGATACTATGAGTATCGAAAAACTATTTATCTTTCGGTGCCATATTTCGGTTCCAAAAGCCAAGCGGCTGTGTCTGTATGAGCCTGTAGCATACTTGCATGTAAAGACCTAAAGCACCGGCATTTGGCTGTCCACCACCACGTGACGGGTAGGATTTCTGAAGATACCCGCAGTCACACAACACAAGTGTAGTTGTTTTTTCTCCATGTGTTCTACCGCGTCGTTTTACAATGCCAAAGAGGTCTAAAGTGTGGCTACACTTTATAAAAGTGGATGCCAAGTCAGCAAAGTGCAACATATGCGATAAGAGTATTGCAACCAAAGGCAGTTTAATGAAGCACTTGACCATGCACGGGATCAATATTAAGGCAGAAAATTGCACGGTATTTGAATGTAAAAAGATGGAACCAGAGGATCGCAGTCAAACCCGCCCCCGTCTGGCATTCATTTGGCATTTCTGGGATTGTAGCAGTAAGAAAGGTCACCTTTTTTAGGTGTCTATTTCCCCCTTCACATTAGCATCTGCACCGGTCCACCCTGATGTTAGGAATAGGAAGACAATACCAGAAAGTGTCAATCCCTTCACACTGTCAGCAAGAGGGAAAATATCCATGCAAAGACGAGATCAGTGCCACAGAGCAGTCACAGAGTTTATTGTTAAAGGTTTGCTACCTTTTTCGACAGTGGAGGCCCCATGGTGGAGGTGAGCAAGCTATCCAAAAAGCACAATCAGTTTTATTAATAATGTTACCCTGAGTGAGAAGTGTTACCAGAATTTGTTTTAATTAAGATGAAAAATAAAAGTTTTGTGTTTAATGTATTTTTGTTGATGTTGAAATGGACTTTAAAACATATGGTATCGAAAAAAGTATCGTTATGAACCGGTATCGAAACTGAGGTATCGAAATTGGCACCGGATCGAAAGATTTTGAACAATACCCAGCCCTATATATATATATATATATATATATATATATATATATATATATACACACTCACCTAAAGGATTATTAGGAACACCATACTAATACTGTGTTTGACTCCTTTCGCCTTCAGAACTGCTTTAATTCTACGGGCATTGATTCAACAAGGTGCTGAAAGCATTCTTTAGAAATGTTGGCCCATATTGATAGGATAGCATCTTGCAGTTGATGGAGATTTGTGGGATGCACATCCAGGGCACGAAGCTCCCGTTCCACCACATCCCAAAGATGCTCTATTGGGCAAAATGCTGCTCTGTAGAGTTATTTTTTAGTTAACTAATGAGATTTGGACATTGAATGGCTTTTCTCAGGTAATGTAATGTAATGTTATGAAGTATATTGTTTACAAGCTGTTTTATTGATGTCTTTTCACGGTTGAAACACTGTTTGAGAGATTACATGAGACATGCATTTCTGTAAGTTGTTCTAAATATCTTTCAACATACATTTTGATGTTCATTCATGTTTATTTAGTGTTATAATTATAGTAAAGAGAGATCAAGAGTTGATTTGTCACGCTGAAGAGCGCCAGATGAACTTATTTTTTTGATTTCCGTGATAAAACTAAACAAAATAAAACAACATTTGAAAGTTGAGACTTTGTATTAAAAGTAACAAAGCACAAAGCTTATTGCGATAATTGGATGGCAGGGGTGCTACAAATGTTTAGTGAAGTTTTGCTCACACATCAACAGAAAACAGCATAGACTAAAAGATAGACCTTGAGGTTTAAGAATCCATATCAGTATCGATTAAAATCGAGAAATCAATATCATCAACACAGTTGATATGTTTAACTGTTGTAGTTACTCCATGTTGTGTGTGCAAAATAGACGGAACAGTCAAAATGCACTATTGGAGAAGCGCTAATAAAACGTCACTGTTTCGTCAATGATTTCAGACCATCAAAATCATTACGGTCTGTAACCAAAAATTGCTGTATTGGCCCGTAAATTTTCAGTAGCTGAAATTTCTGTGCGTCCCTAGTTTTTAGAAATCGCACAGAACAGAATGAATCAGTTATAATGTCATATTTAGATAAACAAACAACAACGTGAGAAACACATTTAGTTAATAGAACGCATTAATGTGACAGCCTAAAGGCCATTACATACTCCGCAAGTACAGAGAAAAAAGTTCTCGCTCCCAGGGCTGCAAGAACAAAATGACGTCATGGTTTGGGTGTTCTCGCAGCTTGTTCTCGACGCATCATCTGAGCAGAACTTTTTTCTTGTGGGTGTCCGAGAACTATTGTGTGATTGGTCAGAAATGTAAAGTGGGCGGTGTTCGGCACCTGCTTTTCTTGTGAAGTATGGAATGTCCTGACCAGAATGAACTTTGTTCTTGTTCTTGCCACCTCGAGAAAACGAACACATTTCTTTGTTCTTGCGGAGTATGTACCAAACCTAAAATGCCAGTTAATGATCAAATGAGCCATTCATAAAATTGCTAAAATATAATTTTTTACTTCACAGTATGTACTGCATATTCATTCAAATTATTTGGAAACACAAGATGTTCTCTGTCCATTGACAAAGGAAAATCAGCTTACAATTTGACTTGTCACTAGTGGGCCATAAGTACTTCAACATATGACTGCCCACATTTATCAACAATTATTCAGTATGTATAGGCAAATTAATATGTAGGTGTAATAACGTCTTGCATGTTTTTAATCATTTGTGCTTTTGGCTCTTGTTGGCTTTTCTGCTTGCGATTTACCACATATGAATCTGCATGCAGAAGCATGTGAAGGCATTTCTCACTTTCTGACATCTTCTCAGTTTGCACTACGATCATCTGGCCGTGTTTTCTCCATGGAGAGGAAGGCATGAAATGCCAAAAACACGTCCACTCTGTTTAGAATAGTGTATATATGTCCGGCACTTTGACAGGATGCATCTTTCTGAAATCATGAGACATTTAGAAAAAAAAAATAATTACTTACATTTTTTACCAAATGACATGTGAAATGTTGTTACAGCTGGATTTCCCCCTCAAAGCAAATGCATTAAAGTGGATGACTCAAAGGCACAGTATCCCAGTCCCACCCGAGCACTGGTATAACTGACAAAATATTGAAGGCAACTTACTGGGATACTACTTTGAATGATGGCGCTATAGCCTAGTAAATGTTGTCTTATGTGAGGCTAGTGAAATGAAGACATTTGTGTGCACAGAACTGACCTTGTAGTATCTTTTGTACCATTTGTGAACTGCTGCTTTTTTCCTCAATCATTGAAAGGCTCAATGCCACCTGAAACACTGAGTTGTGCAACATTTGAAAGACCTGGTGATTCACTGGGGAATTTTGAACATCTTGTTCAGTTTAAGTGGCACGTCAGAACAGTTTATTGAAGAGGTGAGCAGACCTGCGATGTTCAGTCACCAATTTCATGTGAAGGATTTAAAGGCAAATTCTGTCATTTAATCACTCTCATGCCATTCCAAACCTGTATGACTTTCTTTCCTCTGTGAAATGACACAACATTGGACACTATTGACTTTCATTGTATGGACATATTTTTTATAGTATCTTCTATTGTGTTCCACAGATGATTCTTGTTTTTATTGAGTTTCCATTTACTACTTTGCAATCTTTCTGAAAGCAACGGCCCAGTGCGTTTTACCACCTAGTGGACCAACAAATTAGTGCAGATGACATGGACATAAAATTTGCAAAATTATTTAATAAATGAATGTACAAGAGGCAGGGGAAAAGTCCTCAAATGTGAGAATCGAACCAGTGACCTTCCACTATGCCACGCCAATGCTTTGCTTTAGATGAAAGATTTGATGTTGCACATTTACTTCTAGAAAGATTGCAGTCCCTTTGCTTCATGGCCAGCGTTTTCAACTGCTTTATAATTTTTTTATCATTTATAATGGTTTGCTGACCTAATTCTGAGGCAGACTGTGTAAGGGGGAGACAGATAAAGAGAAAGCATCTATTGAAGAAACAAAGAGGCACAGAGATGGAAATGTTCAAAAAGAAGTCTCTTGGGTCACCTCGAATGTTTATTTGGGATGTCGAACATGTTATGCTGTGCCAAAACCCCATCAGGAAATAAGCCAGACGAGGCTTGTCACCTCTCGTGACCTCCCTCGTTTCTTTGAGATGTCAAAGTAATATCCAAGCAGTCTGGCCGAGTGCAAGCCGATAGCTTTAGCGCTGCATTTTTTAGAAGTTCAGCTACAGCCTTATCTAAAGCAGAGTTTAATACCTGGTTAATGGGATGTCTAGCCATCGTGTGACCTTGTCACAGTGCCAGCTGACAGGACACATTCGCACCAATATCATGTTGCATCGTTGAACTTACCCCAGTGTTCAAATGTGTGACGCATAGCCACAATACTTCATCTATTTTAATGCAAACTTGGCAGAATTGCTAAATAAGCTCCAATGTGCAATGTGTATTCTAATGGGTCTGCTTCAGTATCAATTATTTTGAGATTTTATGTTATGAAATATGCATCCACTAAGTGAATGTGGTTGCCAGTGTCCATTAGAAGAACATTCATGTAGCGATAAACAATGAAAGGAATGCATAATAAATCTCATAATGAAGCTGCAAAATACATGTATTTCTAGCCTTGGAAAATATATACCGCACATTTATAATTTTGAGCCATATTTGAGCCATATTTCACAAAACAACATTTTACATGAGTAAATCCATATTAATGTATTTTTTTATATCATGCCACTAACACACACTCTATACTGTGTATGATTATTTGTGAAACCAAAAAGCTCAAAACTGAAAAGAATGGTATGCGCAATTATACTTTTAATGTGGATGAAGGATTCATAATACTAGTAATACTAATACAGGTGTGATTTCCCTCAAATGCATCATGCTAAAGTAGAAAAACCTTTAGAAATCAATTACAAATTGGCCGTGTGGTTTCATTCTAGTTGTCATGATGTTAAAAATAAATAGATACTTAAACGAAATCCTGTCTAACTTGGGATAACAATTTTCAGCAGACGAAAAAGACATCGCTATGCAAAGTGCGACTTTATTACTAGCCAGGGAATAGGATGAGAAGGAAACGAGGAAGAGATAAATGAGGATCAAATGAGATAATTACATCCATGTGGTGAATCTTTGGATGCTTTGCTTGACTGATTTCAAAGCAGTGCTATTTAGCCTTGGCCTAATACCTAATGTCAGGCATGATTCACAAGTGCAGTACAGTGTAGTTTAACTCACGGTGAACTCTGTGCTCTTTCTGGGGTTTTGAATGAGAGGTTGGTGAAAGGAGGAAGAACTCTGTCAGCATCGTATTGCACCATGCCAGACTGCAACTTTATCCAGAGCTTTGCCATGAATCAGCTGTGTAAACTACTGAAAACAGGGCGTGAGTTCACCGTATTGAGAAGTACACACACATACATGATGCACTGACAAACATAAGATGTATTGTTATTAGAAATTACATCTCTTTTAGTGTATGTTTTTATGGCAATTATATATAAAAAATTAAAAAAACACAGTTTGCTTTATTATATATACACTACATACCCGAATAAGTTGGCAAAAGTTAAGAAATTCAAAGTTTTGTACTTAAACATTTCAAGCTAAGAACAATTAATTAATTAAAATGCATGAGTACACCAATTCATACATTTAACTTAACATTTTCATGTAATCTCAATTTGAACATTTTTATTAGTATAACATGTTAATTCAGAAAATGCTAACTTGCTAATTTACTAATATGTTAACAATAGCATGGTATAGCACTTGCTGAATGAGTACAGCAATATAAAGCATTTAACGTACTTGCTCTCAAACCAAACCGCATGCACCTCTTGTCACCATGATGGTAACTCTCCAAAACCCACATTAACAAAAACTCTTTCACATTAGCATAACACAACATTAATCACTACGAAATCCCCACTGAAGAACTAAATTCCTATTTAGTTCTTCAGAAATACATCAAATGCAGAAGTTACTAGGAACTACAACTAGTGCCTTGACTTGGTAGTGATTAATGTTGTGTTATGCTATTGTAGAAGATATATATATATATATATATATATATATATATATATATATATATATATATATATATATATATATATATATATATATATATATATATATATATATATATATAAACTACACCTACAGGTTGTATTTTACTATGCAAAAAAAGCAAAAAAAGAAAAGAAGAATGCTCACAGGAAAAAGCATACATTGACTACACCTTAATCAGTTAGTAATTACTATTTTGTTGGTTCACTGTCTTGTTTTTGCATGTTCATAATTTCTTTGTAGGACAGCCTGGCCAAAATTTATGTCTGCACAATTTGGCATGTTTCATTGCGTCAGCACAAATACAACTGCCTCTTTTCATCGTCTTATATCAAATGCAGTGACTTTATCCATCTCTGAAATGACTTGGTTTCATTTCTGCTGATGTAACCAAGCACAGATAGACAAGGAAAAATAACAAGGGATAATGTACACAGTAAAAACATAGTATGTAAGGCCATTTTTAGATATGATTAAGCACCTATTATGACATGACATGAACACAGCATGAATCAAATTAGAAGCACTTTTGTCAACCAATCATAATTGATAAGTAGTTGTTCCTACAATCCTCTCTATCCTTACAGAAAACCTTGACTTTTTTCTACTCAATAAAACATTATTCACTGAGAAATTGTGAACCTCAATGATGTATATTAATTTTTTTTTTTACTTTCCAACCAGTCTTGTTGACCAATGGTGGGAGAGGAAGTGAGATCATTGGAGTTAGCTGCTGAGTAAGCACGTCCTCCCTGCACTTCTAAGCCTCTTCCTTTCATCTCCTTGCCATCTCCATCTCTCAGTGTCAGACTTTCCATTCATTAAAATCCCAGAGGGGATTCCTCTGAAAGATGGAGCAGTGTTAATGGTTCTAGTCAAAAGGGTTTATCCTGTATCTGCTGTGAGAATGGACATGATTTGTTGATGTTTCACTTTGATTCTGCACGCAGTATAGAGACGGGTCATTCAGTTCACTTACTAAGCTTTTAGGGTGGCAGAGTAGGAGAAAAAAAAAACAAGCGCTTTATTACTGATCAAAATTAATTCTCCATATTTCCTACATGACCTTTTGAAGAATTTTTGTTTGTTTTTGTTTTTAAACCAGCTCAGACAGAGAATATGGTATACTGTATATGGTAAGTCAATATAGAGTATGAATTGTCAAGGTATTGAAGAAATATTACATTTTGACCAGTGGCATTTATAGTGTCAGTCGCAAGTGGCAGAAGTATGAAGCAAGGCTGTAACCATGTCTTGAACATTGGGGGACCAATTTTTTTATTTTTGTAAAGCATAAAGAAACAGAACAGTGAAAGAAATTCTAGGTCTAATTCTAGTTGGGGAAATAATCATTTTGGGACTATTTGCAAATTATATTTGCATAAATTTGCATAAAATATATTGTTAGTCTCAAGAGTTTATTCCTGTTAGCAAATAAATACATAGATCCGCTGTTAACATTCGAATTCCTTAGTGGTCTGGTGTCGAAGGTATATTAAGAGCAGGGAAACGTTTGTGTGTATTATGTTTTGTGATTTCACCGGAAAGAATAGATTCCCCGCAACAGCATTAAGCGATAGATGACGCGCTTGTCTGTGTGAAGACTGTGAACGAGCCAAAAGAGACCGTAAAACCCGCCTACTTTGATTTGATTGGCCATTTCAATCATTTTGACATTGACGAGCGCTGTTAGACCTGAGGCAGACCAGACTAAAAATGTCAGCCTAACATACAGAGCGCTGTGTAATGGAGTGCAGCAGAGCAATGCAAGAATGCGTTTCATTTGGGGCTCTGGCAGAGGACAGATGTCAATTGCTGCATCGGAGAGAGGGAAATATGGAACACCAAAAGGGCATAATCTGTCCTTTGTGTTTTTTCCCTCTCTCACTACCCTCTGTCCTGCATGCATGAGGGTAGTCCCGACCCAGGGGTTATGCAGGAACTGCGTGCGGTGATGGACCTCGCGCTTCGGGCGACGAAA
Source organism: Paracanthobrama guichenoti (assembly GCA_018749465.1). NCBI lineage: Eukaryota > Metazoa > Chordata > Actinopteri > Cypriniformes > Gobionidae > Paracanthobrama > Paracanthobrama guichenoti. The sequence continues at coordinate 9,162,082 of CM031949.1, read as the reverse complement.
GTCACCGCACGCACTCTGGGTCAGGCGATGTCCACACTAGTGGTCCAGGAATGTCACCTGGGGCTAAACCTGGCAGAGATGCTTGAGCCCGGCAAAGTTCGGTTTCTCAATGCCCCTGTCTGTCAGGCTGGCCTCTTCGGCGACGCCATCGAGAACTTCGCCCAGCAGTTCTTGGTGGCCCAGTAGCAGACGGAGGCAAAAAAAAAAAAAAAAACCTGTCCCGATGACCAGCTGCTGCCTTCACCCAGTCATCGGTCACAGTGTCTCTGCCTGCTTGTCGCCAAGGGCGTCCCCCCTGCGTCTGCCCCTGCTAAAGCCAAGCAGCAGCCTCCACCCAGGCAGCAGGTGGCCGGGCGCATGGGAGGCACCCAACCCGTCCAGGGTCCCGCGAAACCTGCAAGCGGCCCTGAAACGGGTGGCCCAGTGAGAAGGGGATCTGCTCTTGGGGAGGCGGTGTCCGCACCCCCCCCCCAGAGGAGGACTGAGGGGAGACTAGGTTTCGATCCTGCCACTGGCTCTCCGGAGTCCAGTGGTACCCACTTTCTCAAAGAGCAGTGTCCTCCCTCCCTGGGCTCCAGGAGGGTCAGGTGGGCAGTGTGCGACGCCTCCAAGCCTTGCCACTCCTTGCCTCCCCTCCTTTCGCCAGTGGACAGCAGTGTGGGCACCGAGGACGCCACCAGGCCTTCTCACCCACACTCTGCCCTACCCTGGAATGTTCAGACGATTTCTGGGCCGCCTCCGGGCCTCCCCCGGGCCTCCCAGGTCGGATGTGAGCATTCCACCTTCCTGCCTCCCCCAGGCAGGGGGCAGCAGAGTGGGCACCGAGGACGCCACCGAGCCTTCTCACCCACACTCTGCCCCACCCTGGGAGGCTCAGACAACACTCCAGGCCGCCCCCCGGGCCACCCGAGTCGGGTCCCCCCCCGGGTACGTCTGTGGTGCCCCACCCCGGGTACGTCTGTGGTGCCGTTGGTCCTGCTTGTCCGGTTCTGGGGGCCTGGCTAGAGCTCCCCAGGCCGCCTCGCTGGATCATCTGTACTATCAGACTCAGCTACGCGGTTCAGTTCGCTCGCCGGCCTCCCAAGTTCAGGGGCATCCTCTTCACCTCCGGGCGGAGCAGCGATGCCCATGTCTTGCGGTCAGAGATCGGAGTCCTACTGGCGAAGGACACGATCAAGCCGGTTCCTCCAGCCGATATGAAGTCAGGGTTCTACAGCCCTTACTTCATTGTACCCAAGAAAGGGGTGGGTTAAGACCTGCGTGTCCTGAATCGGGCCCTGCACAAGCTCCCGTTCAGAATGTTGACGCAAAAAACGCATTTTCGAATGCATCCGTCCCCAAGATTGGTTTGCAGCGATCGACCTGAAGGACGCGTACTTCATGTCTCCATTCTCCTGAGACGCAGACCGTTCCTATGCTTTGCGTTTGAGGAGAGGGCATGTCAGTACAAAGTCCTGCCCTTCGGGCTGTCCCTGTCGCCTCACGACTTCACGAAAGTTGCAGAGGCACCCATTGTTCCGCTCCGAGAACGCGGCGTTCGCATCCTCAACTACCTTGACGACTGGCCCATACTAGCCCAGTCGCAAGAGCAGTTGTGCGAACACAGGGACCTGGTGCTCCGTCACCTCAGCCTGTTGGGCCTTCGGGTCGACCGAGAGAAGAGCAAACTCTGTCCCACACAGAGGATCTCTTATCTCGGTTTGGAGCTGGATTCGGTCAATTCGATCAGTGCTGAACTGCTTGAATACGTTCAAAGGCAGGACAGCGGTCCCACTGACGTTCTTTCAGAGGCTCCTGGGGCATATGGCATCTGCAGCCGCGGTAACGCCGCTCGGATTGCTACATATGAGACCCGAGTCCCGAGATGGGCGTGGCAGAGCGGCAAGTACCGGGTCTCAGTTACCCCTTACTGCCGCCAAACCTTCAGCCCGTGGGCAGACCCTTCATTTCTACGGGCGGGAGTGCCCCTAGAACAGGTGTCCAGGCATGCTGTGGTCTTCACGGATGCCTCATCCACCGGCTGGGGGGCCACGTACAACGGGCATGCAGTTTCGGGTCTGTGGACGGGGCCCCAACTGCATTGGCATATCAATTGCCTAGAGCTACTGGCAGTACGTTTTGCTCTGGGCCGCCTAAAAAAGCCGCTACAGGGCAAGCACGCGTGCTGGTCCGCGGACGACAGCACTCGCGGCCGTTGCGTACATCAACCGTCAGGGTGGCTCACGCCCCGTTGCATGCTCCGGCTCGCCCGCCATCTCCTCCTTTGGAGTCAGAAGCATCTGAGGTCGCTTCGCGCCATTCACATCCCAGGTGCGCTCAACCGGACAGCCGACGAGCTCTCACGGCAGCCGACACCTCCGGGGGAGTGGCGACTCCATCCCCAGGTGGTCCAGCTGATATGGGGCCTCTTCGAGCCGCACAGGTAGACCTGTTTGCCTCTCCAGAGTCGACCCATTGCCAGCTGTATTACTCCTGACCGGGGCACCTCGGCACGGATGCACTGGCACACAGCTGGCCCGGGCCTACGCAAGTATCGTTCCCCCAGTGAGCCTTCTCGCACAGACACTGTGCAAAGTAAGGAGGACGAGGAGCAGGTCTTGCTAGTTGCGCCCTACTGGCCCAACCGGACCTGGTTCTCCGAACTAATTCTCCTCGCGACAGCACCTCCCTGGCCCATTCCTCTGAGGAAGGACCTACTTTCTCAGGGACGGGGCGCACTATGGCACCCGCGTCCAGACCTCTGGAAACTCCATGTCTGGTCCCTGGATGGGATGCGGAGGTTCTAGGTGGTCTACCACAGGCAGTGGTGGACACCATCACTTCCGCTAGAGCACCCTCTACGAGGCGCCTCTATGCATTGAAGTGGAACCTGTTCATTGAGTGGTGTTCTTCTCGCCGTGAAGACCCCCGAAGGTGTTCGGTTAGCGCCGTGCTTTCCTTCCTGCAAGATGGGTTGGAGCGAAGGCTGTCTCCCTCCACCCTTAAAGTGTATGTCGCGGCAATAGCGGCATATCACGATGCAGTTGATGGTAAGTCCTTAGGGAAGCACGACCTAATCGCCAGGTCCTCAGGGGTGCGAGGAGGATTTCAAACCCGGTACCCTCTTGGGACTTAGCTCTGGTGCTGAGAGCACTCCAGAGCCCTCCCTTCGAGCCTCTGCAGTCCATTGAGCTGAATATCCTGTCCATGAAGACAGTACTCTTGGTTGCATTGGCCTCCATCAAGAGGGTAGGGGACCTGCACGCACTTTCGGTCAACGAATTGTGCCTAGAATTCGGGCCAGGTAACTCTCACGTTGTCCTGAGACCCCGGCCCGGATACGTGCCCAAGGTTCCCACCACTCCTTTCTGGGACCAGGTGGTGAACCTGCAAGTGCTGCCTTCGGAGGAGGCAGACCCAGCCCTGGCTTTGCTCTGTCCCGTCCGCGCTCTCCGCGCCTACGTGGACCGAACTCGAAGCCTTAAGACCTCAGAACAGCTCTTCATCTGTTACGGAGGCCAGCAGAAGGGAAAGGCTGTCTCCAAGCAGAGGTTAGCCCACTGGATAGTGGATGCTATTGTCTTGGCGTACCAGTCCCAAGACGTGCCCTGCCCGTTCGGGTTGCGAGCGCACTCAACTAGGAGTGTAGCCTCCTCCTGGGCGGTGGCTCAGGGCGCCTCGCTAACAGATATATGTAGGGCTGCGGGCTGGGCGACACCTAACACGTTCGCTAGATTATATAGCCTCCGTGTAGAGCCGGTATCTTCCCGTGTACTCGCCCCCAGTGGCCAGTAGCGCGAAGTGCCCGTTCTAGTGTCGGCTTGCGACGCCATTCCCGCCCTCTGGGTCGGATGCGTGCGTTATTTATCTCCAGTCGTGTTCCCCAGAAAATGGCAAACCCTGTCGAGCTCCTCCGTCACCCCTTCAGTGTCAGACGTTGCGGCCGTCTGACGCCAGGCCTGCACCCGTATGCTTGTGGAACGTGTGTGTAGGCTGGGTTCCATATGTAGCGGTTCCCTAACGGCAACCCCATATGTGTATTCTCCACGGTACCAGCTACCCTACTCGGCTAGCCCCGTGTCTTTCCCTTGACAGAGCTCGCTCTGTCGTCTCTGGCGGTGTTCTTCCCCCCTGGGACCAGGCTGGATCCACCCCAGAGACTGCCATATGTTGTACTACCCTGATAGGTTAGTCCTTATGTGTAATTTGCCACCTCTCCCTCCATTGAGGCACGTGGCCCCCGCAGCGTTCCGTTCCCAAACGGGCACGCTTTCCCAGCGTTATCCAATAGTCACTTTGAGTGGGTCTTGCAGGAACAGCAGTGACTGTCCTTCCCTGCCTGGAGCCCTGACTTCCTCTCCAATGTAGGAGCGGTCCAGTGAGCTCAAGCAGGGTGCTGGAAGGGCCAGCATCCTGGCGTGTTGGTAGGGATCCCAATTCGTCGGTCAGTTCCGACGTACGTCGAACGTGACCGACTGAAAGGGAACGTCTCGGTTACGTATGTAATCCTCGTTCCCTGAAGGAGGGAACGGAGACGTACGTCCCGTCGCCAGGTGCTGTGCTTCAGCTGAAGGCCGAGTCACTTGTCTCGGCTCCTCAGTTGAAAAGCAATATGCGGTACTTCCACTTCCGTGTTTATACCCGCGCTGCGGGGCGGTGCGTGGAATGCGTGAACCGCATGCCAATGTCCATTGGCTCGTTTTTAATCACTCGAAGTAGATTGGTCTCTGAAAACAGATCCCAATTCGTCGGTCAGTTCCGACGTACGTCTCCGTTCCCTCCTTCGGGGAACGAGGGTTACATACGTAACCGAGACGTTTCAGATAAACCCGCCTTAAATGACATGAAAAAAATCGTAACCTGCTGTACACTTTACATGTCAATCAAATGGTTTATTCCTGTCCAAATGGGCAGCTTTCGATCAGAAGAAGTTTTAATGTAGAGTATGCCACACTTTATGCTGTAAGTCAGTGTTGAGACTAGATGTCAGAGTCTCTGAATCTTGATTAGCAGAAAAGCTGATTTCAAAGCAGTTTTGAGCCATTGGAAAGCGAGATTTGGTTTTAGTTCAGCCTTCTGTTTGTGTATTGAGCTTCACAAGCTACAACTTACTCCATACACAAACCACTGTGATGTTACTCTGCAATACCTATGGTCACATAAACACTGCAGCTAAATTGATAAGCAAATAAAAATTCACCATTTAGTGCTTAATCCTGTTCTGTACACTAGGGGTGTTGAAATGAATAATTTCCACAATGCATCGTGATGCGGACGTGGGCGATTTTGCATCGATGCAGTAATATAGACCATTATTGATTATAGCCTACTGATGTTTCTCTGACATTATTCGTCACATACACGCTTGCCGCGTTAGTGTAAAATGGCGGAGGGAGGCGAAACAAAAGCGAGTAATAAAAAAAAAAATGCACCCACCATTGTAATATTTACAGCGTGAGTTTATGTGTGCAAGTGTGTGTGTGCGAGCGGCTGTGTGCGTTATTGTAACTTAAGTACACTACTTGACGTTATGCTCTTTTAGTATAATTTACTAGTGTTTGTTAGTTCTAAATGCTCCTGTGGTCTGCTGTGTTCAGACTTGAGATTTGTTTGATGTTTACTACATTCAGGAATGGAATTTTCTTGGAGCAGATAAAATAAAAAGGGATTTCATGTATCTGACTGCTTGTATTTATTGACGAAAATGTAGCCATGTGCTGTAATATAAAAAATTGAGAATGTAAAGCATCTTAATATCGAATCATTGACATGATAATCGTAATCGAATTGAATCATGAGACCAGTGAAGATTCAGACCCCTACTGTACAAACACAGTTCAGTCATTTACAGGAGTGACAGCCGCATTCTCTGAATTAGGCTAACTTCCGAAAAATGCAGGCAGTGACAGCGGCATTTACAAAAATTCTATCCACTGTGTATGGAACCGAACTGAACAACTAGCTGTTAATTACGTACAACGAGAGATATGACAGATGAGAGATACATCACAGGTAAATAACACAGGGAAAGCGGCACAAGCCTGACTCTTTTGCCAGATCTTGCAAGCAAATCAGCGAACAAGCCCATAAAAAATGAAATAAATGGAAATGCTTTATGCTGAAAATAAGACAGTGAGATAAGCACCTGTTCACTTAATAACTCCATAAACTTGTCTGCTGTTTGAGCCAAACATCTCCAAAACGCTTTTAATAAGTGAATATGGCAACACTGCAAGAGCAGCGTGATGCAGCCTTTAAGCATAAACAAAACATGATGCCTGCATCGACTCTGCTTTAGTTAAGAGTCTAGTTTAGTTAAAACAAAGAGTCTTTTTTTTCACTGCTATATTACTTTAGTCTGAATAGCAGATACCAAACGTGCAAGACGCCAGAACGTTGCTATGGCTACCACGGTGTCAATCACAGTTTCAGGAGTGAGTTGGGTTCAGTACACATTAGGGGTGTAATGATATTCAAACCGAACCGAAAAACCGCGATACACCACCCACGGTTCGAACCGCGATACTCTCATGTCGAACCGAACGAGCCCCGCCCCCTGGTGCCCCAGCCCAGCTCTCACTTTACCTTATGCCACAAAATAAATTTTTCTTCCTTGACATTTGATTAAATAGTAATTAGTACACTTTTAACAACTAATAAGAGCTGTATATTTACTAAATATTATGATATAATATAAGTGTATATATATATATATATATATATATATATATATATATATATATATATATATATATATATATATATATATATATATATATATATATATACACACTCACCTAAAGGATTATTAGGAACACCATACTAATACTGTGTTTGACCCCCTTTCACCTTCAGAACTGCCTTAATTCTATGTGGCATTGATTCAACAAGGTGCTGAAAGCATTCTTTAGAACTGTTGGCCCATATTGATAGGATAGCATCTTGCAGTTGATGGAGATTTGTGGGATGCACATCCAGGGCACGAAGCTCCCGTTCCACCACATCCCAAAGATGCTCTATTGGGTTGAGATCTGGTGACTGTGGGGGCCATTTTAGTACAGTGAACTCATTGTCATGTTCAAGAAACCAATTGGACATGATTTGAGCTTTGTGAAATGGTGCATTATCCTGCTGGAAGTAGCCATCAGAGAATGGGTACATGGTGGTCATAAAGGGATGGACATGGTCAGAAACAATGCTCAGGTAGGCCGTGGCATTTAAACGATGCCCAATTGGCACTAAGGGGCCTAAAGTGTGCCAAGAAAACATCCCCCACACCATTACACCACCACCAGCAGCCTGCACAGTGGTAACAAGGCATGATGGATCCATGTTCTCATTCTGTTTACGCCAAATTCTGACTCTACCATCTGAATGTCTCAACAGAAATCGAGACTCATAAGACCAGGCAACATTTTTCCAGTCTTCAACTGTCCAATTTTGGTGAGCTCGTGCAAATTGTAGCATCTTTTTCCTATTTGTAGTGGAGATGAGTGGTACCCAGTGGGGTCTTCTGCTGTTGTAGCCCATCCGCCTCAAGGTTGTGCATGTTGTGGTTTCACAAATGCTTTGCTGCATACCTCGGTTGTAACGAGTGGTTATTTCAGTCAAAGTTGCTCTTCTATCAGCTTGAATCAGTCGGCCCATTCTCCTCTGACCTCTAGCATCAACAAGGCATTTTCGCCCACAGGACTGCCGCATACTGGATGTTTTTCCCTTTTCACACCATTCTTTGTAAACCCTAGAAATGGTTGTGCGTGAAAATCCCAGTAACTGAGCAGATTTTGAAATACTCAGACCGGCCCGTCTGGCACCAACAACCATGCCACGCTCAGAATTGCTTTGGAGTTTGGAGTTTTGAGATTGTATTGACCAGGACCACACCCCTAAATGCATTGAAGCAACTGCCATGTGATTGGTTGATTAGATAATTGCATTAATGAGAAATTGAACAGGTGTTCCTAATAATCCTTTAGGTGAGTGTATATATATACACTCACCAGCACGTCTCCTGTCCTACACGAGGAGCAAACACACTGGATCATTGCTACTCTCCATTTAAGAACGCCTATAAAGCTCGTTCACTACCAGCTTTTGGCAAATCGGATCATGCCGCCATTTTCCTCACACCTGAATACAGACAAAGGCTCGTTCAGGAACCCCCGGTGAGGCGGGAAGTTAAACGCTGGTCACCCCATTCAGAGACCGCGCTACAGGCAGCTCTGGATGACGTCGACTGGGACATTTTCCGGGCGAGTTCATCTGACGTCAGCGAGTTCACGGATGTGGCGCTTTGCTTCATCAACACGCTTACAGAGCAAGCCACACAAACAATAACAATAACGTCCTTCTCAAATCAGAAACCGTGGGTGGACAATTCAATCCGCGCTGCAGTGAACACACGCACTGCCGCTTACAACGCCGGTCTCCTATTGGGGAATATGACTGACTACAAATCATCCTGCTATGCTGATCTGTTGCTTGTGAACGAGTTAAACTCTTTTTTTGCCAAGTGACTCGTCAGAGGGAATTACTCAGAGCAGCAACAACCACGTGATCTCTGTCTCGGAGGATGAAGTTCGGAGGGCACTCAATCGTGTGGATGTCAGGAAAACTGCCGGGCCGGATGGTATTTCAGGTCGTGTTCTGCGGTCCTGTGCTGATCAGCTCGCCAGGTTATTTACATCTATCTTTAATGAGTCCCTCGCTACATCTGTGGTCCCCACCTCCTTCAAAAAAATCCACAATCATCCCTGTCCCTAAGAACAGTAAACCCTCTTGCCTAAATGACTATCGTCCAGTGGCTCTCACATCTATAGTCATGAAGGTCTTTGAGAGACTCATTAAAAACACCATTTGCTCCTTCATTCCTGACACTTTGGACCCTCTATCGTCCCAATAGATCGACTGAAGATGCCATCTCGCATGTCCTCCACTCCTCCCTCACTCACATCGACAGCAAAAGTGGGAACTACGTAAGGCTGCTATTTATTGAGTATAGCTCAGCCTTTATCACCATAATTCCCATTAAGCTAACCGCCAAACTCCTGGATCTCGGCCTGAATTCTTCTCTCTGCCACTGGATTGAAGACTTCCTCACTGGCAGGCCTCAGGTGGTGAGAATAGGTCAGTTCACATCCACCTCCATCACCCTGAGTGTGGGAGCTCCACAGGGCTGTGTCCTGAGTCCCCTGCTCTACTCTCTCTACACACATGACTGTTTGTCCACACACAGCTCCACCTCTATCATCAAATTTGCTGATGATACTGTTGTCCTGGGCCTCATTTCCAACAACAATGAGATGGCATACTTGGACAAGGTGGAGCAACTAACATCATGGTGCAAGGACAACTGTCTCTCTCTGAATGTTGGCAAGACCAAAGAACTAATTGTGGACTTCAGGAAGAGACAGCAACGGACATACTCCCCTCTCATGATCAGCGGGTCACCAGTAGAGAGAGTGAGCAGCTTCAAGTACCTGGGTGTAAACATCTCCGAGGACCTGACCTGGACTGCACACATTCAGACACAGGTGAAAAAAGCCAGGCAAAGACTGTACCACCTGCGCCAGCTGAGGAAATTCAGGGTTTCACCAGCTATCCTGAAAACTTTCTATTTAGGGGCGATAGAAAGTGTATTAACTCAGTGCATCACAGCGTGGTATGGGAACAGCACCAGTCATGACTGCAAAGCCCTGCAAAGAGTCGTGCGCTTATCCGAGCGTATCTCAGGGTCAGCTCTCCCGTCTCTGCAGGACGTCTACACCAAACGCTGCAAAGGTAGAGCTACTAAGATCATCAAGGACTCTAATCACCCTGCAAACCCTCATTTCACGCTGCTGCCATCTGGTAAGCGCTTCCGAAGCCTGATGGCCAAAACCGAGAGACTCAGAAGGCCTGGCCATCAGACTCCTGAACTCAGTCACTTAACAGCACGTGACCATCGACATACTGACATTGCACTGCACTTTCTGTTCTCGTTGTTACTGTGTAACAACCTGTTATAAACCTGTTTGCACATTATACTTTGTACATTTCTGTTAACCGCATATTTATAAGTCTACAGTTTACTCACTGCACAGTTTACCTCACTTATTTTATTCCACTTCTTTATTTTTATTTTTTTTCTACTTGATTTATTTATAATTCTACAGATTCTACAGACGGTTGTATATTCTGTATATAAGATGCAGAATACAGATTCAAGATTCAAGAGGGGTTTTTTTTGTCACATACACAGTTATTCAAGATAAAACTCTTGAATCTTGAATAACTGTGTATGTGACAAATAAAACTCTTGAATCTGTGCTCGTAGCGCACACTCTTTAGTTACACGCGCGCGTATCACTTCAAATAAAGCGCAAGAGAAACTATGAGCATGCAACGATGTCAATTCGTAAGTAATGAAATAAAAGTAAAGTATCAATAAATCACGTAACTGGTTTGATGTGTGTTAGCTGGGAAGGATTTGCATGCAGATATGATGTTCATTCTGATCATTAGGAGCAGTTTTCATGTTTCATTAACAGTTCATGAAGTATTGTGTTCGCCATGGTAACTGTTGTTTCCATAACCCCAAAATGACTCTTATTCATTTTATTTTCACTTTGTTATTTTGTTTATTTTTAAATTAGTGTGGTGTACTTTTATTGTATTAACAAAAACTGCTATTTAATATCTTTAACTTATAGGCCTATTTATTTATCAGCATTAGTATTAGTCATATTCATAAAAAAATACAACATGTATAACAAAAGTATTATTACCATGGGTGTTGTTATTTTACAAGCCCGATTCCAAAAAAGTTGGGACACTGTACAAATTGTGAATAAAAAAGGAATGCAATAATTTACAAATGTCATAAAATTTTATTCACAATAGAATATAGATAACATATCAAATGTTGAAAGTGAGACATTTTGAAATGTCATGCCAAATATTGGCTCATTTTGGATTTCATGAGAGCTACAGATTCCAAAAAGCAATAAGAGGCCGGAAAAGTTAAATGTACATATAAGGAACAGCTGGAGGACCAATTTGCAACTTATTAGGTCAATTGGCAACATGATTGGGTATAAAAAGAGCCTCTCAGAGTGGCAGTGTCTCTCAGAAGTCAAGATGGGCAGAGGATCACAAATTCCCCCAATGCTGCGGCCAAAGATAGTGGAGCAATATCAGAAAGGAGTTTCTCAGAGAAAAATTGCAAAGATTTTGAAGTTATCATCATCTACAGTGCATAATATCATCCAAAGATTCAGAGAATCTGGAACAATCTCTGTGCGTAAGGGTCAAGGCCAGAAAACCATACTGGATGCCCGTGATCTTTGGGCCCTTAGACGGCACTGCATCACATACAGGAATGCTACTGTAATGGAAATCACAACATGGGCTCAGGAATACTTCCAGAAAACATTGTCGGTGAACACAATCCACCGTGCCATTCGCCGTTGCCGGCTAAAACTCTATAGGTCAAAAAAGAAGCCATATCATGTATTCTGAATAAAATATTGAAATTAGAAACTTCCACATCATTGCATTCTGTTTTTATTCACAATTCGTACAGTGTCCCAACTTTTTTGGAATCAGGGTTGTATTAAAGTATTAATATTTCCATGACGACGTGTCATGCCCTTCACGTGACACACTGCAGCCACAAAAGCCTGTATGGCAGATCCGCTTTTATTTCATTTTTCCTTTTTTTTTAAAATATTCACAAACTTGCTGGCTATGTCATCAACTACCTCAGATTTCGATTCTCAAATACATGAAAGCAAGTGGCCAGTAAAGTGGGAGAAGAACATAGTAAACTTTATAGTTACTTACATTCATATCAGATACACATTGTGTATCACGTTGTTAATGGATTGTTATTGCCACTTCCACAGATATCACTGTGTAGCCTACTTTACAAGCTATAAATTTATTGTTTTGCTAGTACTTGTGTATTTAAATATGTCTTTGGCTCAGCGCCAGCCAAAGCGTGAAAGCATTGTGCACACGCACTAGGTATGTGACAGTGAGGAAATTTTCCCACCGGTTAATTTAATCAAAATTAAAATGCGCACGGATACTCGGGCATTCATAATGGTGCGAAGCAAAGCAAAGTTGAGCTTCCATAGGCATGAACTGAAAGCACGCCAGTGGACACGCACCGTGAATGACAGTGCGACCGTAAATGAATGACAGTGCAGCCGTGTACATTTTACTTGTGATGTAACCGCTGTTGCCGACTATCGCAGCAAGCCGCACCAATGGACTGAAATTTTAACTTGCACATTATCAAAAAATGATTGCATTTGCAACCATTTTGCTCACAGTCTAGAGCCCTGCTCCTGAAACTTTACAGTGTGTACGTGGCCTATGACTGTGTGCATGATACAAACCAGACCTGTGACTGTGAGTAAAGCATAGACTAGAATGTTATGGTACAATGTACACTTTTCTCTTTTCAAGACTCTACAATAGGTGAATCTTTTTGTGTGCGTCTAGATTAGACTGTGTCTGTCCTCGAGGAAACTAGATCTGCTGATGTGCCGAGGAGGATAAAATGCGAGTGTTGGTCTCAATAAAGAGATGTAGCTGTCCTCCTCTGGAAAGGGAAATATTGGAAACATCTACTCTAATACTAGCAGATGTCCATCACAAGTCACTGTTTTGCCAGTCTTTGCCTGTTAGTCTTGAGTTAAATTTAAGTCCAAACAGAATCTTAAAGGATTAGTTCACTTTAAAATGAAAATTACCCCATGATTTATTCACCCTCAAGCCATCCTAGGTGTATATGACTTTCTTCTTTCTGATGAACACAATCGGAGTTATATTAATAAATATCCTGACACTTCCAAGCTTTATAATGGCAGTGACAGTGGCAGTGTTCATCAGAAAGAAGAAAGTCATATACACCTAGGATCTCTTGAGGGTGAGTAAATCATGGAGTAATTTTCATTTTAAAGTGAACTACTACTTTAATTTCAACAGGGAAATATGTGGAATTTTCCAGAATGTATTTCAATCATGTCAAACCGGGCAGTAAGTAGGGCAGTGTCTGTGTTGTTCTAAGCTGAAACAATGATTAAATTAGCCAAAATATTAATAAAAGAACAGGGCTGAAGGATGTTAAAAAAAAAAAAAAAAAAAAAAAAAAAACCTTGACAGAAAAGGCACAGGCTGTCATTGAAATGTTAGTCAAATCAGCTTAAGTATTCAAGTCTTTTTTTCATGAAAACTACACTGTAAGAAAAAAATCCTTAGAAAAATAATTACCAGTACCTTTTCTGTCAAGTTTATTTCCTTCAACCCTAAAACACATCACAATATAATGTGTAATTCCAAGTTCTGGTAAAATACCTGAGGAAAATCAATACAGAAATTTCCTTCATATTATCACAGTACATTGTGCCATATTTTACAGACTTTTTTTCTAGCAACAAATACAGCCATCCTTATCTGGATGACATCAGTACCTAATTGCATAATCAGATGACTCATATGTTCATAAAGCCTGTGTGCCCTGCAAAGCTGTCTTCAATGAGGATATTAAATAAAAAAAATAATTATTGTTGGGAAGCCCCCCCCTCCCTTCCATATGTAAAGCACTTTGAGTGCAGAGAAAAGCACTATATAAATGTAACAAATGATGATGATGATTATTATTATTGAAAAAGTCAGAGCAAAGGTCATGGTCAAGGTCATGATTCTTGTGATTGTGCCACCTGGTGGAAAGCATTGGCTAGTTAAGTCCAATTGAGACTAAAATATTTTAATTTATGAATATCAATTTGAATATTGATGTTGGGCAATCAAAATCATCCTTGTGTTAGTTTCTTACATGAAACATTGCATGCAAGCCATTATACTTCTGTAATCTGATGTATTTCCATGGTAAACAGGGTTTATGCATTGGACATTTTTTTGGATTATGAAACATGGCCATTACATGTAGTTGAAGCGGTTGAAAGACATTTATTATCTTTAAATAGCTTGGTGAAGGACAAGTTCAGAATTGTTCATTATTGTCATTTTGATTTCATATCATACAAATGTATGTTTTATAGTGAAATTCATCCATATAGACTCACTGCATCAAAATTGCCATTGACAAGACTTACGTTAGAGAATAGGATGAAGTAGGTTTGGATAAAGCAGGTGCAAATTCAGTGTTTACATATATGTTGAATTTTAATAGAAGATGACCTGTGGCTGATCAGGCATCAGACTCAAGAAAGCGGCTACAATCCCACAAAGCAGCTTAAATCCAACAAACCCTTTTGGGAACACCAAATTCTCGCCTGGATGAATGCATAGAGACGGCTCATCTGCTCATTTTCTGTCATTTTCAGCCCTTTCTGTCTGCTAATACATCCCTGCACAGCTTTATATCTCAGAGCTGAGGTTCGATCTGATCGGGACAATGATCACCTAAGCTCTGTTTCCCAGCCTGTAAAGATAGAGAAGGAGGGATAAGGGGGGACAAGTCTGATTTATTCTTTGCTGATGTCTCCTTCGCCACGCCACAATGACTCCTGTACACCGCACATACGCAAGATTTACTAGCCTCTGTCCTTAACTGGCAGACAATAAGGGCCATTCAGTGGAAAGCCACTGAGGCAAGGCCTGAGCACAAGGGGGTTAGAGGTCATGGACTTTGACCTGCAGGATCTGAATTGGCATGACTTTGTGCAGTCAGACTGAATGGCTCAGAAAAGTGTAGGGTGATCCCTTCGAAATGGGTCAGTGTTTTCTTCTCAAATGTCTTTACAGGGGAGAAAAAAAGAAAAAAAAAAACAAGAGAGAAAAGAAGTCATACTATGTAAGTTGAGAATTGAGAAACAGATAGTCGAGAAGGGAGAAGATGGTCAATTTATAGAACGTCATCATGCATGGTTAGGCACACAGCTGAATGCTGGGAAAAGGCACAAGGGTATAAGGGGACAGAGCACCGAATTGAATTGGATCAATGAACAAATTCACTGAGTGTTGGGAAAACACTTTGGGGATCATTTGGAGGTCTGTCTGGAATTTTATTCATGAAGAAATATAACGCGTGGGAGTAAATTCCTTCTATTAGAAAGAATTCTGTGTACACCGACGGTATTTTATGCCACAGAAGAGAAACAAGTTATTAAAAATTAAAATCCTTATCTTGAAAATTCAGTCACACATTCGCTAGGTCATTCCTGTTCTTTTGAACTTTCTAACTTTATTAATTATAAACAATGACAATAAAAATTAGTAAAATGCCTAACGGGATGGAAATAAAGAGCTAGAGGGGTTGACAGTTTATGAGGGTGTTCATTTTGATATGTTTAACAATCCTTTTAATATTATCTTGGATATTTATCTTACAAGATTTTTGAGAACTTGTGAGTCAAGCAGGTGTTCAATAAGGTAAAAATGTTTTTTTTTTTTTTTTTTTTTTTCATTTCATTAAGGTATGTGGCACAAATATCAACCTCCCCAACCAAACTATTGATATTATTTTGAATTCATCCATATGTGTACTTAATTGTGATATTGCGATGTAAGGACTAGGATTTTAATTTCCATCTTTAAAAGGTAGTTTAATATGAGTTTCGTAATAAACAAGTTGGTAACACTTTAGTTTAGGGTCCAATTCTCACTATTAACTTGTTGCTTATTATCATGAATATTACTAGGATATTGCCTGTTTATTAGTACTTATAAAGCACATATTAATGCCTTATTCTGCATGACCATATTATACATCCCTAATCCTACCCAATACCTACATTTAACAACCTTATTATCTTACTAACTAATAATAAACAGTAATTAGGAGTTTGACTCAAATGTCGTAGTTATTAGTGTCAGGATATACACACTGGACAAGGTTAGTGAATATCCAAACACACACTTTATGTGGGAACACAGGGCAGAGAATGGGGTGATGAAGATGCACTTGTATAACAATGAGAAATGGCAGATAAATAACAGTCTTGATGGTTGTTTTACAGAAGGAGTATGGAGATGGAGAAACAGATACCTCAGCAGCCGGGATGAAAAGTGAGTAATGAAAGCCAACACTCTGGGATGAAGTCGCGAAGAGACAGGAACACACTCTGGGAAAACCAAGGAGATCAGGTAAGTGAGTCTTTCCTAGTACAAGGCCAGACAATGACTGAAGGTGAGCTGTGTGAATATATAGTGTGCTGCTGATGAGGTAATTGATGACAGGTGCGGGTGACGAGAACTCTGGTGACAGGGATCGCTGTGTGGTGGAAGTGAGGCCCTGTCCACACAGAGACGCGTTTAGCTGTATATGTTAAAATTTGGTATCTTATCAGCATTTCGTCCGCGCGGATCCGGCGTTTTGGGAGCATGAAACCAATAGTTTCCCAGAGTGGATAAATCTGAAAACAACACCCTTGCGTTTTCATGTGTACAGCCAATCCGTATATTTTGTGAAACGGTGATGTCATCACACCACGTCCCGCGTGGGAAAGACTAGAAAGGGATACAACTACGGGCACTGGGCATGCGCACATCAATATTGTGTCATTTAATTACTGTATTTGCATTATTGTAAGGGTAGGTTTAGGATGTAGGCATTAATAAAACACAATCTGGTAAGTAGCAAAAGTTATTTATTGTTATTTTATCGTGAGATTTGACCTCACATCCAACCATTGCTGTACCCCTTCTAGCCACAACTCTTTTTCTCCGTTTTTAGTGTATTTCTGAGGCAGAATTACAGCGCCACACACTGGCCTGGCATGTATACTACATCGTTTTGAGTCGTTTTCATTGCTCTCGTGTGTACGCAGATATTTCTTGAAATGAGGAAAAAAATAGATTGGATAGGGAAAGCTCTGGCTGATCTGTGACAAATAGTTAGTTAATGGTGAAAATTGGACCCTAATCTAAAGTGACCAAGTTTTATATTTTATCCTGTATATTAAGACATACTGTGGTCTCAAAAATGGACACCTTTTGTAAGTCTAGTTGTAAATTTAAGTAAATTAATGTGACTGCATTGGATAACAAATTATGAAAGCACTTTCAACAGTGAATCTATCTATGTGTCTTGTATTTTTTGTTTGTCTTTTATGTAATGCAATGCCATTGAGACGTTTTAAGTGTAGTAAATATTTTTGGTGCCTCTGTGTATGATCTAAATGTAGCAGCATGTAGTTTGACCCTGCTGTATCTGAGAATGGGCAGCCACAGCGGAAAGCACTGCTTTTATATTAATTAACTTTGTATGTAAGGGTCAGTGATGGAGTCTGTGAAGGACCTTCAGATGAACATTTCTTCTTCTTTGCTTTTCACTGTTGCACATGTTCTTGGACATTGCAATCATTTCTAAGACAGCTAATGAAAGGTAGACATTACAGTGATAAAAGCCTCATGCCTCAAGCCATGAACTCTTAACAGTAGATGGCTTACTGTATTCAAGCTTTCTTTAAGATATTGTTGTAGGTGCAATTCCTCTAAATGGGTGCGAAACCTAGCAACATTTACATTAAAAAATGTTTCACTTTTCAACAGACTGTCAAAAATTACCTCATGTGTTTACATGACATTTAATACATAACTGCCGATAAAAATGTTTACATGCAAAATGAAATCGGATTGCCACACTCATTGTTCATAATCAAATCAAGCTATAATCTAGATACTTTAGCTAGACCCAAAGATTTTTGCCCGTTACACCAGAAGGAAATTGCTAAATCTTATGTCAATAGGATTTTCTTGCATGGTCAGGGTTTTATAATGAGCTGAATCATAAAGTGTTTTGTTGTAAATATATAGACACTTAATGTATAATCACTTTTGCTATTGTCATTGTGCACAAATGTCTCATTTAACATTATGATGGTTAGAGATTTATGGAAAGCTGTACAAATATGACCTGGACAAATAGCTTTTTTTTTTTTTTATAGCAAAAATGCTTTGCTTCAATTCTGAAATTGCCAGCGAAATAAATTCAAATATTGGTTGTCAAACCCTTACTTGGATGAAATACTTTAATGCATTAGTAAGAGCGGTGGGAGTTTTAAATGAAAGCAGGCTTTGTTCTCCACATGTTGTTATTTGACTGTAGTATCTCTGAATCCCTTTCAACCAACTGGACTCCAGCCAGCTCTGCTCAGTTTGACAGTAATCTAGACAAACCAACTATGTGAATAACCGACATAAATTAAGGGAAATTTAATGGAAATCACATGCAGTGGTTGTTAGCAATAGCTGGTCATTAGTTACCTCTTTAATACAGTGTGTAAAAATACAGATATATGTTGACTTAAGCCATCTTGCCATAAAAAAATAAATTAAAAAAATCAAATGTTTATGGTTGTTGGTTAAAAAAAAAAAAAAAAAAAAATGTAGAAGGGCTTTCATGAGGTTTTGCCTAGTAAAGGCCTGTGCATAGCAATCCAGTGACTTCGGAAGAGACTAAGAACAAGGTTGGACTGAAGAATCTATTTACATAAAATTACACATTACAAAATGTAATATCTTTCTCCGCCTCTGAAACATCTTTCCTCTTCAGCAAACACACTCATTTATTTAATTGTTTCAATATTTTTTACCTGACTCCTTTCTGGTATGTATTTTTACGCTTCAGTCAGTTGATAAAATCAGTTCTTGCATATCCCGTTTTATTTGAAAATCAGAATGCAGAAGTAAAAATCGGTTGTGTTCAGTATTTTTTGTTGATTTTAATGATTTGAGGCCCTAAACCTCAAGTGTATTCTGCAAGTGGCATGTTTTGTTACATTTATTAGTGCTGCCTTGAGGAGGCTGCATTACATATTTAAAAAAATATATATCTTGTTACATATTAAGAAGTATGCAAACATTCAGGATTACTACATGTCATTACGATGTAATTAATATGTAATATGTAGGACTGCAACAACAAATCGATAAAATCAATAATAATCGATAATGAAAATCATTTATACCGATTCTCATTATTGATTAGTCAGGTCTGCTCTCTGTACGCAAAGCTTCCACCAGTCACGCCAAATTACAACACTGAATAATGCATTTTTATGGACAGAATGTGCATCTAGAAGCAGTGGAGTGGAAACAGAGTGAGCTGATGCAGGAAAGGTACATGATCCAAGCGCCCAAAACATTGAAAGAATTGAAAACAAAGAATTGTTTATTTTAAGCTTCAAGCAAATGCATTAGCGTTTAACACACCCTGTCAAGCGCTTTGACAGATGCGTGTGTGCGTCTGCATCCTCAGCACAAAACATTAATTTTACAGGTTATATCCCCTGATCTATGTAGAGAACAGTGGTTATATCCTCATCTGTAAATGCTACTAATTCACGCGAGTATTTCCACTTTGCATGAAAGCATGTCCTTACAGTCTGTGTAACTTCACTGAACGAGCAACGGTGCGGCGGGACAGAACGCAGTAGAGCGCAAAAACATTCATTTAGGTGAAATATCTGCTGTTGGACGCTAAATTTAGTTTTAAAAATCAACATGTTATTTGAGTATTTTATGAGAGTAGTACCTGTAAAGGGATAACAGCATTTAATTGAATATAAATGCAAGACGTTTCTACAGGATAAAGAAATTACAGTAACAGGTTATGTGTGTGTGTGTGTGTGTGTGTGTGTGTGTGTGTGTGTGTGTGTGTGTGTGTGTGTGTGTGTGTGTGTGTGTGTGAACATTCCTCTTATGTGGCCTCTTATGTATTTTTTTTTCTTTAATATAATTTAAAGTAGGGATTTGCTTAGTAACATTTTTGCAAATAATGTAGGCCTATAGCACAAACATACCCTTACAAAAATTATGCCGTATTGATAACCATTTGTATAACCACACAAATAACATCTTAGTTAAACTATGGATTTGAAGCAAAACAATACCATTGAATAACTAAAATAAGCCTGTTATTTATTTATTTATTATTGTTTGTTTTGTTTATTGTAAAACCATGGTTAATTTATGTAATGGTAGATATATTCACTACGAGTGTTTTCATAGCACTCAGCTGACACGTTTGTTCAAAGGACAGCATTGGACAGGATGTGGAATACTGTGTTTTGCCAATAAAATAAAAAACGGGCTTTTATCTGAGTAATCGAAAAAATAATGGGCCAACTAATAGATTTTCAAAATAATCTGTTAGTTGCAGCTCTAGTAATATGTTCTTAATATGATGTGAGCATCAATGACTATTTGCAGCTACTACAGAATATAGGCCTATGTATATATCTGTTATGAAACATTCATCAGGGCAGTTCTAAATAAAAACAGCTTTCGATGTGACTGCTGGTTGTTGAAGGTTATGCACTAAACAAGCTGGGCGCATGTTGTGTCTTTTATAGTGGACTTTGATTCACCTTTTCCATTGATTTGTTTAATTGGCCAGATAAACATCAATGCTCCAGTGAGCTGTGCGGCGTTTTGGGGATGTTCATCAAAATTGATCAGATACTGACTGACATATAAACCCCATGCAAACTCTGTTCTGATGCTTGTGCCAATGGCAGAAGAAATGTATCAGTCATAAATATTTCACATCAGCCACGAAACTGAATTTTGCATTATTATATTTTAGGGGTGTAACAATACCCTCATGTCACGATCCGATGCATATAATTTTCAACTTTGGCAGATAAACTTGTTTCATTATTTTATATTCACAAGGCTGTTTGATTTCAATCTTTCACCTCTCTTGCACAAATGAGGATCAGACTATTGTTCTAACAATTCAATTCAAAATCTTGTATTATGTTGCAGTTTATAATAAAATTTGCTGGGTAACTCATCCAAATAATGTTTTCCTTGCATGTGTTACATGGTGAGTGTTAAAGGCACGATATGTAAGATTCTTGGATTAATATATATCCAAAAACCACTAGAACAATGTTATATATTTTCTTGTCTTGTGTACTTACATTATCCCAAATGTTTCCAAGAATGTTAAAATCCATATATATATTTTAACCAGTGATTTTAACCAGGACACGGAACATTATAATACATTATAATATATCGAGATTTTGATTCCAATTGTTTTGTTGTTTTGTTGGTATTTGTGTTAAGGACACAAATACAGGACACATTTATTGTCTGCACTATTTTTTCAATGTTAGTGTATGTATATATGTTTCATCTTTGGCTTTTGTGTGACTTCTCGCAGTTTTATTACCAGTCAAGGATTCGGAAATGGAGAAGGACACCAGAAGTGAATTCTTTCTTCACACAGACAAGACAAGCTGTAGCTAAGGTCTTTGTAATGTAACTTATCTACAACATATAGACACTGAATTAGTAGAGGTACAGCATGCCAGGTGTTTAAATGATAGATCTTAACAAATGAGCCCTACTCCCTTACACTTTCTGGACTGAGGTAGGATGTCCTTAAAGGAGGTTAGCAGCGGCCGGAGAATATATATATCACAGTTGATAACGGATGCAGGGGAAAAAGTGAACAGACATATAATTCTTCTCTTCCCTCCCAGGAACAATTATTAATCATCACAAAGTTAGAGAAGTCAGCCAGTTGAGTTGGACATCATGGTTCTTGTTGTACCAGAGGTTGTCCAGTGGCATAATTAAATACATACAGAGTATGTGGGTGCGGTGTTGATGGGCTGTCTAATAGAGTATGACAGTGGAAAAACAAGAAATGGACCATTTTAATCTCACTCACATGCAAACGAAAACCGGCTGCAGTTTTGAAGGGGAAATTAATTTCATGGACTGATAATGACTGGCCTCTGTCCACAAAGCAGCTGCTCCAAGGAGTCTAAATGAAAGAATGTGTGTTGTTATAAGTGGTTTTTCTTGGATTTACTTGAATTCAACAGGTAATGGCATTCTGGGAAATTTTTTTTTTTTTTTCTTCACCCTGGTCCATAACTCTGTCTGCCTGTAAGACTTAAAAGTTTAACTTATTTAACTTTCAAACAAGACTGTCAAGACAACATTCAGAGTTTGTCTTGACAAATTTCCCTTTCCTTGTTAAAATGACACTTGCTATATAAATTTAATTGAATTTCCTTGCCTAATTTTGAATTTCAAGTTTCTGTTTGCTACCTCATATAAAATTGTAATTCAGTTCTTGAACTTGAATATGTTAATTGTAACTACAGTATTTTGACTATGAAGTTGAGTTGAGTGTGCGTAACTCAAACGCATCTAAACTTGGTTTTGGGCCTAAAATAGCATAGCATCATAATTGGTACAACTTCATCTGCTAGAAGATTGACGCACTTGCTGTAATGTTACATGTTGCAGTAATTATACTGTCAGTGGGTCTGTTCCAAAACCTGCTGAGCTACCTTGCTGTCTACATGGGCAGCTGACTTCTAAGTCAGCATCCTGAAATGGAATTAATGGCATCCAACAATAATTAACTGGATCATGCTAACCATCCAAAACAAACAGCTTACAAATTGTGTATACATTGGGCCCTATTTTAACAATCTGAGCAGTCTTTCAGCATGGTCTGAAGCACATGGCGCAGGTGCGTGTATGAATCCACTTTTTCTTGTTTAACGACGGAAAAAACGGTTGGCACCAGGGGCATGGTCCAAAAGGGTTGTCTTATCTCCCAATCCCTTTAAAAGCCATAGTGGAATTTGCAAGAGGAAAGACTGAACCGCTCTCCAGAGAGGAAGGCTTTTATTTTTAATATTTAAAAATGTTTGTCCTGCTGCTTATTACCCTGTGTGTGTAATAAGCAGAGCGTATGTGCGTTGTGCACCCGCATATAGGCACATATTACTAACCCACCCTTTAAATAACAAAAAATACTGCACTATTGACTTTAGACCAGGTTTTTGTTGGTCGATGCCGCAGTCGTTTTCAGCTGACTCAAAATAGCAATGCAACAACAATGCGCCTGAACACACCTAGAACAGAACAAACATCTGTAATGGGCTCGAGTGCATTTGCTATTTAAATAATGTGGTGCTGGACGTGAAAATTATAACTGCGGGCTGAAACTAACAAAAAACACTTGCATCATGCCTGGCATCGCAGTGATTGAGTGATTGAGATGATAGTCAAAGATCGATGTCATTAACTTTTGGCAAATATAGTTACTATATCTTCCCTGGAAACTGAAATGGTAGTCAGATTAGAGCTTGATGTTTGTGCTTTCTTGCCATTTTGCATCAATATGCATGTGAGAGGTCCATAGGTGGTCCGTGGGCATCTGGGACTGAGACTAACTGAAAAGATTTAGCACTCATTGAAGAGGTGGAAGCCAACTGATTCAGTTGTTCTGTGTAAATAAGAAATAATACACACTGTATCACTCTTGCATTCAAAATGTTTTTTTATTTTATTTATTTTTTTATTTTTTTATTACTGTTGTTTAATGAACCTTACTACAGCTGTGAGCATTATTTATGGCCAATTATTTCCATTTTAACTTTTGCTTTCCTCTTTAAGGCAGCCTGTTTATTATGAGTAATCACACCGAGGATTGCTCATTCATGATTCATTGTTCCCTGATCTTCTAAAACAAACAGTGAGAGAGAAGGTCCAGCTGAACAGTCCTTATGGAGGCAATATTTTTATAGTCTATGTGAAGGTACGACTTGTGCCATGACAATCTCAGTGTTTGAGAATAAGCAGTTGGGTGTGACGATAGACTTAGCTCACAAGATGAGGCAAAGCACGATATTGGGTAATTAAAATAGACCTTTGAACAATAGCCTTTAAAATGATTTAAAGTACATCTATAATAACAATGAGGTAATAATAATTTGTTCAAATAAGCAAGTAATATGGTTTTATTAAACAACACTGTTACAATACATAATATAATATACTATGAACAATAATCAACTTCTGTATATTTACATATAATAACAAATGCCTGCCGAGGGTGCCAATGGCCTGGTGAGTGTTGGTACACTTTACAGCATGATCAAATCCTTAATTGTTCAATATTGAACGATTCTGATTGATTTGTAGACATTTCAGGGTGTTGATTAATTTAAAACATCAGCTATGAAGTGCTTTTTGGGATTAATTTAAAACACTCAGCTATTGAAAAGCATATTGGCCACATTACTATTCAACAGTTATTCTATTATAAAATAGTTGGTACATAGGCTATTTTGGGATGTAAACCTGGAAAATGTCTTGATCTGTGGTCCCCACCTCCTCAAAAAAATTCACCACTTCATCCCTGTCCCTAAGATAAACAATTTCTAGCTTACTATACATGTGGTAACTGTGGTGTAAGTTGGAATAATTGACTCTATCAGACTCCAGAATTCATCCCTTGAAAATCTGACTCGTCCAGTGCATAGTTGGTCTTTGAGAGACATTACTATTCACACAGTTATTCTATTATAAAATAGATGCCATCTCTCATGTCCTTTTACATAGAACTATTGCCATTGACTATTTCACAATGACCAAGCTTTTGGTGTAACCTGATAAAACTTTAGGTGGTGGTGTCCACCTCCACCTCCATCACCCTGAGTGTGAGGCTCCACAAGTCCCCTGCTCATTAAACTGTCCACACACAGTTTCAAATTTGCTGATGATACTGTTGTCCTGGGCCTCATTTCCAACAACAATGAAGGCATACTTGGACGAGGTGGAGCATCTAACATCATGGTGCCAGGACAACTGTCTCTCTCTGAATGTTGGCAAGACCAAAGAAATGATTGTGGACTTCAGGAAGAGACAGCAACGGACATACTCCCCCTCATGATCAGCGGGTCACCAGTAGAGAGAGTGAGCAGTCAAGTACCTGGGAGTAAACATCTCCGAGGACCTGACCTGGACTGCTCACATTCAGACACAGGTGAAAAAAGCCAGGCAAAGACTGTACCACCTGCGCCAGCTGAGGAAATTGGTTTTAGCCATCCTGAAAACTTTCTATTTAATAGAAAGTGTTTTAACTCAGTGCATTGGTATGGGAACAGCACCAGTCATTGCAAAGCCCTGCAAAGAGTCGTGCGCTTATTCAGGGTCAGCACCCTGCAGCCTACATTTCAAGGACTCTAATTAACCCTCATTTACTGCTACCATCTGGTAAGCGCTAAGCCTGATGGCCAAAACTGAGAGATCCTTCCCCAGGCCATACTCCTGAACTCAGTCACTTAACATCACGTGACTTCACGTCAGGATAAACATCGGAAACACAGTCAATGCTTATATATATATATATATATATATATATATATATATATATATATATATATATATATATATATATATATATATATATATATATATATATATATATATATGTTATATATATGAAAGTTATATATATATATATATATGATATATATATATATATATATATATATATATATATATATATATATATATATATATATATATATATATATATATATCTATATATATACAGGTTACAAATAATTGCAATAAAAGTGTCTTTTGAACAGTGACAGAACTTCAATGAAAAGTAAAAAAAAAAATTAATACAAAATAAACTTAGAAGAAAAAATTTGCAAAAAAAACATCTATGACATTGTCCCTTGAGTACAAAACTGCTTATCATGAAAAGATCGACAGTTGCCTTATTTATAATAGTGGTATTTTGGAACCATTCTCAAACACAAATATTACTACTGTTTGATGCTTTGGATAATTGGTCTTTTTGAACAGTGACAGAACTTCAATGAAAAGTAAATCTACACAAATAATAAGAAAAAAAAAAACATCTATGACATTGCCTTGAGTACAAAACTTTACTGAAAGTGGCAAAACATGGATATGGATTTTTGAAATCTCTAAATCTCACAAATAATAAGGCTGCCTTTTACTGAGCAAACATGGAATAAAATTAGAGAGTGGGAAAGAAAGAGAGAGAGAGAGAGAGTGGTGCTGCATTTTCAGAGAATGTTTTATGGCATTGGATAACAGAAACAGTAAGACATTATCCAGTTTTTAATTAGATATGGGTCCTCTGATTTGCCTGAAGTAGCTCTCGCTGGAGACTGTTGATATATAGTTGCTGCCATTGGGCGTCTGGAAACTTAAGCTAATGGACCGTGACACACAGTAACCAATTGGGACAAAACTGGAAATTTGGACATAGTGAGAAACCGATGAACAAAGAAAGGTCAAGCATTCCTCCTCAGGCCACTATTGACTACTGCATTACTGTAATTCAGCTGTTGACAGATTTGATAAAGCATGACAAACTCAGCAGCCCAACTGGAAAACAATCCAAATAAATGGGATAAATCAACAAGTGTGCCTAGGGATGCAAAGGGAAGTCGTACAGGTTGGTTTGGAACGATATGCATGAAGTTAAATAAATGATGACAAAATTTTGGGGTGAACTATATAAGATGGCTTTTAATAGCCATCATGGTCATTCAAATTTGATCGGTCTTGTGTTCAAATATACTACATAAACAGATGTTAACACGACCTCTTTTGTGAACTAGTCCTACTTATCACCATTTTTTGAAGATTCCTCAGGACATCAGCTTTACCCATCACTCACCTTCTAATTAGTCATTATTTCATCCCATTTCCCATCTTAATAAGCCCAGAGCCATGCTCAATTATTAATGTTTTTGTAGCGTTTTCTGTGGGGGATCATTTAGCTAGAATTGGTCCTCTGGGTTTCCATCTCTTCCATCTATGATGGTGTACTCTCGTTCTTGGAGGCTTTCACTGAACTGGTGCATCTAACAAGCATGTGGGCTGGTGTTATTTTGTTATATGTCCCTAATGCTTTTAACTTCTCAAAGTAGCTTCACAAAATGTCGTCGCTGCTGTTCTAAAGATCATTATGAGTCAGTTAAATGGTCTCTGGATACCTCCTCGCTTTCTAGGACACTGTAATGTGGTTTGATCATCAGATAAATTTTGCGTTTGAGAGTGTGTATGCTAATGCTGTTGTTAACCATGCAATCCAAAGGAAGCTGAATACCAACCGAATTTGCCCATTTAGGCTTGTAGGGGTATATCCCACTTGAAATTTAATGTACTTTTGAATTCCTTCATCACATTAGTTCGCTGTAATTAAATAAGCATAATGCTAGTTTATCAACACAATTGCAAGAGAAGCTACAAAATAAACTACATTTTTGCACTTGTGTATCTTGATGCTATGTTTCATTGGTAGATTCTTGGGTGGTTCCTTGGTGAATAAAGCCACCCAAGTCTCTGTGATATTCTTTTTCCTAGATATGGCCTGGTTTTCTCCTTCAGTGCTAGTCTATTAGATTTAAATATACATATTTTTATATTTATTTTTATGTCACATCACAATACACATTGTTTCAAAGCAGCTTTATGGAAATGTCAGTGTCCATTCAGTTTGATTTCAAATATATATATGGTGACTATATAAACAATAAACCAGTAGAAACTTGCTATATAGTATATATCGCTTTATGTAAGGGGTATACATTTTGAGAAAGAAAATTTGGCATATAAATTATATTTATTATTTTTCAATAAGGAATGTTTATCATATAAATGACCTAAGAAAAGTAATAACACACAATTTGAAGTAGCGCCCTTGTCCATAGCACAAAGTTAGGTGCCTAGTTTAACTCATTGCTATGCGGTTGTCCTGAGTGGTTATTAGGACGTTACTAGGTGGTTGCTGTGGTGTTCTGAGTAGTTACTAGGGCATTGCTAGGTGGTGGCTGGGGTGTTCTGAGTGGTTACTAGGACATTGCTTGGTGGTTACTGGGTTGTTCTGAGTGGTTACTAGGACATTGTTAGGTAATTGCAAGGAGGTCTCCTGGGTGTTGCTAAGCATTTTTTTACTAGGGCAATGCTAGACACAACTCATGAATATAGCAGCATAAAATAAGCCCACAAAAAGATTAATTTCTTTAACAAGCTGCTGATTCAAAATTAAGTCATGCAATCATTGATCACTGACGGGAAAGAGTTTTTCAGTGCCTCAACCAAACGTCAATGCAATATACACCTTTTTCTGCAATCACATTGGCTGGATGGATGCCAGATTGTGTCTACTGAATTCTCTCAAGGCCAGAAGTGTTACACTGCAGTCTGGATTTTTTTTTATAATGAAAAAGGAAAAAATGCTGATCCTAGCTCAGCCTTTGAAACAAGACAAGAAAAATAATGAACGTCAGCATACAGTATCCCAAGCTGCTACACGCCGTTAATTGGCAGTTGCAGTCTATTAAGATGCAGAGAGGGCTCTGGGATGGCAGGAGCTGGGAGGGCTGGGTGCTTTGTCTCGAGCTGCGGTGGAGAGCGTGAGCTGCAGCCTTGAGAGGTGTAATAGCTGCCCCTCCCAGCTCTTTGTTCGACACTCCACCGAAAACACATCTGTTTCTGCCTTCCTCTCGCTCGCTGTCCTTCTTTGTCTCCATCTCTTTTTTTCTGCTGCTCTGCCTTTTTTCTTTTCTCTCTGTTGGGGAATGTTTGTTCCGTTTCTTTCTAGACATTGTGATGAAGTCTTCCTGGCGCTCTTGGATGGTCTTCTCGTAGGTTATGAATGTGCTGGCCTGCTCTGACATCTGAGATCTCTCACTGGGCTTTCATAACAGCACAGTGCACCATCATAAAAATTAAGCCAGGCATGCACACACACACACACACACACACACACACACACACACACACACACACACACACACACACAGAACGGATCTGCAGCATGTCTAAACCGCCCCATCGCAGCCGTGTGGGACTGTCCAACTGTGCTACTGCAAGGAGAGGAGGGAAAATAACATAAAGGAGATGAGAAGGAAAAAGACAAAAGGATGGGAGAGAGAAATAGAGATGGGGCAAAGGAAATTCAGCTGCAGTACCTGTAGTTTCCAGTGGTAGGCAATGCAAGTCGTACTTAGACTCAGTGCCTTCCCCAGATAACTCCCATTGTCTCCCCGGGGCACACACACACACCATCAATTCCGCAATCAAAAACACATACACCCATCGTGGAACCCATGTGATTCAAACAAATTGGGTTTTTATGAAATTATTGTGATGCCCGAGCTACCATCACCATCTCTAACTACAGGCTTATGGAGATCTGTAATGTGCTTTACTAGGTAATCATAATGTGCCATCCAAATAATTGTCTTTCATTTGTTGATGTGTATTTTTATAAAAATGTAAAAAAATAAATAATAATAATATTAATATACTTTTAAATATTAAAGTAGATTTAAAAATGACAGAACAATTACAATATTTTGAATGTTATACTTAAATACTTTATTCATATTTTAAGAGTGAGTGTGAGTGTTGTACTTGAGTCCAGACAAGTCTGTCTCAAGTACAAGACTATATTTTCAGGAGCATAAGGACTCGGAATCGACTCAGTATTTGATTCTGGACAAAACTGGACTCAAAGAGTGTTAACTAACACTGTTAAATATATACAATTTTAAAATACATTAAAATAAAACTGTAAACACTGTATATTTCTTTGCCACAAACAAAACATTGCTCTCCACAATGACTTAACCACTAGCGTGAGTTTGAGGCTGGTCTTTCTTTTGGTTCAACCAATGGTGGAAGAGAGGAGTGTCATCATTTTTTTGAGACAGAAATTACACTTTACCTTTAAATGTGCTGCATGTAAGTTTTTGACTGTACTAAGGCATAAAAATATGTTTGCAGATATTTAGGAAACATGCTAAGTTCACATACTTGTTTCTCTGAAAAACAATGCTACAGCCAGTTATTTCGCTTTGAAATGTGCGTTCCGTGTTGGAATGTCTGTTTTTGTTTTGGTCTGTGCGATAACGCACACTGCCAGTTTACCCAATATTATTTCGACACCACAGGTTGCCAGTTGGCGGAAAACACAGCGTATCGCTGCCATGGAAGCCAACAAACAAACTGGGTCAGAGATCCCAGATTCTACCTGACCTAAAGCGCCTCGACATCCATCTAAAAATCTCAATGAACGGAAGGACATTAAAACACGGAAAATCAGGAAATAAATCATAAAATATTCTATTATCAGGCCTAGACAGAAACTGAGGACTCAATATATTTCTGGACATGTAGATTCTGTATGGGCCATTGCAAAATGTTTAATACCGATACAGATTCATTTAAAGATACTTTTTGACAATAAACGCTACAGTTGTTGTGAAAAAAATACTTTTGTGGAGACTTTTGTACTCTGTTTGGACTATAGGTGTGTTTGAACATGTTAGAATTATAGTATTCTGACTTAGAATAAAAAGCGCTCATGACCTTGTAGAACTCGCAATTACTTGTACCACCTGATCACTGCAACATCATGCGCAAATGCTCAAAATAGCAGTGACTTCAGCAGGAAAATGTAGTTTAAAATCTTTAGCATTAAGACATTTGCATAATGAACTTTACTTGCTGCATTGAAGTTTTGTCTATTAATTTACTCAGATTACACATTCATTTTGCCGCTAATAGTGTTGCCATAGAAATGCATAATTCAGAGTCCGAGGATGTGAACAGCTCTGAGTAAAACTTCCTGGGTTATCATCTAGTAATTATGGCAATTACAACATGGAGTGAATATCTGCATATCATACAAGCATCCTACTCATACTATTTCTACAGTATGTGCATATTATGCATGAGATACTTGAAAAGCCTACTGGTAAATTGCCAAAATGTGCAGGATACAAAAGAGCACACTGCACTTGGTTACTGTACCCCACAATGCACTGTATACCTCTTGACCCTCCATTTACAGTGCAACAAATACCCCAGGAGTAAAATCAGACATTGGGCTGCCAAAAGATATTTTTACAAAAAAAAAAAAAAAAAAAAGTTTATGTCCAACAAAAACTGAACACACCTTGCTAGATTAAAAATGCATCCTAATGAGGTCAGATGACAACGGTATTGCACACTACAGTTTGAAGCGTTGTTGAAATGTCATGTTGCATAATACAGTCTTCCACATACTATTTAAAAAAGTAATAGTAAGCATTTTTCAGTGTATACTGTGCAAGGCCAGTTTTCCATTCCGAGCACAGCTGAACAGAGCGGTGACATCCCAAAATGAAGTCCAGGGCTTTGAGAACAAAGAAAAACAAAGCATTGTTCATTGAGACAAGTCTGCCTACGCTCACTCAAAACTGCATTACAGTTTATAGGGGCACGTCTTTATAAAGAAACACTTAAAGCAGATCTTTTAATATACATTCTACTCTTCCATTATTCATGTGTGTGTGTTATACAGTCAGTGTACTGGCATCAAATGGTTGAATATTGGCATCGCCTACAGCACTCAAAGTCATGCTGTCTGTTGGGGGAGGGTAAGTAGCTCTCTTACTGAATACTGTACTGAGACAAAGCAGAAAATGTTCCTGGTTTTGGCTGTCTGGATGCATGCAAACATGTATGAATGTCTGTACAATGTGTGCACTTTGGTTTGGAGTGTGCACATTGTGTGAATGTGTGTTCCGAGTGTGTGTGTGTGGGAGGCCAAGAGCTCTTCTTGCAAGACCCCATTAGAGAGCAGAACAAAGTGACAGAACAAGAGGTAAAGGTCTGCCTCATGTCTGCTGTTCTCCACCGCAACAAAGCGAATAAATGGTACCTGCTGCATCGCTAATGACATAATTATGTGTGCAAGTGTTCAAATTCGCACATTTTCTAATGTATTTTGTTGTGGAGTCTTTTCAAAGGATGCTGAAATGTCTTGAATAGTTAAATGGAGTCATGAGTTTAGATTTAACTTGCCGTCAGAGCAAAACAGAGATTAGATAACATTTGTTTAAGATGAACCTGAAACAGTATCACTAACTAGGTTTTTGGTAGATTTTGTAAGTAATGTTTTCCTGTGCAAAACTCATCAGCACTATGTTGCTATGCCACTGAAAGGGTGTTCTAAGGGTTTTTAGCATGTTCCTATGTTGTTTCTAGGGTGTTTCGAAATGGTTTCTAGGCCCTGTTTACTCCTGGTATTAAGATGTGTTTTGGTCGATTAGATCACAAGTAGACGAGCAAGACGCATTCCTGTTTACACCTGTCTCTTTATTCCACTTTCAACCACTTCTGTCCTGATTTCTTTGAGGGGAGGTTCTACGGTCCATACATTTGTATGGGCTTTTTCAGATCTTTCGATCTAATGGATGAAATGAGCTCACGCAATTTACATATGAACGCGAAAGGAGACAACGGAATTACATCCAGAGAACAGCAGTTTTCATTTCTGCTCCCATAGCCACAAGACCACGCCGAATGCTGAGAGTGTGTGTTAGAAATCAGGAATGGTGAGAGAACATTGTGCTTGGTCGGCTGAAGACCCTAATTTGGTTTGAAGCTGAAAAACCAAGTATAAATCCCGTCTGGCTAGTGCACTACTTTTAGTAGATGGAGAGTAGACTCCCTTTTGTGGCTGTTCGAATGCATTTGACCACATGAGCATTTACACTACGAAAGCAGTCCAGTTTAATACATTTTTGACTACCTCTGGAAGCTCAAAACATTTTAGACCCAGTTTACACCTGTAGCGTCGTCCACTTGTGATCAGATTGACACAAATGCGTTGTAATATCAGGTGTAAACAGGGCCCTTTAGTTGCTATTAGTTAGATGATGCTCCATGGTTGTTAGGGCGTTAATGTCACTACTGTAATAGTGATGCTTGCCATGCTGCTGATCAATAAATCTGAGATTGTTTTGGAGTGTGTGTGAATGAGACATGCTTTGTTTCTCTCTACATGCTCTGGAATCTCAGGCAGTCTTTTGTGTGAAAACTGCCTGCACACTGTGTGCGTGTGTAGGTGTATGTCCAGTCAGGACGAATGAGACTATTCCTGCTCCAGGGTTGATGGCTTATACAGATATGAAGTGAATGCTCAGATGAAAATGTTATTGCTTAGAGATTGTCTTTTATAGATCAGGAGTTTTAATAGAGGTTTAAGTATCAACTTTGCCTCAGATATTTCTCCTATAATTTTTATTAGGGGATATTAAAATAGACAAATAAGATTGCTTTATTGGCATGAATCTAAATAATACAATATTGCTAAAGCTTGGACTATATGAACATAAAATAATATATATACACATGCACATTTGTTTTAGGACCATTTTGTTTGCTGTTCCAAAGTCTACATGCACTTCCACATGCTTGTCTTGTCTACTGTTACAGTATGATCAATTGAGCTAAACAAAGCAGTCCAACTTCCTGTATCAATGTGATACATGTCATAAAACATTTTACCGTCACATCATTCTTGACCTGAAGGCATCGTAATGTAGTTCGCATGTTACATGTGAGATTTACTGGCAAGCATCTAACATAATTCTCTCTGCAGCAAATCAAAGCAGAACCTGTGCTGGTCCATAATGTTGCACTTGGCATGCTATAGGACGCTGAATGGCTTTGGTTAGTGGGGACAGATGGATGAGGGAGGATGTGAAGGATTGATGGCACAATTCTGGGCTTATCTCCACTTCCTGTTGGTGTGCTGTTGGCCAGCTCATTGGCTAATTAGTATGGCAGCAATGATGTCATTGTACAGTCAAGATCACTGAATGGATTTATGAAATGTTTAACAATAAAAAAGAGGAAGCCTTTCCTAACAACACCATGACTTTGGAAATCCAGATGAGATGCAGTATTCTACATTAAGCACCGTTTCAGTGCGGTGGTGTCTGTTGTTAATTGCACTGCTGTACTACTGCACGATTTGCCGTGATTACCAGAACAGCCCAAGTGCCTGTGGGACTTATTAAGATCGCCAAGCAAATGAAAATGACAGGTTGTTGACCCCTTTTTGGAAAGTGTGTCCTGTGATCAGAGTCTTTCACTTTTCTTGCCTGGCTCAAGCCAATATGACAATGAGGACACATCACAGGGGATCACTGGGTTGGAGAAGACCGCCCTGCATTTCAGCACACACACACACACACACACACACACACACACACACACACACACACACACACACACACACACACACACACGTTGTGGAAGTTTGGGCAAGTAAGAGTGTGTGTGTGTGTGTGTGTGTGTGTGTGTGTGTGTGTGTGTGTGTGTGTGTGTGTGTGTGTGTGTGTGTGTGTGTGTGTGTGAGAGAGAGAGAGAGAGAGAGAGAGAGAGAGAGAGAGAGAGAGAGAGAGAGAGAGTTTGATTGTTTATACTGAGCTACATTCCTAACACCACTGGAATATAGTAAAAAAAAATATATATATATATATATATATTAATATCAGTTTAATTTACTGTATATATTAAAATGAATGCTGAGCTTTAATAGATTTAAATGATCCAATCAGTCCCTCTCAAGCCAACATTCCCAGGTGATCTCAGTTGTATTTATGTACATACATGTGTAGGGCTGGGTATCGAGTTCGATACTTTTTAGGTACCGACTGAATTGTCTCGATACTATCGAGTATCGTAAATGGGGGCATGGTTATGGGGTCAGGGGCAGATGCCCCTCAATATTTATAGTAGTCTTGGAGTTTCCCAATGTGAGCTGTCAGCTCCGCTACAAGTTGGAGCAGTTAGTCAGGCCTCTACAGACAGCGTGCATCCTGTGCAAGATCTAAATCCACATGAATGGCCCGTTCAGAGCATAAGCAAGAAAAACTCACTGTTCAGAGTGTAACACTAGTCTACAGTCTAGGTACTTTGATACGATAGTCGGTGTTGACGGTGTTACTAGCGGTGTTCTTGCTCACCACAGCACCGCCACCACCGTCGTTTAGATTTTTTTATAGTAGTAAAAATTCTAAAGTGAAAGTAAAATGTGCACAGCCTTTCATGATGGTGTGTGTCCACTGGTGCGGAGCAGATTGAGCGTTTTCAGATTAGTTGATATAAAGATTAGTTTGATTAGCTTCTCATTTAAAAATCTGTTTAACACGAAATACTTAATTTTTTTCACAATGGGCCACAAGTGAAATATTAAGAAAATAAATTTGATTAATCTCTCTTTGTCTCTAATAGAATATGCGCCGATAATGCAGAGTCAGATGCCATAAGCTCGATTCGTTTTTACTTTCACATTCTGTGAATCATTGACTGCCATTTGAGACATTTGAGACTTCTTCACTGGCATAACTTGCGTAAAGTTTGCACATTGCAATATAATATCCACTGGCCTGCCCTCATGGTTTAAGATGCAAATATTTTCAATATTGCCATATGGAATTTTTTTTTATGATCACGCAAAATGATGGACAAACAATGATTTACATTTTGAGCGCATCATTTCCCGTGATAACAAAATTAAGTAGGATAAATGATTAAATAAAATAATTACTAAATTATTAATTATTTAAATAAAAAAGTACAAACCCGATTCCAAAAAGTTGGGACACTGTACAAATTGTGAATAAAAAAGGAATGCAATAATTTACAAATCTCATAAACTTATATTTTATTCACAATAGAATATAGATAACATATCAAATGTTGAAAGTGAGACATTTTGAAATGTCATGCCAAATATTGGCTCATTTTGGATTTCATGAGAGCTACACATTCCAAAAAAGTTGGGACAGGTAGCAATAAGAGGCCGGAAAAGTTAAATGTACATATAAGGAACAGCTGGAGGACCAATTTGCAACTTATTAGGTCAATTGGCAACATGATTGGGTATAAAAAGAGCCTCTCAGAGTGGCAGTGTCTCTCAGAAGTCAAGATGGGCAGAGGATCACCAATTCCCCCAATGCTGCGGCCAAAAATATTGGAGCAATATCAGAAAGGAGTTTCTCAGAGAAGAATTGCAAAGATTTTGAAGTTATCATCATCTTCAGTGCATAATATCATCCAAAGATTCAGAGAATCTGGAACAATCTCTGTGCGTAAAGGTCAAGGCTGGAAAACCATACTGGATGCCTGTGATCTTCGGGCCCTTAGACGGCACTGCATCACATACAGGAATGCTACTGTAATGGAAATCACAACATGGGCTCAGGAATACTTCCAGAAAACATTGTCGGTGAACACAATCCACCGTGCCATTCACAGTTGCCGGCTAAAACTCTATAGGTCAAAAAAGAAGCCATATCTAAACATGATCCAGAAGCGCAGGCGTTTTCTCTGGGCCAAGGCTCATTTAAAATGGACTGTGGCAAAGTGGAAAACTGTTCTGTGGTCAGACCAATCAAAATTTGAAGTTCTTTTTAGAAAACTGGGACGCCATGTCATCCGGACTAAAGAGGACAAGGACAACCCAAGTTGTTCTCAGCGCTCAGTTCAGAAGCCTGCATCTCTGATGGTATGGGGTTGCATGAGTGCGTGTGGCATGACAATGCCAGACCACATACTGCATCAATTACAACATCATGGCTGCGTAGAAGAAGGATCCGGGTACTGAAATGGCCAGCCTGCAGTCCAGATCTTTCACCCATAGAAAACATTTGGCGCATCATAAAGAGGAAGATGCGACAAAGAAGACCTAAGACAGTTGAGCAACTAGAAGCCTGTATTAGACAAGAATGGGACAACATTCCTATTCCTAAACTTGAGCAGCTTGTCTCCTCAGTCCCCAGACGTTTGCAGACTGTTATAAAAGGAAGAGGGGATGCCACACAGTGGGAAACATGGCCTTGTCCCAACTTTTTTGAGATGTGTTGATGCCATGAAATTTAAAATCCACTTATTTTTTCCTTAAAATGATACATTTTCTCAGTGTAAACATTTGATATGTCATCTATGTTGTATTCTGAATAAAATATTGAAATTTGAAACTTCCACATACAGTGTCCCAACTTTTTTGGAATCGGGTTTGTAGGTAAATAAACAAGTAACAAACATTGCTTAATTTCTGCGAATACATTGCTGATGCAGGTAGGCCTACAAAAAACAAAACAAAAAATTCTTGCCCTCCCTAACTCGAGAGTCAAATGTCACCCATGCCTAAAGGGTCAATCTTGTCAACGCCAGTGAGCCAATAAGCATGCAGCATGATTGGCTGTGGTGGAAAAAAACATTAGTTTACGGCAGTTACGCCCAGGGACGTGGCTCGCACGTGAGGCTGTAGTGTGTAACCCCATCTGTGGTGCCCCCGTGTGCAGTGTAAATAGGGGGTAAGCGTCCCAACCCACATAGATGTAAAAGATGTGGAAAAGATAAAAAATTGTGGCTA
The DNA here is from genome assembly GCA_018749465.1 of Paracanthobrama guichenoti. Taxonomy (NCBI): domain Eukaryota; kingdom Metazoa; phylum Chordata; class Actinopteri; order Cypriniformes; family Gobionidae; genus Paracanthobrama; species Paracanthobrama guichenoti. The sequence continues at coordinate 9,125,115 of CM031949.1, read as the reverse complement.
CATTTCACCAGGCTCGATGCCAATAGCGTACAATGCAATATTCTTGACTAGATAATTGCTACTAAGACAGACAACACAACAAATCTGAAGCACTTGACAGTGCACAGAATAAACTAAAGAGCAGAAAGTTTCTCCGTAATCGATTGCAAGAACTGCAGCACGTCACATAAATTAAATGAAACTCAGCATATACTTTCCTCACATACAGAAATAGGTCCATAGCAAGCTTGAAATATCTATGTTTAAACAAACCAATTCATATTGAAAACAAATACTTTATGTAATACAAATGAAAGGTGCATTTCCCTCTATAGGCGCATTCACATTCACTACTGCGAAGATGATGAGTCAACATCTTCAACTTCATTTTTGCAGCCAACATGGACTCAGAAAACAGTAGTTTATTAAAAAACAATTACAATTAATGTCTCCTTGCTATTTTTACATTTATAAACATTAGGCTACTTTTGCCAGTGCTTTGCAGCAAGCTTTATGTGTGCGCTTGAGGACGAGGCATACAGTGGGTACGGAAAGTATTCAGACCCCCTTAAATTTTTCACTCTTTGTTATATTGCAGCTATTTGCTAAAATCATTTAAGTTCTTTTTTTTTCCTCATTAATGTACACACAGCAGCCCATATTGACAGAAAAACATTTTTGCAGATTTATTAAAAAAGAAAAACTGAAATATCACATGGTCCTAAGTATTCAGACCCTTTGCTCAGTATTTAGTAGAAGCACCCGTTTGATCTATTACAGCCATGAGTCTTTTTGGCAAAGATACAAAAAGTTTTTCACACCTGGATTTGGGGATCCTCTGCCATTCCTCCTTGCAGATCCTCTCCAGTTCTGTCAGGTTGAATGGTAAACGTTGGTGGACAGCCATTTTCAGGTCTCTCCAGAGATGCTCAATTGGGTTTAAGTCAGGGCTCTGGCTGGGTCACAGAGTTGTTGTGAAGCCACTCCTTCGTTATTTTAGCTGTGTGCTTAGGGTCATTATCTTGTTGGAAGGTGAACTTTCGGCCACTCTGCCATAAAGCCCCGACTGGTGGAGGGCTGCAGTGATGGTTGACTTTCTACAACTTTCTCCCATCTCCCGACTGCATCTCTGGAGCTCAGCCACATTGATCTTTGGGTTCTTCTTTACCTCTCTCACCAAGGCTCTTCTCCCCGATAGCTCAGTTTGGCCAGACGGCCAGCTCTAGGAAGGGTTCTGGTCGTCCCAAATGTCTTCCATTTAAGGATTATGGAGGCCACTTTGCTCTTAGGAAACTTAAGTGCAGCAGAAATATTTTTGTAACCTTGGCCAGATCTGTGCCTTGCCACAATTCTGTCTCTGAGCTCTTCAGACAGTTCCTTTGACCTCATGATTCTCATTTGCTCTGACATGCACTGTGAGCTGTAAGGTCTTATATAGACAGGTGTGTGGCTTTCCTTAATCAAGTCCAGTCAGTATAATCAAACACAGCTGGACTCAAATGAAGATGTAGAACCATCTCAAGGATGATCAGAAGAAATGGACAGCACCTGAGTTAAATATATGAGTGTCACAGCAAAGGGTCTGAATACTTAGGACCATGTGATATTTCAGTTTTTCTTTTTTAATAAATCTGCAAAAATGTCAATATGGAGTTTTTTTGTCAATATGTGGTGCTGTGTGTACATTAATGAGGCAAAAAAATAACTTGAAATGATTTTAGCAAATGGCTGCAATATAACAAAGAGTGAAAAATGTAAGGGGGTCTGAATACTTTCCGTACCCACTGTATATTCCGGCCCCTAGTACCCTATATATGAGTCTTTGAATCTGTAAAAAAGTTTTTTGAGGTAATGTAATCTTGTTAAAACAGAAAAATAAATTTGGTATCGAAAAAGTATTGTTCAGGAACCGGTATTGAAGTCTAGGTATCAATATTGAACATTTTTAACTATACCCAGCTCTTTACATGTGTATAAGTGTACCCATACATTTTTACGTTACAGAATCTAAAACTGCAAGCTAGAATGTAAATCTTTATGAATCATCTTTCGGATAAGAACTGTGTTGAGAGCTAGTCTGACCAACTAGCAGTTAAACAAGATTCAGACTTACTTTTTCGGATTCAAATGAGACAAAAAACATGGTTTTATTATAATAAAAACATGGTTTTACTATCTAATAGAACCATGGTTCATTTTTGTAAGGGTATGTTTGTGCTATACATTATGTGAAAAAAAAAAGCAAAATGAGTTTAAAGGTCCCCTAGAATGGAAAACTGTATTTACCTTGGCATAGTTGAATAATAAGAGTTCAGTACATGGAACTAACATACCATGAGCCTCAAACACCATTGTTTCCTCCTTCATATGTAAAACTTGTGCTTGAAAAAGACCACTGAAAAACGGGTGAATCCCAACATAACACCGACTGTGATGTAATGGTGGGGATCATTAATATTTATGCCTCCCCAAATTTGCATATAACCAGCCCATGTTCAAGGCCGGCAGTATTCACGTGGACCTGCACCAAATCAACAGAAGTTCTGCAGGTATTGTGAAGATGAGGACAATATAGTGAAAACGGCAGATCATGGATATAAATGTTATGCTCCAGACTGTGCAGGGGATGTGAGCACTTTTCATAGCCTTCCCACAGAACAGAACTGTCAACAGGCATGGTTGATGTTTATCTATAACCGGATACAGCACCAATTGAATTCAAAGTTGTTAGTTTGCTCAGTTTTGTTAACAAAAATGTGATGAAAAATGTTCATTGACGACCTTTCTTTCCATGACTAAGACAAGACGTGATGACAAACGTCCTTAAAGGATTGTGACTATATAAACATGCAATATCGTTGACGAAAAAAGACGATACTAAAATGTAGTTTAAAAAATAAAAACTTTTTTGTTGGGGGGAAAAGAGGAGCATTCTATCATGCTTGCGGTTGTCAGATTTCAGTAATTTAAATCCCCCAATCAGAGCTTTTATGTTAGAAGAACACGTATTCTGTCTGGTGTTTTACTTAAATGTGTGTAATCTGGCAACCACATGCACGATGATCTGAAAACACCAAGATACTTAAACAAGTAAACTGCATTTCAGCAATCTCCATTTGAGATTTTAAAGTGTCATTCAGTCTTGTGTGAGCTACTGAAATGAGCCAATCAGAGCAGAGCTCAACATTATTATTCATGACCCTTCCAAATAAGGCAAAAACTGCTCGGTGTTAGCAGATTAGAGGAATGTTCTGCAGGAACACACACACTCCATGGACACAGTACCTGTTACTGTCATTTCTTTATCCTGTAGAAACGTCTTACGTTCATATTCAAATTACATGCTGTTATCCCTTTACAGGTACTACTCTCATAAAATACATGAATTACATGTTGACTTTTAAAACTAAATGTAGCATCCAACAGCAGATATTTTAGCTAAATGAATGTTTTCGCACTGAATGTCTCCCTCAGTCTCGACTGCGTTCTGTCTGTGTGACGCGCATGCACACCCCACTGGCGCTCGTTCAGTGAAGTTTAACTTTCATGCAAAATGGAAATACTCGCGTGAATTAGAAGCATTTACACACTGTAAAATAAAATCCTAATTTTACGGAAAATAAGTATTTTCTTGTCATTTTAAATTGTTTAAAACTATGTAAAATTACAAACAATATCTGTAAATAACTTGACTGTTACTTTAAGGATTATATCATTAATGACAAATTACAGTAATTCTATTTTTTTATACAATAAAATTACTGTATTACTTATTCTTAAAGAGTTTCTTAAATTACATACAAATGTATGTACAATTACAGAAATAATCTGTAATAAAATATTTAGCTCATTATATTAAAGGTTTATATCCATACTATATATCCATATATCATACATTCTTTGTAATTTTAAAGTAAATCTTACTAGTTTTATATTTACACTGTAAATATAAAATCGTAAAAAAATGTAAATGACTGGCAGCTACGGCTGCCAAACAAAAAATGTAAAATGAAAGTAAAATATCTTAATTCAAATAAAGTGCAGAAATTTGTTCTGCACATCTGTCAAAGCGCATGACAGGGTGTGTTAAATGCTAATGCTTTCGCTTGAAGTTTAAAACAAACAATTCTCATGTTTCAGGCACTTGGTTCCCCACAACAGCTCACTCTGTTTCCACTCCACTGTTTCTAGAGGCACATTTTGTCCATAAAAATGCATTATTCAGTGTTGTAATTTGGCATGACTGGTGGAAGCTTATCGTGCACAGAGGGCAGACCCGACTAATCGATAATGAGAATCGTTATTGATGATTTTCATTATCGATTACTATCAATTTTATTGACTAATTGTTGCATCCCTACTGTCCATACATTTGTATGTTTTGTCTACCGAACCCTAAACATGTGTTTGTGCTACAGCTTTACAGAACAGCTTTAATACCTACAAAATACTAATGAGATCACAAACATTTACAAAGTCCAATGTAAAATACCTCTTAATTGAATTGTAGGACACTAACTAACTTGAGATTTCCCAGGAAGGAATTTAAACATTTAGAGAAAGTGACTTTGATGTGGAGTGAGATTGATTATGTCTGCATGATCAGTCTACAAAGGACAGACCATTTAGATCAAGAATACTTGGAAGAGAATGATTTTAATGGAAGTGTAGTCATTAAAGAGCTTGCACAAACTTCTGAACCAAATTTCTTGGTTCACTGATGTTCACATTAGCTTGAGGTGGTACTGCACGGAGAGCATGAGGAATGTACTCCACAGAAGCGCCGTGTGCTGTGCCTCGAAGGACACACAGAGTCAATGGCAAGGTCATCCGTACAGGTACTACCTCAGAAGTCATATCATTAATCTTGTTCCTTGTTGGACAACCATTTTTTAAAATGTGAAACTTTTTTTTTTTTTTTTTTTTTTTTTTTTTTTTTTGGAAAGAGAGAGAATCTGGCATCTTACTTCAATAATGTGACATAATTCTGAGTGAAACTGGTTGTTCAATGTTTATCCACTAGAAATTGACTGGATCATGAAAAGTGTATGTCACTTACTAGAAATAGAGATTAAAGTATATAAAAATAAGAATTAAATAATAAGTAATAATGTTCATGTGAATCATGCACAATAAGAGCAAGAATAAGAGAAAATGGAGATAATAAAATAACAAGGATTAAGAATACAGAAATATGCATTAATATACAAAATAAGTCAGAGGGGTTTGTGATGTCAGCCAAATGGAAAGTGGCTTCAGAGGATGATCAAGTTAATTTTATTTGATGTTTTATTTAGTTTTAATGTTTAAGATGTGCATAATGTTGTGTCCTTTTTAGTCACAGGGTGTAACAAAACGTAGCAAAAAAAGAAACACAACCAAACAAATAACAAAAGAAAAGAAATCAAGTAGGCCACACGCGTCTGCCATCCATCTCACTTCTTTTAATGGCCCTAAGGGAAGTAAGCAACAGGTGTCGACGATGTAACCATTTGGAAGGGCAGAGTAATCCAGCCAGCTCTGGGGAAAACCCCACTAAATACACGGGTCGTAACACTGCAACTCTTCCTGAATTTATTATTCAGACAAAAATGGTATTGTCAGTTGAGAAATTAAACAAACCAGTTTTGGTGGGATAATAGGCGACATTCAAGACGTTTTAGTAGTTTTAATACAAACCCAATTGCTCTTCCAAGCTGGCTGATACTTTTACACAGAACATCCATCACACCGTGACATGATCCCACTTCCCCATGCCTGATCCAGCCTTTAGCCTACTTTCCCCAATGATAGTGCTGGATGCCCCAGACTTCAAGGGCAAACCTTCTTTCCCTGTGTAGTCTGACTGGGATGGAACTCTATAGAATTGGTTTTGGTTTGCTCCTTTCTAAGGAAAGTGTGAAATCATAAGGAGTTAAACTTGAAACTTGAGATAATAGAGAATGATGCATTATAATAACATACTGTAACCTTGTGCAAAGGTTAAAAAAACAGCACTCAATCCAGCAGTTTATACAAACCCGATTCCAAAAAAGTTGGGACACTGTACAAATTGTGAATAAAAACAGAATGCAATGATGTGGAAGTTTCAAATATCAATATTTTATTCAGAATACAACATAGATGACATATCACATGTTTAAACTGAGAAAATGTATAATTTTAAGGGAAAAATAAGTTAATTTTAAATTTCATGGCATTAACACATCTCAAAAAAGTTGGGACAAGGCCATGTTTCCCACTGTGTGGCATCCCCTCTTCCTTTTATAACAGTCTGCAAACGTCTGGGGACTGAGGAGACAAGCTGCTCAAGTTTAGGAATAGGAATGTTGTCCCATTCTTGTCTAATACAGGCTTCTAGTTGCTCAACTGTCTTAGGTCTTCTTTGTCCCATCTTCCTCTTTATGATGTGCCAAATGTTTTCTATGGGTGAAAGATCTGGACTGCAGGCTGGCCATTTCAGTACCTGGATCCTTCTTCTACGCAGCCATGATGTTGTAATTGATGCAGTATGTGGTCTGGCATTGTCATGTTGGAAAATGCAAGGACTTCCCTGAAAGAGACGACGTCTGGATGGGAGCACATGTTGTTCTAGAACTTGGATATACCTTTCAGCATTGATGGTGCCTTTCCAGATGTGTAAGCTGCCCATGCCACACGCACTCATGCAACCCCATCCCATCAGAGATGCAGGCTTCTGAACTGAGCGCTGAGAACAACTTGGGTTGTCCTTGTCCTCTTTAGTCCAGATGACATGGCGTCCCAGTTTTCCAAAAAGAACTTCAAATTTTGATTGGTCTGAACAACAGTTTTCCACTTTGCCACAGTCCATTTTAAATGAGCCTTGGCCCAGAGAAAACGCCTGCGCTTCTGGATCATGTTTAGATATGGCTTCTTTTTTGACCTATAGAGTTTTAGCTGGCAACGGCGAATGGCACGGTGGATTGTGTTCACCGACAATGTTTTCTGGAAGTATTCCTGAGCCCATGTTGTGATTTCCATTACAGTAGCATTCCTGTATGTGATGCAGTGCCGTCTAAGGGCCGAAGATCACGGGCATCCAGTATGGTTTTCCAGCCTTGACCCTTACGCACAGAGATTGTTCCAGATTCTCTTTGGATGATATTATGCACTGTAGATGATGAGAGCACAATTTTTCTCTGAGAAACTCCTTTCTGATATTGCTCCACTATTTTTGTCCGCAGCATTGGGGGAATTGGTGATCCTCTGCCCATCTTGACTTCTGAGAGACACTGCCACTCTGAGAGGCTCTTTTTATACCCAATCATGTTGCCAATTGACCTAATAAGTTGCAAATTGGTCCTCCAGCTGTTCCTTATATGTACATTTAACATTTCCGGCCTCTTATTGCTACCTGTCCCAACTTTTTTGGAATGTGTAGCTCTCATGAAATCCAAAATGAGCCAATATTTGGCATGACATTTCAAAATGTCTCACTTTGTGTCCCAACTTTTTTGGAATTGGGTTTGTATTCATTTGTCATATCAATGACACGTTTTCAGTCATTTTTGGAATCGGGTTTGTACTTACAGCTTCAGGATTTGAATACAGTTCTATGTACATTAATATTTGAATGTAAACGGGCCGTCGTCTCGTGCAAATTTCAAGATCACGTTTGTAATTATTGTATTTGTTATTTTTGCAGCTTTATTTTCTGATTTTCTGTATAGAGCTACAGTTCATTCCACATATGTTGCGCTTACACTCTGCATGAGGTGTGGAAGAGCCTAAGGATGGAAAATTGTCATAAACTTCTTTTGGTGCAAAATTATAACTACTCAGACCTCAGGTAGGGGTGTGCGATATTGACAAAAAAAGATATCTCGATATTTTCTGGGATTTTCTTGATAGCGATAATTAGATAATATTTTGCTTAATATGTTATTGTGCTGGTACTTTGGCAGGTTTAGGACTGCCATGGTCAGCTGACTCCTAAAGTTTATGATATTCTTCATATTCTGTGTGGTGGTCAGTTCACAGAAGTGACAGAAATCATCATTTGTTTACCTTGATAAATTAATTTTTACATATATTTTAAATTTAATAAATTTAATTCAAATGTATTATAATAAGACACAATAGTGCTGTTACCAATCAAATTAAATAAGTATCAACAAAATGAATCTTTGCAGTGCAGAGGAAACACAGAAGCTGCATCTGAAGTGGCATTTAGATCATTTACACAGACTGTTTACTGTTTGATCATTTACACAGCTCAAAAGTGACAAATTAATAACCTGCAGTTATGCATAAATAATGTTTTGATGTTTAAAACATAAAATGTTGAAATAATATTGATATTTGAAATTATTTAAAACATGAAAAGATACTTTAACTGTGAAATTAAAACCGCCAGTAGGTGGCAGCAAGTCACGTTTAATGAGTGAGTCATTGAGATTCAACCGATTCATTCAAACAGCTGATTCATTCAAGGAACGAAGCATTTGATCTATCTTAGTCATTGAATCACTGATTCAGTTGATTCGTTCAAAAAAGCTGATTCATTCAGTATGAAAACACCGCTGTGTTTTGCTTAGAGACGCAGATACAGCACTGTGTCTTTGCTTCCGTGGCGAAAAACAGGCAATATGGAAGTCTAAAGTCACTTAATATTAACTTATTGTTTAGTAAACGTGCATAAAATCAATATCACATTTGAAAAACTGCAATCTTTGTGTGATATCTTATTAACTATATTATGTGATATAAATATAGAGTAATGCTGCGTTCCAGGCAGAGTTTTTGAGCCGGTAAATTACAACTTGAAACCACGACTCACGACTTTGTAGCGTTCCAGGCAAAGTCACGCCAAACTGCCTGAGCGCAAGGAATTGGGGTAACTTTAGCTAGATGTAAACAAAGCATAGCAGACCATACGGGGCCTATTACTCCTTGCTTATTTGAGGGAAACGGAGGAGAAAAGAATGGCGCATAAGGCAAGAGAAGCTGTTATACCTTTCATTTTATGTTATTTGTATATCCGTAAGGGCTGCCATTGTTGTTTCGCGGGCTATGTGACGTCAGAGAGCGTAACTGGGAGAACATCGATCTAGTACGAGCTCACGGGTGGGAAGTCACGGGTTTGACTGCCGTTCCAGTGCACTTTCACGGGTAGAAGGTTGGAAAAACACGGGTTACGGGTTGCCTGGAACGCAGCATTAATCACGCAGTGAAAGCGTGTACTCTAATGCGCAGCCGCACTAGTCTAATCAACAGAACTACATCACGTGGTGTATGCGTGCACTCTCTGGGTGTGTGTGAGGGATATACTCGATAATGTCAGATCGCACATCGTTAAAACAACAATTACGATATTATCGCAGACGATATATCGCACACCCCTACCCTCAGGGGAGAACAAAAAAGTTTGATAGGACTCCTTTTACATTTGTAAAGATAAAGGTAATTTATCAATGTCATCCATATGCGAAAGATTTCCAGCTGTGTGTTTTTGTTTGTTGTCAATTTGGACAGAATGATCCAAGGAACAAGAGCCTCTTTTCCCACCGAACGGTAAGGAATGTTCCAATTATATATCCGCTTGAGTTTGGTTCGGCACGGCACAATTAAACCGTCCTCCGGAATTCTCAGCAAGGTTGGTGCTGGTAGAATGTGTGTAAGTGATGTTTCCACTCAGGATTGGCCATTTGTCTGTTGCCTGTCTACCAGTTTCTCTGGTAGCGAAAAGCGGCTAAGGTTATCCTGCTCTCTCCGTATTGTTTCTCTCTTGTTTTAAGGGGAAAATGTGAATGCTTGCGCTATGACTCATTGTAAGGGAATATTCTAAAGAAACATATTTTGCTGGCAATGCGATATGCATTTCTAATTCCACCTCATTTGAACTGCATACAAAGACGACTCCAGGATAAACATTCGGATGAAAGCGGACTGTCTGGCAGCGCATCAAAAGAATGAGATCAATATCTAAACATGCAGCATGGTGGAAAACGATATGACCACCAATAGAGCTACACGCATAATACATATAAATCACGACTCCGTACACATCTGTCTTCTGTTCGCATTGTTGGTAATGTGAGGATATATGGAGTAAAGCTGGAGCAATTGTCTACAGAACTCATCTGCTTATTTATCTGTCTTTTAGGGACAGGATTTGGCTGAGATTGAATATTATTACAAGAATACGATTCTGTCACAGGAATGTATTACGATATGAAAATATATTGATATATATATATATTTTTAATTAAGTACTACAGGACATTTTAATGTGACTTCAGTAAGTATAACATTTCTTTACATGATTCATATCAGGATTAATTATCCTTTTCTTAACAGTATAAGATGAAGAAACATAAGCAAATCCATTTCTAATTGATTTATTGACAAATACACTTGGTATATTTAAGGTGTGCTAGTAATGTTTTAGTGTTTGTAAGCATAATGGGCATTGTGTCATGTTTGTCAGTGACATACAGAGTCTGACAACGTCTTCTTACAGCCCACCTGAGAAAAATTAAAAGTATAGTGCAGAATAATGTGTGTGAAAACATGGTATAAATGCAGAGGTAATTTAAAGTCGACATGCAATTAAAACGGCCCATTTTCTTTGATTTATCTAATCTTTATTAAAATGACTTCCCCTAATCTAATAGTTTGTCCTACATTTTGTCTCATTGAACATCCTTTTTCATTCTGGAATATTGTGGAAGTGAATGAGATGTGAACTGTGTTGACCTGGATGTTATGTAATTTCATTTTTTTCATATGGTCATTATCATCTTTGTCTGAAATGTATCAAATTGCAGGCGTTCAGATGTTCTACACAGTTGCAGTGATATATAGTTGCGATATATAATTATGATGTGTCTCACTACAAAGCTGCTTTTACACACATAGCACTTTGTTAAAATCATTGTGCAAGCAGCAATTATAATAAAAGAAGCAGTTATATAGCTAATATAAGAGTGTTTCCTTTCCGTTTGAGCTGATTTCCACCTTTCACTGGTTAACCATAACAAATCACTTTGACCATTTCCATCTAGCATGTGGTGGATATTTCATGAAGCTTTAGTCACCTGAAACCCTCCACAAGCATTTACTACTTGTAGTTTTTGCTTGTTTAATCTGTTAAACGTGTTAAAGAGGATTCCATCTGTCTAAGAATAATGGAAAACATCCATTAAGGAATGTTATGGCTGCCTTTCAGACATATCAAGACAGATCTCAAATGGCGCCGCCGTGTTCGGTCGCCGTTCAGGTCGCTCCGCGAAGACTGTGCTTTTATTTACTATTTTACTTTCTTTTACTCTCAATTTTTACAAACTTATCATCTGCATTGATCTACTACGACAGCAAAACTCTTTTGGACATTGGTTACCTCTACACTGGACTGTTTCAGGACACTTTCGCCGATCCTCTGTGGCCATCTGAGATTCTTCGCAACGGCGAGTTGAACAATGGACAGAGCCAGCGGCGTAGAACAAAGAAACACCGTGGGAAACGTGCTGGTATCCGTAACAGACTGAGGAAAAGGGCATTCAGACCTCCTCTCCCGAGCATTCTTCTAGCAAATGTTCAATCCTTGGATAATAAGATGGACGATCTTAGAGCCAGGATAAGTTTTCAACGGGACATGAGAGACTGTAATATCTATTGTTTGTCTGAAACATGGCTCACGCCCGCGGTCCCGGACACAGCTGTGACGCCGTCGGAGAACTTCTGTTTTTCGGATGGACAGAACAGCCGAGGCCGGTAAATCCAAAGGCGGTGGAGTGTGTTTCATGATCAACAAGAAATGGTGCGATCCCAGGAACATCACCATTCTCTCGCGGTCCTGCTCGCCTCATCTGGAACATTTAACAATCATCTGCCGCCCATTCTATCTGCCTAGGGAGTTTTCTGCGGTTGTCGCGACCGCCGTTTACATCCCACCGCAGGCAGACACAGCGCTGGCTTTATCTGGCCTTCATGATGTTGCCAGCGGCGTCATAAACCAACATCCCGACGCGGCATTCATTGTCGCGGGCGATTTTAACAAGGCAAACCTAAAGAAAGTCCTGCCAAACTTTCACCAGCACGTCTCCTGCCCCACACGAGGAGCAAACACACTGGATCACTGCTACTCTCCGTTTAAGAACGCCTATAAAGCGCGGTCACTTCCAGCGTTTGGCAAATCGGATCATGCCGCCATTTTCCTCACTCCCGAATACAAACAAAAGCTCCTCCAGGAACCCCCGGTGAGGCGGGAAGTTAAGCGTTGGTCACCCCACTCAGAGACCGCGCTACAGGCAGCTCTGGGCGATGTGGATTGGGACATGTTCGAGCGAGTTCAGCTGACGTAAGCGAGTTCACAGACGTGGCGCTTTGCTTCATCAACACGCTTACAGAGCAAGCCACGCAAACAATAACAATAACGTCCTTCTCAAATCAGAAACCGTGGGTGGACAATTCAATCCGCGCGGCAGTGAACGCACGCACTGCTGCTTACAACGCCAGTCTCCATTCAGGGAATATGAATGAATACAGATCGTCCTGCTATGCTCTCAGACGAGCAGTTAAAGCCGCAAAACTCCGTTATAAAGACCGAGTGGAGTCTCATTTCCAACTCAACGACTCGCGGCGCATGTGGCAAGGTCTGAGGTCCATCTGCTCTTTTGGATCTAAATCCTCTGTAGAGGCAAGCGCTGATCCGTTGCTCGTGAACGAGTTAAACTCTTTCTATGCTCGCTTTGACTGTAACCGCGGCAACGCGACTCCGCCAAGTGGCGCGTCAGAGTAATTACTCAGAGCAGCAACAATCACGTGATCTCTGTCTCAGAGGATGAAGTTCGGAGGGCACTCAAGCGTGTGGGCGTCAGGAAAGCTGCCGGGCCAGATGGTATCTCAGGTCGTGTTCTGCGGTCCTGTGCTGATCAGCTCGCCGGGTTGTTTACATCTATCTTTAATGAGTCCTCGCTACATCTGTGGTCCCCACCTCCTTCAAAAAATCCACCATCATCCCTGTCCCTAAGAACAGTAAACCCTCTTGCCTAAATGACTATCGTCCAGTGGCTCTCACGTCTATAGTCATGAAGGTCTTTGAGAGACTCATTAAAAACACCATTTGCGCCTTCATTCCTGACACTTTGGACCCTCTTCAGTTTGCCTATCGTCCCAATAGATCGACTGAAGATGCCATCTCTCATGTCCTCCACTCCTCCCTCACTCACATCGACAGCAAAAGTGGGAACTACGTAAGACTGCTATTTATTGACTATAGCTCAGCCTTTAACACCATAGTTCCCACCAAGCTAACCTCCAAACTCCTGGATCTCGGCCTGAATCCTTCTCTCTGCCACTGGATTGAGGACTTCCTCACTGGCAGGCCTCAGGTGGTGAGAATAGGCCAGTCCACCTCCACCTCCATCACCCTGAGTGTGGGAGCTCCACAGGGCTGTGTCCTGAGCCCCTGCTCTACTCTCTCTACACGCATGACTGTTTGTCCACACACAGCTCCACCTCTATCATCAAATTTGCTGATGATACTGTTGTCCTGGGCCTCATTTCCAACAACAATGAGAGACGGCATACTTGGACGAGGTGGAGCATCTAACATCATGGTGCCAGGACAACTGTCTCTCTCTGAATGTTGGCAAGACCAAAGAAATGATTGTGGACTTCAGGAAGAGACAGCAACGGACATACTCCCCCTCATGATCAGCGGGTCACCAGTAGAGAGAGTGAGCAGCTTCAAGTACCTGGGAGTAAACATCTCAGAGGACCTGACCTGGACTGCTCACATTCAGACACAGGTGAAAAAGCCAGGCAAAGACTGTACCACCTGCGCCAGCTGAGGAAATTCAGGGTTTCACCAGCTATCCTGAAAACTTTCTATTTAGGGCGATAGAAAGTGTTTTAACTCAGTGCATCACAGCGTGGTATGGGAACAGCACCAGCCATGACCGCAAAGCCCTGCAAAGAGTAGTGCGCTTATCCGGCGTATCTCAGGGTCAGCTCTCCCGTCTCTGCAGGACGTCTACACCAAACGCTGCAAAGGTAGAGCTACCAAGATCATCAAGGACTCTAATCACCCTGCAAACCCTCATTTCACGCTGCTACCATCTGGTAAGCGCTTCCCGAAGCCTGATGGCCAAAACTGAGAGACTCAGGAGGAGCTTCTTCCCCAGGCCATCAGACTCCTGAACTCAGTCACTTAACATCACGTGACTTCACGTCAGGATAAACATCGATACACTGACATTGCACTGCACTTTCTGTTCTCGTTGTTACTGTGTAACAACCTGTTATAAACCTGTTTGCACATTATACTCTTTATACATTTGTTAACCACATATTTATAAGTCTACAGTTTACTCACTGCAAAGTCTACTTCAATTATTTTATTCCACTTTATCCTTATTTGTTACCTTTTTTTTTCTCTTGACTTGATTATTTATAATTCTACAGATATAGACATATATATATATATATAGATAGTACTTTTTTTATATCCTATTTCTATTATAATTTCTTCCTTGTGTTTTTAACTGTGAATTTGCACTGTCCATGGAGCGGACCTGTTTACATTTCACTGCCGGTTGTATATTCTGTATATAACTGTGTATGTGACAAATAAAACTCTTGAATCTCTTGAATCAATTATGAATATGAAGGAATATTTCTCTTAAAAATGGGGACGGATGGTCCATATGCGAATTCCACAGAAAACAGCTGTCTCTCGTGAGAGATGATCACGATCAAACGTTTATTTGACATTTGAATCCTATGGAAGAAAATGAAAGGCCTTTTTGAGAACAGTAAATAAGCGTGATGTTGTCTCTGATGCCAGGTGTGAATGCAGACATGTAAAATAGGATTCCCAATCAGCATCCAAACAAGCTTCAAATATGAGGGTGTGTGAGGTACAGAATGCTGTAGATGGCACAAAAACACTGTTGTATGCATGACTGAATTTGAGCGCATGCATGTTTGTGTATAGTTGCGTCTGCATGTGTGTTTATCCGCCTGTATTTCCTCTCTTGAGCTCAGAACAGTGGGATGTCCTCGGCCTGAGGGATTGCACTCGGCAGCACGGCGCGTCTAGAGTCTTTCTATGTTTTACATGCCAAATTGCCTTTCATCCAGTGTTTTCGAAGTGAAGGCATGTTTTCTGTGAGTGAAGATAAGAGAAGGTCCTCAGAAGATCAGTGCAATGCGACGCTCATTCTGTTATGCATTTGTTCTCTCAAACAGAAGGCCCGCATTCGCTGACCACACAACATTTAATTACCTGCTGTAAAGTCGCTGTTTGTGCGGCTTAAGAAGTGTGAGTAGCGCAACATAACAGTAAAACATAATAAAAGATCAATTGCTGTAGGATTATGGTGTAATTTAAGCACAATTATTGCTCTTGCTATGAAGACTGTACATACACTACTGTTCAAAAGTTGCATTTATATGATCAGAAATACAGTAAAACTGTAATACTGTGAAATATTATTACAATTTAAATAATTATGTTTACTATTTTAATATATATATATATTTTTAATTGTTCCTGTGATGGTAAAGCTGAATTTTCAGCATCATTACTCCAGTCTTCAGTGTCACATGACCCTCCAGAAATCATTCTAATATGCGGATTTATGCTCAAGTAACATTTATTATCATCTGTTAAAAACAGTTGTGCTGCTTCATATTTTTATGGAAAACTTGATTATTCTTTCCTTTATTTGATCAATGAAAAGTTCAGAAGAACAGCATTTATTTTAAATAGATTTTTCTTTGTAAAATGTAAATGTATTTACTGTCATTTTTGATCAATGTAATGCATCTTTGCTGATTAAAAGTATTAAAAGCAATATTTTTACTGTCCTCAAACTTTTGAACAGTAGTGTATTATGCATAATTTAAGCTTTTAGAATTGCTTTAAATTATATAATAGATATATTTTCCTAAAACATTTTTAACAATTATAATTTGCTTTTAGATGTCTTTTATATTTAGAATACTTTTTTTCAAAACTGGAAAAAGTCAGCCTATATCTATTTTCCAGATGCATGTTATTAATCTTACTGTGAATGTTTGATCCATGCATGTTTAAAAAAAAAATTATTTCAAGTGTCATGGCAAATGAAACAACATATTTGACTATACTCATAAGTTCAGGACTCTTTTTTAAATTAATAATAAAAAAAACTTTTTGAAAATTCCTAACAGATTATCTTTATGATGCATTATAGTACATATTTTGTTTAGATAAAAATGTGTCTTTCAAAGAGAATCCAAGAGCTGCTGTCTCAAGGTAAGGCTTGTGTTGTCACTCTGCATTAAGGGTCTTTTAGAGGTAATGCATGAGATGGCACAGCTATAAGAAAAGCTGACAGGTGGGCGAACAGGTGGAGCAAGTAGACTGAATTTAATCAAAGCAATGACAGAGGCAACCCCTGCACGCTAGTGCCCCATCAGAGCCGCTTTCTGCCAACCAGACACCTGCATGTAGAACGGCAGAGGTCAGAGGGAGAAACGCTGGAGGGGGGCGAGAGGCAGGAAGAACTGCAAACGAGTGTGGAAACGAGTGAATGGGAAAGAGAGAAAACAGCGGGAGAAGGTTGGATGCAGTGAAGATCCAGGCATCTTCTGGGTTCACCTCCACAGGCTTACACACGCACAGGACATCGTGCAGATATTTTTTCAAGGGGCTGCAGTGACATTTCCACCTCATTTATGTATGATGCTTTTAGCTCTGAAATCCACAGACTTTCCTTCGAAATCAGCACAGAAAATGTTTTAAAAAATATTCTGCCGATTTTGCCTGGTCCTAGAAATGAATAAATGACCTTATAATAAGTATTCGTCAATTTCTGTAATTTCTGTATGTATATAAACTACTGTTCAAAAGTTGTGGGTCGTTTTTTTTTAAAGAAATTAATATTTTTATTTAGCAAGGACACATTAAACTGATCAAAATTGATTTATAATGTTACTAAATCTTTTTATTTTAAATAAATGTTGTTCTTTTGAACTTTTCTTTTAACCAGAGAATCCTAAAAATAATGTATCATAGTTTCCAAAAAAATATTAAGCAGCACAACTGTTTTCAACATTCTAAGATTATATTCAGCATAATATTCAACAAATATTTAACAATAATAATCAGAAATGTTTCTTAAGCCGCAGATCAGCATATTAGAATGATTTCTGAAGGTTCATGTGACACTGAAGACTGGAGTAATACATTTTAAGATATATTCAAATAGAAAACAGTTATTTTAAATTGTAATAATATGTTGCAATGTTACTGTTTTTATTGTCTTTTGAGCAAATAAATGCAACCTTGTTGAGCACAAGAGACTTCTTTCAAAAACAAGAGGGGATAAAACAGACCCCAAACTTTTGAACGATAATGTATGTATATGTTTGTTGAATGTTGTATTCAGAATCCAGCAGGCTCAAAGATCTGCAGGAGCACATAAGGGAATGAGGTTTCTGCACACACATGTGCGCGCACACACACAGCAGTCAGCTACAGGTAATCATGCCGCTCACGCACAGTCTGAGACATCAAACCCTCCCTCGGCCATTTTCCCCCTGAACACACACAAGAGATGAGAATGAAAGCATGAACTCCTCATGGACCCCTGTAGGCTGTCTGCCTCCGATTCATTCATACTCCTAGTAACTCATTATTTTATTCATCTGTGTTCATTTATTTATAAATGCATGCATTTATTCACAGTGCAGTTTATTTTCAAGTAACCTCCATGTGGTAATATCTAAATTAATTGAGTTTTCAACTATATATTAAAGTCACTATCAAATCAAAATGGACAGTTCTTATATTTATCAGTGTATGTACTGTTTATACAGCATCAGCCTGGTCTCATTACTTTCAAAGACACAAAACATACCTTTTGTACATTTGGATCGATGCTATAACGTAGAATATGGATGTATCGGCAAAATTTAAACATAGCATTATTACGTTTTCACAAAAGTTAAATATTTACAAGTCTCTCATATCATAAAGATATCTGTATAATTTTATAGATAAATGTAAGATCTCTTAACCCTACTCCCAAACCGAAACACTCGGTTGTATAAAACGTAATGATGAGATGTGTAGGAAAATGACAATTTTAGCAACAACATAGCATTAAAAAGATATTTTGAGCCTATACTCCTACCCCTAAACCTACCCATAACCATTTCTTAAAACTACATATACGTGTAATCACAATAATTTATTGCGAAAATGTTCAAATGACGCAGAATTTAAGTTATTAATTCATGAAAATGTTCACTCCATGACAGTGCGCATTTCCCATTGTTAAATGAGCATCAACTGAAACATGGCATGTTGCAATCGAGAACAAATGAGCGCTTGATATCACTGCCGTAAAACATGTAGTAACGCTTCTTGAGAGCGCAATTTATGGTCACTGCTGAGAATGGAGATGAAGCTCGCCGGATAAAGGGCAGAATTTTGATCTGTTCCTCACAAACATGGATTCTAAAGATTTGGATTACAGCGAGCGAATAAAATGTATGCCTTTTGTGAATTTATGTTGTGTTTTGGTGTGTTCTATCGGCAGTCGCTATATAGGAGAACACGCCTTTTGTCTCATGGCAAACAAACTAAATATTACAAAATTGTTAAACGATTAAAGAAATGTTATTAATTTTAAGGTTTTATAATGTCTTGTTTAGCATTATGTAATCCTCCAAAACGAGTTTGTAGCAGACGTCACGAACAGAGCAAAATGCTATTATTTCTTAAGTAGATGAGTAAACTGTGTTTAATAAATACGACTGAAAACGTGTCATTGATATGACAAATTAATACAATGGAGTCAAAACGTTAATGCCACGATTTTAATATTCATAAATAGGAATACGTACAAATTTATATGTCGGTAAAGTTGTTAATACGTAAATAAATTTACATTTTAGTGTTGTCAATATGTAAATATTTTAAGTTTTAGTGCTGTCGATACGTTTGTACACAGTATTTGTATGTATGTAAATAGTTTTTCTTATTCATGTGCCCTTGTGATTTTTAATCAAAATAACTTCCCATCGCTCTCTTCTCTGATGACGCGTTTACTGGCATGAGTGCGGGACAACCTGTCACTCACATGATATCCACCAATAGCTAACCACAATCATCCAACCACCCAATCAGTTCCCAATGGACAAAATCAAATCCCGCCCTATATGTTTTCTTCTTCGATTAGCTGTTTCATTCAAAATAAGGAAGAAAAGACTAACACAACTTCCATTTCATGGCAACTTTAATGACTGTAGGGTTTTTTTTGTTGTTTTTTTTATATAAAACTTTGTGATTATATTAGATTACAGAAATGAAAGTCATTTCAGGAGTGTATCAGGATCAGGTAGCTCTTTAAGGTAACAGCTGCACAGTTCTATAGCGCATTTATCCCTCTGTTTCATAGCACCCATGCTGCATTACCTGGTTCAGCGCCAAAATGGTGCCGTTGTCCAATTTGCCTGGTGTTACTTTTGGCTCCACCCTGCCACTGGCATGTCTGCTGTTCAGAAATTAGCATAGCCTCACACCCTCTCTCATTCGGTGTCTGCTCCATCTGCCGTGATAGTCACCAGCTTGCCTGCTCTGTGGCGCTGTATTCCCAGCGCTCACGGCTAAACATGTGCGATACCCTGCAGAAATCACCACTCGCCTTGCAGCAGCATTTCAGGCATTGCACACTGAGTACTTGATGATCAGAACAAAGGCAATATCATTTCAAATATCAGTTTTATTACAGAAAGTCGGAGATTGAGATTAGAATTAAAGGCTAACCGTTTAAAGTAAGGTCCCATTAGTTAATGCATTTGCTAACATGAACTATAGGCTATGTATTTTACAACGTTTATTTATAAAAATGCAATTGGTAATGATTTTTTCATGTTAGTCCATGATGCATTATTGTTAACAGACATTAAAACATGTTAACATTGTTAAAAATGTATTAGTAAAAGTTAAAATGAACAGTAATGCATTAGTTTAGGCTCCAATTCTCACTATTAACTAGTTGCTTATTAGCATGCATATTACTAGGATATTGGCATTTTATTAGTACTTATAAAGCACATATTAATGCCTTATTCTGCATGACCATATACTAACTATTAATAAGAAGTAATAGTCAGTTAATATCAGTTAATAGTGAGAAATGGACCTAATCTAAAGTGTGACCAAATGAACTTTAACTAAGATTAATGCTAATGATAAATTCTGTAGAAGTATTGTTCATTTGTAATTCATGTTATCTAATGTAGTTAAGTGATGTTAACAAATGCAACCTTATTGTAAAGTGTTATAGTCTAAAATTATTAAATGAATCAGTGCGATATATAAAGATTGTAGAAATGAAATAACTCCATATTGCCAAGTTAATCGGTGTGATATAGAAAGATAATCTGAAATTATTAATCAACTGCATTATAGAAAAACTGATCTGAAATAAATAGTCAAATAATCTGACACTGCTAATAAGTAAAAGTTAATCATTGTGGTATTAAAAAAATGGTCTGAAATGAATGAATAATCAAATAATCTTAAATTGCCAGTAATAGTCCAAATTAATTATTAATTAGTGAGGGTGCGAATTGCCACCGCTCACTCCTCCCTTTCCAAGCACATAGAGAAGTTACGGTGGCCGACACAGGTCAAAGATGTCGTCTGAGACAGCTGAGAGTAGCTAGCGCTCTGTAGAGCAGTTTGTCCGTTTAGGGCTACTGTAGAAACATGACGGCACAAAATGGTGACTTCACTGTAAGCGGACCCGCGGTGTATGGAGATAGAAATGGCTCATTCTAAGGTAATACAAACATAACGGTTCGTTATGTAAGGTCTTTATACACCACTGAAAACATAGTTTTAGTATAAACAATAGATCCTCATAAATATTACACACTGCACCTTTAATCACTGTGATACAAAAAAATCTTCTGAAATGATTAATCAAATAATCCAAAATTGCCTGTAACAGTTAATCAGTTATTGAATATAATTAGTCTATTGTGCATTATTCTTAGGACCATAGTAATGAATAGTATAATCTCTAGTCTTGTAATATACTTGACAGGTAGCAGGTACAAAATCATGTCATATCTTGCCTAGGGCACCAGAATCACTGCCTCAAAAATCACAATTTAACCCACATATGTGACATATGGGTGACTGCATTCATGTTATGTAATCAATGTGCTTTGTGTGCCTATATTTCATGTTGGCTTCATCCATCACGTGTGTAAGCAGTATTCAGCACATTACATTGCTGAGCTCAGAATAGGCCACATGGCACCTGTGGCCAAGTATAGCCGGTTGTGTGTGTGTGTGTGTGTGTGTGTGTGTGTGTGTGTGTGTGTGTGTGTGTGTGTGTGTGTGTGTGTGTGTGTGTGTGTGTGTGTGTCTGCCCCAATTCCCCATAAAATAGGTCAGCACTAACCAGCATCTGCTGGAATCTACATGTCCTCTGCATGCTAATTATAAAACGAATATTACGTCTTAATATAAGTCCTTGCAGGCACTGACATCGACATGCAATCATTTCCTCTCCTGTCATTTTTTTAGATCAACAAGTAGTGTGCAATCTCCATTTACCGGACGTGTATAGGAACCGGACAGGTTGAAGTGCAGAGCGTTGCGTTTCAAAGAAAAGGTTAGCATGTTTATTTGTGTGGGCTGTAAAATGAGTCTGGAAGCTTTCTCCATTTCTCTTTCACTCTGTCTCTGATACAGACACACACAGAAAGGTTAAAACAGAGCTGGAGCCCATCTGTATGAGAGGATGAGAGCTCTATCCGTACACTGACGCACAAGGGCAACTGAATCATTTAAATGCATGGCGGTGCACTCGAAGAAACGCATTCGTTTGACAATCCAGTAGGAAAGAAGAATCGCAAATGTAGTGTCTGTAATCATAATGTCTCAATTGTCTCTCCTTGAAAGCAACAAGATTAAATGAGAATTCTTCTGCTTCTCAGCTGTATCTCCTGATTTATCTCCACGTCAGTAATCTCACACGTCTCCTCTAGAACTTCAGTGAGAATAATGTCTCGCTGTGCTCAGATTTGCCAAAGTCTGCAACTTTTGTGGACAAGTGACTCATTTTAATTCTTAATAATTTCAGAACAAGAAACATCTGCAATAACAATTAGAACTCTATAGTCTCCGGAGTTATGAAAAAGCAATCTTTGAAAAGTAATTTATATGATAACATATTTGCTTATATTTATATTGCATATAATATTAATATTACAAACCCGATTCCAAAAAAGTTGGGACACTGTACAAATTGTGAATAAAAACAGAATGCAATGATGTGGAAATTTCAAATTTCAATATTTTATTCAGAATACAACATAGATGACATATCAAATGTTTAAACTGAGAAAATGTATCATTTTAAGGAAAAATAAGTGGATTTTAAATTTCATGGCATTAACACATCTCACATCTCACAAAAGGCCATGTTTCCCACTGTGTGGCATCCCCTCTTCTTTTTATAACAGTCTGCAAATGTCTGGGGACTGAGGAGACAAGTTGCTCAAGTTTAGGAATAGGAATGTTGTCCCATTCTTGTCTCATACAGGCTTCTAGTTGCTCAACTGTCTTAGGTCTTCTTTGTCGCATCTTCCTCTTTATGATGCGCCAAATGTTTTCTATGGGTGAAAGATCTGGACTGCAGGCTGGCCATTTCAGTACCCGGATCCTTCTTCTACGCAGCCATGATGTTGTAATTGATGCAGTATGTGGTCTGGCATTGTCATGTTGGAAAATGCAAGGTCTTCCCTGAAAGAGACGACGTCTGGATGGGAGCATATGTTGTTCTAGAACTTGGATATACCTTTCAGCATTGATGGTGCCATTCCAGATGTGTAAGCTGCCCATGCCACACGCACTCATGCAACCCTATACCATCAGAGATGCAGGCTTCTGAACTGAGC
This sequence comes from Paracanthobrama guichenoti, assembly GCA_018749465.1. Classification (NCBI taxonomy): domain Eukaryota; kingdom Metazoa; phylum Chordata; class Actinopteri; order Cypriniformes; family Gobionidae; genus Paracanthobrama; species Paracanthobrama guichenoti. Next base: position 9,102,198 of record CM031949.1, on the reverse strand, counting down.
GCTGATAACAACTTGGGTTGTCCTTGTCCTCTTTAGTCCAGATGACATGGCGTCCCAGTTTTCCAAAAAGAACTTCAAATTTTGATTGGTCTGACCACAGAACAGTTTTCCACTTTACCACAGTCCATTTTAAATGAGCCTTGGCCCAGAGAAAACGCCTGCGCTTCTGGATCATGTTTAGATATGGCTTCTTTTTTGACCTATAGAGTTTTAGCCGGCAACGGCGAATGGCACGGTGGATTGTGTTCACCGACAATGTTTTCTGGAAGTATTCCTGAGCCCATGTTGTGATTTCCATTACAGTAGCATTCCTGTATGTGATGCAGTGCCGTCTAAGGGCCCGAAGATCATGGGCATCCAGTATGGTTTTCTGGCCTTGACCCTTACGCACAGAGATTGTTCCAGATTCTCTGAATCTTTGGATGATATTATGCACTGTAGATGATGAGAGCACAATTTTTCTCTGAGAAACTCCTTTCTGATATTGCTCCAGTATTTTTGGCCGCAGCATTGGGGGAATTGGTGATCCTCTGCCCATCTTGACTTCTGAGAGACACTGCCACTCTGAGAGGCTCTTTTTATACCCAATCATGTTGCCAATTGACCTAATAAGTTGCAAATTGGTCCTCCAGCTGTTCCTTATATGTACATTTAACTTTTCCGGCCTCTTATTGCTACCTGTCCCAACTTTTTTGGAATGTGTAGCTCTCATGAAATACAAAATGAGCCAATATTTGGCATGACATTTCAAAATGTCTCACTTTCAACATTTGATATGTTATCTATATTCTATTGTGAATAAAATATAAGTTTATGAGATTTGTAAATTATTGCATTCCTTTTTATTCACAATTTGTACAGTGTCCCAACTTTTTGGAATCGGTTTGTATTATGTATAACACATTATAATGATACATATTTTGTATTTATCTACTTATGTATATAAATGTAGTATTTGTCTATGCCATACTTAAAGTGTGTTATTATTTTATATATAATATACTTTTTAATAGTAGTATTTATTTCGAAAATAATATTTATAATAAAATTCATTATACAACTCCAATAAGCTTTCAAGGGTGTTTGCACGTGTTTGCGTGTGTTTGTGTGTTTGTGTGTGTGTGTGTGTGTGTGTGTGTGTGTGTGTGTGTGTGTGTGTGTGTGTGTGTGTGTGTGTGTGTGTGTGTGTGTGTGTGTGTGTGTGTGTGTGTGTGTGTGTGTGTGTGTGTGTGTACATGTTTTTCTATCCTGGTGGGGACTTCAACCAGAATGCACACAGACTCATGGGGACTCGTGTCACTGTGGGGACCTAAATTGAGGTCCCCATGGGTACAAAAGCTTATAAATCATACAGAATTAGTTTTTTTGAAAATGTAAAAATGCTTTTGTGAAAATTTAAAAAAGTTTTCTTTGATGAGTAGGTTTAAAGGATAGAATATACAGTTTGAAAAGTATATTGTGTATTTAAAAATCACCGTAAAACATGGAAACCCAGAATGTGTGTTTATTTTATTAATTTCTTCATTGATTAATATATAATACTCCCAGTTTCAGTTAATAAATACAGCAGAAATACATCAGTCTATACTGTATGTACAGTCTATATGTGGGCCTTCAAATCTACCACACTTTTCATACCACAGTATGAATAACACAGGGCTCGACATTAACGCTTGTCTGGGACAAGTGGATTTTTTTGAAGGGACAAGTGAAAGAGAATTTTACTTGCCCGACCAGACAAGTATCCTGATTAAAACGTCAGTAACAAAAATAACTAGGGAATCACTAAGATGCAAGAATGATTCAGCATTCATTTAGTGTAAGTGGCAATCGGTAGTGGATAATAGTATAATATATAATGAACTGACGGTAACAAGGTTGTGTTGTTGACGCTCACGCAGTCTCTCAAGGAGTAATGGAAACGTGGAGTTTTTATAACATATGATACAGTCGCAAACATCACACAACCAAGAGTTCTGTTTTCCTGAATACCATCACGACTGAAAATGTGACACTGATTTCATGACAGTTCCATAAACAATTCATTAACAAGTCACTTACATTTTAGATGCAATATTAACTGTTTTTGTTCTATTTCAGCAGCAAAATCAGTTCCAAACAAAGATCACAGCAGAACCATAACGTGTCTCACAGCAACAGTGTTACTGAATGATTCAGTGTTTTGAATGAATCGGTTGAATCGATTCATGACCTATTTGTAAACGACTGCCTCATTCTTGAATGAATCAGCCGTCTGAATGAATGACTCAATGACTCACTCATTAAGAGTCACCTACCGCTACCTACTAGCAGTTTAGTTTCATGTTTAAACATTCTTTCCAACATTTCTTATTTGTATATACAAATATTTAAAACAATCTCATAACATTATTTAATGCAGTTGTCATTGTTTTTCTGTGTAAATGATTTAATTTGATTGGTAGCTGCCCTGTAGTGTCTTATTCTGATTTAATTTATTGATCAACTTTAAGAATATAAAAGGAAAGCGCATAGCCTTTATTTAAAAATGCCCTTTATAAAATGTAAAAATGTCATACATATGCAGACTTAAATATGTCAAAGCTGATTGAACACTTGTGAGAATATTGCTTCAGAATAAATTATATTTACAAAAAAATATAATTTACAGACAAGCACGTCAACAGGCTTAATGTCGAGCCTTGTAACATATGTCAATTATTCGACTTCCAAATAATTTGATATTTTACTTCCATAATGATGATTTCCAAATAAACCAGAATGGGTATGGCGGAAGATGATTTTATCCACTGGAAAATCATAGTTTACAACTTTATTAATCCTACAGGGGGCAATTACACTAGTGTTTAAAACATCACACAACAGACACATAACCCATGTTTTGCATGTTTTGCATTACCCATGTTAAAACATAGATCAAACATAATACATATTACAGCATGCTTCAAAATCAATTTAGTTGCTCATATATACCTAATAAATAACAAATTCAGAATCCTTTGAGAAATTCAAATTACATAGATGCCTCTGGCACAAAAGTAAACTTGTAGTGTTTAGTCATACACTCACTACTCCGAAACAGCCTACCCGAAGGCATTATCTCAAAGTGTGTGTGCTACTCCAGGCCTTCCTTATAACGTGCTGCTCGTACTCAGTGAAACTCCGCAGAGGCACACCGGTAACTCGCTTTTGAACAGGTCCCGACTATGATTTGCAAGCGATTCTACTCTTAAGAGAAGATACCAACAAAACCAACATATAAATAAAAAACATACAATAATCTCAATAAAATGCTATAAAATGTTTTCAATATAGATCTCTGTACACAGAAGGAGCTTAGTTTTCTTAGAACACAGAGTCTTTGATGAGCCTTTTTAATAATGGCTTCTGTGTTCCACTGAAACTAGTATCAAAAATAGTTCCAAGATATTTCAGCCTGGTCTTATTGTTAATACGTAGGTATTAATACCTAACATTTACAGGTATTAAATGTACATTTTGTATGTTAATATCAACTGTCATCATGAATATATACAGCATTTTTCCTAAAATCAATCACCATCTCCTTTGTTTTAGAGATATTTAGTTGCAGCTCCACTTCATTGCAGCACTATCGTCATGCTCCGAGCTTGAAAGCAGGGAGAGGAGAACTGTGTCATCTATGTATTTAACAACATGACAATTAGCCTAAGAACTTTGCCTCTCATTTGTATAAAGTATGAAGAGAATTGATCACAGTATGCATAAAGTGTGTCCAATAAGACTCGGTTAAACCTAACCCTTTGCTGCCGACCTGTTAAAAAGTCCAAAATCCATAATGCCCAGTTCAGACTACATGATTTCAGACTGATTTTGACACAATCAGTTTGACGTAGGATGTCGTTGGGGTTCGTAAGCGATCGTAAGAATTGATTGTTTTATCTCGTAGAGTGTGTCATAGCGATGCTTCACGACAGAAAGACTAGCATGTTTATTTATTTATTTTCGGTCTTCCATAATAGATTCCATCACATCTGTGACATTCACCAATTGGAGTACAGAAGTTCTTCCGTACACAGCTTTCAAACATACCAAAATGAAAGAGGGACAATAGTATTGGTGCAATGGAGGAAAGATAGGAGCTATGGCAGTACTCCTACCTCTATGACGTTTCCTTGAGGGACTACCACGGCAGTGTAAAAATGTTAGCGGAGGCACTTCAGCAACCCAGTGAGTAGGCTACATTTATTTTACTACTGGCTAAAAATAAAAAATAAAAAACAATATTTTACCTCAAGTTGTCTTTGGAGGATTCCATACTATCCTATTTGTTCAATCTAGGAACGTGTCCACTGTCAGGTTTTCTTTCTTTTTGGGGGCATTTCTGACATCCAGTGCAAAACATGCTGCTTCGGTAGCCATTAGCACCTTTCACATACAGTCTTTACTGGTAAACTACCGGTAAATTACCGGTAACAGATCATGTGTGAACAGGACCTTTTCAAAAATACCGGTAAATTGGTTCCGGCAGTTTACCAGTAAGGGAAGTTGTAACATTACCAGTAAATTACTCTGTGTGAACGTGGAATGAAGATTACCAGTATATTGAAGTCAGAACGTATTGACGTAAGAAGTCTGCTTTGGGCCAATCATAAAGACTTGACAACGTGATTACTCCCCGCTGTTTTACAGTAAGGTTTTTAATGGTTTTTCTATTTAAATACGCGCTAAATGATCATCTTTGACCATTGCGCCATGTCTCACAGCTTTTTCAACGTGTCTCGCTCGAGACCCAGCCTTCTTTTCTGTTCATCAGCGCTGCAGCTCTGCAGTTGGAACACACGAGTGTCATGTTTTTAAGAGCAAACACGCATTCTGTTTGATCGTGTCACTCAGCACAGATAGTGAAACTAAAGCACACTCTTGCGGGCGGATGAAGGCAACGGCGTTTATAGATACAGTCAGGTCCATAAATATTGGGATATCGACACAATTCTAATCTTTTTGGCTCTATACACCACCACAATGGATTTGAAATGAAACGAATAAGATGTGCTTTAACTGCAGACTTTTAGCTTTAATTCGAGGGTATTTACATCCAAATCAGGTGAACGGTGTAGGAATTACAACAGTTTGTATATGTGCCTGCCACTTGTTAAGGGACCAAAAGTAATGGGACAGATTAACAATCATAAATCAAACTTTCACTTTTTAATACTTGGTTGCAAATCCTTTGCAGTCAATTACAGCCTGGAGTCTGGAATGCATAGACATCACCAGACGCTTGGTTTCATCCCTGGTGATGCTCTGCCAGGCCTCTACTGCAACTGTCTTCAGTTCCTGCTTGTTCTTGGGGTGGTGTATAGAGCCAAAAAGATTAGAATTGTGTCGATGTCAATTTACCGGTATTTGTGAATGTGCATGGTCTCTTACCGGTAAAAAGCCAGAACGCCGTTGCTTGTTTGAACAGCATATTTGTGTATTTACCAGTAAAGTCATTCTGGTGATTTTTACGGTACTTTACCGGTATTGCTGTGTGAAAGGGGCTATTGTTTGTTTATGCTCACAACACCTGCCAGTCGATAGTTCCGTCCTTCTTGATGGCATCACACATCGTTAAAGACGGCAAGCGATAATTTGCCGGGAAGCAACGTGTAGTCTGAACCTGGCATAAGACCAGCTCATGATTAACATTAAATATTGCTAAAATAATTGGATGCAGTGTGTTAAATGTTGAGCAGTCATCAACAAACAGCAGTCTAGCAAAGGTACCCCCACTTTTTGTTCAACAGGAACAGTTTTGCATTTAAACGCAACATGCCAACTATAATGAGTTTTACTTTTCACCCACCACTGTCATAAGCTGTAACTTAACCTCCCTTTCTAAGGCTTTCATAAATAATGAAGTTAATGCAATAGGCTGGTAATCATTAAAAGAGTGAGATTTCTCACACTTAGGGATGGGGACTGATCCAGTGAAGCTTGAAACAATGAGTAAAACACCACATTGAGCTGCTACGCACAGTGATTAAGGGTTCTAACTACAGATGCCATCTGGTCCAGGAACTTTGCTAAAAGGTCTAGCTTTCAGCTGTTTAGTCACATAAAGAAGATATCATTTCAGAGAGGCAGAGGGACTGCGTGTTTCTTGAACCAATGATTGGGTCATAAAAGTGGTTTCTATATGACCTATAGTTTGAAAAATAAAAGGTAATTGTAGCATCAACTGAAAAGGAAAGACATTTTAGAGGCATAGCCATTACATTTTGATGAGCAATGCCAAAGACAAACAAGATCAGAAATGTGCATTAAGAAAGTAAACAGTCCGTTTTGATTTCAGATTCACTGTAATTTAATCCTTAAAACTGGTATGACTCATTAAAACCGGAAGGTTTAAATTAACGCCACAGCCTGCAAGAGATGGGGATGGTCATTTGGCACAGAAGATGACGCATATGTGCTGTCTGATGCATATTTAGAGATATCACACACACACACTGCTTCAGTGACTGAGACGCATATATAAGTACACAAACTCTTATTTGTGCACTGTGCCTGTGAAATTACACCCTTGTATCGTAGTCATCACCATCCACCTCCAACCTGTTCTTCTAGAGGTGCATTTTGTTGTTTCACCTTGAAGAGAAACTTCATGTGCACACATCCGTTTTACTGTAAAAGCAGCATGTCGGTTCAGAACCATCCAAGCAAAAGGTCATTCGTATTCTGTGTGTGCTGAATGAAAGGCCAGCAGGCTTTTTGGCAGGCTGCAGTATTGATGTATCTTTAGAAACTTGGAAGTGAGAAAAATCATTATTTTTTTAGCACTCTTTGGGATGGTAAAAAATATATTTTGTTGAATTCAGACTTAAGTGTATGGAACAAATTTGAATTATTATACAGATAATAATAATAATCTTCCCCTCATCAATAATGCTTAAATGTCATTGACATTTCTGAATATTCAGACTTGCTCACACAAAAACATCTTGGAAAATACACTGAAAGTGGATGGTGATATTTTGTGTCCTAATGATATGCAATATAGACTACTTTTACGATGCTTTTTCTTTAACTGTCACCTTACATGGTAATGATGGTGTTTGCTTAGCGGTTAAAGATCAGTGGAGGTAACTAAAGGTTATGAGTTCAAAACCTGAAGCAGGTTATGTAGTTATATTGAACACGTGTGAAATAATTTAGCAAAAAGTATCCAATGTTTATTTTCATGTCTCTATCTTTTACGTCTTAGTGTTTATTAATTTAAATAATTTCACTACTTCGGTTTGATCATGTGTTTTTACTTTTGTCATGATTCCAGTTTGACTTGAAAACCTACCAACTTGTTTAGTGTTTTAAAGTGTTAAAACACAAAGTGTTTCTTAATTTTTGTCCTTTGTCTAAATGCAATGTATTCAAACAAAATGTGTTATATTTTCTGTTATATAAAAAAATCATGTTATATGTGTCTTTAATATTACTTTTCATCCTGTCTTTTGTATTATCACTTTAACTAACAAAAGCCAGTTCCTTAATGACATCATCCTCCAGGAAGTGACATCATTTTAGTTTGAAAACAACAGCACAAAAATCAGTATTATCAATGGATTTGATGATTCTGTGATGTTTCGTCATATTAGATGGTTTGTCTAACTTTAAAGTGGATTTTTCAATCCTGTGTGATAGTCTGATAATGTAAAATTAAAAATAAAAGTACTTCAAGTTCTCATGTCAATGTAACACTCCTGTCAGTTGCTCATTAAACAATGGCTTAATTTAGCTCTTTATTACCATCCAGCTAATTTTCTTGTCAGTGTATAAAAATCATGATGTAATTAATACAGTTTAAGTGCTTGAGCTTGACCAGAGCATAGTTCTTGAAAGTCTGATATACCCTTTTATTCTTCTATACTACCTTTTAAGCATAGGCATACTTATTAATTTATGTGTGTGTGTGTGTGTGTGTGTGTGTGTGTGTGTGTGTGTGTGTGTGTGTGTGTGTGTGTGTGTGTGTATAATATTATGACAACTAATATTATGTTGGTCACCCTTTTGCCCCAAAACATCCCTGACCCGTCGAGGCATGGACTCCACTAGACCCCTGAAGGTGTGCTATGGTATCTGGCACCAAGATGTTAGCAGCTGATCCTTTAAGTCCTGTAAGTTCCGAGGTGGGGCCTCCATGGATCGGACTTGTTTGTTCAGCACATCCCGCAGATGCTTGATTGGATTGAGATCTGGGAAATTTGGAGGCCAAGTCAACTACTCAAACTCGTTGTGCTCCCCAAACCATTCCTGAATCATTTTTGCTTTGTGGCAGGGCGCATTATCCTGCTGAAAGAAGCCACAGCCACCAGGGCATACCGTTTCCATGAAAGGGTGTACATGGTCTGCAACAATGCTTAGATAGGTGGTACGTGTCATAGTAACATTCACATGGATGGCAGGACCCAAGGTTACCCAGTAGAACATTGCCCAAAGCATCACACTGCCTCTGCCGGCTTGCCATCTTCCCATAGTGCATCTGGTGCCATGTGTTTTCTCCAGGTAAGCGACGCGCACGCACCTGGCCATCCATGTGATGTAAAAGAAAACGTGATTCATCAGACCAGGCCACCTTCTTCCATTGCTCCGTGGTCCAGTTCTGATGCTCACATGCCCACTGTTGCTGCTTTCCACAGTGGACAGGGGTCAGCATGGGCACCCTGACTGGTCTGCGGCTATGCACCCCCATACGCAATAAACTGCGATGCACTGTGTATTCTGACACCTTTCTATCAGAACCAGCATTAACTTCTTGAGCAATTTGCGTAGCTCGTCTACAGTAGCTCGTCTGTTTGATCAGACCACATGGGCCCGCCTTCGCTCCCCACGTGCATTAATGAGCCTGTCGCCGGTCCACCACTGTTCCTTCCTTGGACTACTTTTGATAGATACTGACCACTGCAGACCGGGAAAACCCCACAAGAGCTACCCCACAAGATTTTGGAGATGCTCTGACCCAGTCATCTAACCATCACAATTTGGCCCTTGTCAAACTCGCTCAAATCCTTACACTTGCCCATTTTTCCTGCTTCAAACACATCAACTTTGAGGACAAAATGTAAACTTGCTGCCTAATATATCCCACCCACTAACAGGTGCCGTGATGAAGAGATAATCAGTGTTATTCACTTCACCTGTCAGTGGTCATAATGTTATGCCTGATCGGTGTGTATCGGTGTGTGTGTGTTGGTATCTCCCTCTCTTTGTTAGTTGAAATTACCAAAAAATGGGGGTATGTAACACTATAATAAAGAAAAACAACAGTTTGCTACAGTGTCAGGGGAGTGAAAGCATGGTGGATGTTAAAATGCTTTTCCTGTGAGGCTGATGAGTCACAGATAGAATGATGGCATGTGTCATATGTAGGCGCTAGACACCACACAGATGGAGCAGATGAGTGTCTCGCTCCCTCTAATTTCTTACCATTTATTTAAAGAGGCAAAGACAGTCTGACTGTCAGCCCAGACTCAACACTGGGCAACAGCATTCTTGATAAGGGAAAATGACGTCTCACTTGATGTTTTGTATAGTGTCTTAAAATGACTTATGATGGGAAATCTGCATGGAATAGTTTACCTAAAAATTAACATCATTTACATACCCTTGTGTTGTTCTAAACTGGCATTATTCTAAACCCAAAAACTGCTTTTGTTTTGCATACAACAGAAGTGAATGGTGATTTATACTTCCAAGTTCCAATAAGCACCACAAAGAGTCCATACGACTCATGCACTTATAATAAGGTCTGAAGTTGTGCGATAGTTTTGCATGATGAACGGATCACCATTAAAAGCTCTATTTTTAATATAACAGCAAAGCTGTAGAGGATGAATATTATCAGTGAATAATGACTGTAGCGCATTTGTACTACATTTATGATACTGTTATGGAGCTTTTTTTGGAGCTTGCCTGTAAAAACCACATCAGAACAGAATCTTGGAAATAATCCGTCATATCTAATCAGAGTAAACAGGCCTCATGTAACTGATGGGAAAATGGACCCACTTTATATTAGGTGGCCTTAACTACTTTGTACTAACATTTTAATTAATCATTTGATACAATGCACTTATTGTGTACATGCATGTTTTTACATCTGTAATTAATTTCTGTAGTAATTTGTAATTACACTGTTGACACTCCCCTTACACCTAACCTTACCCATACCACCACACCTGGCCCTAACTTTACCCATATCCCACCTCAAGTGTGTGCAATGCAATATGAACACAGTAAGTACACTGTACTTATTTTTTGATGTAGTACACAGTAGTTAAGGTCACCTAATATAAAGTGGGGTGGGAAAATTGATTTTGGGGTGAACCATTCTATTAAATGTTCATAAATAGCACATAAATCCTAAACAAACAAAAATATTTTAACTAGCTTGAATTTATTTGAATGCATTTTTTTCTTTTTATAATTAATCTCTATTGACAGGTTTGTGCAGATAAAAGCATTGAAAAGGTATTCAGGTATTCTGATTCATCTTTGTGAATAACAGTATTAACTAATATTATCATAGAAAATGAAGTGGAACATTTTTCCTAGTGGTAAGTACCATAGAAATCAGAAACATTTATGAATCCTTGCAGATTTGGTAAAATATGTTTTAAATTTGACCTTTGAGGGAAAAACAATCCATTATTGCAGTTCATTAGGCAGAAAGAGATTTCAGTATTTCAATAATGGAATATAATTTCTGCTTTACTACAGATTCCACTACAGTCATTTTGCTCCATCATTGGAAGTGGGAAAATTTAGGGTTTTTAATTACCAGCAATTAGTCATAAATCGCAGGCTGTTATCTCCAGAGCTCAGAACCAGAGCCGTTTTTCTTTTTAATCAGACTTAAAAATTCACCAAAGTCAAGTGACATCCATTAATGTCTCAATCCACACGAGTGAGTTGATGAGTTTCTGTTCTCTGTTGAAGTGGTTTTGTGTTTATATGATCCATATGCCATTGGTCATTTGCAGTATTGCTCTTCATACACATCTAAATGGAATGAATCTGTTCGAGACAGTAATGTCAGTAAGTGCCTTAATGTTATTCTCACTTTAGTAAAATTACCAAATCAAGTAACATACACATTTTCAGCCAATCTCATGTTAATCTTGAGTACCTACAGAGTAGTATTGCAGAGCTAAAGACACACAGAAACACACAACTATGACACACAAAATACATGCATGGCATTATCCGTCCCTGGATAACTTTCTATATTCACTATAGTGTTGTTGACATTATATGCACTTACGTGCCGATTGCCAACAGACATTTGATGCAGTTTCACTCACAGCCTGCAGTTTCGACTCGTGACCGAGAACAAACAAACGGCATCTAGTGTTTCCTTAACGCTGGGTTAAAGCTGAACAAGGTGATCTTTCCCTCACAACCAGAAACACACTTCGTTAGTGACATTGTTGATTTTGTGGTCTGAAAAAAATCACTGCTGGCAACTCCCGTAACCCAAACAAAGCATGTTGATCACACGCTCATCCGGGAGAAGTGCCCATACAAGGACGTAATACATGGCATTTTTGTCCCATATCTTGAATCTCTATTGACAGGTTTGTGCAGATAAAAGCATTGAAAAGGTAGCAGGTATTCTGATTCATCTTTGTGAATAACAGTATTAACTAATATTATCATAGAAAATTAAATGGAACATTTTACAAGGAATTCTACCCATTTTGACGTAATACATGGCCATTCTTGAAATAAACTTTCCGAAATCCTTGAAATGTTCGAATCCTAAAGAAATACTCTGTCATATGTCCAACTAATTTTTTGAGTTCATGAGAATCCAACTCTTTAACAGTGTAAATAAGTCATCTACCTTTCCATCTGTCTGTCTGTCTGTCTGTCTGTCTGTCTATCTATCTATATTTAAATCTCCTTTAGTTGTAAAACAACATACACGATGCAAATAATTCCAATCAAATTTACTCCATTAAACTCAAGCATCACACACATTAATTGCATCAGCCTGGAGCCATCTCCTTGGATCGTTTCACTCGTTTGGATGCTGTTGTGTGATGGAATTCTGTGTCCATCCCATGTCACTTTGTCATTGTTATGTCTCCTCCTCCCCTCACATGACCTTGTGACCTTTGAGCTCTTTCATGATGTCACACCATAGGACTCTGTGACCTCTGACCCCAGGACCTGGTGCTTGCACTCACGGCCAGTGGGAACTCAGGGTCTTCTGCACGCTCTGATCACGCATGAGAACAGGGGGAAGGGTGGGAGAAAACCAGCAAGTATTGATACTCCTCAGTAACAGAGTCTGTTGAATATCAAAACCGTGGCTTGCTCTTTGTTCGGCCGACAAATGCACTACAATTGATTTGAAGCTGAATACTAAGAGGAGCATCAGTCTTGAGCGAAGGCTTTCTTCTTCCCAGGCTTTCAGAGTTCGAAGGGTCATGCCAAGAGAAGGGCTGGTCAGTATGTGAGAATACACCACACCTAGTTAATGGAGACGAGCCGGTGGTTCACAACATACTTAAAGGAATATTGTGGGTTATTTTCAACTTAATGTCTATGGGCGCCATCTGTGCCGTTTACCTCAAACAATGATTTTGACTCGTCCCTCAGTGAGTAAAATGACCCGGGGACGCATTTACAGTGAAACATTAGAAAGAAAGCATGGCCATGAAGTAGAAAGCACTTTGATAACACAAAATTAAATGAACAAATTATATTTTCAATCTTGAAAATAGAATTTACAAAAATATTATTTTGGGGAAACTTGATTGAGAATTAAGAATGCAGACACATTTCAAGACGTGAAACTCAAGCTTTTTTAGCTAGTATTTGTGTTCACATACTTGCGTACAGTAGTGTATGATTTTGGTCTACAGCGTAACGTGTATAAAATAGGGTGGCCATTTCCATAACACCAAAAAGAAGGACACTTTGCGGCATTTGGAGCCATCCAAGAATAATTGCATAGGACTCTGGTGTACGCGCAACTACAATACAATTTTGTCCATCATATCGATGGTATCATGATACAGTGATTCTGAAATAGCCTACTCTATTCATTGCCAGACAGTTTGATCTACGATATATCTTGATGTAGACCTATGTGTAACAGAAGAGGCAAAAAAGTGTTTATTCACAGTATTTGTATTTATTCAAGACATTGTGATGTCTGTTTCAAAAACTGACCACTGAGATGAACCTGTCTTGTAAAGTGCACAGTGCCTGAAAACATAACATTTTGACTTCTGAAATAACAGAAATACATAAATAAACAAATAATGAATGCGAAAAATAAATAGATACACATTTCAGTTCTTAACAAAGAAGTTCACCCTCTGCAGCAGCTCAGGCAGCTCTTTGTTAAGAATGTGTATTTATTTATTTTTCACATTCATTATTTGTTTATTTATGTATTTCGGTTATTTCCAGAAGTCCAGAAATGTTATGTTTTTTGGCACTGTGCCAGATTATTTGTTTATGTATTTCTTTATACACTCACCTAAAGGATTATTAGGAACACCTGTTCAATTTCTCATGAATGCAATTATCTAATCAACCAATCACATGGCAGTTGCTTCAATGCATTTAGGGGTGTGGTCCTGGTCAAGACAATCTCCTGAACTCCAAACTGAATGTCAGAATGGGAAAGAAAGGTGATTTAAGCAATTTTGAGCGTGGCATGGTTGTTGGTGCCAGACGGGCCGGTCTGAGTATTTCACAATCTGCTCAGTTACTGGGATTTTCACGCACAACCATTTCTAGGGTTTACAAAGAATGGTGTGAAAAGGGAAAAACATCCAGTATGCGGCAGTCCTGTGGGCTAAAAATGCCTTGTTGATGCTAGAGGTCAGAGGAGAATGGGCCGACTGATTCAAGCTGATAGAAGAGCAACTTTGACTGAAATAACCACTGTTACAACCGAGGTATGCAGCAAAGCTTTGTGAAACCACAACACGCACAACCTTGAGGCGGATGGGCTACAACAGCAGAAGACCCCACGGGTACCACTCATCTCCACTACAAATAGGAAAAAGAGGCTACAATTTGCACGAGCTCACCAAAATTGGACAGTTGAAGACTGGAAAATGTTGCCTGGTCTGATGAGTCTCGATTTCTGTTGAGACATTCAGATGGTAGAGTCAGAATTTGGCGTAAACAGAATGAGAACATGGATCCATCATGCCTTGTTACCACTGTGCAGGCTGGTGGTGGTGGTGTAATGGTGTGGGGGATGTTTTCTTGGCACACTTTAGGCCCCTTAGTGCCAATTGGGCATAGTTTAAATGCCACGGCCTACCTGAGCATTGTTTCTGACCATGTCCATCCCTTTATGACCACCATGTACCCATTCTCTGATGGCTACTTCCAGCAAGATAATGCACCATGTCACAAAGCTCGAATCATTTCAAATTGGTTTCTTGAACATGACAATGAGTTCACTGTACTAAAATGGCCTCCACAGTCACCAGATCTCAACCCAATAGAGCATCTTTGGGATGTGGTGGAACGGGAGCTTCGTGCCCTGGATGTGCATCCCACAAATCTCCATCAACTGCAAGATGCTATCCTATCAATATGGGCCAACATTTCTAAAGAATGCTTTCAGCACCTTGTTGAATCAATGCCACATAGAATTAAGGCAGTTCTGAAGGCGAAAGGGGGTCAAACACAGTATTAGTATGGTGTTCCTAATAATCCTTTAGGTGAGTGTATAGTATGACTGGTGATGCTTGACTGCATGATAGACTTTACAAAGCTCTGCAGCGGAGATTTTGTCATCCTGAGGTGATGTTGCTTCTCAGAAAAATGACCTAAGGGAAGACGTACCTGCGGCTCGTCGGTTACTTTTATGTTTTTCCGTGCTGGCATGTCAGTCAATGGCGGCTTTCCCTTGACTACTAACATCCACTTCACAGCGACACAGTGTGCTTTTTGATATAAATTTGTGCTCTTTTGTCCATTCCGGGTTAAATGAGGTCTGACGTTTTGGCATGTTAACGTTATATGACATAGCCAGCACATCGTGGAGGCTTGTTTACATTTTTAACCAATGATATTTCAGATATTTATTTGACACTGCTTTCAGACAATCATTTGTTTGACCAGAGATCTTACAGCATTAGACGCTATGCTGCTGCATCCCAATAAAGATTCTAGAGGTTTTTTAGGCCGATTCAGCGCAACTTCAAAAAGGAGGGCAAATGAGTGTCCGGCTTGAGTGTCCGGCTTGAGGCTGCAAATCCGGACTGTCCGGCCAAAATCCAGATGTAAGACCACCCTAGTATAAAAACTTTACACTTGGCACAATGCAGTCAGGCAAGTACCGTTCTTCAGGCAACCGCCAAACCCAGACTAGTACATTGGATTGCCAGACAGAGAAGCATGATTGGTCACTCCAGAGAACACGTCTCCACTGCTTTAGAGTCCAGTGGCGGCGTGCTTTACACCACTGCATCCAACACTTTGCATTGCACTTGGTGATGTAAGGCTTGGATGCAGCTGCTCGGCCATGAAGCTCTCTATGCACTGTTCTTGAGCTAATCTGAAGGCCACATGAAGTTTGGAGGTCTGTAACTATTGACTGCATAAAGTTGGCGACTTCTGCGCACTGTGCGCTTCAGCATGCACTGACCCTGCTCTGGGATTTTACATGGCCTACAACATTGTGGCTGAGTTACTGTTGTTCCCCTTTGCTTTCACTTATAATACCACTAACAGTTGACCGTAGAATATTTAGTAGTGAGGAAATTTCACGAATGGACTTAATGCACAAGTGGCAACCTATACACCTGTAGCCATGGACGTGATTAGAACACCTGAATTCACTGATTTGGAGGGGTGTCCCAGTACTTTTGGCAATATAGTGTATGTTTAGTATTTTAAAAAGACCATGAAATTGTACAGCATGTTAAGGAATATTTAAAATAAAATAGTCAAGTCACCTTTATTTTTATAGTGCGTTATACAACATAAATAGTTTCAAAGCAGCTTCACAGTATTAACAGGAAAGTAACAGAATTAATGATGCAAGACAAGACAAGACAATAGTGTCATTATTCAGCTCAATTCAGTTCAGTGTTGATTCAGTTCAGGTCAATAAGTGTGTAAAGTTCATTCATTATCAAACCGGTTCAATTCAGCTACAAGCAGTTCTACAGAAAACTGTAATGTTGTTATTCAGCTCGAGTCAGTTCAGTGTTGATTCAATTCAGTTCAATAACAGTGTCGATGTTCCAAACATAAATTTTGAAGAAATTGGATTCAGCTTTAAAGCAGAAGACAATAGTGTCATTATTAATCTCAATTCAGTTTAAGTTTTGTTTTCATTCGATAGTATATAAAGATAAACATTAAGATAATATGGTATTATTATGGATAATATGGTAATATGGTATCTCCGCCATATGGTAAAGTTTTATATCTTATAAATAAAAACAAATCTTAAGGTCTTTTTTTCACTAATAAGAATTTTAATTTTTTTAAATCTTTTTTTAAATTGATAGTTTAAAAGGATTTAGACCTTAAAAATATTTGTTGAGCAGCCTAATCAAGGAGTTCCAATATGGAGTGTGATCTGTTAGCATTCCTATTCAACTTGATTGCAAATTCACAATAACCCTGAATATTCCTTCAAGAGTTCAATCACAGACAGATATTTTACCGTGTTCTTGTGCTAGGTGTCTATAAGATAGAAAGTGCGAGAGTGCCTGACCCTGAAGGACTAAACCATCACGAATGATAACCATGTCAGCGAACAGCAAAAAGAGTTTGATTTGATTAAGTCCGCAGACACTCATGATTTACCGCTATATTCTGGACGCCCTCACATACACACACAGAGAGTAAAGCAGCTCTTCTGTGACTTTTAATGATTATAGCACATCTCCGCAGGCGCTTTCAAGACAGACCAAGATGAGAGAGAGGACAAGTGTGACACATTAGAGTAAGAGAAAAGCAGAGCTGAGGAAGACAGATGCTTAGGAGTGAAAGACAAAGAAATAAAAGGAAAGGGAGTTGATGAAAGTGTGTTTATCAATGTTTGACTTTTGTCATAATGAAAAAATACAGATTCAGTGAACAATTTAGGATGGTAGGAACTTTTTGTCTTAAAGAGTTCCCATTTACATTGCTCCCTGTTGCTTAGTGCACTCAATTTGCTTTTTAGTAAACAGTTATTATGCCCTTTATAATTCACTTTTCTATACCTATAATGCACTGATTAATAGTTGTACAACCAGTGTGCACTCACTAATGCATTAGCCAACTCATCTTGATGTCTGAAGTGTTTTAACTTTCTTCAGTAACTAATTAATAGTAGAATTGGTAGAAATTATAGTTTGGTGGAGCATTCAGATATTCAGGTACTGTATCTGTAGTTCTAACAAATTAACGTTAAAGTGCCCTTATTATGATTTTTCAAATATTCCCTTTCATGCAGTGTGTAGCAGAGCTGTTTGTGAATGTAAACGTTCTGCAAAGTTGTAAAGTCGAAAGCGCACGATAAATAAAGTTATTGTCTCCCAAAAGCAAGAAGAGTTGTTTTTTGTTTGAATCTTACTGTGTGACGGTTATACATCACTAGAACAACTTGCCCATAAACAACTTGTCCTGCTTCTCAAATCTCAGAGTTCAACGCGGGACTTGCAAAACACTTGCTCTGGAAAGATGGGTCAGTAGCAGTTTATTTGGACCAGCTTGTTCCTCAGTATTATTAATTATTGATGTATATATTTTCTACCGTGTTTTCAAAATATGCAGTTTTGTGTTTTATATTGTGTAGGTTTCCGGCTAACCGGCTTTCTCACGTTATTGCTGTCCTACTGAAATACTACTGTAAATCAGCTGCGGGCTTCTTACCTAAAACTGTCTATTAATGCAGGTTGTCTGTCATTCTTACTACTTTGAGTAAAGATAAAGGATGGAGCAAGATTTGTTTTGCAAACTTTAATGTTACATCAGTCATTCACCTTAGTGCAGGCTTAACGTATGCACCGTTATTGATACAGCTCCCGCATGTGCACCGCAATAATTGAGAAATAAACACATGGGTTTGTTGATGGACATACTCTTGTTAATGCTGATGGTCAGGAATTACAGTTGAAATGTCTCATAATCTACCTCACAATGAGTAGCGTATCACTGAGAAATGTCCTGCTCAAGGTTGAATAACTAGGCCTAGTTCTTCCAATGTTTCATCAGACTTGGATTGAAGCGCTCACTCGCTTGGCTTGATATGGTAAACGCAACACCATCGTTACTGTCTTTACAGTGTGTACAATCGCTGAGCTTTAGGAAGCCTCCACACGGCTCCGGTAATGTGCGTTTGTTTCCGATGTGTGCTGTAAACAGTAGTCCAATCACAACAGACTGGGCCATCTGACCAATCAGAGCAGAGTAGCTCACGGAAAGGAGGGATTTAGAGAGAATGAATCATCCGTCAAGTCGTTTGAGAATCATTGAACAATGTGGTGATGTACAATGTATATTATGAGAAAATGAAAGTGTTTTTGACCTTTGATTCATATAAACCAGGAGCCTTTAAAATAGCATAATAGGGGCACTTAAATTATGTTTAATGACATTCTATAAATCTAAACACATTCTCACATTCTATAGAAACACAGTCTGATCAGACAGAACCAGTAGATTCCTGAATTAAATGAACAATGTGTTGTATGGGTATGTGTAGTTACCACTAATCTTATCAAAGCTTGGCCACCCTACTCACAACTCGCCGTTTCTGTCTTTTATTATCTTGAGCAGAATTTAGTTTATTTAGAAGTAGATCCGACTTTAAGGCCACAACACATGGATGACTTTGCAGGTGCGCACACAAACTTTGCCTCAGTGCCAGGCGCAAATCAAACAACAATGTGAAAAAAACACGGGTGTCGAGGGAGATCGCTCCCCAGCAAACAGTAGATATATAAAATCGCAGAACAGTTGGGTACATACAACATGATTAAATGTGAAGATGATTAAAGCAGCGTTAGAGCTTCAAAACAAAAAATAATTATTTGTTATAAGCTATATGTGTCACATTTATGAACATCTCCCTCAAATGTATATACTGCTATGTGAGCTCACAATATAAGGCACAAATTAAAAGTCATTTTTATATGTATGTAAGTCAACGCGTGTCCTGTTCATTTGTACTCGAAAACAGAAGCCACTTTTGTGCAAAGTTGGCAGAGTACAAATGGAACTGGATCGCATTTTACTGTGTATAAAATTACATTAATGAATATGATAAAGACGACAGCACATAAAACATTGTTGAACATGGGGATTCAAAAGAGAACATGTTTTTGCCTTTGTTATGAGTTTAATTTTGATACAATGGTTGCAATTCATTTATTTTGGCAACTAATGTTAAACAGTGAGTGTTTAATTTTTTTGAAACAGATTTTACCGTCTAGGATTAAAGGTAGGGTAGGCACATATTTTTTATAAACACTTCTTGTTATACTGGTTGAAACTCTTTTCACATCTATCTAAAGTGGTACATATATCTTCTGTGGACAGCAAATTAAATTTATGAAATGATCTTGTAACATTTTAAAAGTCTTTAGTACCAATTTTAAATGTAATTTGTGCATATATATATATATATATATATATTTGTATATATATATATATATATATAGCTTAATACTGATAATGCAATGTATTATGTTTAGAAACTGGAAAAACACACCTGTTTGATAGATTGACCCACATGCTTTAATCTTCTCTTTTGCCATTTTGTCATTTATTGGCATAGAAAATCAAGAGATGACAGAAAAATTATGGAAAGTGGAGTCTCCCACATGTGCACACGACTCAGTTTGAAGGGCACGTATGCACTAACCACAAATCGTCTCTTTCTCTGTATGTGCGATTTGTTCTGATACATTGAATAATTTTAATTAATGCAAAGGGATTACAATTTTGTTTTGTTTTTATGTAGTGTTTTCTAAAAAGGAAACTGTCTGAAAGTTTAGACCATGAAAAAAATTAATTTATGTAGCAAATTGCTTCTAGGTAGCGTTTAGGCAACTCAGATCTGGCAAATACACTGAGCGTTTGCCTGAAGGAAGCAGAGTTATACTACTTTTCTAAGCCAAAAAAAATGTGCAGTTGTGCAGTTTGAACCTCAAGTTGATAGCACAAATTCCTCTGAGTTGAGCAAGTGGATTCTGGTACTGTGGTCTAATCGTCCTGGCAGGAATATATAAATCAAAGTACTCAAGGGAAACGTGTTTTTACTCTTAAATGCAGTCCACTATATTTCAACTGAAAATATCCTTACATTTGTCAGAACTGGGAATGCTGCCATGTTCAGTAATGAAAATTAAACCGTGAAGTGACAAAATCCGTTATATGAAGAGATTCTTTTGACACGGATGAGAAGTTGTAAGGGGTCTCTACAGGGCAAGTATTATTTCCATTGAGGAGCCTTTCAGAAGGCGCTAGTAATGAGGATGTGCTTGAGATTACTCAGTGTAATTTGCTCAAAAAACTGCTATATGTGTCCCCTTGACTTAATACTGTTATAATTAACAGCATACTGAAGTCACTTTTTCATGCACAAAAAAATTTATCAGAATATCAGTCATTTTATATGCCTCTATTGTTTGCCATTACTGTTAATTGGGTTACATAGAATACTTAAATTTTTTTTTCTAAATGTAGCTTTTATTGGAAGATGTTTCCAACAATATATTAATTTCCAATGTGTGTAATTTAATATTTTTTTCCAGAAAATTCACACTTATGTTTTGAACCCTGCTGTGGTATTTCCCCTCTTAAAAAAAATAAAATAAATAATAATAATAATAATAATTATATATATATATATATAGACACACACTCACCTAAAGGATTATTAGGAACACCATACTAATACTGTGTTTGACCCCCTTTCGCCTTCAGAACTGCCTTAATTCTATGTGGCATTGATTCAACAAGGTGCTGAAAGCATTCTTTAGAAATGTTGGCCCATATTGATAGGATAGCATCTTGCAGTTGATGGAGATTTGTGGGATGCACATCCAGGGCACGAAGCTCCCGTTCCACCACATCCCAAAGATGCTCTATTGGGTTGAGATCTGGTGACTGTGGGGGCCATTTTAGTACAGTGAACTCATTGTCATGTTCAAGAAACCAATTTGAAATGATTCGAGCTTTGTGACATGGTGCATTATCCTGCTGGAAGTAACCGTCAGAGAATGGGTACATGGTGGTCATAAAGGGATGGACATGGTCAGAAACAACGCTCAGGTAGGCCGTGGCATTTAAACGATGCCCAATTGGCACTAAGGGGCCTAAAGTGTGCCAACAAAACATCCCCCACACCATTACACCACCACCACCAGCCTGCACAGTGGTAACAATGCATGATGGATCCATGTTCTCATTCTGTTTACGCCAAATTCTGACTCTACCATCTGAATGTCTCAACAGAAATCGAGACTCATCAGACCAGGCAACATTTTTTCCAATCTTCAACTGTCCAATTTTGGTGAGCTCGTGCAAATTGTAGCCTCTTTTTCCTATTTGTAGTGGAGATGAGTGGTACCCGGTGGGGTCTTCTGCTGTTGTAGCCCATCCGCCTCAAGGTTGTGCGTGTTGTGGCTTCACAAATGCTTTGCTGCATACCTCGGTTGTAACGAGTGGTTATTTCAGTCAGTTCTATCAGCTTGAATCAGTCGGCCCATTCTCCTCTGACCTCTAGCATCAACAAGGCATTTTCGTCCACAGGACTGCCGCATATTGGATGTTTTTCCCTTTTCACACCATTCTTTGTAAACCCTAGAAATGGTTGTGCGTGAAAATCCCAGTAACTGAGCAGATTGTGAAATACTCAGACTGGCCCGTCTGGCACCAACAACCATGCCACGCTCAAAATTGCTTAAATCACCTTCCTTTCCCATTCTGACATTCAGTTTCAGGAGATTCAGAGTTCAGGAGATTGTCTTGACCAGGACCACACCCCTAAATGCATTGAAGCAACTGCCATGTGATTGGTTGATTAGATAATTGCATTAATGAGAAATTGAACAGGTGTTCCTAATAATCCTTTAGGTGAGTGTATATATATAATTTTAAATATTTTAAATAATTTAATACAAATATGTATATTATAGATATTAAAATGTTATATCTAAAATTAAATTAATAATAAAAAATAAAACATTACATAGTAAAATTCATCTGTCCATCCATCCATCCGGCAATTCAACATAGAAATTGAGTTTCTCTTTAAATTAAAAGTATTATAAGTAAAAGTATACATATTTTAATTCCATGAGGCAATTGCATAAAGTTAAAGGTAAGAGTTTAGTAACTTGACATTTATGCATTTTGAATGTGGGGTAATAATTTATGAATGGGAAAATGTGAAGCTCAACAGTATCTTTTTCTCACATGAATTGATTAAGAATAGATTTTGACATTTCATGAAAATGGGCCAATTGTGCTGGAGCAGGAGAGGAGAGGGAAAAAAATAGAGAGAGAAACAAAAAAAACAAAAAAAAAACACTCCTGAAGAGGATGATGCTGACAAAACCTCAATATGACTTAATGTAGGGTATTCTAGAAGCTTCAGGATTTGTAGCTGAAGGAGGATTGGTGGTGTTCTATGATAATTTTGATTGTCCCTTCAAATGCACACATACACAACATGTAGCTGTGACTCACTAGATCCGCATTAGCTCTGGGCTAATCCTCATGTGTGCAGGGGACCAGGGGACCGAGGGGGAGGAGAAGATTTCACTCTGAGGGTGGATATGCTCTCAAACCAGTCATTTCCAATTAGGCTGTCTTAGTTGCTTTCGCTTTCTTATTCTTATTCTCTTTCTATTTCTTTCTCCCTTTTGACAAAATATGTTTGCACCTTTTCTTCAACCTTGGCCACACAAATGTAAGCTTTTCAAAGGTAATCTGCACTGTAAAATAAAAAATAAAATAAAAAACTTAAAATTGTATAGTTAAAAATGGGAGCTGTGCTTGTCGAAACTTAACTGTAAAAATATTTGGGCAACATCTTAATAATTAACTTAAATTATGATGCAGGTTTTTGCCAGCTTATTAGCACTGTACACTGAACTGAGAACTGTACTGACATATCTGACATGCTGATAACTGTCTGCCGAGGGTTTCATAAAGAGGCAAATCTAAGGAAACAGTTCCAATTCGCATATGCCCACGGAGAACCGATGAGCTACTGAGATATGCATGAACCAGGCAGTTGACTTGAATGATGAGGCGAAAATTAAAGTTTTTTATTTTATTGTATTTTTTATGGTTTCTCATGGTTTATCTTGTTGATTGTGACAAGTTTATTCACTTTCCACCAATGGGCTAAAACATTATGACACACCTGCCTAATATGCTGTTGGTCCTTTGCGTGCTGCCAAATCAGTGCTGACTCATGGTCTCTACAACACCCCTGAAGGTGTCCTGTGGTCTCCGTGGAGATATTAACAGCAGATCCTTCAAGTGTTTTAGGTTGTGAGGTGGAGCCGCCATGGATCAAACTTAGCCATGGCCGAGCACATCCTACAGATGCTCAATTGGATTGAGATCTGGGGAATTTGGAGGCCAGGGCAACACCTTGAACTCTTCATCACCTCAAATCATTCCTTAACACTGTGTGACAGGGTACATTGTCCAGCTGAAAGAAGCACTACCACCAGGGAACACCGTTGTCATGAAAAAGTGTACCTGGTCTGCAACAATGTTTAGGTAGGTGGGATGTGTCAAATTTATGCCCACGTGAATGGCCGGACCCAGGGTTTCCCAGTAGAACATTGCCCAGAGCATCACACTCCCTCCACCGGCTGTCGTCGTCCCACAGTGCATCCTGATGCCATCACTTCCCAGGTAAACGGTGCACACGTACACAGCCGTCCACGTGATGTAAAAGAAAACAGGACTCATTGGACCAGGTGACCTTCTTCCACTGCCCTAAGGTCTAGTTCTGATGCTCGCCAGCCCATTGTAAGCACTTTTGATGGTGGACAGGGGTCATCGTATATAGGCACTCTGATTGGTCTGTGGCTACACAGTCCCATGCGCAGTAGAGTGGAATGCACAGTCTTTTGTGACACATTCCTACCATAACCATCATTACAATTTTGTGTGACTTGTGCCACAGCAGACCTTTTGTTAGCTTGAACTAGAGGGGATAGCCTTTGTTGCCCTTATGCATCGATGGGCCTTGGCCGCCCTCGGACCACTGTTGGTAAATTCTCACCACTGTTGACCGGAAACAACCCACAAACCTTGTGTGATTTATGTAAAAGAACTGGCAAATCAGCTTTTTTGAACTGATTCATTGGAATGAACTGTCCAAAAGAACCAATTCGCAAAAAAGAATCAGACTTCACGTCACTGATAGCTTTTCCACAAGCTGAGGTATATACTACTCAAGGTGCATGCAGTGTCATACACCAACACATTCTCCCTCCCGAATCGTCACATATTGACGCTTGATCAGGACCCCTCGCCGTCACATTTTAATGCACAGGGTGCTCCATTCATTTCAATGAGAAACATTTGGTGTCATACACGCGTTGGGCATATCATTATGAAATTATATATTGGGTTATGATTTTGCCGTTATGACATGTTGGAGTATATTTTTATTCACATTTATTTTTATTTACACTAGTTAGATATGTTTGAACCTATTACCCAACCCCATCTCATCCCTAAAGCTACCCATTTGCTTATTATATGATATAAAACAGAGGATATAAAAGGCAGATATGACTGCAGGCACAATTTATTACAATATATTCCACACATATTCCACAAATATTCCAAGTGTTCCGAGGCCATACAATTGATTTGTGTGAAGAAAATCCCCAAAAGCGATCAGCGTCTCCATCTGCCGAAGATCATGCACGCATTCAAATTTTCATTGGCTCTCATGTGTCTCGTGCCCAATTGCGTCATTACGTCAGCTTTGATTGTAAAATGTCATTGGCTCTCGTGTGTCTTGTGACACCTTGTGTCATGGTTAGGGGTGTTCGATTCCAGGTTTTTTGGTTTTTCTATTTATTAAACCAATTTCCTTTATTGTATTAACTCAAATTTTTAAATTCAATGAACAAAAATTTTTAAGGCATCCAGGTTACTTAGTTTTTAAGTTAAACCAACAATATTGTTTTACAGTGTACACACAAATACACCATCATGGTAACACATGAAACTAAAATAATGCAATAAACATAATTAAGCAACATAAGATTAAACAATAAACAAAAGTATATAACAAAACTATTTTTTGCCATTAAAATTACAACATCTTTTTACAGTGTGTGTATCTTTTTTCCCCAGATTAATATTCAGAGAGTAAGCCATTCAAAGTTTGATTCCCTTGAGTGGATGCTGAAAAATGTCAAATACTAACCCTTTAATGCATATTTTGCATATCAGAATCACTTAGTTAGGTTGACTAATCAAAAATGAATCTAAATTGGAGTGTTTATGTTTATAAGCGTTTACAATGATTTAAAGTGGATAACCCGAGTCATTTTTTGCTTCTTTTTTTTTTTTTTGTGAAGCAATTACCTACAAGAAAACACTTAAAAAGTGGATTTTAGTGGACTTAATAGGATCTTTGCTGAACCTAAACTGCGTGAAATAATTTTATTACATTTATTATAAAGTGAAGCAGATGAGGAATGCAATTTTAAACATTATCAAGAAATTTAGAGCTAATCGCAAGGTCATTGTGATCCAGTGGTGACTTGGGGCCTGATGTATAAATGTTGCATGGGCATAGAAATGTGTGCACACAATTATCCACGCCCATCAGGATTTATAAAAAAATTAACTAAGCACAAATATGTGCACACTGTATGAGCACTTACACACGCACTGTTAAATGGACACCTACGCACTCTTACTGGAGTGAGCAGTGTAAACAGAATGACTTAAACTCTGCTTTACATCTGATACACATTTAGATTAAATACGCCACTCTCGTTAATGGATTTTAATTAAGCACTGTAATTTCATGAAATCATCAACATTTTTATATTAATTTAAATAGAAATATGGGTTAGAAAGAAAGGGTTAGTTCACCGAAAAATGACAATTCTGTCATTAATTACTCACCCTCATGTCATTCCACACCCGTAAGAATTTTGTTCATCTTCGGAACACAAATGAAGATCTTTTTGATGAAATCTGAGATCTTTCTGTCTCTCCATTGGGAGCAACACAATTTACACATTCAATCTCCAGAACGATAGGAAAGACATTGTTAAAGTAATCCATGTAACCTCAATTTTATGAAGCGGCGTGAGTGCTTTGTTTGCACCAAAAAAACAGAATTTACTTTATTTACGGAAATATTGACCTGAAATCCAGTAGTGGGAGCACCACGGCGCATGCATGTTCTGTTGACTCAAGACCGGAAGTTGTTTCGTAATAGTGCTTTGGATAATATTATTTTATAAATATAGAGGTAAATTGTTTTCTTGCGTAATCAAAGCACTTGTGTCACTTCATAAAATTGAGGTTAAACTACCAGAGTCATGTGGAGTACTTTAATGATGTCTTTCCTATCATTCTGGACCTTGAATGTGTAAATTACAAGCTCTCAGATTTCATCAAAAATATCTTAATTTGTGTTCAAAGATGAACGAAAGTCTTATGGGTTTGGAACAACATGAGGGTGAGTAATGATAGAATTTTCATTTTTGGGCGAACTATGGGAATGAATATGCATGTAAATGATATGCAGATGACCTTATGCATAGTAAATCTAGCTTTTGTGCGTACACACTTTTAGGATAAATTCTACGGAAAGTTTTATACATGAGGCCCCTGAGCATTAAAGAAGGATCTAAACCTTCATTATAAAATCACAAAGCAGTAACAGCGTGACTTAAATAACATAACTCACTAACCACAATAAATGCATTACAGATGCAGAACATCCTGCCCTTACGTCACCTCAGTGCCTCTCTTATATATCCCATCTCTACTTGGCCATCACATGCTACTGTCATAATGGCTTCCAGGACTCTCAGCTGGATGGTGGAGTCCTCTGTTGTTCTTCAGGGAGGAGAACAATGGCCCGCTCCCAGCTCCTCACCGTGGGAGGTTGCCAAGATCTGAGCCCCGCTGGGGGGAATGGCTTTGTATGCCAAAATTTTCTATGACATCTGCTTGGCACCTGTTGCCAGGATGGGCTGAGTGTGACTTTCCTGTCATATCCACCATTTTGCAATGTGGAACTAAAATAACTGGAAGTGGATGACACCAGAAGCCTCACAATCTCAAGTTAAAATGTGAGTGCCTTCTTTTACGTTAAAATTAAGATGAATAGGACAGTGTTATTTCTGTCTTATGTGCTTTCGTCATTTTATTAGTTTTTGGGTTGTTTTCAACTAATATGTATGTTTTATTTTATTTCAGCTTTATTTAACCCTAAAACAGGCAACGTAACCCACGAATTACATACTCTTTAGTGTCTTGTTTGGGGCATAAGAAAGATGTTTTCATCAAATCCTCTTATCATTTATCATAGCCTGGTCTGTCTTGAGTATGCTGGTCACATGATTTGTTTCAAGTTTTCTGTGATCAATTAGTCAGCCTGACCTAAATCCAATATGGTTGGTGCAGGACATTCAGATTTTGGGATAAGTAAATATATATTAATCTTACTTTTCACAACTTTATTAATTGTGAACATTGTCTTAAGATGTTGAAAAAGAAAATTAAGTTATATGTTGCTCATGCTGTTATTTACCGCATTTTGAAAAGCCTGTAACTCCAAGTATGCATTGCCTGTTTAGGGTATAAAAAAGGATTATCCACAGTATTGACAAGGAATGGTGTTTAAAGGTAAACTGGGCTCCCTGTACTGGTCATTGGATTATTGCGAATTCCGGGGTGATGAGTGAGGGGTCGGTTGTGGGTGGTGGGAGGGCCAGTAGAAATCTCGTTCCAGGACCGGGGCCCTTAGGGAAGACCCTTATGGGCCCTCCAGGCCTCTGGGCCCACTGTACACAGTCCCCCTTCTCAATCTATGTAGTTTGAGTTAAACAAATCTGCAAATGTTAATATTCACAACTATTAATATTCATACTTTTTGTTGACTACGTCTTTGCATTTTTAACTACTTGCAGAAAATATTTTATTTTTTTATTTTCTTGCAACTCTGCAGGAAGGTAGCCCTCCAGGACCAGGGTTGGACACCCATGTTCTACCATAAAATGAGTGTGTGAAACTCTGCAGGAAAATATCTAGTTTAAAATGCCAAGCTGTAGTCAACAAAAAGTAATAATATCAGTTTTACATGTGAATATTAACAATTGCAAAACAAATTTACTCAAACTACATAGATTGAGAAGGGGGACTGTGTACAGTGGGCCCAGAGGCCTGGAGGGCCCATAAGGGTCTTCCCTAAGGGCCTCGGTCCTGGAACGAGATTTTTACTGGCCCTCCCACCACCCACAACCGACCCCTCACTCGTCACCCCGGAATTCGCAATAATCCAATGACCAGTACAGGGAGCCCAGTTTACCTTTAAACACCATTCCTTGTCAGTACTGTGGATAATCCTTTTTTATACCCTAAACAGGCAATGCGTACTGGGAGTTACAACTCATAAAATAAAAACTACATCAAATATTTAAAAAATTCCTTTGGATATTTTGGATGTTAAGAAGTGACATGAAATTATTTTTTGCTGATAATTTTCCAGTCGTGCCTGTTTAAAGGTTAAATTAACAGAAATGTTTAGAAAATGATAATAACTCTGGGATAGGATTGACAACAATGGTTAATGATCTCCACTGGTAACCACAAGGTTTTAGGTTTAAACCCTTTACTATCACCAGCTAGTTTGCCCTGTGTTTCTCCAGAAGGAATGGATAAAAGTGAGTCCTAAATGGCCGTTTATTATCCTGGCTAGAATGCAGAATTTTCCTTCTGTGTTCTTTTGGCATTGGCTTTAGTTGTGACATTAGCAGGCTTATTTCAATATGATAAAAAAGGGAAGCTCAAGTTTAAATAATAGACCAATTGAAGAAAGCAAATAAGTATCAGAGGGTATGTCTAAGTTCAACAACCTACTATGACCCTAATTAATATCTGAGAACACTGAGTGCAAGTGGGCCAAATTTCTGGTAATTTGCTGCCTACTGGAATATCGTAATTACTTTTTTGCCAGCGGCACAGCAGAAAGCTTCTACACAATGGGAACTGAGCAACAGCAGGGGCTGTAATTTATTTGGAGAGGTTCTTTAATGGATAGGTGGGATTTTCTTTATTTTAAATATAACATTTTAACATATTTAATGGCCAAAAGTGATGTCCACCCTATAGGAAAATGTACATCTTCACCCTTTATTCAATATATATATATATATATATATATATATATATATATATATATATATATATATCACTTAATATATCCTTTTGCATTTATAGCGATCGTCAAATGGCTTAATCGTGATTAATTCCATCCAAAATAAAAGTTAATGTTTACATAATATGAGTGTGTACTGTGTATAATTATTATGTATATATACACACTCATTCATGTATATATTTAAGAAATATTTACATGTATATGCTGTGTGTATATATATATATATATATATATATATATATATATATATAATATAAAAAATACAATACATTTTTCTTAAATGTATACATGAATGTGTGTGTTATATACTTATATATAAATAATAATCATACACAGTACACACTTATAAACATGAACTAGACATTTTAAATCTAAATAAATATTAGATATAACATCAATTAAAAGTAGAGTTGCTGTAATGTATATAATAATATGATTGAAAATCTTCCATCATTTTATCTTCCATCTTAATTGAATTGTCCTTCTAATTTGCCCTGAACATGCAGAGGTGCAGTGTCTGTTGTGTCATGCAGATCTTGCTTGTGGCAGTATTTGGCCGACATATAATTGATCTAATTGGACTACAAACACTCTGGGATGAAATTAAATTAAGGGCGCTGCAGTGGTTTAATTAAATGCAATCCTAATGTACTTCATTAAGAAGGCTGTGGCTGGCAAATTAGACAGTAAAACTGAGTCATTCAGAAAGACTCATGAAATCTAAATGGCTCTCTTAAATTATTAGCAAATAGGGTGGCCAATGCTCATGTAAATATAAATGAGGGAGAAACATTTCATGTGACCACAAGAGGAATAAATGTGGAGATGGCTTGGCCTATTGTTTTGGCAAAAAAACAAACGATCCCACTTATATTGGTTTTCTTTTACTTACACTGGTCTCAGCTGGTTTTGCTTTTTACATTGGACCTGCTCAGAATTGTTTATCGGTCAAAAATGAACAACAATGTCCTTAAAATCAAACAACAAAATGTATTTGTGGTTTGTAATTTTACCATGACTGTTTGAATAATTCAGTGTTTGGTTCTTGAACTTAATGGTAACCATGTTTATTCTGACTGCAAATTATCCTGTATTTAATCTAGTCTTAATTGTTTTTGTTTTTTTTAACTTTTTATAGATTTGTTCATGGTTTGTAATAATTAAGATATGTCATGCAAGCCATCCACACTGGCAATGGTCTAAGTTGGCTTCCACCAAGTGCACAATGCGTGTACAGAATAGCAAACATCCAGTACAATTATAAGATTGTGAAATGTTGTGCTATTATTCAAATAGGCCTCTAGATCTTGAAAAGGTTCAATGATGTTTTTAACTTCAGCATGAAGAAAACAACCTTTCTGTTATGACAGAACGTTTGAAAGACATTTGCATAGATGAAAATATCATCATCAGAACATTACGATCACTGTTTTCTGTATGGTTCACCTGGTTCTGCATGTTATATTCACAGGGTCATTATACAACCATGCAGAACAATCATTTGACCTAATGACTCCTACAAGATCGCTGCCAATGCTAGATCTCCTGCCATGGCAGCAGATATTGTGGGTTGAAGGCATATTTTGGCATCCTGTATGCGTAACCCATGTGAATTAAGAAATCAGGAAGAAAGATGACTCATCAGACCATGTTACTTTTGTTCTATTGCTTAGGTAGAATATACTTTTGATTTTCAGTGTAAATTGTGTTCTATATAGCAGCTTATTCTAACCAAGACCTGCCCACTTAGACTCTTTCTGACCTATGTGTAAAGTCTTCTTAATTAAAAAAAAAGTGTTTTTACTTGTTTGTTTAGACCTAAAGCCAGTTTCCGTGTCCAGAGATCGGGTCGTCGGGGGCCTAGCCTTCGACTGTTGCCCGATCCACTACGCACCGGCCCCATATGATCCCTCCTGCAGGTGGTGAGCCCACGGGAGGGTGGCCCCACGGGGGTAGGCCCAGCCACCAGGCGCTCGCATACGAGCCCCAACCCCGGGCCTGGCTCCAGGGTGGGGCCCCGGCTGCGCCATGCCGGGCGACGCTTCGGTCCTTGTTTTAATTAGACTCATATTGGGTTTGTGAACTGCTCTTAGTCTGTAAGAAGTGTAAGGGTGACTTGCCCACTTCAGGTTGGTGGAGAGTTTCTGCCTCAGGTGGAGGAGTTCAGGTATCTTGGGGTCTTGTTCACGAGTGAGGGAAGGATGGAATGGGAGATTGACAGACGGATCGGTGCAGCTTCTGCAGTTGATGTACTGGTCTGTCGTGGTGAAGAAGGAGCTGAGCTGTAAGGCGAAGCTCTCGATTTACCGGTCAATCTACGTTCCTACTCTCACCTATGGTCATGAGCTGTGGGTCATGACTGAAAGGACAAGATCCCGGATACAGGCGGCCGAAATGAGCTTTCTCCGCAGGGTTGCTGGGCGCTCCCTTAGAGATAGGGTGAGAAGCTCAGTTTCTCGGGAGGAGCTCAGAGTAGAGCCGTTGCTCCTCCACATCGAGAGGAGCCAGTTGAGGTGGCTCGGGCATCTATTTCAGATGCCTCCTGGACTCCTTCCCGGGGAGGTGTTCCGGGCATGTCCCACCGGGAGGAGGCCCCGGGGAAGACCTAGGACACGCTGGAGGGATTATGTCTCTCGGCTGGCCTGGGAACGCCTCGGGTTCCCGGAAGAGCTGGAGGAAGTGGCTAGGGAGAGGGAAGTCTGGGCGTCTCTGCTTAGACTGTTGCCCCCGCGACCCGGCCCCGGATAAGCGGAAGATAATGGATGGATGGATGTTTAGACCTGGGTTAATCTGAAATGCTCGATATCACACTAATAGACTGGTTTAGAAACCTTGAGTAGAATTTTTTTTTTTTTTTTTTTTTTTTATAGTACTTGTCAGTTTTGTCTGCAATATGCATTGAAGTGTCAGTGAACGGCACATTTCCCAAAAACATCATTAGCCAACTATGGTCTCAAGTTTTGTTGTTCTGTTGTGCCAACATTTAGTGTTTCCCACGTTCCAACGAACATTTGCAAACTATGTGGTTGGAACTACAGCTCTCGGGCTGTGGTTAGAAGCATAGTTTCTCGTTAAAATGAGATGTGAACTAAATGGTTTTGGCCACAATAAGCAAGATAACAATCAGTGCATTATATGTCCTTCATTCCATTAAAATATATATTTACACTGTGTTCCAAATTATTATGCAAGTGACATATCAGTAGGATTTCAGAACAATAAACATCCAGTTTTTAGTTTTTCAAAGAAACACCTCTTTAAGTTGGGTTTCCATTTACCTAAGTAGACCTGGCAAACTTTTTAACAAACCTGTCTGAGACCAGTTATCTAAAAAGATATGGAGAAATAAAACAAACAAACACTTTCTTCAAAAAACTATAATCTGTATTGTACTGAAATCTATGGAAGCTTGTTTCTCCACAAAATAAAAAAAACAAAAAGGGCAATTGCAACTTTTTTATCTAACAATTCTGATTTTTTTATCTTGCAATTGGAAGTTTACATCTCGCAATTCTCACAATTGTGTGAGATATAAAGAATTGTGAGATATAAAGTCAGAATTGCATGATATAAAGTTCTGACTTTATATCTCACAAATCTGACTATATAACGCAACTGCGACTTTATATCACGCAATTCTGACTTTATAACACACGATTACAGTTATAAAGTCAGAATTGAGATATAAACTCAATTCTGAGAAAATTCCTCAGAATTGGACTTTTATATCTCACAATTCTGTGAAAAGAAGTCAGAATTGCGAGATATTTATACCACAGGACTTTATATCACGCAATTCTGACTTTATAACTCGCAGTTGTGAATTCGTATCCCGCAATTGTGAGAGAAAAAGGCGCAATTATCTTTTAAAATGTTTTATTCTGTGTAAGGGTGTGAACCTACACTGGTCTCACGGTTCAGTTCGATTACGATTATCATGTCATCAATTCGGTTCAATTGATATCACGATGCTCTGCATCCTCGTATACAATTTTGTTAATAAATACAAGCAGTCAGATATATGAACTGAACCTTTAATTTTACCTGCTCAAAGAAAACAAGCTTCTTAAATGTATCAAACAAAACTCAAGTCTGGTCACAGAAGACAACATGAGCATTTAGAAAAAATACACAAAATACTAAAAGCCACTTCAGGAGGTGGTCTGGGTCGCATTACACACTCTCAGGAAAAAAGGTACAGTGCTGTCACTGGGGCGGTACCCTAAGGTACAAAAGTGAAAAGGTACATCTTTGTACCTTACTCACCCCTAAATGGTACATATTAGTACTTTAAAAGGTGCATATCAATACTTTAAGAGTGCGTATTAGTACCTTAAAGGTAGAAATTAGTATCTTAAAGGTAGTACCTTTTCGGTTTTGTACCTTAGAGTACCGCACCAGTGACAGCAATGTACCTTTTTTCTGACAGTGCAGTCAAAACTAAAGTCTAAATGCATCTGGTTATTGAAACCACACATGTAAATTTTATTCATCCGAACAATGCTAAAAAAAATAAACGTGTGAGAGCATGTTATAGGCTATGTCATGTTATAGCCAGATATGACAGCGCTATGCAGCACACATCGTCACAGACGTGTATCTCTTCATTAAGCCAATGCACAAACTACCGCAAATTAAACCGAAAGTAAAGTCGTAGGTGCTCAACACATCATCATATTCATTAAAAGTAAAGAAACTGAATGATCTTACCAGTGCTGTTGCCACGCGTTCTCATATTGCGGTCTTTGATTTTGAAGCTTTAGCTGCTGATCAATAAAATGCAGCTCATATCTGTTGTTTCCGGTGACGTGAACTCCATTAAATCTGCATTTAGCACGGGAATTAAAGATCGGATTTATATCAATTTTGCGAAGATACATTTATGTGCCCAAGTGTAAATGAAATCGTTTTGATAAATCAGATAGCTTTGATTTACACACAGCGCGTGTGTTCTCCAGGTCGCACAGGTTGTTCATAAAAGCCGAAATGTGCCCAGATGTCAGCTTTTAAAGTAGTTGGAGCATTTTAATTACTCGCACTCGCGTCTCGCTTCCCTCTGCCATTGTATGCTACCGCAACAAAGCACGAACGTGACAAATGACGGCAGAAAATAATCGGTACATTATAATCGGTTATGGTCTATTACTGAACCGATACCG
This sequence comes from Paracanthobrama guichenoti, assembly GCA_018749465.1. Lineage (NCBI taxonomy): Eukaryota > Metazoa > Chordata > Actinopteri > Cypriniformes > Gobionidae > Paracanthobrama > Paracanthobrama guichenoti. The sequence goes on along the minus strand of CM031949.1, from coordinate 9,067,641 downwards.
AATCGTCCTCGCCTGCATCGCGATGCATCGTAGAAGCGATTATTTGACACCCCTAATTATGTGACGGAAACAAGCTTCCATAGAGTCCTGCTGATATGTCACTTGCATAATAATTTGGAACGCAGGGTACATTTTAATCGATATATTTTAGCATGTCAACAATCTGCGCCATTTTTCAAGAGTGCGTAAATGCGTAAGGCAACATCAAAAAAGCAAAATGACAGGCAACAAAAACAGTAAAATAGTCCTTCGTTACAGCAGCATGTCTGAAAAATGGCATTACATGGAGAAAACTGCTGACTGAACGAACTGCATGTATATACGGAAGTAAAGTATACATGAAATACGGCATGTTAACATGATTAAAAAACGAACAGCTTTCTGTTATGTAAATTAATTATAATAATATTAAATACATTAATTGCGATCTCAAATCGATTAATTAGCAGAAGTTATTACTCCACCACCTGCACATGATGTCATTATATTGTTGAACTAACATGGTTCAAAGGACAGAGGTGCGTCCGGTTTTGGGAAACGGCCTAGTTTCTACAATGATGCATTCTACGGTTAAGCAGTGAGTTATGTCATTGTATGGGAAATGCTGTCACAGGTTTGTGCAAGCAGGAAGACGAAGACACTAAGACAATAAGATTCCAACACAAACTTTACTAAGTAATCCAACAGGTAGCGATCCAAACAGGCAAGGGTAATACACACAACACATTAACGTGATCGGACACCGAACAGAACACAGGTAGGAATATAAATACACAGTGATTATTGACCAACGACGCACAGCTGTGATGAATGAGTTGGTGTCCATGGTGACTGATGCGTGGCAGCAAATGAGAACAGGAAACGCATGTAATAGAAGGTCCATGAAAACTGAAATTAAACTGAACAGAATGTGACAAACGCAACCCTGGGCTGTCTGAGGTTAAGGATGTTGCTCAAATATCCATTTATTGATCCTTAACACTGAGATATACTTTTTTGTTTTGTTTTGCATTGACCTTGAATAAAAGTGCTTTCTGAATAGAAGCTCTGACTGAAATTCTAGGTCTGTGATGTTTATGACAAATTATTTGTGGAGACAATAATGCAACTGCAGAATCAGTTCTGTGGTCATTTTTGAGCTTGTGCTTTCAATCAGTTTAGCAAATAGTCTGTAAAATGTCTGCCAAGGATGGATGCTTTTTTTCTTTGTGCTTTACATTTGAAAAACTGAAACAAGTTGAAGTAGTTTCAGAAACATGTCCATCTAAAAGTGCAGCTGGTGTGAAAAGAATTGATATTACCATCACAGCTCTGAGCAATTGACTGTTGGTAAAGTCAGTAGGCCGTGACCTTTTGGCAAAATATGTTTGTATTAATAACACAGTCTTTTGAAATATTTTCTGGACCTCTGCTGCTCAACTGAGAATAAAATCATCTCTCATAAGTGGATGTCCTCAGTGACTGGAGGCTGTAGCTAGAAATATTCATAACTTGACTCGATTCACCTCTTCAGCAGAAAGTCTGATAAAATCACAGCGCACTCTGTTCATCACCACTGAAAGGGTCAAAAGGGACGTATGCTGGTAAATTTAATAGCACTCTCAAAGTGGACATCATAAATGGACTTTTCAGACAGTTACAAAATAACATCAAAGGAAGCAAAAAGTAACAATTTCCTGTTTGGCCAGCTCTATCTCTAACTTATAGATGCAGTTTTCTGAAAAATCAAAGGGAAACGTCTTGCTTTTAACAGATACTCATAGTCAAGTCAGACATGCAAACTGTTTCATAACTCAAAGGCTTGATTTTTATTCCAAAGATAATTAAATTATTAAATCTTTAACTTAACTGAACTTCAGTCTAAGTTCCTCAATTCAACCTATTTCCAATTGATTACACTAAATTCAGATCAAGCACAAAGTAGAATATTAGTAGCATGTACATTATTCTTAATATACTTAATCTTAAGTTTCTTTACATTATTATTAATACTCCATGACATGTGCGTTATATACCAAGTCTTCTGAAATCATACTTTTTGTATGATAGAAAGAATCCCACGTTCATCTGAAGAACATTGGATGAGCTTCTGATGGCAAGTCAAGCTTTAACACATTAACACTTTTTTCCCCATTAATTTTTATTTCATGCAAAATGGTTTGTTCTGGAATTCTGGTTATTTATGATATTTTAAAAAATATGGTGCAGAACTTTTTATTAAATCAGTCTAAATGATTGGCGGTGAATTATTTTTCTGAATCATGGACAGTTCACTTACTCAACTACAGGTTATGATGTTTATCTCAAAATGAGCAAGAACTGTTGAAATTATGTGTGACTTTGGTAAAAATTTGTAAGGTTATTAAAATACATACGTAAGACTTTTTGTTATTTTGTCCTTATGAATACAAGACAGCTTTCCATCTGGGGTCATGTGTTACATTCTAGTGTTATCTGTAGATTTACTGTATTAATTAAGATAGAAGCTGAAAATGTATTCTACCTGTTATGCTTATTGTCAGTGGATGTGCTGTTATGTGCATTAGCACACACACACACACACACACACACACACACACACACACACACACACACACACACACACACACACACACACGACAAACAGAGTTGCTAGTAGCATAGCTGATGCTAATTACCATTTAAATTCAGTCAACCGAGGCAATGCACTGATATTAAATTGCAGGTCTTTTCACCTAAACAGAAGTTATTAGTAGGGCTGTCAGGTTTTTAGTGTGATTTTGTTTTTTTATTATTTTGTTTTTATAAAAAACAGCTTTTTTTCTCAGTCTACCTCAGGCAGATTTGACAAACTCAAGATGGGGTGTATAACTTTATATATATAACTTGAGTTTGTGTGTGTATATATATGTGTGTGTGTGTGTGTGTGTGTGTGTGTGTGTGTGTGTGTGTGTGTGTGTGTGTGTGTGTGTGTGTGTGTGTGTGTGTGTGTGTGTGTGTGTGTGTGTGTGTGTGTGTGTGTGTGTGTGTGTGTGTAAATTTTGCTTAATATATATAAAAATGGGTAAATATAAATCTTTTATTTACCAATGTACAATTCCTCTTCATGCACTACATTAATGATTCTCCATGATTACATAATAGTCAATCAATTAATCAACACAAGCTGTTTAAAGCGCAATCTGATGCATCATTAATGTTGGCCGTCTGTCTGTTCTCACACTGTAACAAGAGGAAAAGGAACAAACTAAGGTTGCCATGTTTTGTTTCTCAATGATCAGCTTTCCTTTAACACATTTTAACTGAAATCATCAGCATCCGGCAAACTTCCTCAAGGATCGATAGAAACTTCTCAGGATTTTACACTTTAGAAACTACTTCAGAACAGTTTTCATTGTTTAGGTGGGCAGTGGGGTATGAAGTACTCCGGGATGCATACTTTCATGTCTCGATCCTTCCTTGAAACAGGCCGTTTCTGCGCTTTGAGTTCGAGGGTCGAGCATATCAGTACAAAGTCCTGCCCTTCGGGCTGTCCCTGTCCCCCCGTGTCTTCACGAAAGTCACAGAAGGGGCCCTTGTGCCCATGAGAGAACAGGCACAGTCTCATTCTAGCAGAGTCCAGGGATCAGTTGTGCGAACACAGGGACCTGGTGCTTAGACACCTCAGCCAGTTGGGTCTTCAGGTCAACTGGGAAAAGAGCAAACTCGCCCCTGTGCAGAGGATCTCTTTTCTCGGTATGGAGTTGGATTCGGTCGAACGGACAGCACACCTCACAGAGGAGCGTGTCCAGTCGAGGCTGAACTGCCTGAACACGTTTCAAGGCAGGATGGTGGTTCCACTGAATCAGTTTCAGAGGCTCCTGGGGCATATAGCAGCAACACCACTCGGCCTGCTTCATATGAGACCACTTCAGCATTGGCTACACGGCCGAGTCCCGAGATGGGCGTGGCAACGCGCCACTCACCGGGTGAGCTTCACACCGGCCTGTCGCCAGTCTTTCAGTCCATGGTCAGACCCCTCGTTCCTTCGGGCCGGAGTGCCCCTGGAACAGGTGTCCAGGCATGCTGTGGTTTTCACGGATGCCTCTGCCATGGGCTGGGGAGCCATGTACAATGGGCATGCAGTGTCAGGGGTTTGGACGGGCCCGCACCTGCATTGGCACATCAATTGCCTCGAGTTGCTAGCAGTACATCTTGCTCTGAGCCGCCTCAAAGGGCGGTTACAGGGCAAAGATGTACTGGTTCACACAGTCAACACTGCGACCGTTGCGTATATCAACTGACAAGGTGGTCTGCACTCCCGTCACATGTCGCAACTCGCCCACCATCTCCTCCTCTGGAGTCAGAAGTGTCTGAGGTCGCTTCGGGCCATTCATGTCCCTGGTGTGCACAACCGTGTGGCCGATGAGCTTTCACGAGCTGCGCTCCCAGGGGAGTGGCAACTCCACCCCCAGGTGGTTCAGCTGATCTGGAGACAGTTCGGGGTGGCACAGGTCGACCTGTTTGCCTCCCCAGAAACGTCCCACTGCCAGTGGTTCTATTCGCTGACTGAGGGTACACTCGGCACGGATGCCCTTGCGCACAGCTGGCCCCAGGGGCTGCGTAAATATGCGTTTCCCCCAGTGAGCCAACTTGCACAGACACTGTGCAAGGTCAGGGAGGACGAGGAGCAGTTCCTGTTGGTGGCGCCATACTGGCCCAACCGGACCTGGTTCCCAGAACTTATGCTCCTCGCGACAGCCCCTCCTTGGCCGATTCCTCTGAGGAAGGACCTTCTGACTCCGAGACAGGGCACCCTGTGGCACCCGCATCCAGACCTGTGGAAGCTTCATGTCTGGCCCCTGGACGGGACACAGAGGTTCTAGGTGACTTACCCCAAGAGATAGTTAACACCATCACTTATTTTTTGGCATATGAGCCAAAAATAAATTTTCTGGCTTTTCTCAGTCTAGAAGGCACCAACTTCTAAAATAATTTCACATTTCTACTACATAAATAACCCAATTTAAATACACATTCATCTTTCTAGCGGTGAAGTACCCCTTTAAGCAACAGTTGCTGATGGAATGGCAACGGCCACCCTGAAATAAATTGTTTCCTGCCGTAGTCAAAGAACACAAAAATCACTAAGCAATAATAAGGAGGACGGTATAATGGATCCATTTAATGATCATTGATATAAAAAAACAAGAGAAGGGTTGCTTTTTGCATTAAATTGTATACAGATACAATTAAAATGTCACATAACCATAAAATATAACATTTACTTATCTAATCTGTCACGTATTAATGATTACGGCAAATCAGCTGTTCTCCCGTAGTATACGGTTACTGTAGAACGTCACGAACAGGGTGTGAAATTTACTTTTTCACTCAGCCAATTTGGCTACTAAATTTTTAAGTTACCGGCCATTCAGAATTTCTACTAGCCAAAAAGAAAATAAACCAGATTAACTACATCACAGTATGTGTGTGTGTGTGTGTGTATATATAATATATAATATATATATATAATATAAATTGACCTGATTTGCTACTACTTCAATGCAACTGAACAAACACACCGTTATGATGTTATGATGTGTGCGTTCGAGTAAGCCAAATCTGTGCAGATTCTGCACAATACACTGTATTTAATATATCATGATGACTCGCGAGTTGAGTATTTGCGCTAAATCTACGCAGATTTGGCTTACATGAACTTCCCCAGCAAAGTGAGTAAACATAAGTAACCAGCCAAATCGTCTAGTGATTTGGCATAGTGATTTGGCAGGGTTGGCGGTATTAATTTCAGTATTGACGGTATTGGTCATGAAGTAGCAGTTAAAGTCACGCAATAGAGCGCCAGATCTCCATCAGCAGCTGTTGCTTAAGGACTATTTCCTCCTAGTTACGTAGGTCAGTGAGGGATAATTTGATTGTGGTGTTTTAGCTTGGCCTGGATCTGCATTCTTTTTTAGATAGAATAAATATTTTGTGGGAGCTTTGCAGATCTTATACAGATCTTATAGATCTTATACTTATTAACAGCTAACACACTAAAGAAAAAGTCAAACATGAAAACACATCATATGACCCCTTTATCTATTTTTTACTAAATTGTTTCTAATTATTTCTAATTTGAGAGCTTTTCTCAGCAAATACTGGAAGTAATTGCAAATAATCCTTTGAGTTAATTGGAATGTTAAATAATTGTTTTGATTAAATTGTTGAATTAATTGACAACCCTAAATCTTAAAAGCTTAGTAATTTAATCAGATCCACTGGCGAAGGAGAAACACCAGTCAAGCACTGTGGAACATCTGTTGAGTTTTTGCCCCTGACAAGGGAAGCTGTCATGGTGAGTTTTCAGTAATGGGAAAGATGATGAACAGCAGATATGGGAAACTAGAAATTCAAATCAAAGATGACACGAGAAAAATCAAGCAGAAGCGTCTCTGGTTGGGAGAGGAAACCCAGAGTGGAGGTTCAACAAGCTGTTAAACACATGAGCCTAAACGTGTTGTCCGTCTCATTCTCTTTCACAATTTTGCTCAAGTACTCTGACCCAAGCAAACCATAAATATGTTTACACATCTCAACAGTAGCAATCAATTTGGAGTGTATTTCCCAAATCTATCAGAGTTATTGCATGCTTCATTTGGTTTCTGCACTTTGTTGCTGTCCATGTGTCTCTGTTCTATATTGTTTCCAGTGATGCTGACACAGATGTTTTATCGCTGTAGAGGGAAAATCTGCCAGGGGAAACTATTGCCTCAGTCTAAAATTGTCTTTTGCGATTGGAAAATAAATATTTCATCTGGCCTATAAGCGTATTGCCCCATTTGCAAAATGATTTGTAAGACTAAGCAGTGTCCCAGTGAGTTTCCTCAGAAATGCTATTCATTTTTCGATTACCCAAATAAAGTAAAATATTATTTTTTGGCATAAAATCTATACTTTTTTTAGATGATTACTGTGCTTGAATAATTATGCTCCTTTATGGAATTATGGACCTATTATGCTCTTTTACAAAGGTTTAGTTTTTGGGGTCTAACAGGTTTTTGTACAAAAGTTTTTGTACAAAAACTCCCGTTGGAGTGGCTTTGTGCTTTGTAACTTTTTAGACATATTTTACACTGAAACAGCAACATTAAAGAAAGTTGAAAATGTGAAAATGGTCCTCTTTAATGTATTCTGCATAACATAAATCCAGAATTGTGCATCAGAGGTGTCAAATCATTTTAGATTGAGTTCCAGATTAGACTAAACTGTTTTTATTTATGTTCTTTTTGTATATTATACCCTGCTACAGCTAAATTTGCAGAAATAATAAATCATTTAATAGTTAAATAATCCTGTAAGCCGGATTGAAGGCATTTAGCCCCCAGGGCCATGTCTTTGACTACTTCTCTTTGAATGGTGCTATTTGAGTCCCTAAAATGGGATGGAGGATAGGAAAAAAAAAAAAAAACTATTAGGTTTAGCACGCAAATGTGGTCAGTCAAGAATAGGTCAGAAATGATATCACACTTGAAGATGAAAACAACTGTTCTAGCAAACATTCTAGCACTTTTTCTTTAAGAAAAGGCATCATCTATAATTTATTGACCCAGATCTCTGACAACTCTTTCCTCCTATATATATATATATATATATATATATATATATATATATATATATATATATATATATATATATATATATATATATATATACTGCACAGCCAAAAAAAAGTCGCTGTTTGGATTTAAATAGGCAAATGTGTAAGAGTCAGTGATTGGATCATTATTGCAGTGATTATTATGTTTCTAGCATGTTATATGTTTGGCAACAGTTCTTCTAACCCTAATTGATGTGTGTAGCTTTTCATTTCTTAAACAGCCATATTCCAGGATGACAATGTCAAGATTCATCAGGCTCAAACTGTGAAAGAATGGTTGGGAGGGATTATGAAGAATCATTTTCACACATGAATTGGCACCTCTGAGGCCAGACCTTAAATTCATCAAGTCTTTGGGATGTGCTGGAGGAAACTTTACAGAGCGCTGGACTCTTGCATTGTCAGATGCATTTCTATCAGGCATTTTTTTTCTAGATCCAACCAGAGACAAACTGTTAGGCCTGCATTATTTGCACCATAATGCATAAAAATCAAAATAATTAGTTGCATTTCAGGCATAAAGGCTGTGAACTCTTTAGTGATAATTGAACTCAACATACTTTTCAGTCTGTGGCTTCTGTAGGCAGCAGTTTGTAGTTGTAATGTACATGCAGAGGTGCTATTTGGCTAACACATGGCAGTGCTTCCCTCTTATGACAATTAATCCTCTTTATAGCCAGACTAATAAAATGATCCCCCTGGGAGATGCAAGCAAGTTAGTGATAATGGGTTTGCATATAATTGTTCATCCCTGTGCAAAAAAACACCTCTCTAAATGCTAAACACACTGTGGTTAGCTGTAGTGTATCATAATTTATTGATGAGTCATTACATGTTGTCTACTACGATCCTGAATACTTGCATTCTTGTTTGAATTCTAAGTGATTCACTGATGTCAGTTATGTTACTGATTCAAACCGAAGACATTTAAATGGTCTAAAGGAAACGTCTGTTGTGATTTCCACATCTTCAAACAACTTTTATTTTTATTTCAGTAAGCAAATCATATTCAAAAGTCCTCTGATAGTTTCAGTTCATTAAAAGATTTAACCTATTCATGAATACATTTATTCATGAATCAGGCTACATAGGCAATGCTGTACGTGTCTTTATGTGTTCATCCTGTGCAATAACCACGCATTTCCTTGTTGCAGATTCACTGCATTTGTGTTTGCTCATAGTGTTACACACTGTAAACCTGAATAAGTTGGGCTAACTCTAACTCTGGGCAAAAATGTGAGGTAATCAGTTAAATTAATTGTATTAATTAGAGTTATGATGTTCCCAATTTTAAGTAAGCAGAACTATCAAGTTTTGAGTTTGTAGTACTCATGCATGTTAATTGCTCCTAACTTAAAGTACTAAGTTAGCTAACTCATACATTTTAATAGCAATTAACATATTATAAGATATTGTAAATATCTAGCTTCCGCCAGACCATCTTCTGTATTCAACTTGTGCAGAAAGTGTAACGCCTCTCGCAGTTCAAAATGCTTACGCTATGTTTTAGTGATACGTCGCGGAAGCTAGACATTTTACCTTATAACATTTTAAATATGGATATTTTTCTTACAAAACCCCATCGATTCACTTCAGAAGGCCTTTATTAACCCTCCAGAGCCATGTTTATGATGAATGGATGCACTTTTTTTGAGTTTCAAACTCAATGACCCCCGTCACTGCCATTATAAAGCTTGGAAGCGTCAGGATATTTATTAATATAACTCCGATTGTGTTCATCAGAAAGAAGAAAGTCATATAAACAATGGCTTGAGGGTGAGTAAATCATGGGGTAATTTTCATTTTAAAGTGAACTAATCCTTTAACTTTAAATATTTGAGTACACTAATTTATACATTAAACTTAAAATTATCAGGTTATCTCAACATAAATATTTTGCTAGCTAAAAAACATCAGTGCTGTCAACTCAAAAGAAAATGAAAGTTCTAAATATTCATAACAGTTAATTTAACTGAACTAATTTGTTTAATTTAAGTTTGTCCTAATCAAACCAATTAAATATTTTGAGTGCTAGGGTTTACAGTGCATATACAAACCCGATTCCAAAAAAGTTCGGACTCTGTACAAATTGTGAATAAAAACAGAATGCAATGATGTGGAAGTTTCAAATTTCAATATTTTATTCAGAATACAACATAGATGACATATCAAATGTTTAAACTGAGAAAATGTATCATTTTAAGGGAAAAAATAAGTTGATTTTAAATTTCATGGCATCAACACATCTCAAAAAAGTTGGGACAAGGCCATGTTTCCCCACTGTGTGGCATCCCCTCTTCTTTTATAACAGTCTGCAAACGTCTGGGGACTGAGGAGACAAGTTGCTCAAGTTTAGGAATAGGAATGTTGTCCCATTCTTGTCTAATACAGGCTTCTAGTTGCTCAACTGTCTTAGGTCTTCTTTGTCGCATCTTCCTCTTTATGATGCGCCAAATGTTTTCTGTGGGTGAAAGATCTGGACTGCAGGCTGGCCATTTCAGCACCCGGATCCTTCTTCTACGCAGTCATGATGTTGTAATTGATGCAGTATGTGGCCTGGCATTGTCATGTTGGAAAATGCAAGGTCTTCCCTGAAAGAGACGATGTCTGGATGGGAGCATATGTTGTTCTAGAACTTGGATATACCTTTCAGCATTGATGGTGCCTTTCCAGATGTGTAAGCTGCCCATGCCACACGCACTCATGCAACCCCATCCCATCAGAGATGCAGGCTTCTGAACTGAGCGCTGAGAACAACTTGGGTTGTCCTTGTCCTCTTTAGTCCGGATGACATGGCGTCCCAGTTTTCCAAAAAGAACTTCAAATTTTGATTCGTCTGACCACAGAACAGTTTTCCACTTTGCCACAGTCCATTTTAAATGAGCCTTGGCCCAGAGAAAACGCCTGTACTTCTGGATCATGTTTAGAAATGGCTTCTTTTTTGACCTATAGAGTTTTAGCCGGCAACCGGCGAATGGCACGGTGGATTGTGTTCACCGACAATGTTTTCTGGAAGTATTCCTGAGCCCATGTTGTGATATCCATTACAGTAGCATTCCTGTATGTGATGCAGTGCCGTCTAAGGGCCCGAAGATCACGGGCATCCAGTATGGTTTTCTGGCCTTGACCCTTACGCACAGAGATTGTTCCAGATTCTCTGAATCTTTGGATGATATTATAAAGTGTAGATGATGATAACTTAAAACTCTTTGCAATTTTTCTCTGAGAAATTCCTTTCTGATATTGCTCCACTATCTTTGGCCGCAGCATTGGGGGAATTGGTGATCCTCTGCCCATCTTGACTTCTGAGAGACACTGCCACTCTGAGAGGCTCTTTTTATACCCAATCATGTTGCCAATTGACCTAATAAGTTGTAAATTGGTCCTCCAGCTGTTCCTTATATGTACATTTAACTTTTCCGGCCTCTTATTGCTACCTGTCCCAACTTTTTTGGAATGTGTAGCTCTCATGAAATTCAAAATGAGCCAAATATGACATTATGACAAATATGACATGACATTTCAAAACGTCTCACTTTCAACATTTGATATGTTATCTATATTCTATTGTGAATAAAATATTAGTTATCTATATTCTATTGTGAATCTCAAAGTTTATCAGATTTGTAAATTATTGCATTCCTTTTTTATTCACAATTTGTACAGTGTCCCAACTTTTTTGGAATCGGGTTTGTACACTGATCAGGCATAACATTATGACCACTGACAGGTGAAGTGAATAACACTGATTATCTCTTCATCATGGCACCTGTTAGTGGGTGAGATATATTAGGCAGCAAGTGAACATTTTGTCCTCAAAGTTGATGTTACTCGTACCACCTACCTAAGCATTGTTACAGACCATGTACACCCTTTCATGAAAACGGTATTCCCTGATGGCTGTGGCCTCTTTCAGCAGGATAATATGCCCTGCCACAAAGCAAAAATGGTTCAGGAATGGTTTGAGGAGCACAACAACGATTTTGAGGTGTTGACTTGGCCTCTAAATTCCCCAGATCTCAATCCAATCAAGCATCTGCGGGATGTGCTGAACAAACAAGTCTGATCCGTGGAGGCCCCACCACCCAACTTACAGGACTTAAAGGATCTGCTGCTAACATCTTGGTGCCGGATACCACAGCACATCTTCAGGGGTTTAGTGGAGTCCATGCCTCGACGGGTCAGGGCTGTTTTGGCAGCAAAAGGGGGACCAACACAATATTAGGAAGATGGTCATAATGTTATGCCTGATTGGTGTATATTACACTGTAAAAACAAATACATTTTGAAAAATTTTGGAAATTGATAATTACATATTGGCCCAATAAATGGCTTCCAAATAATTATCCTCATGCAAAAGTATGCATTGTACTAATCATAGCTTAAGGTCTTCACTCAAAATTAAAAATGTATATTCACCAAACATATTTAATTGTGCTCAGTCAATCGATGAGGTTGAAGTGAAAAATCTGACAAACTGTATACACATGTGTAAAATTCGCCTGAGGAAAACCATTCGTATGGAGATTTCAAATGCGGATGCACGGGAGAGCGAAACCGGCCCGGTGCTGAAGACCGAAACAAACATTCCCAAGAGAATAGAGATATTCATCATCACAAGACATTGGTGAGTATTGAGCACTGAAATTATTTTCCAAAGTTTTGCTTTATGACCTGGTATGAAGATTAAAATACATTTTAAAGAATCACGAGTTGATGCATTCATTGGTTTCATGATTGTGTTCCTAGTTACCACATAATTATCTAATGGTATCAAATAGTTTTATTTTCCTTACGTCATATATATCTAAAATAATAAGTAATAAGTAAATGAAGTCATTTGTGTGATATGTGCACCATGTGACCGTTGAAACAGTGCTGTTAGATTGCAGTCGGCCTCTTTCAGGGCTTATTGCCTTTTAATATCAAACTCAAGCTCGTGATTTTCTTATTCATCCATTTATTCGTCTCATCCTCATTATATAATTGCGTAACTTCTGTTCTGTCCCTTGCCAGATGTAATGTAGGAGAACTTTGTCATTAATGTTAGTTTTTTATTTTTATTTGCAGGTTTTAGCCTATGCAGTGATGCTTTTTCTTCACCACATTAAGTTGATTTTTTTTTTTTTTTTTTTACATTGTAGCTATTTCCTTTGTGTTTGCTTCTGATTTTCAAATTATGTTATGAGTTTCTGTTTTTCCTGGCTTCTATGAGTAACTTGCTCCCAAGCCATACCCACTAACAGGAAAAGTAAGAAAGTACAGGCAAGGTTTTCTCAAAGTTATAAATAATCATTCTTCCAGTAACATTCGTTCAGCACAAAAACATTATTTATACATCCATGGAACGTTTTTTTTCCTCCTAAAAAGTTTTAGTTGAATGTTTAAAAATTTTTTTACATGTTACTATTTAATTCAGAATTCATTTCCATTGTTTTCAAAATGATCAAATGAAATGTACGTTCACATTAATGATCTTAACGTTCACATTTTAAAACGTGGATGCTTGAACGTTCAGAGAGCATTCAGAAACTGTTTGCTGAGTGAGGAAATCCTGTTTGTGAGCAAAATCGTTTTTTGAGTTGGTTCTTTTCAATGATCCTTTTCATTATCAAATTTGTCTGCATTTGAATTTAAACATCCCTATCCAGTGTTGCCAGATTGGGCGGGCGGTTTTGAATTTGATTGTGTGGGTAAAAATGGGTTTGGGCGGGTGGACAAAATTTGGGCTGGTTTGGGGTCAGTTCGGCGGTTTTCTAAAATCTAAATTGTATAGTCTAATTGCTTAATAAACAAAACTCAAGTGTGTATGTACTCCATTAAATCAGTCATCATGACACACACAGGCCCACGAAGAGTCAGCTGGCGTAGGTGTTGATGTCACCGACGAGCACACACTTTCAGCCAATCAGCAGGCAGACGTGCTCATTCATGACTGACAGTTTTTTAGCGCGATAACTCGTAGCTGTATGTTCAAGTGATCGCTTTGCCAAAGTGGCATAAATAGCTATACAGTAAGTTGTATCTACAGTAAAGAGTGGGAGAGTGATCCAACTCTCAAACATGGATTGCATCTGTGACTCGAACACTCTTTATAAATATAACCATGACTCCTGTCCATCATCATATACACACGCAGGACATCTGCAACTAGCAACCCCAACAGCTGCTGAAAGAGGTTTGAATCAACAATGAATCAGTTTTGACTGTGCTACGTGCATGTTCTATGTACTTCACCAAAGACATAGTTTTGTCAAAGCAAGCGCAACACAAAGGTAAGCGCATTGTAATTTTTTTGTTGGCAGATTACTGTACAGTATCAATGAATGATACATTTTGGCAGTGGTGTGTGCATTAATGTGTGTGAAATGCCTGTTAAATACGTTGCTTTTTCCGATCTCTTATATTAGGCACATAATTATGCACGTGTTTTTCTGAGGGATTGCCATTTTGACAGTTTCCACCTGGACATTTTAGTCATGTTTACTAATTATCTTTAATGTATTTGCCCTGTTTTGATCCGTTTTCCTGGGAATTATTATTTTTTTCATCAACATTATGTTTTAAGGAGATAAAAATCGTACTTACATTTGGCAGACGCTTTCATCCAAAGCAACTTACATTGCATTCAAGGTACACATTTTTACATTTTGTCAGTTCTTGCTTTCCCTGGGAATCGAACCCATGACCTTGGTGTTGCTAGCACCACGCTCTTATTGTTTGAGCTACAGGAAAGCTACTTATCAACCTTGATTGGTATGGCAATACAATTTTGGCAGTTAAAGTTAAACTTTTTCTTGGAGTGGGTGGGTTTTGTTGAGCTTTTGGGCTGGAAATTGTTGACCCAATCTGGCAACACTGTCCCTATTCAGTCCAATATATGCCTGAAAAGTCATGGAAATTCATTGAAGTGTGGGAACCCTGAATTAATCATGTCATTATTGAGATCTGGCTTTCAGATGTGCGTCACATGTGTCTTGTGATACCCACAATTATGTCTCCATCAAAACAATTGTGGGTTAAATAACAAAATAACTCTGACTTCATGTAATTTCCTAAAGCTGATGGCACTCATTGATTACATTTTTTTTTCCCTCCATTTTTATTTATTAGCTCAATGCTTTTATTCTTTCGTGCAAAGCCTGCATTTAATTTGATTTGAATTCATACACGGCCATTAAAGGTAATGGTGGCGTTTCTAATTGCTGGCTGTCCTGTGATTATTCTTCTGTGGAGGGATTTTTGAGCAGTACTGAGGGAGAGAGTCCATTGAGGGGCTTCTCAACTGACTGCAAATTTTAATCAGTCCAATTATTCTGCTTACATAAAGCTCTAAACTATATGGTAATGCTATTGTAGTGCTTGCACGGCCCATTATCCACTGGTTACAAAAGGATGGGTGGTCAAATCAGAAGAGGAACAGGCACTAATATCTGTTTTAGAATTTAAAAGTATGTTGGTAGACATGACATGATTGATAAGTTTTGTCCACGAGGTCAGCAGTGTGTGACATCAGCTAACAATGGCAATTCAAGAGTCAAAAGAAGAGGGCTTTTGCTTTGTTTTCCATTCAAGCGTTCCAATTCAGTTACTAGTCCGTTTAGAGTTCTGGAATATATCTGAAGAGAAAACAAAGCAGATATGCAGCATACTGTTTTTATTTTTGAAAATGGTATGACATGCAATTATAGTAAACAAACCACTTTCAATTATTGAAAACTTTTTAGTGTTTATTGTACTTTAGGCTTTTATTTTCCATGTAGGTGTTGATTTGTTACATATTAAAAGTGTTTTTCTTATTGTTAACCTTATGAAGATCACATCAAAATAATTCAAAATAATAATCACTAATAATTTTTACCAAGTAGATTTTGGGATTGTATTGTTTGACTCTTTCCCAGACACAGACAAAGACAAAGTTTTCAACCTTAAACTTTCAAAATCTATCAAAAATATGATAATCTAAGCATAGCATTTTATATTTATGGTGTGAAAATGAAAACATACTACTGTTTTCACCATAATTCTACCTATTTTTTTTTTTTTCAGATGATAGGGTACTTGTTTTCCAAACGGACAATGTCAGTGAAAAACATACTTGAGATATGAAACATGATGTGTGAAGCAAAAGTTAAATATCACTTGTGAAAGGAATATTTTTCTGTGTCATCTGCAATCAAGCTGTAGTTTTGCTATGAACTTAGCTTTAACAACATTCAGACATTTCATTTCAAAAACGTTCAAAATGTCATTTACACCGTATTCTATTAAACTGCTGCTAAAAAATGACAGAATTTTTCTCTGATGCATGGATTTAAACTGCTGAACATTGTTGGTAGACAAATTAAAGAGAGTCTACAGAGTCAAAAGAGGCCATAGTGAAAGAAACACATTCAGAGTCAATAGTACATCCTGATTCAGTAACATTCTTCAAGTAAAGCCATTTCGATGAACATCATTAGAATGCACTGAACATCACAAAGAACATATTCAGTCTTACATCAGTGACGATCAGCAAGTGGCAGATTATGGAAATAGTTGTGAGTGGCGTTGTGTGATGATTATGCGTGGGTTTTTCACCTCGTTCCTCTGGCTCATTGAGGTCCACTTAGCAGCCTCATCAATCTGTTCCCAGACAACCCTTTCCACCCTCACTCCTGGGGCTCAAAAGGGCTTTCTTGAACATTTGAATCATTAAGGCTGGCTTTCTTCTACCCTGCCATCATGAGTCAAATCTCCTCTTCAGCTTATGCGAGTTTGCACTGACACTAAAGGGGGTTTAAGAGGGAGAATGACTTGTCTTTAAAGTCAAACAAGGGCCATCCACTCTTCAAAAGCTGCAGAACCATTGGCAGAGGTGGACAATGGAGAAACCTTTATTCAGATCACTCGGTGGATCAACCGATTGTCTAAATTCCATTGGCATTTTTCAATATGCAAGGCCTGGTCGAGGTATTTACAGTATGGTAACAAACAAAAAGTGTTTTCACAACATTGCATTTTGGTGCAGTTCTAGAAAACAAAACAAAAAAAGAAGAAGAATTAGAGCGGTGGTAATGTGCTATTTTTCAGACTAACATGAATCATATACATCACTTGAATTTAAAAGGTGACTTAATACTTTCATTGTAATGAAAAACACTATACGCATTTTGGTGAAATCAAGATGGCTTTTAGTGACACACCAGGTTTGACGTTGTGAAAATATGTATTTATTCAGCTTAAAAATAACCCAGACATCTGTCACATTAAGTATGTAAGATACAGTTATTTTTGAAAAACATTGTTGATCACACTCTTATAAATAAATGTTCTATAAGGGTGTTTTTGCCATAAAAGATCCCTTTTTGGTTCCCCAAATAACCTTTCAGTTAAAAGTTCTTCAAAGAACCATTTCTTTCTTAGTGTGAAGAACATTTTAATAATCGGAAAAATCTTTTAATACTACACTCACCTAAAGGATTATTAGGAACACCTGTTCAATTTCTCATTAATGCAATTATCTAATCAACCAATCACATGGCAGTTGCTTCAATGCATTTAGGGGTGTGGTCCTGGTCAAGACAATCTCCTGAACTCCAAACTGAATGTCAGAATGGGAAAGAAAGGCGATTTAAGCAATTTTGAGCGTGGCATGGTTGTTGGTGCCAGACGGGCCGGTCTGAGTATTTCACAATCTGCTCAGTTACTGGGATTTTCACGCACAACCATTTCTAGGGTTTACAAAGAATGGTGTGAAAAGGGAAAAACATTGAGTATGCGGCAGTCCTGTGGGCGAAAATGCCTTGTTGATGCTAGAGGTCAGAGGAGAATGGGCCGACTGATTCAAGCTGATAGAAGAGCAACTTTGATTGAAATAACCACTCGTTACAACCGAGGTATGCAGCAAAGCATTTGTGAAGCCACAACACGCACAACCTTGAGGCAGATGGGCTACAACAGCAGAAGACCCCACCGGGTACCACTCATCTCCACTACAAATAGGAAAAAGAGGCTACAATTTGCATGAGCTCACCAAAATTGGACAGTTGAAGACTGGAAAAATGTTTCCTGGTCTGATGAGTCTCGCTTTCTGTTGAGACATTTAGATGGTAGAGTCAGAATTTGGCGTAAACAGAATGAGAACATGGATCCATCATGCATTGTTACCACTGTGCAGGCTGGTGGTGGTGGTGGTGTAATGGTGTGGGGGATGTTTTCTTGGCACACTTTAGGCCCCTTAGTGCCAATTGGGCATTGTTTAAACGCCACGGCCTACCTGAGTATTGTATCTGACCATCCCTTTATGACCACCATGTACCCATTCTCTGATGGCTACTTCCAGCAGGATAATGCACCATGTCACAAAGCTCGAATCATTTCAAATTAGTTTCTTGAACATGACAATGAGTTCACTGTACTAAAATGGCCCCCACAGTCACCAGATCTCAACCTAATAGAGCATCTTTGGGATGTGGTGAAACGGGAGCTTCGTGCCCTGGATGTGCATCCCACAAATCTCCATCAACTGCAAGATGCTATCCTATCAATATGGGCCAACATTTCTAAAGAATGCTTTCAGCACCTTGTTGAATCAATGCCACGTAAAATTAAGGAAGTTCTGAAGGCGAAAGGGGGTCAAACACAGTATTAGTATGGTGTTCCTAATAATCCTTTAGGTGAGTGTATAATGAAGCGTTTGTGCAATGGGAAGATTACATGGATTTTAAAAGTTCTTCATGGAAACACCAATGCCAATAAAGAACCTTTATTTTTAAGAGAGCATTGTAAATACCTTTTTGCAACTTAAAGAAAAAAGCTAGATAAAGAAAAACATTTATAGATCAAATATAAACTGATGCTCACTTCCAGTATTTAAAGCATTGGATCCACAAATACATGTTTATTCCCCATACCTATACCTTTTTTTTTTTTTTTTTTGATTCCTATTTTGTACCCTTGTTTGCAGAAAGAGACATATATAGTCCACCATGGAGCTTAGAGAGCTCAGTTGAAGGGAACATATATGAAAGAGGAAGGATGTGCTTCATGACTGCCCATCTAAAGGCTTTGTGCTGAAGGTCCAGAATCTTCTATCCCAGGCACACAGCAGGCCTGCTGATTCCCAGCCCAGCAGGAGGCAAACTGAAGCCAAAACACTGTTCATGAACCAGCCAGCACCATGTGGCCCTTCTTCCCAAGAGCTTATCTCCAGCTGAGGGAAGATACTGCTGCTACTTAGCATTACGCTTTGCTTTATGGTAAAATGTGGGGGAGGTTTACATCTACTGTTGTGGGGTGTTTTTGTTTTACTCATCTAATTATAGTTGGACAATCCTTGATGTGTAAAGCAAGTCATGTCACTGTGAATGAGTTTGCACAGGCTTGTGAGGCATCAAGGCCTATTCACGCAAAAGGAATGACATTAATCATGCAAAAATTTTCTTTAAACTTTAAAACACTGAGCAAATTTTGAACTTTCATCGAGCTCTTCAAAGAGTTTGTGTACACGAATGAAAGTGATTTTGAGAACATTGATTTAGCAGCCTGACACTAGGACAAGCATTGTACTAGTAGCTAGCAAATAGTCTGAATAATTTAAAGAGTTTGATTAGACATAACCTTTGACATCAGCAGCTAAAAATATGGGGATTGTTTTTAAAAAATTGTGTATGCTATCTATTTTGCTATCCTGAAAATATACAATTATACGGAAGCCTTAAAAGGACATAGTGAAAAAAATGGTGGGGAATGCTTTTGTGTTCCACAGAGAAACTTTGCGTTCACTAGCACAACCTTTGCTTTCTCCCAGATAAACTTTGCATTCCCTCACAAAGAACTGAAAAGGTTTGAGAGCGAGCAAAGTTTCTCATACGATTATATCCTCACCGCATTGATTTAATGGTATTGTTTTTTTCACTGCTGTCCATGAACCCCATCAGACTCATTTTAGTTGAGCTACTGGTCTTTAAAATAGGTGAAATAGAAATTCATCTAAGAAATTATTTGATAAAATTAATATTAAAAAAATTAACAGATGGTCAAAACAGAATCAATGATCAAAATAGTTGCATTTTATCAGAGGCCAGACTTTGTATTAGTTATGAGACGTTCATAAACTATTTACTCGTTTTGTGTCTGTCACGACAAATTAACAAAATGATTTTCCAATTCAGAATATGATAAAAAATTGCAAATAATGGACGTGTTCTGGCAATTTGGCTGTTGAAAATATAACATTTTAAATTTAAAATCCACTCAAATGAGCAAAAAAAAAAGTTATTTTTGCTAAACAAGGTTCAGAGATTAAGTGAGTTAAATGATCTTCCACTACTTTGTACTTTTGTGAAAAGCTATAAATAAGTTAAATAAGAGATGATGATAAGAACCACATGAACTCGATGCACACTAAATCTCTTACAGGTGGACATTCTCAGGTGGCACCTAAAATGGGTTACTTTATAAAGACCTTAGACACACAAATAAGAGGCCCAGTGTGCTCTTACCCAGATATGTCTCAGTACACTGCATTAACAAGAAGGGTGGGTCTTCATAAATGGGACGGCTGTAATATTTAACAGCTTGCAGGTGTGGGTCCAAATGGGTCTGTGTGTGTTTGTAGACTGTTGTGCAGCTCACATCAAAGTTGTTCACTCTCATTTAGGCCTTTACCACTTTAACTACACTGCCTCTTCCTGCCATCCACAAACACACCAGCAACAGTGCTGCTCGTCTTTTATTGTCACTTTCCTGTGTTTAGACGGCCTTTTATTTGGCTGTTAAAACAATTGAAGTCGGGTTTTGTCTGTTCATACATTTAAACTATGCTTAAAAAAGTCACACAGCACACAGAATTTTCTGTTGCACTTTATTTTACAGTACATGTACTTACAGTGCACTTACCTAAGAAAGTACTGGTTGATATAAGGTAATGCTTCCACTAGCTGTCACTTTAATAGATGCATGGATTCAGTAATACTGTTATGTGTTTTCTTTGTCAACTGTTTACATTCACTTAAGCCTATTTGACATATTGTTGTGTGTATTTGTCCGTTCAGCTGCAAAAAGAAGAGAACTCGGTTCAGTATCACTCATACAGTATGAAAGGCGGCTTTCTGTGCACAAGAAAAAAACTGCACAGGACTTCTTGTGCTTGAATGGTTTAAAATCACTTTTTCTGTGTGTGCGCCGCACAGAAAACAACGTGAGGGTCTTCATATTAATATGCACACAAAGGATTTTTTTATTTATTTTTTATTGAAATTTTATGTCAAGTATCCAATTCCAGAATACATTTTTGATTCCCAACCCTATGCATGAGTCATATAGGAGAGCCATCATTACTTTTTTAGATGCACTATATATATATTATACGCACTATATATGTTCGTGTCCTCATATAGTGACAAGGCAGAGACTACAAAGACAGCGAGCGTCACGCGTGCGCCCGCGCATCCACACAGAGAGGCAGAATTTGCAGGAGTAATATTTAAATAGTGTTTTGCAGTTTAATATTCACAGACATTAGTATATATTCGGCTACAGTCTGGAGCCCTGCGCTTAGATAAACATGGAAGCGACTGAACGCAGCTGCGGGTACCGGATATATTCGAGAGTCGGTACTATTCGGTATTATTTTCGTATTATTATTATTTCTTAAATTTCAGTACTGACTTGGTACTGAAGTACCGGTACTTGTGACATCCCTAATAATTATATATATATATATATATATATATATATATATATATATATATATATATATATATATATATATATATATATATATTTCTATTTTAATATACTTTAAAATATTATTTATTTCTGTAATGCAAAGCTGAATTTTTGAAATTTTCTTGAAAGAAATGAATACTTTTATTCAGCAAGGATGTGTTAAATTGATAAAAGTGACAGTAAAGATTTACATTAGAAAAGATTTCTATTTTGAATAAATGCTGTTCTTTTTAACTTTTTATTCATCTATGAATCCTGAAAAAAGTATTACTGTTTACTGTTTATAACACTGGTAAAAACGGAGTATCAATTCAGCATATTATTAGAATGATTTCTGAAGGATCATGTGACACTGAAGACCGGAGTAATGCTGATAATTCAGCTTTACATCACAAAAATAAATTATATTTTATTAAAATAGAAAACCCTTATTTTAAATTGTAATAATATTTCACAATATTACTGGGTTTTTTTCTTGTATTTTTGATCAAATAAATGCAGCCTTAATGCGCAGAAGAGACATCTATCTATCCATCTATCCACCAATCTACCTACCTATATATAGTGCATTTATGTCAGTTAGTTGCCAAATTGTTGGCATGTTTATTTATGTGTCCAGATATTTTCATGTTTTATTTATAGACTCTCTCTGGCATGCAGTAATGGACGTTTCTCTGCTCTTGTCAATTAGCCTCCATTTTCCACCACATGCTTTTATAGTGTCTCTAATGCATCTTAAACTGCAGAAGGGGCTGCCACATCACAAGAACATCACTCTAGGTCAGTGATGTCTTTATCCTGCGATTACTGTAGAGTGAACAAGACTTTCAGAGGTGCACATGCGCTCTGATATGTGTGACATTTCAGAAACACCTCAACACAGGCTTTACCCACATGTTCTGTTCACATTGATTTTGCTTCTACATTGTTTATAGTCCCGATGCTGTATGAAATGCATATGATTTGTTTTCAGGATGCAGCAAATCATTGAGAATGTGACTACCATCTTTTGACCTTGGAATATAGTATTTAAGTACTAGCTGATGACTGGATTCAGTAGGATTTGTTTGAGGTACATAAAGGATTGCAGAAGGCGGAGGGTAAGTAAATGACTTTAGTGAAAGCTGGTGAAGTAATCAGTGCTGCGCGAGGAGAGACCACTTACCTTCTGTTCAGCCTGTCAACATGCATAGCATTCTGTGCAATGGGGAGAAAGGTGGAGCTTGTTT
This sequence comes from Paracanthobrama guichenoti, assembly GCA_018749465.1. Classification (NCBI taxonomy): domain Eukaryota; kingdom Metazoa; phylum Chordata; class Actinopteri; order Cypriniformes; family Gobionidae; genus Paracanthobrama; species Paracanthobrama guichenoti. Next base: position 9,045,078 of record CM031949.1, on the reverse strand, counting down.
TCAGGAGGGAAAACAAAGAGACAAAGGGAAAGAAATGACAAAAACAACCCTCGGGGCTTCTTAAAACAGCATGTGCAGAGAGGGAAGGATCTCGACAGTTGGTCCAATCGCATTGTGTTTGTATATCTGCCAGCGTGTCTGTATCTGACTGCTGCCGCAAACAAACTAACATCATTCGATACTATTGAGCTGTTTGCAGCGTCAAGCCTGACTACTGGACGTCCAATGATTAGAGTACGTACGCACGACATCTATTATTGATAAACTGGTTAGTCAATGGTATAGCCACTTTTTGAAAGGTTTGGATGATCCCGTAAGCAGATGCTCATTCATATGTTAGGGATAATGTAGAGTCAGTCATTATCGCAAAATAAATCCAGACATAATGGTCAGTTCATCCTAAAATGGTTTATTTTGCCATAATGACCGACTGACTGTAAATTACATAGATTTTTCAGCTATTTTAAGTCATTAAATAAATAGACATAGAATATTTAATTTTATTATACACTGCTGTCCAAAAGTTAGGGATCATTATGATAAAAAAACAGAATTAATACTTTTATTTAGCAAGAATTTGTCAATATGACAATATCAAATGTGACAAAGACATTTATAATGTTACAAAAGATTCTATATCAAATAAATGCTGTTCTTTTGATCTTTCTATTTATCAAAGAATCCTAAAAAAATGTGTCACGGTTTCCACAAAAATAACAACTGTTTTCATCATTAAAGGGGGCATAACACACACAGTTTCTGCCAGTCTCATGTTAATCTTGAGTACCTATAGAGTAGTATTGCATCCTTCATGTCTCCGAAGAGTCTTTAGTTTTATCATATTTATAAAAGACAGATACACTGTACAGATTCTTTCCGAAAACAGCCGAGCTTGTGGAGGCGTGCAGTGGGCGGGGCTGAAGAGTCACGGAACACACACACACACACACACACACACACACAATACATCATGGCATTCACTTTCGATTCACTATACATTCGTGTTGTTGACATTATATGCACGTATGCGCCGATTGCCAACAAAACACAGACATTTGATGCAGTTTCACTCACCGCCTGCGGTTTCGACTCATGACCGGGAACAAACACACACACTTGCAGAACTCCGTTGCTGCTCCAGAAAAACAAACTGCATTCCCTGTTTCCTTAACGCTGGGTTATTTGGGAAGCTGAACAAGGTTATCTTTCCCTCACCACCAAAAACACACTTCTTTAGTGACATTGTTGATTTTGTGGTCTAAAAACATGACAACATTGCCGACGGCTTCTGTAACCCGAGTGAAGCTTGTTGATGGCTGTATTCTTGCTCTTGTTCTGGTTGATGTGTGCACGCACTCATTCGGGAGAAGTGCCCATACAAGCAGTTCCGCCCTTTATGACGTCATACAGGGCCATACTCGAAAAAAACTTTCCGAAACTTGATCGAATCCTGAAGGAATATATTTGCCACAGAAATACTCTGTCATACGTCCAACTCATTTTTTGAAACTTTGGCCATGTTTAGCACGGGAATCCAACTCTTTAACAGTGTAAATAAGTCAGAATGCATGAAATATCATTAGATATTTTAATATCCCCCCTATTATTAATAATAATAAGAAACATTCCTTCTTGATTTCTGAAGGATCATGTAACACTAACAACTTGAGCAATGATGCACATTTACAACTTTAAAATAGAAAATAGATATTTTAAATTGTAATAATTTTTTACAATGCTACAGTTTTAACTGATAGTTTGGTCAAATAAATACAGTCTTTGTGAGCATTCTTTCAAAAACATTTGTAAAAAGCTTACCGATCCTCAAACTTTTGCACAGTATTGACAGAAGCATTGTATTACAAGCATAAGTGTATATTTGGAGCTGAGGGAATGTCAAAAATGTTTGACTGCAGAATGCCACGATTGACCAATCAGAATCAAGCATTTCAGTAAAATGCTACAATGCATTCCCTGCTTCATTGGCACCACAGTCCACGTGGTGTGGTTAAAATCTAATTCAAATGTGTAATATACATCTTGTAGTAGTATTTTTAGTCTTTATTTGTATTTTTGCGCTGTCTCTTGAAGCACATCCAAGATCTGACAGAATGCTGTAGTAATTGGAGTGCAGTTATTTGCTTGTCTCTGTGAGAGACATGTCGTACTCTTAAACTTACAAAGGGAATTTGTTTAACTCTGATCAGGAGGAAAAGCAACAAAGAGCAAAGTTGCTTTCATCATGGCGAGGAACGCAACTCAACGCTCAAGGAGTCTTTGTTTTTCTGCACTGCTCTAGGGAATTTGAAGTCATTGTAAAAGCGAGGCCTCATTAACCAGTTCATGGTTTTAACCCACCATGTTGTTCTCCCACGCAAACATGTTAGTCCTTCCTTTTTCGATAAAAAAAAATAATTATTTTCTTACTCATTATTTTTGGCTTGTTTTATGGTTAAAAAAACCTAAACAAGATCAATTTACTTGAGAAGCAAGACCTGTTTTCAGAAAATGTCTTGGAATTAAGCTTATTATTCTTACCCTATTAGCACAGTGTTTTTTTTGTTTTTGTTTTTTTAAATGGTTAAATGCTGAGTGTGACAGCATGCAGGTCCTTTATTTCCAGATGATTTTTTGCTGCTTTCCTGAGATGATTTATGTAATGCGATTTGCAACTTTATAGTTGTTAATGAACGCTCATTGACAGTCAATGATTGCATTTTGACTTCTACAGCACAAGAAACAACATTAAACTTTTGAACATACAATCTTTACATTTCAGTCCCAGATCTTTAACCATTTTGCTACACCATATATAAACACCTTGTTTTTTCACGAGTTCTCTACAGTTGTTATGTGACAGCTGAGTAGATCAGCTCGAACTCATCTGAACGCCAGATTAGACAAAATGTTACCTTATGTGGGATATTTTATTTTATTTTAAAATAAATAAGGAAAATAAATACTCATAACATAGAACTGCACAACACACAAAAGGACTGACAAGAAAATGAAAACCACTCACTGCTGAATAACTTTTGATAAGCCATCTAAAACTGAACATTAGCACAAAATTAGATCTGAAAGAATCTGACTAATTTTTGTTTTATTTACAACCCTGTGGCATCGATTCAGTAACAGGGGAGGACTGGCCATCGGGAGCACCGGGAGTTTTCCCAGTGGGCCACTGGACAATGGGGGCTGGCCCGTTGCTACATAAATATATGTGAAGAATGAATAATAGTAAATTTACGTAGCCTAGTCTATATCCTTCCGTCAGCCCAGACGAATGGCCCGCGCTGCCCACTTGAGGGAAAAACTCTAATCTATTTTGCCTGATCAGTCTCAGTGGTATAAAAGCGCTCATCAATGTCAAAATGTTTGAGGTATCCAATCAAATCGAAGGAGGCGGGATTTATTGTCCACAGAAACCAAGCAGCACCATAAATTTGCACGCTTGAATGCGACCCGGGCTAAGATAAACAGCTGAACTAGAGTCAATACAACAATATTTCCTGACTGTTTACGATTAAAAAAAAGTTTTTTCCTGGGATGCAAACTACCGCTGACCACACAAAGCACAAAGAAACATTAACATAGCAGTTTTCAGCATATCAGAGTGAATGTTTGTGTGTCTCTTTCCATCATTTGAAAATAAAACTCAAAATATTATTGTTACTAAAACATGGTAAAACTTGCAACTTTCATATTCAAGTAGCTTATGTCCTGTGAAGGAACGTGTCATATTACTAAAATAAATATAGGCTATAATTTGCTAGTTAGTTCACATGCATTATTTTACACACTGGCAATCAACAATTTGAAATAATTAAGACTTTTTCATGTTTTTGAAAGGAGAAGGCTATATTTATTTGATTAAAAATACAGTAAAAGCACAATGAATATGAAATATGAATTCAATTTCTAATAGCTGTTGTGAATAAATATTAAAGTGTAATTTATTCCTGTGATCAAAGCTGAATTTTCAGCATCATTACTCCAGTCTTCAGTGTCACATGATCCTTCAGAAATCATTCTAATATGCTGTATTTTTCTCTCTTTTTAAAAAAACTCCAATATAATTTTTAAACTTTAATTTTTAAACAATTGGAGCTCTATTCCATAAAATGCCAGATGTCAAGCTCCTGAAAGGACAAATACTATAACCACTAGAAAGGCACCATGAAATAGTCCACATTCTACACTACATACTAAGTCTTCTAGACCATAGCATTGCTTTATATGGACTGATTTTATGGTAGGTATTGAACTTTAGTGATATTAAACTTCACTGCATGGAAAAGATTTCAAAATGTGTAAAAACTAACAAAAAATCTAAATTATTTATTAATTGCCATGTGCACAAGGAAAGACCAATTATAACCAAAGAAGTATGCCAGTCATTCATTAATGTTAAGGATAAGCATTTCAATAAAAAAAATATCATCTATATTTTTATGTTAGTAAGTGGTGTTTAAAATGTCTCTCTGCAGAATGAGCTGGTGAGAGCTGGGCCGCTTTGTGCCAGAAAGTCCAGGACCACTTTTTTTGCCCCAGCCCGCCCCTGTGCAGTAATATGTTAATCTAATAATTATTCAGTTCGAGACCTGTGCATTTTTGCAGTTGTGCAATAGATGATCTTGGAAATGCTAACTTTAGCCTGCTAGGATTGAAAGCATAACATCTCACCTTCCCTGCAAATCACCGTCCAAAGCCTTACCTCCTCCAAAACACATGAACGCGCACAGACCAGAAGCGAGACGACCAAAGACAACGTTATTGGATTACATCATGTGTCATTCACGGGTGAGAAAACTTTACAGTACAGTGTGGGGAGAAACAGAAGCACTTGCTTGCATACATAAGTATGTGAAATGACTTCAGAAGCTGGCCTGTTGACATAAAGGAAAGAATGCACTGTATTTCAGCTTTATTAATATGTGATTTCAGGACATAGCGCCAAATTATCTGCATAGGGCAAAGTCAGTGGTACATATCAAACCTGAAATGTAGATTCAGGGGAAACTTGCCACTTGCCACTCAGAAGGAAAGTTAGGTTGTTGCTGTTTGCCTTCCATCCTCGCTCTGTCTGCACAGCAAACGTGAACGTGCTAATGGCGTATGATGTCTGCGTGAACAGGCTGCGCACTGTGCGTAGTGGTATGCAAACACACATTGACTGACAGGGAACATGATATAACTTCATTCGGTACCGGATGCATTGACTGAACAAACATTTTATGGTCCTACGTCTTCCACAGATGATATATATTTATAAAAATACATTTAGACCACTTAAAGGGAAAATCAGCCCATGATTTAGTCACCCTCAAGTCATTCTAGGTGTATATGACATTCTTCTATCAGACGAATACAATCAAGAGTTTTATTTAAAAAAAATCCTGGCTCTTCCAAGCTTTATAATGGTAGTGAATGGCTGTTTCTGTTTTTGAAGTCCATAAAAGTGCATCTGTCCATCATAAAAAAGATTTAGGCCTTCTAAAGTGAAGTGTGAGAAAGATATCCATATTTAAAATGTTATTTAGTAAAGTAACTAGCTTCTGGCAGACAGCGAAAGAATAACAACTGAACTGACACGTGCGCCGAGGATAGAGCAAAACCTCTGCGCAAGTCAGTTCAGTTGACTTGAGGATATGAGGAGACTTCAACCAGCATAACAAAAATGTTTCCGTAGAGAATCACCTATTGCACCTTTAATATCTTTCATGTTGTCTTTTCTGCTTTGAAGTGGGCAAATGCACAAATGTTATTATTATATAATTGGTATTATTTATCATTTATATCACAAATTATAAAAAAAAATAATAATTATAATAAATAAATAGTCTTTTTAGGATATTATATATCGGGCCGGACTTCTCCCCAGCTAACAAAAATATTCAATTTTTAAAATGTTTTAAAAACTTTTTTTCTTGGCCATACAAACATCAAGGGAACATTTAATTTGAAAATTTTGCTAACCTTATGGGAACGTTACTTTTAAAAATTCTTTAAACATTCTGAAACATTTAAAGAAAAATGAAAATTCTGTCATTTATTACTTACCCTCATGCCGTTCGACACCCGTAAGACCTCTGTTCATCTTCAGAACATAAATGAAGATATTTCTGTTGAAATCCGATGGCTCAGAAAGGCCTCCATTGGTAGCAATGACATTTCTTCTCTTCAAGACCCATAAAGATACTAAAGACGTTAAAAAAGTTCATTCACTACAGTGGTTCTACAATAATTGTATGAAGCGACGAGAATAGTTTTTGTGCACAAAAAAAAACTAAACTAAATAACGACTTGTATAGTGATGGCCGATTTGAAAACACTGCTTCCTGAAGCTTCGACTATAAGTCGTTATTTAGTTTTTTTTTGCTCACAAAAACCATTCTCGTCGCTTCACAAAATTATTGTAGAACCACTGTAGTGAGATGGACTTTGTAACAACGTCTTTAATATCTTTTATGGGTCTTGAGAGAGGAAATGTCATTGCTGCCAATGGAGGCCTTTCTGAGCCATCGGATTTCAACAGAAATGTTCCGAAGATGTCTTACGGGTCTGGAATGGCATGAGGGTAAGTTATTAATGACAGAATTTTCATTTTTGGGTGAGCTAACCCTTTAAAAACATTGAACTAAACATCAAATTAAAATGCTGTAGAAGTTCCATGAAACGATGTATAAATGATGTTTGGTGAGACTTTATTTTGATGGTCCTCTTTAGACATTCTATTGACTGTAAGTAATGTTGCACCTACATGTCATACTAACTCTCATTAGTATTTAGTAGTATTCTCATTAGTTATTAGTAGACTGTCTGCTTAATATCTTAATATCTGCTAACACTTTATTTTGATGCTCCCCCAATAGTCATTCTTCTGACTATAAGAATGTCTAAAGGGTTTTTTTGTGCTAACATTATTAAAGACCAGATAACTCTAAATTAACTTTCAATTAATATTACTGGAAGAATTTTCAAGGACCTTGCCAGACCATTCTAAGAAAGTTCCCTGTTAGCTTGGTCCACGTGATGTATTTGGCACACATGCATGTCTTTGACACCCCTGAAGCAGAGCAATGCCATGTAGCGTCACTCTCTGATGCATGACCTTCATTTTTGTTTTTATACTTTACACCTGGGCTGTTGAGCAGTAATATTGTCAATTCGACCTCCAGTCAGGCTTTGTGTCCTGGAGCGGGACTTTCCTCCACTGCTGTACCACTTGGCCCAGTGCAGATGTGCTGTGACACTGTTCCGGGCCAGCCAAGAATGACATTATCCTCTTAGAGCCAACTGTACGGATTCACAGCCAAACCAGAGAGGTTTATTTATAGATGTCAGCAGTCTCCCACCACATGTTTACTACCGAGCCAAGTTTGTTTTTATTCTCCCTGGCCCTACTGTAAGCACTCACGGTCCCCTCAACAATATCCCCTGCGACTGGAGAATACTGTACACCAAAGAGTGGATGGCACGTTTGACCTCACTGGTCCCACTGCATAGCATGCTCACTCGCACACAGACGAGTTGGGACACACTGAAGGACACAAACATGTTTGGGCTTGTTTACACTCACACACACACACACACACACACACACACACACACACACACACACACACACACACACACACACACAGCTGTACAGTTGTTGTCACACCTGCCCATACACAAACACACAAGTACTATATATGCAAACTCAGACATACATACATACAAATGCTCTATGAGCGGCATTGCTGTCTTGTAAGGCAGCATTCTAATTGAAATGGAACACTCTACATAGGCAGAAACTCTTATCGCTCTTCACATGACTCTCAGATAAAACGATTCACAAAGGAATTTAATATAGTTTGCCGTTAACATGTTACTAAGCTAATTGATAAGCATAAAATATTTTGAATATGTTTCAAAAATAAAGACTTTAAAGAATTTATTATTATTTTAAACAATACCCAATATTTGTATTGGGTATATTGTTAATATATCTAATATTGTTTTGTTTTTTGTATTCAAAATTTACATGTAAAAAAAAAAAAGTCAGTGCTCAGTTCAGAAGCCTGCATCTCTGATGGTATGGGGTTGCATGAGTGTGTGTGGCATGGGCAGCTCACACATCTGGAAATGCACCATCAATGCTGAAAGGTATATCCAAGTTCTAGAACAACATATGCTCCCATCCAGACGTCATCCCTTTCAGGGAAGACCTTGCATTTTCCAACATGACAATGCCAGACCACATACTGCATCAATTACAACATCATGGCTGCGTAGAAGAAGGATCCGGGTACTGAAATGGCCAGCCTGCAGTCCAGATCTTTCACCCATAGAAAACATTTGGCGCATCATAAAGAGGAAGATGCGACAAAGAAGACCTAAGACAGTTGAGCAACTAGAAGCCTGTATTAGACAAGAATGGGACAACATTCCTATTCCTAAACTTGAGCAACTCGTCTCCTCAGTCCCCAGACGTCCTCCAGCTGTTCCTTATATGTACATTTAACTTTTCCGGCCTCTTATTGCTACCTGTCCCAACTTTTTTGGAATGTGTAGCTCTCATGAAATCCAAAATGAGCCAATATTTGGCATGACATTTCAAAATGTCTCACTTTCAACATTTGATATGTTATCTATATTCCATTGTGAATAAAATATAAGTTTATGAGATTTGTAAATTATTGCATTCCTTTTTTATTCACAATTTGTACAGTGTCCCAACTTTTTTGGAATCGGGTTTGTAGTTTTTGGCGCATAATGAATTCTGAGTATTTTTATAATAAACTTTCACTTCATCCATTGTCTTTGATGTGTTTTTATCACTGAGCTTGTCGCATTGTATTATGGGATTGCCTTCTCTGCGAAACACACACATTGTCTAAGAACTTTGCCAAAGAAGGTATTATGGTTACTTTACCTTTTGCCTTTTTCAAGCATGCCTGAAATGTCTTTAAATGCTGCCTATGTAGACAGCTCACTAGATTTTGAAACAGAGCCAAATACTCTCTCCCTTAGTGACAAACATGCTCATAAGTGTTCAAATACTATGTAAATAGCTTCACTTTTGTGCAGTCCTCATAAAACTTGTTGCACTGCATTGCTTCACCAACCAGAACCAGCTGCGATGATCACCACAAACACGGTGCCGAATTTCAAGGAACAGCAGTTTAAGTAAAACCACATTATCACAATCAGTTAAAGACTTCCTCGCAGTTAAGAGGGCTGTGAAATCCGGCTACAAGATTGTGAATATAAATATTTCCTCTGTCGCATTTAGTTAAGTGAAGAGTGGATTCTGGGAATCTGGGACTCATAGTTCATCCGTTTAACACTGCTGATCAAAGCACGTGAATATGAGTAGGGTGACGAGACCCTGAATGGTCCGTGTCAGCTTTAAAGCCTAATTATTTCGGCCCACACTGCGCAGATCTGGCACAAATAGTCACGCTGTCATAAGTTCACTCCCTTTGGTCTAATAACACCCAAAATAAGTCATCATTTAGCACCATGAAGACACCTGGGACTGTTTGGATACAGGTGACCACATCTTCTGTTATTAAAGCACAGTCGAAAGTGATTGTCATTAGTGCACTTTAATGTTCTGTTCACACACGTGTTCTTGGAGAATAAAGTCTGCTAATGAAGTTCATATGAGACTAAATGAGTGTGACCCGTCTGTTCATAAAACATTTAATAACCTACAATATTTCTTGTGTATTAAAGGCATTAGCTAAAGCAGAGATCAAAGTGATGGAGCTTGCCCCGCGGAGCGATCGAGACTCAGGTGACACTCTTAAACTGCTTAGAGGAAGTGAGTGATGAGCTTTTTAGACAAAACGGCATTCCTCAATGAAGTGTGTCTCGATAAAAGCTGGCAATGTGTGAGTTCTCAAGCATGCGCACACACACTCACACAAGCGTCAGGGTTAAGGTCAGTCTCTGTTCTGGCTTCTTTACCTTGAGATATTTTGCTTCTATGTGGGAGTGAGGCCTGAAGCCATCTGGCTTGGGCAGAAAGTGACCTGAACATCTCCTCGCTGCTATCCAAGCGCTTTAGTCGTGCTTTAAAGTACTCCTGTGTGAATGTGTAGTGCTGTTTCACTGATCTGAGGTCATGTTCTGTTGTCTGCACTGGCAGGCTGTTACTGGCTGTTGTCTGTAAGCACGTCTGTGCTCGTCTTTTGATGGAGTTCAGACTGGAGGTGGGTGATGTTCTTAAAAAACTTCTGTACAAATTCTGTGCCTTCCAGAGAGAGAGAGAAAAAAAAAAAGTCTTCTCAAAAAGTACAGGAAAAAAGACCTTTTAATGTCAACATGAAATCAAAATGGACCTTTTTATTTAATGCATATTCTTGGACTCGTTAGATTCACGGTGCATGTTATTTCAGATATAAAAATGCAACTTTCTCTTCCTATGATACGACTTTACTTTACTCCTTATGTCATAAATCCGTCTTGCTTTTCAACTTCCCTCTAAACAACAGTTCAATTCCGGTATCACACACTTTTCACAATTACTTGTCTAGTTGAATTTCACTTGGAAATATGTCAGATTACAGCAGTCAAAAACTGAAAATGTCTTTCTTTGAACATTGTTACTACTGCAGTTGTATCTATATTTGTATCTTAATAATTGGTGTCATTTTTATAATTTTCTAAGAAAACAAATTGTCTTTTGAGTTTTGCCAAGGCATTCATAGTGGTTATTAACACATTGCTATGCGTTTGGTGCAACATTTAACTTTGGTGCAACATTTAACACTTAGAAAAAGTTATTTTAAAAACATTTAAAAATCACATCATACATTGTATTGAAATCAATAGATTTCCTTTGATATAATTGTTTCAAACTCATAATAGTATAATAGTATTACAGTTTTCTAAATTGCCATAATACATTTCTCAAAACCATCACCCACTTTCTCAAAACCTTAAATGCAAAACCAAGTCTTCAAACTACATTTAGAGAACATCTGACTCTGAATAGCAAACAATTGCCTCAAAACCATTTTATCTGCTCAAAATCAAATAATGATAATAAGCTTTCACTTCATACACTGCCAGTCAAAATATAAACACTATGATCATTCATTAGACTCTTCATCAAAAAATGGAGAACACAGCACCCAAAGCATGCAGCTACAAAAAAGTAGATATTGTAACAATACATTAATTTTGCAATTATGTAAAATGTATAGTAATCGCAACTTACAGTAGTAAGGTGAATAAATTATATATTGCATACTGCAAGTATAGTATTGTGCTGAATATTAGGCTACTAAATGTCTATATATAAAAAAGATTCTAAATGAAAAGCATGTTACAGTATACACTCAAAAGTCAGTGAGAGATTAATTTTGCCTCAGCATCACGTCTTCGTGTTGGGTCCGGCCTGAGGACTTTGTCCACATCCCAGGCAATGTCATCTCTTGCTAGGCAAAGGAGAAAACTGCAATGTAATACTATTAGAATTATCATAATAGCATTGTCTGTCAAGCTGTGTAAGCAAGAAATCATTTGGTATACAGTTTATTTTATACCAGAAAATAAAAAAATAGGAAAAGACTGTATAATGTCATTATTTAAACTTTAACAAAGCATTGCACCCAAACGGGCAAGGTTTTAAAAGCAATCTTGCTCTGTGAAACACCCATTATTCTATCCAGCCTTGATCCCTGTGATTCACAATACACATTTCATATGACCAGAGTTTTGCCCTCTGGTGAATGCCTAGCTCAACAATAAGCTGTTAATTTTAGTCCATTAAAGTCACTGGGAATGTGCCAAGTCATCATGTGCATTCCTGCCACCAGCTGCTTAATCAGAGCTGCCAGTGAGGGTGTGTGTGTGCGTGTTTGTATGTGGACAAGAAATGAGCATCAACCAGATGGGCATACAGAAGTCATTTTGGTGTCGTGACGTTCAAATCCCGCGGAATGTCAATGAAAATAACATTTCCATCCAGTACAGATACAGGAGATCTGGTTAGAAATCAGATCTAACGAGCCGTGTGACTCGCGTTGATCTGAGAAGTACCTGTTTTTCAACAAAATTTGTATTGGATTTTTTCAAGTTTGTCACACCCATTGATTTTCACAGTAGTGGTAAAACAGCTCTAGTCCAATCATAACAGGCAGGAGTGCTGTGGATATAGTATTAAGTGGGTCAGAATCTCATCAACATCCAAGGGAGTGTTCCTGGTTAGGTATCGGGAAAACACGCCACTTTATCCATCCCTAGCAAAACTCTAAGGCCAAGTGCCATTGCCTTGGGGAAGGTTTTTCAATGTATATTTGAGTAAATGTAGTATGACTTCTGTTGTTGCCATACACTCAGAGATTCTGTTTACACCTGGTATTAAGATGCATTTTGGTTGATCGGCTCACAAGTGGGCGACGCTAAATACAGGTGTAAACAGGGCCTAAAACATTTAGATCTTGTCCACTTTCGACCACTTCCAGAGGTAGATAAAAACGCATTCGACCTGATTGCTTTTGTAGTGTGAACGCTCATGTGGTCGAACAGCCACAATAGACTCACCACCTACTGACCTAATGCATAAACATTACGGGAAGTGAGCTAGCCATGGGATTTATACTTGGTCGGCTAAAGACCTCAGTTTGGTTTTAACACGAGAAACGTACCAGGCACAATGATCTCTCACCATTCCTGATATCGAACACACACTCACTTCGTTCTTGCGGAAATCTGCTGGCCCGTGTGATTTTCCATCGTCTCCGGGCGCGTTCATATGTAAATTGCGTGAGCTTATTTTGTCCATTAGATCGAAAGAAAAAAAAACATACATTTACCTGCCCATCGAAGAAATCAGGGCAGAATTGGTTGAAAGTGGACAAAAAAGATGGATTAAAACACCAGGTGTAAACAGGAATGTGTCTCCCTTGTCTACTTGTGATCTAATCGACCAAAATGCAAATTAATACCAGGTGTAAACAGGGCCTTAGAAAAAAAGGTTCATTGGGGTTTTATATAGAACCCTGGGTTCTTAACTCAATTTTAAAGGACCCTTTGTGCCAGCAAGGTTCTATGTAAAAAGAAATGTCTAAAATAATTGAAAACCGTTTACATCTGTTTCAGTCATAAAATGTAATCAAAATAAAAAATGAATCAAAACAAAATTAATTAAAACTAAATCCATAAAATTATCCTATGATGGAAACCCTTGAAGCACTTGACAGAACCCTTTATTCTAAGAGTGTAACCCTTTTAGACCAGCTCAGACCATTTTAGGCTAGTTTAAGTTGTTGTTGTTGTTGTTGTTGTTGTTGTTTTAGTAGAGTTGGACCAGTTGCTCTGTGAGCATTGTAAGTTATTTGTCTCTGGCCAAAAGTCGCCGCAGTGTAAATGAATATGTGAGCGTAGAGACCCGTCAGAAGCTCAGCTATGCAGCCACCTGCCCTCTTAATCATGTCAGGGCATGTTGCACGCCAACTCACTCTGAGTGCTGCTGATCTTGGATCAGTTTCCCATTCTTCAGATTGTGCTGTTTATTAATACATGACTATTTATGGAATTGGACTTGGATCGGAAAATATACCAATTGAGCTGTAGAGCAGTATGACTGAACTCCTTTACAGGATAATATAACATGCCATTGCTCCCTCATTCTCAAATGTTATTCTCATCCGATATGTTTTACATTTCACTGCCGGTTGTATATTCTGTATATATAACTGTGTATGTGACAAATAAAACTCTTGAATCTTGATCTAGTGTCAGTGCCGTTAAATTGATAATATTATTGATTGTTAATTGTCTTTTATTGTATTACCATAGTGATTTTAAATCAAATCAATTGTAAGGCAGACAATAGATTTAATGATGGATTTGTTCATTATGAAAGACTTCTGTATCCCCATGATGATTCTGTCTTCATGGAAAAAGCTCTTTTGCATGTAATGCATGTGGTCTAGAAATGGCAAATGTGTCTGTGTGAGAGAGAGCAAATGCTAGGTGGAGGAAAAAACTAATGTTTGTTTCCAGTGGCACCTGTGCACTACTGTGAAGTCCAGCTGCAATTTTCTAAAACCCAGCTGAGAGCGCACAGACGAGAGAGCTAGAAGCATGAGTGGGTGGACTTCATATTACCATATTCAATGCACTCACATAATGGGAGGTCAAAGAGAGACATTAAGAGAGAGACGGAGAGAGAAAAAAGGAAAAAACTGAATTCACAGGAGAAATAAACTATACAGTCTGAAGCAGACAATTAAAAATAAATTGTTTAAAATGTAAAAATACTTAAAACAGTGCTTCCAGCTGATGTATAAACATAGGAGAACATTGCTATTTTTCACAATGCAATATATAATATATGAGATTTGAGAGATATAGTGAAAAGAAAAATATAATATAAAGAAAAATATATAGTCTTTCTTAGAAGCAAGGTGTGTTTTTGACTAACTCAGTGGGCTTGTGTACTGATTTCATGACAGCATACCATCTCAGTGAATGCACATTGTATCCCACCTGTCAGTCTGCTCATCAAAGCCCATGCAAATCTGCATTGTGCATGTGGCCAGACGTGTTGATGTGACATTGAAATGTTCTTTTCTAAAGGAAGCCAGAATCTTCTGTGTTTCTTGCAGTCTGCCATGCTCTCCTGGGTACATTGTGTCCAAAAATACAGGCAGCAGGAAATTCTCAGTGAGTGATATCATATTCTCTGAAAGGGCAGAAACACGCTGAAAAGCCCCCTCTAATTGCACACTACACATGCTCCCTCTCTCTCCTCCTCTCTTTCACACCAGAGAAGCATATCACTCAACCCACACATCATCTGTATCAATCGTTTTATTGGACTCAGAGTGTGTTGAAATATGATAATTGGGGGGAGGGGGTGTAGAGGGAAAGGAAGTGAAATGTGTTAGAAATAAAGGGAAGGAAGTGAGGCATGAGAGGAGGACAGAAGAGAATAGGTAAGTAAAGATACCTTTGGTTGATATGTGTGAGAAATATAGGAAAAGATGTGAGAGGAATACAGGAAAGGAAAGGAAGTGAAACATGAGGGGAAGACAGGAAAAGAAGTGAGATGGAGAAAAGAAAGTCTGATGCAAGGAAAATCAAAAATAGTGAGAGGAAAAAAGGATTAGAACTGGGTAAGGAAATGAACCATGAGAGGAAGACATTATTGGAAGAAAAGAATGAAAGGAAAAGGAAGTGAGACACGAGAGGAAGACGGGAAAGGTAAGGAAAGGAAGAGATACATGTGAGTAGGAAAGGAAAGGCAAAGAAGTGCGGTGTGAGAGTAATATAGGAAAGAAAAGGAAATGAAAGGAAGTCAACCGTGTAAGATGTGAGAGAAGGAAAAGAAGAAAGGAAAGGCAAAAGGAGGGGAAGATAGTAATAGATAGAGGAAAAGAATGTAAGGAAAGGTAAAGGAAAGTAATGTATGAGAGGAGGACACAAAACTTAAAGATAAGGTAAGGAAAGGAAGTGAGGCGTGAGAGAAAGACAGAAACGGTAAGAAAGGAAGTGGTATAAGAGAGGAAATGAAAGGAAGTGAAATGTGAGAGTAGGAAAGAAAATGAAAATAAAAGAAAGGAAGTGAGACATGAAGACAAGAGGAAGTGATGAAAATGGTGGAAAGGAAGTGAAATGAGTGGAGCAAAGAGGAAGTGAGATTAGACAAAAAAGGAAAGACAAAATAAGTAATATAAAAAAACTAAGTACAACTGGGAAAGGATAGGAAGTGAGATGTGCAAAAAGAAGAAAAATTGTAAGGAAAAGGAAAAGAAGTGTGGCGTGAAACGAGGAAATGAAAGGAAAGAAAAGGGGAAGAGGAAAGGAAGTGAGGCATGAGAGGAAGTGAAGTGAAATGAGAGGATGGCATAAAAAGAAAAATACTGTAGAGATGTGAGTGGAGGACAGGAAATTTAGGAATTAGATGATTTCATTACCTAATTAAGGAAGTGAGACATTAGAGGACAACAGGGAAGAAAGTGATTAAAAAAAATGGAAAGGTAAAGAAAATAATTTAAAAAGGAAAGAGAGAAAGTGGAAAAAAAACAAAACAGAATAAGCAAAGGAAGGCGAGTTCAGTGAGAGGAATACAGGAAAGGTGAGTCTTCACTCCTTCACGTGGCAGCAGATGTGCTCGCTAGGAAACGGAAGTTGAAGCTGAGTCGCGTTATGACACTGATACTTGGAGAGCCGTTAATAATTGATCAAGACCACTCTGGCAGTGAACTCATTAGCTTTCACACACTAGAGCCCTGCAAACTGATGTCTAATAACAGGCTGAGAAAAACATCACCAGCCTTCACTGGCAGTAGAACATTAAAAGATCCCTGTATTATTTCACCCAGTGTCGGGTGTAGGTCATATGAAGAAAAGTCAGTTATAATTAGCAGGCTAACGTTAGACATTATAATGGTGTGTTGTTGAGAACAACTAAAAAACTAGAGTTTTTGGGTGAGAATGTAGCATCCTCATGTGTTTCACTAATATTCCAGTTTCTGAATCGGAATTGAAGATGCAAACAATGCAGAATTTCTATTCTAATTTGAATATGTATGTAGAATAAAAGAACAACATTCAAAGATATTAATTTAATAGCTATAACATTCTATTTTATGCACAACAAATAGAACAATTTAAAAAAATATATAAAAATATATATTTGTAAACCATTGTGCAAAAGCACTTATTTTCCCATGATGCTTAAATTTACTCTAAAGTCTTCAAAATGGAGCCAACCAATTTTTTATTGTTTTATTGTTTTTTATTGTATTCGGTTCTTGCCCATTTTGTTGTTGTGTTGAAAACGCTCATGAACTAATGATACTGCTGATTTTCTTTGAATTTCAATTGTGGCTTAATGTCACACTCATTAATTAAATGCGAACCCATTCTTAAATGATGAATTTTGGCCTTATATATGCATGTTTTGCATCATCCACACAAATTGCCAAACTTCTCACTTACACATTCAATAATTGTTAAAGGGTTGGTTCACCCAAAAATGAAAATTCTGTCATTAATTACTCACCCTCATGTCGTTCCAAACCTGTAAGACCTTCGTTCATCTTCAGAACACAAATGAAGATATTTTTGAT
The DNA here is from genome assembly GCA_018749465.1 of Paracanthobrama guichenoti. Lineage (NCBI taxonomy): Eukaryota > Metazoa > Chordata > Actinopteri > Cypriniformes > Gobionidae > Paracanthobrama > Paracanthobrama guichenoti. The sequence continues at coordinate 9,027,997 of CM031949.1, read as the reverse complement.
GAAATCCGACCCCATAGAATGCAACGTAATTGCCACTTTCAAGGCTCAGAAAAGTAGTAAAGACATTGTTAAAATAGTCCATGTGACTCCAGTGGTTCAACCTTAATGTTATGAAGTGACATGAATAATTTTTGTGTGCAAAAAACAAACAAAAATAACAGCTTTATTCAACAATTATTATTCAACAACACAGGGCAGCACTTCCGGGTTCTACATCAGAACACTGGCTCAGTACTGGCCACTGATTGGCCAGCTTGTTGTGCTCACTCGAATAGTGTCGACCAATAGTGAGCTGGCATTCTGACAGAACCCGGAAGCGCTGCACTGTGTGAACGAAAGTCATACGGGTTTGGAACAACATGAGGGTGAGTAATTTATGACAATTTTAATTTTTAGGTGAACTAACCCTTTAAAAAAAAAAATACAAAATATGTCTATCAACACTCAAGGTTTTTATTTTCACACATGATTATGATGTTATCTGGCAATTGTTAAACAAAAATGTTTATTAACGTATTATTTTCAAGGTACATGCGTATAACAGTTTATGGCAAGTTGAGTCAATGCAACACAAGTAAAGTTTCAGCATACGGCAAACAGGGTGAAGCAGCCGTGAGGAAGAGTCTGTTCTGAACATCCATCCCCTGCAGTTCCACTGCCCTGCACTGCTGAAGGGCTCCGTCTTCTCTAAAGTTCTCCTGAGTTCTCCAAACTCCTCCACCGAGCTCGAAACTCGCTGCTGGCGCTCACCAAATGTCACCTTTCATGCCTCCAACTTCAGCTCGACTTCAGACTTGGCACCGATTGTTTATGAACCCATGGATGTCAGTTCTATAAGTGCACTAAGCAGAACTCAGCAAAAGGTTGTTGTCAGGACTCAATGGTGCACTTTCTCTGGCGCGGATGCAGGGAACTTTTCAATCTATATTTACATTAGCCAGTCTGCCTGGAGCTGCGAGTCAGCCTGGCTTATGTAAAAGAAAAGAGGGCAAAATCAATAAGCACATGTTGCAGTGAGATTGTGAGTGTTGTAAGTCTAGTACAGCTGCATGCTTTCACTCAACAGTGTTGGGGACTAACTAATAAAAAACATTCATTCAAAACACTATAGCTCAGCTTTTTTTCAAAATAGTATGTCATTCCACATTGTTAATATAACAGTAACAACCTACTTTTACCATTATTTTTCATGTCAGAATGTAGTAGGCGGTTCGCCTAAATTGTCCACTCACTCATACACTCTGAAAAACACTAACCCAAGGGCTGGGTAAATATGGGACAGAACACATGCTGGGTTAATTTTACCCAGTAAATTGGGTTGTTTATTTAACCCAGTTTAATAGGTTAGTTCATTTTTACTATAATAATAGCTTCTTTTTTTAATGTTTACAGATTAACTTAAATCCTCTAAACGTTTTAAAATACTCCACACAACTACTGGTTTGCATGATAATTCCTTTATTTTCCTATTTCATATTTTACAGTATAGCATATTTTATATAATTTTTTAATACATATTGCCTATATTTAAGCTCGTTTAACAAATGTTAGAAGTAAAATTTAAACATTTAGAAGTAAATTAAGTGCAATCGACCAATCTCTGTTGTCCCGTTTCCACCGTAACGGCGCTGAATCTCGTGCCGGAGCTTGTATCATGTTCAGCGGGGGAGTTTCTCGTAGCCGAAATAATGCTGTTACATAACACTGTATCAGTGTACAGTTCTGAGAACATATTTTAACATCCTAAGTTTATATTCTGTATGTTTTTGAATAAAATCATACAATTTTATGCAAGGCATCAGGCATTCCATCATCGTGCCCATGTTGCGTTGCATAAGATTAAACGATATATAGCACAATAACGACTTTACAGATAAAATAAAATGTACACAAACCTGTATTTTACCAAAGACATGCACCAGTTTCACGTGGCTTCACTGCTCTCTCCTGAAGAGATTGCAAAAAGCCCACAATAAATAACTCAACCCCTGGGTTATGTCTGACCCAGGATCTGGGTAACACAAAAACTACCCAAACACTGAAAAAATAACCCAAAAAAGGACCCAAAAGGCTCAGCCCAGGATTTGGGTAGAAAAAATAATGCATAGTGTAAGGCATCAGAATTCTGATTCATTTTAGCGAATTGGTTTATTCAGACAGTTAATTTCAAATGATTCATTTGAGTTAGGATTTGACCAAACCCTTGCTCAAATATTAAACTTGCATGACACCTCAAATTATGCATCTTGAGAGATTTCCAAGTGATTAAATTTAGGATTTTTGCCAGCAGCCAATAAAACAGATCAGAAATATCTCATGATTTTTTGTTGAAGGAGGGAACAACAGTGGCAGGTTTCTTCTTTTTCTTAAGTTAGTAAATCTGTTAGGCTATAATCACTAATCGTTTTCTTAATTTATCATAGGAACTTTGGAATTTAGTGTTTTGGGTGCTTACTTGCAAAAACACAAACCACTCATAACAGTTGATCAACCACATAGCATTATATATTACTGTGCCAGTAAGAAATGTAGTTGTAAGTGCCACACATTTATAGGTCTCAATGCATATGCTCTTTTTAGTTATAACTCTATGTTTACAGAAGTTACAGAGCTATTTTCAGAAACTTGGTGAAACAAGGACACACAGAGTGAGATCAATTCATACGTCAAGCTGCATAATCTAATTCATGAATGCACAAACAGTGTGATTCTGAGAGCTTGTGAATGAAAACTCGAGCAGGGGGCCGATCTGCAGGACTTCACACAAAGAGCCATAAACACAAGAGATGGCTCAGGATGGACGGCTATTGTCAAGCAAATAGCACCATCACATCAAAGGAGAAACCATTAGTATGTTTTAACGCTGAGAGGAAAGGGGGATGGTGCTATCAGTGTTGGAGGAGAAAACGGGGTGATGGAGAGGATATCTGAGACAGCTGAGATTTTAAAGGTGTTGAAATTGAGAAGCATTTGTCACAGCTAAAGAGAACATGATCATATGAAAATGTGGCATGTCAGAGTCTAAGTAGTTAAGGGGCATCATTTATAAAATGTGTGTATGCACAGACTTAGTGCCAAAAAAGTGCTTAGCGCCACGTCAGGGTCTAAGTAGACATACACACTTTTTTTGTGGCAGAGAGTCGGAGTACTGCAGGTTTTAGGAAATCTAAGCAATTCTTACCGCTCAACATTCTCAAGTAAAGGATGGATGTTGACTTGTGCTCTTTTAATTAATTATGCAGTATTTACAAGGTGGAGCTCTGGAACCATTCAGCTGCACATCATTTCAAGATAATCTACGATTTATAGATTTCACATCTAGATGTGCATGTTTTTTTGGGGTTTTTTTTTTTTTTTGGGCCTACATTCGTTCTCTGAATCACACGTACGTCTGAATCATAAGATCAAATGTACGGATCTACGCAACATTTTATAAATGAGGCCCAAGCAGAGGTTCAGTTACAAAACCTAGTGCACTGCTCTGCTGTTTAACACCTTTTGCTGTAGAAACAATTTTCACACAGAAATTTCTAGTAAATTTCACAATCAATTACAAAGAAACGTAGTAGGAATAGTTAAAGTATACTAAAAGTTCATTTACAACTTTGAAAATAATGAGGGCCGTTCACAGAGAATGCATTTTCCATTCCACTGTGCTACTTTTCCATTGTTTTTCAATCCTCGGATTTGACATGACACAAGGAATCCACATATACCAAGATCACAATTTTGTTCAAAATAGCATTTTTTTCAGATCTCATGACCTATAGGTGGCGCTATTCACAAATTTGGCATGGACCCTCAGATCATGGTTCTAATGAAGTGTACCAATTTTTGTTTTGATTGATCAAAGTTTGGCCGAGATACAGCCTCTAAACAAATTTTGGGTCGACCTTGTTAAATTTGCGTCATCATAACTTTTAAACAAAAATTAATAAAAAAATCTCTTCAGTCATTTCTGTGTGGCTCAGTCCAATGATCATCTGAGCCAAATTTAATAAGAATTGGACACAATTTGGAGGTGTTACAAAAACACTGAATGCTATACTTTGGCCACTACTGCAATGGGTGGAGTCTTAATGTAAGATGTTGAATGTGATCAGCATGATGAGAGGAATCAGGTGTACTAGGTTTCATTTTTCTAGATCAAAGGGTTCAAAAGGTATAAACATTTCAAATGTAAATATTTGAACTGGTGGTGGCGCTATAGAGTTACTACTCATTACAATCACTACAAGTGTGCCAAATTTCATCATTTTCCTACTTACCATAGACTCCCATTGGGGAAAAATAATAAGAAAACTTACAATTCCAGTAGGGGCCACAGCCCCTAAATATAGAGCCTCTAACATGGCATTTGCCAAACAAAAAACACACATGACTTCATTCTGCTTATGTTTTGCGAATGAGGCCCAGTGATTGTTTGTTTTTTAATTAGCCCATAATTTAGTTGTGTAATATTTTTAATACCCATAATGTGTTCATCTTCTCTGGGCCTCTAGGAACAGAAATGACGCAGTATCCTGCCATAAGCCCTGACGAATTAAGCCAGCGGATAACCTCTCCTCTGCCCTCAATGTTACAGATGTTATAAAAGCGTAAGAGAAAAATACATTGCTTCTGAATGACACCAAGGGCTAGAAATTGATTGGCACCGATCAGAGAAAAGCTCAGTCAAGGCTATACGTGTATAATGAAGCTTTTCCCTTTTCTGTGTCATTAAGCAATGATGTACCAGGCGGACAAAGACAAAGGGTTAACGGGTTGAATAAAAACATCTGCTATGATGGATTTCAGTCCATTAAATGTTACTTTATTAACTAAAGAGATTCACAGAACCAATAGTTTTTTTTCTTCACAAGCTCATTTTCAGCTCAGTAATGGGGTGAAATCAGGTATATTGAGTAGCTTTTCACAAATCAAGAACAGCATTAAAATGTCTCTGCACATAATGCTCAATTTCCCAAGTGCTCTTTTTTATGTTAAGATGGGTCTCTTCTATCATTCTGTATTTAATAAGATACATCCTAAAATATGTAATAAAACAATTAGTCCCAAGAACTATTTAAATTTCAGATGTCTATCTATACGTCAGTGCCTTATTTCTTACAGAACTTCGCAATATAAGCCATGATACACTATATTGCCAGAAGTTTTAGAACTCCTGCCTTTACATGTTCATGAACTTTAATGACATCCCATAATGGGCCCACCCTTTGCAGATATAACAGCTTCAACTCTTCTGGGAAGGCTTTCCACACGGTTTATGGAAATTTTTGACCATTCTTCTAGAAGTGCATTTGTGAGGTCAGGCACTGATGTTTGACGAGAAGGCCTGGCTCGCAGTCTCTGCTCTAATTCATCCCAAAGGTGTTCTATCGGGTTGAGGTCAGGACTCTGTGCAGGTCAGTCAAGTTCATCCACACCAAACTCACTCATCCATGTCTTTATGGACCTTGCTTTGTGCACTGGTGCACAGTCATGTTGGAACAGGAAGGGGCCATCCCCAAACTGTTCCCACAAAGTTGGGAGCAAGAAATTGTCCAAAATGTCTTGGTATGCTGAAGCATTAAGAGTTCCTTTCACTGTAACTAAGGGGCCAAGCCCAAAAACAACCACCAAACCCAGACTCGACCATCAGACTGCCAGACAGAGAAGTGTGATTGGTCACTGTGTGTGATTGGAGTCCAGTGGTGGTGTGCTTTACACCACTGCATCTGATGCTTTGGATTGTACTTGGTGATGTAAGGCTTGGATGCAGCTGCAAGGCCATGGAAAACCATTTCATGAAGTTCTCCACACACTGTTCTTGAGCTAATCTGAAGGCCACACAAAGTTTGGAGGTCTGTAGCTCTGCGCACTGTGCACCTCAGCATGCACTGACCCTGCTCTTTAATTTTACATGGCCTACCACTTCGTGGCTGAGTTGCTGTTGTTCCCAATTGCTTCCACTTTGTTATAATACCACTTACAGTTGACTGTGGAATATTTAGTAGTGAGGAAATTTCACGAATGGACTTAATGCACAGGTGGCAACCTATCACGGTACCACGCTTGAATTCACTGAGCTCCTGAGAGCGACCCATTCTTTTACAAATGTCTGTAGAAGCGTCTGAATGCCTAGATGCTTAATTTTATACACCTGTGGCCAGTGTGTGGGAGTGGGAGTGATTGGAACACCTGAATTCAATGATTTGGAGGGATGTCCCAATACTTTTGACAATATAGTGTGTCTTACAATTAGAATATTAACTTTTACTAAAATTACTAACCTTCTCATTGAAAGTTCTATCAGAACATTCATCTTTTTCAATCATACTAATTCTAAGAGTTTTTTAACAGAATTTTTACAGCATCAAAACGGATATGCAGTTCAAACTATCCTACGGTGTGGCGTGATTAAATCCATATTAAACTACAACAGCATTTTCAAATGATATAATAATTATTGTGCATATTTATTAATTCATATTAATTTTCATAAAGTTAATATTAATTGAGAGACAACATGGAATAGTGTATATAGAGTTTATAAGTGTATTTGTCACATTGCAGGATCATTGAAATGAAGGCAAAACGTTAATTGAAAGAGGTGAAAACTACAAATATATGAATCTCTTGACTCTTGAACCCGTTTCACATTTATGGGGCTTTAGCAGTAATAAAACATTACTACAGAAGACACTCTTGTGTCTGATCGGTGTAACTCTTAGCGTTTGGTTGGTGCTGCTGTGATGAGACCCATATGCCCAGATGAGCAGTGTGGGAGAGAGACAGAGACAGCAGTGAGAGGAAGCAGGCGACGGGACGCACAGCCACACAAAGGCCTGCGTTTGATGTGAAGACAGCTGGAGGTGTGAACGGGACACACATACACACACCAACAAACCTACTGTCCTGACACTTCCACAGCCTGTCTGTCTCACATCAGCAGATATTTCTTTTATCTCTCTTTTTCTCTGTCTGTATCTTGTTACTGGTCAGGAATGTGCTGTCCCAGCAGTCACAGCTTATTTACATATGCAAATAAACTCTGTGGCTGATAAGTACATATACTTGTCCAAGTCACTAAAGCCTGCAGAAATATATACTGTCTGGCCAAAAATAAAGTCACTGTTTGGATTTAAATATGCAAATTCTTAAGAGTCTATGATTGGATCATTATTGCAGTGATTATTATGTTATATGTTTGGCAACAGTTCTTCTAACCCTAATTGATGTGTGTAGCATTTCTTAAACAGCCACATCATGGCCATATTCCAGGATGACAATGTCAAGATTCATCAGGCTCAAACTGTGAAAGAATGGTTGGGCAGGAGCATGAAAAATCATTTTCACACATGAATTGGCACATGAGTCCAGACCTTAAATTCACTGAAAGTCTTTGGGATGTGCTGGAGGAGACTTTACAGAGTGCTGGACTCTGGCATTGTCAATACAAGATCTGGACCAAAAATTGACGCACCTCTTGACGGAAATAACACCATCAAGAGGTGGATACATTTTTGGTCAAGATCTTAAATTTCTTGGAAATTCAAAGAATATATATTGAAATGTATTTTTCTTACCCCATTTTATACATATAAAATTAGTTCATGCCTAAAATGAGAAAAAAAAATTTGCCAGTAGGGTAAGATAAATTCAAATGTAATTCAGTATATTTAGTGCAGGGCACTTTTATACTCCAGGATAAGGGTTTGTTCAAATCACTAACAATAATAATGAGCAATAATAACAGTGATGCTTTAGCAAACAGCTTTAATTACTACAATATATTAAAGAGGTAAAAAGCCAGCACATTATAGCATATCTGAGAGGCAATGAACCAGAAAATAGCACCGATCTGTACACAAACAGCTTCTTTAGTATAATAGTCATATTGCATAGTTCACTTTATATAGTGACTCAGTAATCTAGACATTATCCCATAACAATGAGTTAATGTAATCAGTGTGTGTTGAGGATGAGAGTCATTACTGGAGCTCAGGGTGTATCTCACTGCTAATCAGCATCATGTCAATGTGAAGGGGATTAATATGAGATACCAAACACTGTGACTTCTGTCATGAGTTTTAGCAGGGGACTGCCGCCCTAGCTCAGCATTAGCACACACTATAAACAATGTTGGGTTGTTTAAGTCCAAGTTTCTATCAAATATGCACAAACCCAACTGTTGGTTTAAATTTTTTTATGACATTTTAAACACAGTGGTGTTCAGGATTTACATTGCTTATCGTGTTCGCTTTTGGTCAGATAAATCTTGTGACCCATGAACACGCTAAAGAGTCATAGTATACACTGTTTTATTTTGTTATTATAAAGAGTTACAGACACATTTAGCTCTAGTTCTTCTGCTATTTAAGAACAATAGAATCAGCCCTGCAAGTTTTTGTTCGCGATATGGAATCACACCTGAAAATATTGCAGAAGTTCAGAATGAGTTGTTTTTGTAGTTTAGTTTGAGTTAATGGTGTTTTTCACATTGAGTCTGAGTCACAGGATATTTTCATAGCACATCAAGCACCTTTATCTAAAAATATTAAAGGGGTCATGAACTGAGAAATCAACTTTCCCTTGAGCTTTTGATATACAAAAGGTCATGTAATATAAGAATATCCTGTAAGTTTCAGAGCTGAAAAATTCATTGTTAGTCAAAGAAAAGCTTTTATTGACACCAGACCCAGCAAACGAGAGATCTCAGAATGTGCCAAGCTGTGACGTCATCGTGTGGTGAAACACCGCCTTAACCGAAGAAGAAGAACGCCTGATTCTGCAGCTCCGCCCATCGACTTGTACCTGACATGACAGGCCTACATAGAGCTAAACCGGATCAAACTTCTAAGCAATAAACATGCCGCATAAACTTCATTCGGATTCCAATATTATGAATACATGGATGAACTTTATTTTTAATGACTATCCAGCTCACGTGGGGAAGACACTGCGTGTTTGTTCCTTCATTTCTGATCACAGATTTGTTTGTAAACAAGAGACTGGATTTGCAGACAGGATGAGATTACATGAATGAATGAAGCAACGTGTTTTATATGTGATAGTATTGCATTTGTTACAGATCGTTTGATATAGATATATTGATTATGTGTATGTGTCTAACTGAGCATACCTTAGAACGCTGTCAAAGGCTGAAGAATCCTTTATTGTGGTGGTGTTGGTTCATTGCATTTCGGGATCAGACTCGGACTGTATAGGCCAAGGCTTGCAAAGCCCAATGTCCCGGGGCTATGTGTTTTCCAGACGGGCTATCAAAACGTAAGCTCGGCCTATCTTAAATAGTGAAATAACATTCCTTTCTTGATGTGTGTTGTTCACTCTCTTGACTTGAAGGAAAAATACAATCGCGGAAATTTTGAACAGTGAGGCTTGTGTGCGTGACGTTTGTGAGCCCTGTGGGTTTGCGAGCCCTGCGAGCCCTGTGGGCGAATCTTTCCGGTTGCTGTTTTCTCCAAAACAATTCCCACATTCACTGACAGGGGAGCTGAAGCTCATTAAATATGCAAATCTTATCCAATCCAATTCAACTATGGGTGGTATGTTTCGTACATTACTTAGCTTTATCCCGAGCAATCTACAACTGAGATTAATACACAAGCAGATTATTTATGCAGATTATTTACGGTTCAGCAAGTTTTGGAACTTTTTCTGTCATATCTGAAGCTAGCCATTGAAGGATTATATTTTATTTAGCATAAAGTTAACTCATTTTCTTCTTGAAGTTCATATACATGGCTAATTGTTTGTAGTGTATGAGTCATTTTTCTTTGCAGTCACTGGTCACAGTCAACTTGCACTGTATTGAACATTTTTTTAAAGATAAGTTATATTTGTTAAGCAGCTTTGGAAAGATATGCTATTGTTTAAACATTTGAGGTCTTTAAGATTTCTTTTATGTTGTTGAAAGAAGTCTTTATAAAAGTATTTATTTGGCCAAAAATGCAGTAAAACAGTTGTGAAACATTATTGCAATTTAAAATAGTTGTTTTCTATTGGAATATATTTTAAATTGTAATTTATTCTGTAATTTATAATATGCTGAATTGGTGCACAAGATATTTTTTTCAATGTTGAAAACAGTTTTCAGGATTTTTCGATGAATAGAGAGTTCAAAAGAACAGCATTTATTTAACAGTAACTTGCTGGATAAAAATATGAATTTCTTTAAAAAAATACATTTGAAACTTTTGAGCAGTGTATGTGTTGTGAAGAATGCGAAACAAATAATTGTCATTGGTTTCCCATCCATCCATTTGTAGAGGGGTCTTGAACACCGGTCGTACCTCTTAAACTGCTAGCACGAGTGGAGCAGAATTACTTGATAACCATTGTGAAATGTCTATGCAATTAGTGTTTGTAAATGCAGAACGACAAACCGAGAAGCTGATCCCTTATTTTGAATTCCACTCTGTATTATTAAACAAAATCTGATTTGCATCTTTTAATTGCTCCAGTGCTTGTTAAAAATTATGATACTGCATTTGTTGTACAACCTGTAGTCTCTGCACACCTTTATTTAACTAAACAACCAAAAACAGTCAGAACACATGCTTTTCAGCACCTGAAAACCAGAAGTCATATACAAGACTCAGAATAGCATACTGTATTTTGTCATTGGCTTAGATGAAAAGCTTTCAGTAGATCTAGGCAAAATGCGGCAAAAACAAAAGATTTTTCCCCCCTTTAATTTCCAAGTCCTCTGGAGAAATGAGGCAGTAATTACTAATCTAGAGAGTTATGACGCCTACCTAATTGCACTTTTTACATAAAAATCCCTCAGCAAGAGAAACAAAGGGGTTCGCCCATGAAAAATGCGCCCAGCAGCTAGTTTTATATTTCATTAGCTTCTTTTGTCTTGTTCCTGCATCTTATTAACGCCCCTCTTCTCCACAGCTGATGAGAGAGCGGCATTACATAAGACCTCAAATAAAGCAACCTCGCTGCTGCAAGCGACATGGGTTTGTATCTAATCATATTTCCTGGGAAGCACTTTGCTGCGGAGTGCAAGGGCTTATCTGCCCAGAGATGACTTCTGCTGATTATAGGATGAGTGCAAGACTTCTTCTTTTATTGACCCACAATGCCCTCTGTCATACAATTGCATCACACTAATTCAAGGAAATGGAGAGGTTTCATATGACATAATAGAGGGTTCATCTGTTTTCAAATGGGTCCTGGCACTTCCCATATTGCAGGAAAATGGTCTTTGTCTTTTTAAGGGTGCCGAGGCATATTACGCATATAGATGTTTTCATGCAATAAAACGTTTCCGTAAAGCTCTCAGGATGAGACGGCAGCAGTTTGTCATTGGCCGGATTCATCTTGTGAACAATTATTTTATCTTGCCCACCAAAAACACACTTCCAGTCTCTGCGTGGTGGAAATGCTTTTGCTTTAAAGCCCCCGGCCTGACCAGGAGGAAAACCACATGAGCATGTTCTCCTGAACGGGCCTTCGCAGAGCAAATGCAGTTCATTTGGAGTGTGTCGGACCATGCTGACAAAGAAATTAGCAAAATCGCACTCATTTTACCCTAGGTTTAGGGCAATCAAACTCTGCAGTGGACTAGGATGTATTTTCTAAATTTTGATATCAGGGTATATTAAGGATACAGTCAGACACAGTTTCAATAGTGTTGCAGTAATAAGACGTCATTAAAGTCAGCATGAGATGAGAATTCACCCTATCTTTTTTCTAAATGCATGTTAGATCTTATTGTGAACGAATCATCCATTGCGAATTTAAAGAATAGTCATGGCTCTGGCCCCATATTTAAAAAGCTGCCTTGTTGTCTCCATGTCTACATAGGCAACTGTCCTTAAAGACAGCACACTAACTAGAGAGGAACCTCTCTAGAGAGGAAAAATGCTTTTCATAGAGAGCGACTCTGTATGTAATAAAAAATTTATATGAAACCTTAAATCGGCTCTATGTTAGAATTTTCATAATAGCTTTTGGTATTGCCAATGTGTGGATAATTTACTTAAAACTTTAAAAAAAAAAGACCTTCCCCAACTTCTTAGGTTGTCTATGAAAGCCTGTAAACTGATTTTTATGTGAAGGGCCTGGGACATTTTTGCCGGGACAATCAAAAGCATGTGACATTTACGTGTGCTCCTGAGAGCCTCTCTTCCATTCAACGACACATGAAATGAAAGCTTATAAAGTGCTCAGGATAATACTGAATGAGCCGTTCTGTACTGTAATGTCAATATGTCATGCAAAGAAAAGCAATCAATTCAAACTATAATCTCACATAGCCAGATCTATATAGTCTTAAATATACTTTATAATCAAACAGTGTAGTTTTAATTGCCTCATCTGTCAACATGATGCTGGTGATTTGCAGAGCTGGTGCAGACATCCTATGATCAGATGCTTTCTTAACTGCCGCTTTCTCACTGCTGTCATTTTTATTGTGTTTATTTTGTTATTGAAGAAAGCGCACAGCACATATTTACACATTTATCTAAATGTTGCTCTCAGCAGAGTGGATGGGATCAGGATGTTTGTTTACAGTCGTTTAACTTCTTTTTTTACTTCTAAGCAAAGAACGAAAAAGAATTTCACCATGAGTATACTGGTGCATTGAATCACATTCAGTCTCTTGTACGTTGCATAAGCACAAGCAATAAGTTGCTGGCTGCAGTTCTGCGTTTTAGAAGGATTAATTCTTAGTTTCTTTCTTAGGCCCCGATCACACAGAATGCGTTTTTGCAGTGAGAGGCGCCTTTTTTGAATAGATTTCGGTTGGCAGAACGTGTTTTTCTCGCTGCTTATGCGCCCCGGCGCCTTGCGTTTTAAACGGCTGCTGCGCCTCACGTTTTAGAAGTAGAAAAAAATCAACTCTGAGCGGAAAAGCGCCCGATGTCATCGCGTTTTTTTTTCTATTGTCCAATCAAATGAATGAAGAGGCGGGCCTTCCGGTGTGGTGACCGTTACCTTGATTAGACTGACTGGACAGCTGATTCGGGGGCTTCCTAGCAACATAAAAAAAAAAAAACTGCAGCGCACTGCTCTTTTCTAAATGAAAAAGTTAAACCAAAAAAGGCAGTGCAGTGCGCCTCGCATTTTCAAACCTGAAAAACGCGTTCTGTGTGATCGGGGCCTAAGGAAACCCCCGAATCAGCTGTCCTGTCAGTCTAATCAAGGTAACGGTCAAGGTAAAGGTAACTGATTTTTTTCCAACTTCATGCGCTCAGAGCGCTACTTCTAAAACGCGAGGCGCAGCAGCCGTTTAAAACGCAAGGCACCGGGGCGCATAAGCAGCGCGAAAAACACGTTCTGCCAACCGAAATCTATTCAAAAAAGGCGCCTCTCACTCATATAGTTCTCATATAGTGTCAGTGCAGAGAAATCAATAATATTACTGAATATTAAATGTCCCTAAATAAGCAAACCAAAACAAGGCAACAATGGCAAGGAACCCAAACTCCATCAGTGACAGAAATGGAGAAAAAAAAAACCTTGTGAGAAACCAGACTCAGTCAGTTCTCCACTGGCCAAATTAATGAAACTGGCCAGAAGAGAACTGGGCTCATTTATAAAATATTGCATAGAAATGTCCTACATTTGATCTTATGATCCTTTTTCAAATGTGTTCAAATGTGATTCAGAGAACGTGCATCCACCTCACTTCCAGATGTGAAGTCTATAAATCACAAATTATCTTGCAATTGTGCGCAGCTGAATGGTGTCAGATATCTGCCTTGTAAATGCCGCATAATTAATGTCATTAACATATAAAAGAGCACCAATCAATGTCCAAATCCTTTACTTGAGAATGATGAGCAATAAGAATTGCTTAGATTTCCAAATACCTGCAGTACTCCGACTCCCTGCAGCAATAAAAAGTGTGTACGTCTACTTACACCCTGGCGTGGTAAGCAAGTGAACTTCAAAGTCAAACTGTTTTTGCAAACCTGATTCCAAAAAAGTTGGGACACTGTACAAATTGTGAATAAAAACAGAATGCAATGATGTGGAAGTTTCAAATTTCAATATTTTATTCAGAATACAACATAGATGACATATCAAATGTTTAAACTGAGAACATGTATAATTTTAAGGGAAAAATAAGTTGATTTTAAATTTCATGGCATTAACACATCTCAAAAAAGTTGGGACAAGGCCATGTTTCCCACTGTGTGGCATCCCCTCTTCTTTTATAACAGTCTGCAAACGTCTGGGGACTGAGGAGATAAGCTGCTCAAGTTTAGGAATAGGAATGTTGTCCCATTCTTGTCTAATACAGGCTTCTAGTTGCTCAACTGTCTTAGGTCTTCTTTGTCCCATCTTCCTCTTTATGATGCGCCAAATGTTTTCTATGGGTGAAAGATCTGGACTGCAGGCTGGCCATTTCAGTACCTGGATCCTTCTTCTACGCAGCCATGATGTTGTAATTGATGCAGTATGTGGTCGGGCATTGTCATGTTGGAAAATGCAAAGTCTTCCCGGAAAGAGACGACGTCTGGATGGGAGCATATGTTGTTCTAGAACTTGGATATACCTTTCAGCATTGATGGTGCCATTCCAGATGTGTAAGCTGCCCATGCCACACACACTCATGCAACCCCATACCATCAGAGATGCAGGCTTCTGAACTGAGCGCTGAGAACAACTTGGGTTGTCCTTGTTCTCTTTAGTCCGGATGACATGGCGTCCCAGTTTTCCAAAAAGAACTTCAGATTTTGATTGGTCTGACCACAGAACAGTTTTCCACTTTGCCACAGTCCATTTTAAATGAGCCTTGGCCCAGAGAAAACGCCTGCGCTTCTGGATCATGTTTAGATATGGCTTCTTTTTTGACCTATAGAGTTTTAGCCGGCAACGGTGAATGGCACGGTGGATTGTGTTCACCGACAATGTTTTCTGGAAGTATTCCTGAGCCCATGTTGTGATTTCCATTACAGTAGCATTCCTGTATGTGATGCAGTGCCGTCTAAGGGCCCGAAGATCACGGGCATCCAGTATGGTTTTCTGGCCTTGACCCTTACGCACAGAGATTGTTCCAGATTCTCTTTGGATGATATTATGCACTGTAGATGATGAGAGCACAATTTTTCTCTGAGAAACTCCTTTCTGATATTGCTCCAGTATTTTTGGCCGCAGCATTGGGGGAATTGGTGATCCTCTGCCCATCTTGACTTCTGAGAGACACTGCCACTCTGAGAGGCTCTTTTTATACCCCATCATGTTGCCAATTGACCTAATAAGTTGAAAATTGGTCCTCCAGCTGTTCCTTATATGTACATTGAACTTTTCCGGCCTCTTATTGCTACCTGTCCCAACTTTTTTGGAATGTGTAGCTCTCATGAAATCCAAAATGAGCCAATATTTGGCATGACATTTCAAAATGTCTCACTTTCAACATTTGATATGTTATCTATATTCTATTGTGAATAAAATATAAGTTTATGAGATTTGTACATTATTCCTTTTTTATTTTACAATTTGTACATTGTCCCAACTTTTTTGGAATCTAGTTTGTATAAATATGAACGTTGGTGTGGATTAATTTATAAATAAGGCCCCTGACTTTGTTGGCGATATACTGACATGTGTATACTGACAAATTATAACTTTTCTTTACGTATTTAATGTCAGGTTTTGGCTACTTCAAAATAATACTACTAACATCCATAGCATTAACACTTATTGCTATTTTTATTAAAGCAGTTTGATTGTTCGTTAGATGTAGTCCGTACCTCAAGCACAATGGTAACCCCTCAAAAACATCAGCAGAACAAATACCAACAAAATAGAACATTAAACATTAGCAAGTCTTCCCATTTTTTCATCTTGCTAAAAATGCATAAAGTAACTCCCTATCCAGCCATGCAAAGCATGATGGGAAGTGAAAATCCTGCTCCCAGTTTCTATAATGCTACTTTAACACAAACAAAAAAATTCATGTAACTGGATGAATTAAGTAAAATTATGAACATTTAATTTGTTGGATTCGTTAATTAAACTGAACAAGCTGAAAAATCTATTTTAAAGCCACTTTTTGACAGAGCCACTTGAAACAATGAAACAGTTTTCAAAAGGAAAACACTAACATAAGCCAAAGAGTAACCGTTTCAAGACAATTATTTAAATAAAGTGAACAGCATCTGTGTTAGCACAGATGCTGTTAAAATTGATTTAAAATTGCTGAAAGTGCATTTTTGAGCTGTCTTAACTGAAAGATCTCTTAACTGTCACAAGATGCACATCAGTAATGTTTTTTTCTAAGGCACATTTATAAAAGCTACTTAAATGCCCTAATTGAACTAAGGCCTAATCCTGGCTTAATCTAAGCCTTGTCTGTGAAACTGGGCCATTATGTCACAATGCTTATATTGATGGACCCTTGGAAAGAAGATACAGGGCCTTATTTTAACGATCTAAGCGCATGGTTCTGAAGCGCATGGCACAGGCCATTTAGGGAGTGTCCGAGTCCACTTTTGCTATTTTAACGATGGAAAAAATGGCACATGGTCCAAAAGGGTTGTGCCTAGTCTCTTAATGAGTCATGGGTGTGTTTTGGGCGTAACGCGACATAAACCAATCAGAGTCTCATCTCCCATACCCTTTAAAAGCCAATTGCACTTGCACCATGAAAGAATCGCTATTTACATGGTGGAATGAGTCAGTTTAAATACATGTGTATATTGCCACGGTTGGTTAAATTTGGTTAATTCGTCATTATTGCAAATAGGTAATTCTGATACATGCAATGACTATCCATTATGACATGCTGGCATTTTTATCTTTATGTACACAATAATAATCTTTGACATTGTAATCCTTTTATTTTTAATATTTGGCATGTTTGTGTTTTGCTGCGCGTCCCCGTGTGTAAGCAGAGTGTATGCGCATTGTGAACCTGCCTATAGGCGCATATTACTAACACACCCTTTAAATAACACAAGAAATACTGCGCTATTGACTTTAGACCAGGTTTTTGTTGGTCAATGCCGCAGTTGTTTTCATTTGCCTCAAAATAGCAACGCGCCAACAATGAGCCTGAACACATGTGCATTTGCTATTTGAACTGCGTCGGGCTGAAACTAGCAAAAAAAAACACTAGGGCTGATAGGGCCTATAGCTGTTATGTCACATACACTACCTTAAAATGTTAGGCTAGGCATCTTACCATTTGAGATAGTCTTCTTGTTTGAGTGGTTACATTTGTGTATATCTCCCTACACCAACATTTTTCATGACCAATTGAAGCTGTCAAAACGACTACAAAAAAATGCAAAATGAAATTCACATGTGTGACGAGATGAATCAAGACTGTTCACTCAAACAAACGTTTGAACATTTTCATACATTTCTAATCACACTTGAGAAAATCCCCCTCTCGTAAAACAATGAAAAATGCACCATCGTTTCTTGACTCTCTAGGAGGTGTGCAGTGCACCTTGGCGTCCCTAAAGACACGTCTCAGACATCAAATTACAGGATTCAAGCTGTGCAGCCAACCACTGCTTTTCATGTCTGAAGCATATGAATCAAAAACGGCAGAAATGAGTTTTGCCACGGAACAAGCCTAAACATACGTTAGACTGTAAAACTCCAGGCCAAGAAAAGGGCCCGCACCGCCTTGCCAGCAAGCACGCAACCAGAAATGAATAAAGGGAAGAGAGTCCGAGAAACCTTTCTGCACGATTGAAAAAGATAAACTGATAACGAACAGATGAGAGGAGAGCATTAAAAAAACGACTCCAGCCACTCAAGGTCTAATTCAATCACTTAATAAAATATGAATCATAAGAGCCTGAGATCAGGTCATATTTGATTAATTATTTTGTCATTTCTGCTTTATAAGCCAAGATAACCGAAATTATGTATTTTAAAAATAGATGTTTTAAAAACCCACAAGTAAATTTAGAACAAACCTAGCTGTAAAGTTTCTCATGACCTCTTTAATCACAGATTTCACACAAGCCTTTGTGTTTTAAATAAGTAAAGGTCCTTTTTTATGTAGGTATAGATAGTCTTAGCATCTATTATAGACAGATGTATGTCTACGTATATATTTGCCTGTGAGGGGAATCAATGGTAAATGCATCATGGCTGCTGCTCAGAGACGTGAGTGAAGAGCATCTGCAGCGCTAGTAAGGTCACAGTCACGCTACACCACCATTATACACTTGAGCAGTGCACTTAAGGATAAATCAATTACAACTGCATAATCACTCGTCCTGTCTCTGCAATAAACAATAAACAAGAGAGCCAGCTATGCGCATATGTTTGTTTTCTAATAAACACAATGACAAATGTTTTACACTTTAAGGTAGTACCATGGTATTTTACATTTACGTTTATGCATTAAGCAAAATACAGTATGACATGGTACCATAGTAAAACCATTTTTTGGACATGTAACATAGTATTATTTTAAGATCATCAGACCTAAATAAATACCATGTGTGTATATATATATATATATATATATATATATATATATAAATGAGTGTTGCTTAATAATGTTGTGGAAACCATTTCCTTTCATGATCCTTTGATTCAAAAGAGCAGCAATTAAAAACAATTTGCTTTGCTAATATAAAAGTATAAATTTAGTTTTAAAAATAAATTTTTAATGCAGTATGATCAAACCATGGTATTATTTTAAGAGCACTGGAGAACCATTGAAGGATGGTATTTGTATCTGATTCCATCACTGTACCATGGTACACCCCACATAAACTAGACAGTTACTGTTATAATGGTGAAGTTTTGGCTACGTTTGAAAACTCTGGTACAAAGCCAGTATTTAGTAATTAAAAACAAAGGTTTTTCAAGGCACATTCTGAATGTTTGAACAGTTTGAAGGTTAAAGTCTGAAGGTTTTATAGGCCTCATGTAGTTTGAATACTTTGGCAGTTTCTAAGATGAGTTGCATGTAGACATTTTGGTCTCTGGTTAGGGATTTTGAAAGAACAAATCTAACCCAAGTTTGGACTATAACAGTATGTTAGCTTTGTCAAGCCAACATAATTAACACACTCCAAAAAGCCTGTATTTCTAGTACTGTTTCCAGAGAAAACCATCAATTGGCAAGTGCTGATGTTCTGTGTTCTTCAAAAGACCAAAATGCATGTGGCATGCATCACATTTAAAGTCTCTTACACATGAATGCATAACTGAGTGCTAAAGGTAGCAAAAGCTGAGCTCAGAAAACAGAGATTGCCAATAAAAAGTTGCCATATAGGGGAGAGCGTAGCACAACCTAACGTGTGGTTAGTTGTAACACACATGGTTTAAAACTTTCCACACATGCCAGGATGACGAAACTATGTGTATTTAACTAGTTGCCATATCAACATTATTTAAAGAAAAATTGCGTCAAAATTAAAAAAATCTTTGGAAGATATTACTGAACATTTATTTAACCATAGCAAAAGTAAATTTCTTAAGTTTATTTTTCATCTCTGTTTTTTGTGTTTATTTAAAACTAGACAAATCTGATATTATTGTAATCTTATATCTGTTATTTAACAGTCGAGATGGTTCTTTAATGCTGATCTAACAGCAGAAGACACGAGCCGGGGTTAAATCCCAGTTGTGCAGGTGTAACACTGCGTTACAATGAGCCCCTATTAGAACTACGCTATTATATTCTATACTTTTATGAATTCTTCTGAGAAACCATGAGAAAAGGGTGAATAATGACTGAGTCAATGTTCAGAAATTATTCATTATTATTTTAACTATGCTGTATAACTGTGTTTTGAGGTGTGTTTGTTGTCAAACTCAATAATTTGTGTATTTTTAATGATAAAAAAATGCCATTATTTTATTTGAAAAAGTTAATAATTGTATTTTATTGACAAAATATTTTAGTTTGTCATGGAATTTTTTTTTTATTATATCAGGTTACATTTTAAGCTGTCATATGCTCATGTTACAATGTGCCCCTCACATGTTAATGTACCCCACATATGGGGCATGTTGTCACGTTTCACTTCCATTCTTTCGGGGGAAATCAAGAAAAAAAGTATACTCTGTATTAATGAAACAAAACCACAAAATTGTACTAGACGTGTGAAATTAATGTGGGAAAAAATAAATACTCTGAACCCCAAGTGGATTTACACAAAGTGAGACAGTCAAAAAGCGTTAGGTTGTGCCCCGCTCTCCCCTGTTTATCCATGCATATTTCAGTAAATAATTAGAAGTCAAGTTTATTTATTAAATTAATTTTTATAGCGCTTTTCACAATATTCAAAGAGCTTTAAAGAAAATTATGATGTTAATGTTTATATTATCTTTATGCCTTATAGTTCCATTTAGCACATTGGAGCTGGGTGATAATATAGTTTACATTTTGTGATGATATAAGCAGTCAAGCAGTTGAGATATGCTAAAAAGTGTTCTGTGTATCGCCCTAGTAGGCCTATTCTGTATGAATGCAACTAAACTTGGTCATTTATACAACTTCATATGGAGAGCTGGGCAATAATATAGCTAAATTTTGTGACAAAATAAAAGTCAAGCAGTTGAGATTTGCTATGTAGTAGCCACACTATATTGCCAAAAGTATTGGGACACCCCTCCAAATCATTGAATTCAGGTGTTCCAATCACTTCCATGGCCACAGGTGTATAAAATCAAGCACCTAGACATGCAGACGCTTCTACAAACACGTGTGAAAGAATGTGTCGCTCTCAGGAGCTCAGTGAATTTGAGCATGGTACTGTGATAGGTTGCCACCTGTGCAATAAGTCCATTTGTAAAATTCTACTAATTACTACACTACTAAATATTCCATGGTCAACTGTTAGTGGTATTATAACAAAGTGGAAGCAATTGGGAACAACAGCAACTCAGCCACGAAGTGGTAGGCCACGTATAAATCACAGAGTGGGGTCAGCGCATGCTGAGGTGCACAGTGCACACGACAACTCTATTGATTCTGCAGAATCAATAGCTACAGACCTCCAAACATCATGTGGCCTTCAGATTAGCTCAAGAACAGTGCATCAAGAGCTTCAGAACGGTACTTGCCTGACTGTATTGTGCTAAGTGTAATGTTTGGTAGAGGGGGGATTATGGTGTGGGGTTGTTTTTCAGGGGTTGGGCTTGGCCGCTTAGTTCCAGTGAAAGGAACTCTTTATGCTTCAGCATACCAAGACATTTTGGACAATTTCATACTCCCAACTTTGTGGGAACAGTTTGGGGATGGCCCCTTCCTGTTCCAACATGACTGCACACCAGTGCACAAAGAAAGGTCCATAAAGACATGGATGAGCGAGTTTGGGGAACTTGACTGGTCTGCACAGAGTCCTGACTTCAACCTGATAAAACACCTTTGGGATGAATTAGAGCGGAGACTGCGAGCCAGGCCTTCTCGTCCAACATCAGTGCCTGACTTCACACAACTGTGCTTCTAGAAGAATGATCAAAAATTCCCATAAACGCACTCCTAAACCTTGTGGAAAGCCTTCCTAGAAGAGTTGAAGCTGTTATAGCTGCAAAGGGTGGGCCAGCTCCAAATTAAACCCTACAGATTAAGAATGGGATGTCATTAAAGTGCATGTGCATAAGGCAGACGTCCCAAAACTTTTGCCAATATCATGTATATGTACTGTATATTGCATTACATGAGTGTACTGTATAGATGCGGATAAAGTTGGATATAATATATACCCAACTTTATATAGAGAGCGCGATACAGTTTACATTTTGTGATGGGATAAACACAGACAAGATTTGCTGTATAGTAGAATAAATTGCTTTAGGTGAGTATTTTATATGTATGGAGGTAAAGTAGGATGAACTATATATTTTCAACTGGGCAATTACACATGCCAATATCTGTGAATGGAAACAGACAAGCATTATTTTTGTACTATTGATGGCAACCATGACATGATTTGCATGGTTTCCTCATTCAGAAGTTTGTTCATTGTTTTCATTGGGCAGTTAACACACACGTTTAATTTCACGGGTAATGTTGTAAGATTCCCAGAGGCTTATTGCAGCCATTTGAATACTTTCCCTATCAGCGAATCACTTTCATAGTCGTAACCGATTGCTCTTTTTATTCCGAAGGCTTTGCGGCGACTTTGAGGGGTAATTTCAGGACAATTAAGTTGTTATAGTTGACAGTCGGTGGATGTATAGGCTCATCAACACAGTATGTTGATGATGGAGGGCTGTTAGCAGGAATAGCTGTGTCTGGTGCTCTCACGGGGGATGTGAGATGGTGCACGCTGACAGAAATCCTGGATGCTAGTTAGCAAGCAGCAGTGCACTGTCAGGTGGCAGGAGTCAAATCAAATGAGAGCCAAGCCACTCCAGCACACAATGACAACCACTGTGTCTCATGAATTAAAGATGACTGTATGACGAGAGGGAGGAGACACAGAGCGAAAAGCACCAGTGCAGACAAAGACGGATCAATCCCTTCCTCTTCTTTGTGGGCCACAAGCTTGAATAATAAACACAAGCATTACGTCGGAAGCTTATTTTCAGTCGCAGACGCCAGAAACGATGAGCGGCGGTCTGGACTGTGCAGACACGCTCCTAACTCTAATGGCTTAAGTTGGCGATTTAAAAATAGATAATGACCTCCTTTCAACAAATCGTCACCGTCACATCCAGCCAAGGCTGCTGGGAGACACAGACACCCCAGACATTTGCTCCCAATCTCAGTTTCCTACTTGGATCCAGCAGTTTGATTAGCTGGGGGAGCAAAGGGCTGGGAATATGATGTACTAGGAGAGGGCAGAGATATTTTATTGGTATTCTGGATATTTCCAGGATACTAATACTTTCAAATATGAATATCTAGCCAATGCTGCAGCTTGATGAGGGTAACCCAGCTTAGCTGTGGATCTTAGGTTATTGTTAAAAGTATAATTAAACAGTTAAAACAAACTATTTTAAACCAAACTAACACCTGCCATAATATAATTAATCATAATATGATAAACATATATCTTTGATTCTAACTATATAATAAAATAAATAAATAAAGGTTGGTTGGTTGGTTGGCAGTCTTAAAAAGATAAAGAAAACATTAATTTAAAGCAAACTAACACCCACCATAAAATATATTAACGACACATAATTAATCATAATACTATGATAAATGATTTATGATATGATTAATTCTAACCCCATTTTAAATAATGTCTTAAATAATGGTTTTAGCTCCGTCTTTAATTTAAAAATAAAAACAGCAGGGAGGCTCATCAGCTATGAATAATTCATTAATATTAATTTAATATTCCATGTGCCAAGCAACCCATCACCATGAGGGGGTCAACATTCAGATTATTGTGCCAGCACCCACTTCTGCCCCAAAATTTAACCCTGTGCCAACCAAATCCATTCCCTTCAACACATAACACAAAAAAATACCCAACTTGAGACCTGCCCGACAAAACATTTGCTTCCTGTATTTATTCCCTTCTTGTTAAAAAGTCAAGCTGTGAACCCAACAAAGGGCATGTGTTCTGCATTTAGGTCTAACACTTGTCAGCTCTTTTCTGCGAGTGCTGGGATTGTTTCCTAATAGCACGGTTTATGAGGGCTGGTTTGTGAAGCCAGCATTTGGATGTTTCCATTTTAAACTGATCATTAAGGCCTGTTTGCAGTGCATTTATTATCTACAAGCAGGGAATATTCTAAGTCAGTCTTTCCACAAAAAAAAACCACATGACACTGCAAAAGCTGCTGGGAGGAATGAAAGTTAAAACGCAGCAGTGGGAAGAAAGGAGAACATAAGGATGTACACTACTTAATGACATCAGTATAACCCCAACCCGAATGTTTTTTTAACTTAACCTGTCAGATGCCATATTGATGACATCACCTACAAGTAAATGGCAAAAGTACATTTCTTCCTCACTGCAGTGTTTTTAAAAGCAGACACAACCTATGCTTTTCTATTGTAAAAGCGAGCACTTTGAATTTGAAAAACACAGCACAGATTTTTACATAATAAGCAAATCAACACGTCTCGTTCATGTACCATTTTATTGGACTTATATAGAAATACTTAAAAAAACATGAAGTAGCACCATTACTTAAGTTTTACTTTATCATGTAGAACTTTAAATGTCAGAAAAATAAAACTCTTGATACATTTTCAAATCTTGTTTCAGCAAATATAATATTAGTATTTGACCATGAGGTTAAAGGCCTTTTATCATAAAATAAAATATACTTTGTTTTTAAACTTTGCTCAATAAAGTACATATACGCTCAAGTAACTTCACCTACATAATATACATAAACAAGTGGTAAACAAACGTATTAAAATAGAAATCCTAAACCTATAGTGGCGCAACAGAACAGAACTCTGTGATACCCACTGGAATCTAATTCATACAAATTTTTAGAAAGCTTAAACGGTTCCTTTTTGTCCGAACGTACTAAGTTTCATACATTTCGACATTTTGTAATAATATAGAATAAAATATGCTTTATATTACTGAATAGAAAATATGCTGGGTGAAACGGATTCAAAAGACATTTTTGCTGAACCTAGAAACCCTCCAACCCAACAGAATACTGTTCGATGCAAATGCACATTTCGTGGTCTGAATCGCCATCCACATTTCGAGTGATATTAAAATAATACAGTGTTCGTTGCCGTAAGGCCATACTAAAAAATAAAAAGATATTTGAACCCAGCTACAAAAAAGTTCACTGAACTTAAATTAAAATATCTGTAAACATCTTTGCAATACGAAATATAATCTTTCAAGTCAAAAAAGAATAAAATACTTCAATCTGTATTAATGTCATGAATATTTAAAACTTGTGGAATTTCTGGTTGATCTATACATATATATGTAGGATATGTTGCTGTTCTCCCTCAAACAAGTTCCATCGTATAAGCTGCAGTATCTCCTCCACTGCTGTAAGTCTTTGAGTGTGTGTCTGTCAGACAGGAAGCCGTCCAGATTCCCCAACCTCGAGGTCTGCTACCAGTACATTCGATCAGCGGAATCGAAAGGCTCGTTTATGCTAACAGTCGGTACCTCGCTGTCCTTACTTCATTAACGTTTGTGTACAGTTGACTAAAACTATTGATTACTAGGCTGCTTTAATATTTAAAACATGCATTAGATGTTGAAAATATTTGTCCCGAGCTACAGTACATTATGAACAATTACACCGGAATAGCCGTCCCTTTTTGGATACTGCAGCTCTACATACATATGTATATACACGTACAATAACACACGTTATTAGGGTCTCTCTCTCTCTCGCGCTGTTTACGAAAATATACGTATAGCCTGAGTAACTGCAGCATGGCAGACGGGGCATTTGGGCTCGTTCCTCTCGCAGATGCGGTTGGCACACTCCATGCAGAACAGGTTGTGGCCGCAGGGCACCAGGGCCGCTATCACCTCGCTCTCGAAGCACACCGAGCAGTCCCGGCTGCCCTTGCGGCTCGTCCCGGATGAGGAGGACGAGGATGATGAGGAGGACGAGGAGATGGAGGAGTCGGAGGGCACACCGGGGTGATGGGATCCTGGAAGGGCAGGTGGGTAGCCAGGGAAGCTGAGGGTACCGCCGCCCGGGTCGCTGCGCACCCGGCGCGCCAGCGGGTGCTCTGCCGTGCCGTTGGCTTGATGCAGGGGTGGGGACAACCTGGGCTGGCTGCTGTTGGCCCGGCGTTGGCCTGCCAGCAGCCCGTTGGCATTCGTGGAAGCATTGGCGGAAAAAACGGGCGACGAGGCAGAGGTGCCGTTGGTGGCGCGCTCATACTGTGACCACATCAGTCCCGGCGGCGCAGGAGTGGGGTCGAATCCCGGCGAGGACTCGAAGGTCAGGTCAGTGCAATCGGGTGAGATCACCTCACCGCTGTAGACAAATCCATTGGCGTTGGTGTTCATGTTGATGTTGTTGTTGTTGTTGTTGCCATTGCTGGAGGCAGTGTAGCTGAGGGCGGGGCTGGGCGGGCTGTAGTCGGCCAGCCGGGAGCTGCTGTTGTTGCCGCCAAAGTACGAGTCGGTAGAGGCACTCCCCAGAGAGCTGGAGCTGTCATTGCGGTAGTTGGAGAAAGGCTTGCGACCGGAGGTGGGTGTGACGCTGGAGCTGGGCTTGCTCCATAGGCTGGCGTTCCCGTGCAGGTCGAAACCCACGTCGGTGCCGTTGGCATGGAAGTCGTTCTCGTCAGTGAACTCGATGAGGCCACCGGTGCGCATGGCGATGTGTGCTTCAATCTCTTCCCTGGCCCGGTCCACATTCTCAGGCATGCCCGTCACCTCAAACACAGGCTCTTTGTCCCGGCTGGGAGTGACGATGTAGGTGTGTGTCTGCTGCTGGATGCGCTTGATAGTGGCCCCCTTGGGTCCCACAACCAGACCCACCACCCGATAGGGCACCCTCACCTGAATGGTGGTCTGGCCGGGCAGATTGGGCGGGCCGGGCACTGTGGCGTTACCATTCAGGCTGCTGTTTTTGTTCCGCGAGGCTCGGATCATTGAGAAGTGCTCGGCCGCTGAGATGATCTCCCTCCTGGCCATGGCTACATCCTCTCGCCTGCCTGTCACAACAAAGACTGGCTCCTCTCCCCGCACTGGAGTTTTGATATACGTATTGGTCTTTGCTCGCAGGGCTTTAATTTTGCAACCTACAATTGTGAGAAATCAAAAAACAAAAATAAGACAAGGCAAACACATAATCTGGCACAAAACAAAAAGATGCAGGATGGGTGCAAGCACATAGTCTAGGGGGACAACAATTTTGTCGTCTTTTTTTTTTTTTTTTTGTGCGGCATAAATTCAAACCACATGCTCGGCTACTTGACATACAGGGTCAAAAATAGCACAGGGGAAAAAAATGCATGCTGAATTCAGGATTTTCCAGAGAGTCTGACCCAACGCAACACTCTAATCATACTGTCAACAACTTGCTTTGTCCCTTCATACCTCTCAGATAACCCATAGAACATGTTGTCACCTAGATCTAGGCTATATAATGATGTTTCCTGGTTAAGGAAGTCTATTCTCAATTGGCTAAATAGGGAGTGTAAACAAAGTCCATTGAGACAAAGAAAGAAGGAGCTGCTGCTTCAAGAATATGGCACTTAAGTCTAGATATACAGGAATGTTGTGTATAAACGAGATGACACGTTAAAGGTAGATATGATTGGGTTGTGTCAGTGCTCCCTTGCTTTTGTTTGGTCGGACATAAGGAGGGCAGTGCAGTTGAAAATAGGTTATAACCTACATTCCTTATATATATCATACATGCAAATCACTACACATGTTACAATAACACAACGCGAGTCTATACAGCCGCATGCACACATTTACTTAAAGATGATAATGATTACCTTGTCTGCCGACAATTTCGGCAACATGCTCGGAACTGGGAACGGGAACGCATTCGGTCATGTTCACGCTCTTTTTCCTGGGCTCGTTGTCATACAGAGAATTATCGTCGTTATCCAGTCCGAGCAGGGAGAGCTGGTCCAGGGCGATCTGTAGGGCTCTTTGGTCATCCAGGGCGTCCCCCTGCCCGCCGCTGCCGCTCCGCTCCATGTCGGCGAACAGCGAACTAGGCATCTTGGATAGGTCTGGAAACAAAGAGGGAAAACTTACAGGAGAAGGGTGGGATTGAGCTGGGAACGGCTGTTTTAAAAAGCTCCACGGGTGCGAAGTCAATGCGCGTCCTTTTTCCTTGTGTCCAAATAATAGTCATAAAAATCAGTGCAATCCCGACGTGTGGAATAAGCGTTATTCCCAGAGACTGGAATGCCGGCGGTGGCAATATTCCCCTTCGAGTGCGCACCCCTCCCTTGCAGCTCGTTTCTGTTCGCTGTCTGACTCGCTGCAGCCAGACGCGGCACTACCGGAGAATATGTGCGCATGACGTCACCCCGGTCGGACGGGGCAGGGACGGTGCGGCGCTGGGTTGTGATTTGCATACGCCGCGCTGATTGGACGGGGTCTGGATAGAAGAGAGGGGTTGGGGTGACCGAGTTCAGCCACAGCTCGTCGCGGCCCGCCCTTTTCTTTTGTGGTCTTATTAAAAAGCAGCATAACACATTTTATGTGAATTACAGTTATTGTTTAACTATCTTTTTTTTTTTTTTTAATAATAATATTTCACCCAACAGTGTGGTTAAAATGTACATTAATAAAGAGCTGTTGGTTTACATAACTGTAGCCTATATACATGTAGTGCATCTGTTGTTTAATACCATTGTCTTCTGCGAGGTCTTTGTGGGTTATAGATTTACTTGCATCCAAGTGAAAATGCCAAAAATAAGTCAAATAATAGCACTTTAAGTATATAATGCTGAATGTGTTCACATGCAGGCAGTATAACAGCACACATTTACCCTCTTGTTATTATTAACACCCAGGTGGTATGTGTAAAATGTAAAAAGTTTTATACATAAAGAAATTAACATTTAAATATCATTAAAATTATGTATGCCTACCCTCTTTTGTTATACATGGAACTGTATGGGTGCATCATGTTGTCATCACATGACCAGCCATGTTGTGCAATTGACTGGGTCACTTATAACATCATCTTTACTTCCAGACAGTGCTCATGATACTTCACAAAGCATAAATCAGGCTAACCAAGCAATATCCATTGTCATGACCTATCTGGGCTGATAGGTGTCATTAAAGCCAAATCCACTGCAATTATTGGGAGGCAGCTAAATGTAAACAAAACCTTCTGTGTGCATCTCATTATTAGTCAATCCCCAAATAATAATTTGTATTTGGAGTATATTAGTTGCTTTAGTTTGCATCTAATTTAGATTCTTCAAAACAATCTATAATTATTTTATTTAGATTTTTCCCCAAGTGACCTTTACATGTGCTTCAATGAAGCCTCAATGAAGAACAACATGCCAAGGCATGCACTCTCTTTGTCTACTGCACTCTCTCTCTCTCTCTCTCTCTCTCTCTCTCTCTGAAATATGTTTAGCATCCATTCACATTAAGCTTACAGTGCACTTATAAAGTGTACCACCAGATTTGTATAATTTTATGCATTTATTCAAAACACGCAAAGTCTCTGGCCCAAATGACACCAGTATCTCCTTCCCTCTCGTCTCACAAGGATTGTGATTGTGTTTAATCATCTAATTTCCTTGAGATGTCCTCATGTATACTTCTCAGCCAGTAACATTTGGCCAAAAAATATAAATATAGAAAAATAGAAAATACATTTATGCTTCTTAAATAACAATGGACCCCTTATACATTCTAATTTTTTGTGGCGTCCTGATGCAAAACAAGCTTCATAATCATCTATTATTGTCATGTTAAAATGAGTCTGTATCCATACCCAAACAAACATGCATTTTCTTCACAATTCCAAATCAATTTATTCACAAGTGCATGCGAGTAGATGTCTAATCAATATTTCACCCCATCCACAAATATTGGCATAGACGCATTTAATGGCCAGTTAGCTATTAACATTACTCTCAAGCACTCTGCCGTTGGCCGGTATGTTAAAGAGCATGATGGAAGTGCTTATTGGTGATCTCCCAATGGATCCCAAAGCATCTACAGGCAAATGCGCCTTTTGTGGCCCGAGCGGGAAGACGGGGTGGGGGCAGGGAAATCTGCTTCTTTTTGCACAAAGAAAATTTCAAACCAATTGAGGGGCATTGAAACGAGAAGCACTTTCTTTGTCACCTCACTCCTGAGGAACAATAGGTATGCTAATATTAACTGCCCCCAAACCTGAGAATGTGAGTCAGGGGCTTTTTGTTGTTAATATTCTACCCCCCAACCCCCACCTTTTTTTTTTTTTTTTTTTTTTTTTTTTTTTTTTTAAGTTTAGCACTAGCTGGCTCACAATCTCATCTTAAAAACTGCATTGAGAAACATCTGGAGGTAGGAATCATGCTAAAGCCACATGTATGGCTTTCTATGCTTTTTAGATTAAGAAGCTCAGGGTGAGTCACTTTGATTTGTGATTTGCATAGTTATAGACCTTACTGTATTGTATTGTGAAATCAAACACAGACAAAGCACTACAATATATAAGTGTATATATTTACATGTTGACTGCTGTTCAGTATTTACACACATTATCATGTTTCGTATGTATTTAACACTGGACTGCGCACACTGGGATAAAGTTGACCATTCTGAAAGATATCACATTGCATGTCCAATGACGATCAATCGCACTTACAGACCGTGGAGAACAAAGGCTGAGGAGTAGCCTCTGTACGTGCTGGCTTCAATCCTCCACTCACGCACACACATACACACACACACACACGCGCAGAGCCAGCGGTCGAAAGCCTCAGCCACAGAGTCTGTTTAAAAACCACTACTTCGCATGTCTTTCCAGATCCGTTTCAAAAGTGGGTATGATTGATGTCCTCTCTGCTGCCCAGATGGAGTGACAGACGGAAGATCATTGTCATGACACAACTTTTACGAGGACATCTTTTTCCTGTTAAACTCGTTTTATGACAACTCGCACATTTTACTTCATCTCAAGAAATAGGAAAACTTATTATTAAACAATAGCTGTGATGGTTCCTTATAATATTTATGAAATGTTGTTTATCTAGACTGGATATGCTTTATGAGTACAGTTTGAAGGACAACTAATGTCACTCTTATTACATTACATATCTTACATATCTTACATAGATATTACATAGCTTATTACATTTATAAATGATTTTGATCATTTTATTATTATAAAAAATAATTAATAATGTAATAATAATATTAATTAATTAATTAATTTTCATACTAGAAAGTCCTAACAAAATCTAAAAGGTGCTACATGCAGCAGGAATGGTAAAAATCTTTTAAAAGTTCAGAAATAAAATCTATAAGACTACATAAAAAATATCATTCTGTCAATGAAAATTTTTTCCTCTAGAGTTTCAGAAGAAACCTCAACATTGTCTCAAAGTGCACTCAGATTGGTCAATTTCTGCTATCAAAACTCATCCAATTCCTCCAAGACCAAATTATCTGAACTAAGCTATCCACAGTAGCATGTATCTCCAAAGGAATCTTAGGAGAAACAACTGACACAAAGTTGATTCTGCAAAAGAAAATACCACAAACTCCATTAGGTCACCTGAGCAATGAAAGAGCAACCTCTGAGCAATAAAACATCCCTCTGGCTGTGCCGCTTTACACGCCTGGCGTATGATTTCCCAAGCGCGCCAGTCAAAATATAACCTGCTTTCTTTCGACTAGCACCTTGATAAATCAGGGTTTTCTATAATGTTTGCCGGTTGTCTGTTTCACTCAGTTCATTTAAGGTTCTTAGGTGATCTTAGGCCAGCACAAATAAGCAGAGAGCAAACGTCTAGAGTGGATTCGACATACATAGGTCACCCCTGCTTGTTTTTTCACGTCCACCTTTGACGGCATGAAGAGGCCACTTTAACGCATGCGATATTTGCTGTTTTGCATTAGGAGTTAACCAGCTGCTTAGCCGCGATTACCCGGCTGCTCTTTAATGAGAGGAAGAGGGGCTTAGCTTGGCATGACCCAGACCTGTCTGAGTGCAGCATGGCCATGAGATAGCTAATAAGCCAACAGTCACTGCCGTCTGGCCGGAAAAAAAATACAAAACAAAGACAGGGAGGGAGGGATAGCATGGACAGTAGAGAAATTAGAGAAGAAAGGTCACAGATGACAAACTCTGACATCATCCGTTTTGTTTTGTTTTGTGCGCGTCTCCTGGATCCATGTATTGTACTTGCATTAATTTACTAATGCACTAATGCATTGTTTTAAGTGCTATAAAACCATGTGATATTATCAAGACTATACAAACCCCACCTCTCTCTCTCTCTCTCTCTCTCTCTCTCTCTTTGTCTGCACTGATGAGCGCATTGAACACAGACGCATGGCAGTGTTGCGTAATTGAATATGCAGTTTGCAGCTCCACATCACTGCAGCTTATGACTGCAGTAAAACCTTATCTTAACACAAGCCGTACCGTACCGTTAGCATTCGTTTCCAGCAGTTCATTCAAATGTGCATCAGTCTGACGTGTTACGTAGGTGAAAAGGTAAAGTAGGCCAGTGCTGCAGTGGTGCAGTGTGCGTGTTTGCATTGGCCCATCCCTTCGCAGACTGCTACCCGCACTGACACACTGAACTCGAGTGCCACTGATTCGCCTCCTCCCATTGGCTGCCTGCCAGACGCCCGGAGACGAAGCATGCAGCAGAGCAGAGCACAGCGGCAGGACAGCTGGGGCTGCTCCCCCACAATGCACCACTCCCACCCAGGCCCTCCTAATCCATTCTGCCTCTGCGCTCGGCCCCTCCCGCCTCCAGCACCGCCGCAGAACCCTTCGGATGCTGTACAACCCTCTGCGTCTGACTGTTCTCAGCCAGAACGAGGGAAGTCCGCGCCTTCTGTGTTAAATAATAAACGCTAAATCTCATCAATATTTAGCAGTCTGGATGCATGACTCTTTATGTAAAAAATGACATTGTTCAACAAATACAGGGACAATAACAAACACATTAGTACACGGCAAGGTCGTAACCATTGATCTTTTAATTTAAAGAATTTAAATAAAGGAATTAAAGGGGTGTAAGGGAACAAACAATCAGAAAGAACAACAGCAAAAGAACTGGAATTCATTCATTGTTAAGTAATACATTTGAACTATTTGCAAATAATATTTTATTTTGAAATATGCACATTTAATCGTGTTAATCGTATACCTAATATGCCAAAAACAGCTTTGTTAATGTTTCTTGTCTCACCACATTCAATTACGTTGAATCACGTAAATGACAATCTATATTTTCAATTCAAAATGGTGGAATTTGACAAAAAGTGGAGTAGTTTGCATCACTGGATATTATAGTTGGTCATTTAACATTTCTGTCGTACCAGATACTTACTTACCTTGCACTTATTACTTTGCTACTTAACATTTCATTGTTAAAGCTGAAATGTCCAGCTGGAATTCATGCTTGGCTTCTGTAAATAGTAAAGCCTGCCTTCTGTGATTTGATTGGCCATCTCAATCATTTTGACAGAGTGATGACATATCTTTGTAGGCTAACCCGGAAGTTAGCATCACACTGGTTCCCTCAACAAAAACCCAATAGGATTTTTCCATAGGCTTGAATTATTGCAAAAAATAAGCTCTGTGATAAATAAAAGTCACAAAATTTGAAGCCTAAATACAATCGCCAGAAATAAATAGCTAACCTTAGGCTATAAAGGAACTAAACTATGGTCGCTCAACTTATATGTCACCAACGCTAAACTTCCGACAACTCTTTCAGTATGAAAGTGTGATTTAGAATAGTTTGCAAGAACGTGCTGCATGATTATAAACACAACGAGACTGTGAAAGCGGACTAGTGAGTAGATGAGTTTACCTGTTTGGCGTGATGATGTTTAATGTCCCTCACAATGTCTGTTGTCCCATTTAGCAACTTGTTAGCAGCCGCTTTTTTCAAGACACGTAAAAGCTTTAAATGGGTCATGAAAGAGCGCCTCTGCAGAAGAAAATCCATGCCTACTTCATCATTGCAACTTTGGCCCCACCCACTGGTGTGTTAGTGAGATGATGAGGAGAGAAGAGAGATACAGGATCACTGAACTAAAAATAACATGCCAGGAATGTGGTTATTTATTACCAACAATGTGAATGTCTCAGTTGAGCATTATTTATTTCTATTTGATACATTTCACGTTGGATTCTGCGCACAGGCTTTGCAGAAAGACTTTTATGTTATTGACTCGACAGTACAGCGACAACATGTAACTAACTGTGTTCATTCTAATGCTTGATCTGTGACCAGTGATTTCTGATATTTGTGAAACAATGAAACAATGCAGTTCATTACCACTTTAAAAAAATCACAAGTGGGATATGGTGTGTTTTAAGTTGTAGAATAAATGTGAAAGTATACTGAGCTTCTGTTCACCACAGACCTTATTTTAGGTTTTTAACCAAAAACCCATAAAAAAAACATTGACTTCAGGATGATGGATCCAGAAGTGCTAAAATGCTAACTCGTTTCCGGATTTTGGCCTACAAAAATACGTCATCCCTGCAGCACTCTATTGACAAATAGATTAATTAATAATAAAATATACAACTA
Organism: Paracanthobrama guichenoti; assembly: GCA_018749465.1. Taxonomy (NCBI): domain Eukaryota; kingdom Metazoa; phylum Chordata; class Actinopteri; order Cypriniformes; family Gobionidae; genus Paracanthobrama; species Paracanthobrama guichenoti. Next base: position 8,993,931 of record CM031949.1, on the reverse strand, counting down.
CTATAAGTATATCCGACTTAACCTGGATAGATACATACATACATACATGTTTGTGATTGATGACTATATTATCGGCCAGCAATATATTAAAAGTTGTATATTTAGTATTTTCTACCTACATGCATACATGTAAAGCAATATAATACAGCAAATATTGGCTGTGTGATTGTTGATCATTGCAAAAGTAAACTGTAATATAGCACAGCTCTATGTATAAAGTAGGCCCAGTATAATCAGTTTATATTATCAGTATAATATTATAGGGCAGGGGTCTCCAAACTCGGTCTTGGAGGGCCCTTGCCTCAACAGACCTGCTGGAAGTTTCTAGTATGCCTAATAAGACCTTGATAGCTGGCACAGGTGTGTTTAATTGGGGTTGGAGCTAAACTCTGCGGGAGAGTGGCCCTCTAGGAGCAGGATTGGACACCCCTGTTATAGGGCGATATATTCTGTATAGCATATCTTAACTGCTTGATTGATTGTATTGTTGAAAAATGTAAAATATATTATCGCCCAGTTCTCATCTGCTGAATGCAACTATATGGCATGCACATATTAAAATAATATGAACATTACCATCCTGGTATTCTGTATAGCTGCTTTGAAACAACGTGTATTGTGAAAAGAGCTGTACAAATAATTTGACTAAAAATGTAAATGTTAAAACATTTTGTCATCCTAACAACAAACAGAGCGTCATCAAGAATATCAAATATTGGGGAACAATGTGATGATTTGATTATTAGGGACCCTGGTAGACAGAAATGACGAATGGGGAGGTCCGGTGTTCATGCCCAGCTGGTTAATTGCGCTACTAATGAGCAAATAGACGCTGTGCAGCTTTTGCAGGGAGGTCATCGGGTAAAGATGCTCACCGTGCCAACTTCCAGTGCCCAGGATGGGATCGCTGACAAAAGGCATCCACTCAACCCTAAACAACAGAAAAAACAAGGTGTTTCAGACAGCTCTGCCTCACAAAAACAAAGAAAATAGGCCCACTACTACAGCCCCGAGGAATCGCTTTAAATGAAGCAGGAAGAAGGAAGGGATGCAACAATCACCATCACTCACTGTGAGGCTGTAGGGGACAAACTGGACTCGAATCATTTACAGACAAACACACCGCATTACATAGACTTCTTGCTAACATGTTGAGTCTTAGATTGAAGGGTTAAATTTATAGTTTTTACCTTGATACATGTGATAAAAAGCACAAAAAATTTATCCTGATACATTTGGGATGTGGGAAAAATCCTGGTAGCCTGCCACATATTGAAAATGGTAATGTGAGTCAGTAGGGCAAAGTTCATCGCTCATCCTGCTAGCTTTGTTTGGGAGTGTCAACTTTCCTTTAGAGCATAATATACAAATCAAGTGGGATCTCAAAAGCAGCTTTTCCCAGACTACTTTTTAAAGAGAGACTACTTATTTGTAACCACAGCCTAGAGGCGGGTTTGCCTTTCTTTGAGAAGGCTCACTCGCAGTAAGGCATGTTCTTCTCGCTTCTTTCCATTAATCAAGCAAGTGTATAAATAAATATCATGTTGTATATGCTCTTTTTTTCATTCAGCATGGAATTGGGTCAACCGCACACATTAACCAGTTTCATTCTTCCTCAGCTTCTGCATATTTCCTCCCTCTCTCTCTCTCTCTCTCTCTCTCTCTCTCTCTCTCTCTCTCTCTCTCAGTCCAGATGCATTGCAGTTTAGCAGCAGCTGGATTCAGTTGAGGAGTAAAGAAATCATGTGCTTACACAAGGTAGACATGAAGTTTTGTTTCTTGAAAAACTGTTTTTAGGGAGTGTCTTGAGAAGAGCTAGGAACTGAGAGTTGAGTTTCCACCCCTTAACGTAGGATTTTTGTGGATTTGAAACTTTTAGGTTTGTGGCCAATTCTATATGCTAATGTACTCACATTTTTAGCACATACTGTATATGCTTTAAAAAAGTAATGAAGTCTTTGGGGTAATGAACCAAAAAATGTTGTCCATTAAATGCTCTTTAGAAAAAGGAAAAATTAATTAATTAAAAGTTTGGCACTGTTAATGGTCTTTAAACATCTATGACATACAGCACAAGTAGTGTAGCCTGATTCACAAACTAATGACTCTTATGAGTCATTATTTTAATGAATCAGTTAAAATACTAGAATACTAGAAACTATGTATGGGAATATATGAAAACAATTACATAAAAATCATTAAAAAAAGTATTGTTTACTCACAAAAAGCCATTTCTACTTGATAAACTATGTTAACACGACATATAAGTAGAAAAAAATAAAGACAGCTCAAACACACATTTTAGTCTGGGATCTTAAGCCTTGTGTGTGAAACCAGGGGATAGTGTTTTAACTGTAAAGTGTTACTTTTGTCATGAAAAACTCAAATTGAAATAAGCCTTTAATGAACTTTGAATACTTAAGGCTTGTGAGACTTGCTACTTCAACTTAAACTATCTTAGATAAAAAAATAAAAATATCATTAATGCAGTCATTAAGGTGTCGGAATTGGAACCAGATTTGTTACATTCTGTACGATTCCAATGCCTAGTCTTGAGATGGTAGAGACGAACAGGAATCAGATTTGAAGTTCCATTGACTCCAGGCCGCATTGATTGCTGCTTGGAAGGCAGCCAGGCCCGAGGCAGCGGCAGTAACAGCAGTAAAGCGCGACTGCCTCCCTCCCTCTCTCCCTCTCTCCCTCCCTCCCTCTCTCAGAGCAGGAGCCGCTGCATCGAGGAAGAGCTCTCTCTGAATGCAAGTCCTGTTCTCAACTTGTGGGTCATTCCTCTAGAGCTCTGCTATCTGATCACAAACTGAGTAACTGGCTCCCATACAACCTAAATCAAATCCAAAGAAACCTCTGGCTGATGTGGAAGAGACATCTTTTGTTTTGTCAATTCAACAAATGCAAAAATTGTTACCCCAACACACATACACATTTATATCCCTACCTCTGATCTGAACACAATCTCATTGACACAAATTGCATTGGGTTCAAAAAACTCCAGAAATGACATGCTAACCGGCCTTGTGAAGGTTTGCATAGCAGGATTTTTTTGCTGTTAGGTGTGCAGTGAACATGTGGGATGCAGTACTCACAGACACCAGAAGGGGGAGTTGGACAAAGACATGTGCGCAGTTCAGCAGTGCTGTATAGCTTTGCTCATCCATCAGTCTGTGTTCAGCATCACTGAAGATCCAGGAGAAACTTCTCACAGATGAGCCGCTACATCCACAGCCCCAAAGCATCACTACACGCAGTCATTTTCCAGAGCACCTTCTGAAAACAGAGGACGAAATGGCAGGATTTAATAAAAATGTATTCAATCACATGCGATCTGAATAGCATAATAGCAACTTGCGCAGCAAATCAGCATATTATTAGAATGATTTCTGGAGGATCATGTGACACTGAAAACTGGAGTAATGATGCTGAAAATTCAGCTTTACCATCACAGGAATTACATTTTAAAATATTCAAATAGAAATCAATTTTAAATTGTACTATTTTTTTTTCTTTGTAAGCGTAATATACTATTTTTAACAACATTAAGTGTATTTTAAAATGTTTAATTAATTTGGAATATTTTTAATTAAAAAGAGAAAATAATTGCATGATTATTGTAACGTTCATTTGGCTTTTTGTAAGGGTTTAATTGGATCATTCATACTGTAAATAAATAAATAAATAAATAAATATAATGCAAAACTATTTACCACTGGCTCTATTTACCCTTAATGCATGACCACTTTTGTAATATAAACTAGACAAAATCATTATTAAGAAATTTACTTTTTGCAGTGAAATGTAAAATGTCACTTTCCAAAATGTAACAAAAAAATTTCTTGGATTTTTATTTCTCTTTAAGTGTTTGATTGCTGCAGACCTGTGCGGTTGCCAGCAGTACCTTACTCTAATAATAAACCTGGCCTATTCAATGAATGAAGTGAGAGAACTGACTGAGCCTGAAATACTTCACTCTGACCAGCCTCCCTCTGCCCGTGGAGTCATGGGTCATTCATTCTGGCAAATATTCCATAGTTATTAGCCATTTTAAGAATTCAACTGATAGACTGAGAGGTTGGGTGGGTGGTATGAACAAAACTTCATATTACGTTATGAGTCATTTTATACCTTTATATCTGTATGTGTCACTTTATGGAGATTTTGCCAAGAATTCAATAAAACAAGGTTTTAGGCCCACTACTACAGCCCAGAAGGATCACTTTAAATAAAGCAGGAAGAAGGACGGGATGCAACAATCATCATCACCAACGGATTAAATTATCATGTGGTACTGCATAACCCAATCAAATACTTACACAAATTCAAATAAAAACAATCAATCAATAATTAAATATATATATATATATATATATATATATATATATATATATATATATATATATATATATATATATATATATATATATATATATATATACACACACTCACCTAAAGGATTATTAGGAACACCATACTAATACTGTGCTTGACCCCCTTTCGCCTTCAGAACTGCTTTAATTCTACGGGGCATTGATTCAACAAGGTGCTGAAAGTATTCTTTAGAAATGTTGGCCCATATTGATAGGATAGCATCTTGCAGTTGATGGAGATTTGTGGGATGCACATCCAGGGCACGAAGCTCCCGTTCCACCACATCCCAAAGATGCTCTATTGGGTTGAGACCTGGTGACTGTGGGGGCCATTTTACTACAGTGAACTCATTGTCATGTTCAAGAAACCAATTTGAAATGATTTGAGCTTTGTGACATGGTGCATTATCCTGCTGGAAGTAGTCAACGATGCCCAATTGGCACTAAGGGGCCTAAAGTGTGCCAAGAAAACATCCCCCACACCATTACACAGTGGTAACAAGGCATGATGGATCCATGTTCTCATTCTGTTTACGCCAAATTCTGACTTTACCATCTGAATGTCTCAACAGAAATCGAGACTCATCAGACCAGGCAACATTTTTCCAGTCTTCAACTGTCCAATTTTGGTGAGCTTGTGCAAATTGTAGCCTCTTTTTCCTATTTGTAGTGGAGATGAGTGGTACCCGGTGGGGTCTTCTGCTGTTGTAGTCCATCCGCCTCAAGGTTGTGCGTGTTGTGGCTTCACAAATGCTTTGCTGCATACTTTGATTGTAACGAGTGGTTATTTCAATCAAAGTTGCTCTTCTATCAGCTTGAATCAGTCGGCCCATTCTCCTCTGACCTCTAGCATCAACAAGGCATTTTCGCCCACAGGACTGCCACATACTGGATGTTTTTCCCTTTTCACACCATTCTTTGTAAACCCTAGAAATGGTTGTGCGTGAAAATCCCAGTAACTGAGCAGATTGTGAAATACTCAGACCGGCCCGTCTGGCACCAACAACCATGCCACGCTCAAAATTGCTTAAATCACCTTTCTTTCCCATTCTGACATTCAGTTTGGAGTTCAGGAGATTGTCTTGACCAGGACCACACCCCTAAATGCATTGAAGCAACTGCCATGTGATTGGTTGATTAGATAATTGCATTAATGAGAAATTGAACAGGTGTTCCTAATAATCCTTTAGGTGAGTGTATATATATATATATATATATATATATATATATATAGATATATTCAGCATCATTACTCCAGTCTTCAGTGTCACATGATCCTTCAGAAATCATTCTAATGTGATGATTTGATGCTCAAGAAACAATTCTTATTATTATCAATGTTGAAAACAGCTGCATAGTGTTTATTCTTGATTATTATTTGATGAATAGAAAGTTCAAAAAGAATAGCATTCATTTGAAACAGAAATCCAACATCATAAATGTCTGTGATTTATGATCAATTTAATACATCCTTGCTGAATAAAAGATTTTTGCACTTTTATCCTGTAATTGTGTAGAGGACATTTCAGGTTATGGTAAAAATTAGACTTAAAAATTCCAGGGAGAAACCCTCGTGTTGTTCTACTGACGAGAAACATGCACATTCTCTCAGGAGTGTATGTAATACAATGCGTGTGGCCGTTTCTAAATCAATGTGTCCGCTTCCAGGCCCAGACTTTGAAGTGGTACTCATGATGAATCAGGCATTGGAACAAATTATGTTGTGAATCAGACAGGAAACAAATGTTTGAGGGTCACAGCTCTTCACTAACCTCCTCTGCCATTATGAAGTATCATCATTACTGTTCCTAGCAATGAAAAAACACGCAGTAGTTAGATAAAGGCCATGTTAACGCTTCACTGGCTAAAGGACTGTAAAATTGAGATATTCCAAGTAATAGCAAACTGACAGAAGTTGTTCTGTTTGACATTTTGGTCAAAACAAAAGTACTGACCTGGACAAAGTAGGACAGTTATTCCGTATCATATCTTATCTTGTATATATTTGCTTATTTCATTTTGATTATTTATAGCACACAGAAAACATCTGTTTTTTTTTTTTTTTGTTTTTTTAATGAAATGTACTTTTATAAAAGAAAATTTTATTTATTACAAATTATTTACTTATTGTAAAAGCAATTCATTTTTGACTGCCTTAAAGCCACAATATGTAATTTTTCGCCGTTAGAGGTCGCTTATTCAAAACAAAAGCGTAGTTTGATGACACCTTGATTTTGCTGAGCTTTTATTATGCTGCAGACGGCCGCTTCTGCTTCTTCCGGTCATATGTGTGTGGGGTAAGTCAGCGCTGTTTTATCATATTAGATACATTTGAGTGGGTGTGAAAGTTATGTTATAATGCTCTGTGCTTCCGCTCGGCAGCTACTATTAGGCACGGTGCACTGCAGTAAGCTAGATTGATATTGGTAAAACATGGTACTCACAGTAAATAAAGAAAATGAGATTTAAACAATAAGACTAACTGTGTTGAGCTATATAGCAATGATTAGTTTTCTGTCAATCAATGTATCCAAACAGCTGCTCACCTGTCTAATAAAACAAATAATATATTAAAGCGTCTTTGGTGTTTCCATGGTTTCTACAAAATAAAAGAAACCAATGATATCATTGATGGGCGACGCATGGACACGTCCATGTCCTGGTTAAAATTGTTTATTTCTCTGGATTTAAACAAAACATTTGGGATAATGTAAGTACACAAGTCAACAAAATAGTGCTTTTTGTATGTTTTAATCCAGAAATCTTACATATTGTGCCTTTAATCCATCGATGCACCCAGTCTTCCATTTCCAATATGACAAATAAGCCAAAGTACCAAAAATGAATGCAAAAAATGTGATTAAAAATGCATCCCACTTGCTGAGTTAAGAATGCAACATGCTAAGGTCATGATGTGACAACAACAGGGCTGTACCTACCACTGAGGTCCAAGGTGTATAATAAAGGTTGTGAAATATAATATAAATTCTGCTTTGGTGCCTCAAGGATATTACGGCAAGATGACCGACAATCTCATCTGAGCTGCCTCAGCAGTCTCGTCAATGTCAAAATGTTTGAGATGATCAATCACAGCAAAGTAGGCAGGCTTTATATTCACAGAAGCTGCAGAGCGCTTCAGTTAACAGTCATAAAGTGTGAGATAAGATGCAAGTAACTAAACTTTTACGATTTGACAGCTGTTTTACGAACTTTTGTCTAATTTCAGCAATTTGAATTGAAAATATAATTTACGTCACTGTGAGGAGACGAGAAACATCAACAAAGCCGTTTTAATCGCATTAGGCATAAGTTTAAAGGCACAATATGTAATATTTTTGGATTCAAATATCCAAAAACCACTAGAACAATGTTATATATATATATATTTTGTTGACTTGTGTACTTACATTATCCCAAATGTTTCCAAGAATGTTTAAATCCAGAGAAATAAGCTATTTTAACCAGGACACAGACCGTGCGTCACCTATCAATGACATCATTCTGCGTTGCCCTCGTTTTCCAGTTTCCAGCAACTGTTGGGATACATTCATCAACAGAAAACTAATCATTGTTATATAGCTCAACACAGTTAGTCTTATTGTTTAAATCTCGTTACCATGTTTTACTATGCCTAATATTGATCTAGCTTACTGCAGTGTGTATCAAGTGTCTTATAGTAGCTGCCGAGCAAACACACAGAGTAGCATTATAACTTTCAACACACTCAAATGTATCTAATATGATAAAACAGCGATCCAACACATGCATGACTGGAAGAAGCGGAAGCGGCCGACTGCGGCATAATAAAAGCTCCGCGAAATCAAGGCATCATCAAGCTATGCCTTTGTTTGTGACCTCTAGCGGTGAAAAATGACATATTGGGGCTTTAATGAATGTTCACATATTGTGACTACATTTAATAAACTTATTTACCTAGTTTTCCTGGCAGCCTTCAGTAAATTCGCTTGTCTAAGAAAATGTATCTTTAAAACATAAATATCACTTGATCCCATGTATCAATCAAAGCTCAGCTTTGGGAAGGGAAGAGATACAGAGCAAGATAAGGAGACTGAGAGAAAAAGAAAGAGATAAGGTGATGCAGATGAAAGAAGAAGAGCAGGCACTGCTTATAACCACTGACATGGTTTTAAAGCTATAGATATAAAAAAAATGTTGGCCTTCAAATGACTCATTATGTGGATCAGGGAAACAAACATTTTCAGTGGGGGGAACTTCTCCCGAACTTCCCTAGCAAGCTCACTTTTTAGATAAAACCCTGCATACGCCCTGGACAACAATGTAGTGTGGTTAAATCTTGTTTTACAGTATAGGCTTGTATTTTTATGGGGCAAGTATGCAGTACACTAGTGTGCAGTACGCTTTATGTGCAATAAAGTAATGGGCAGCAGTTTGAACTTACACACATACTGTCTATGACACCTTAAGTCTGCACATAGACACCGTAATGGCTAAGAAAACTTTTAGGAAGCAATGTAATACAAATGCAAAACAGGAGAGAGTTTTTGTAAAGCTATTTAAAAATGTGCCAAAACAATATACAGAAGAACAATTGGGCCTGACAAGCTTTTTAACAATGCACAAGTTCTGTGTTTTTTGTTTGCACAGTGTGGAGGCTAAAATAATTCAGTAATGTAAAACTGTGTTGGATGAATAAAAGTTAATTTTGCAGTACACAATTGGCATTTAATTACCAAGACAATTAATGTAACTTACAAAGAGGCACATAAAAGTTTGACATTCTGGCAAAAAAACATGCATTTGGCAAAAGAAAGGCTGCTTTACGCCTGCTGATCGCCAGATTTTAGAGGTTGCCGTTCGAACCGTTGGGTGCATTCGAAGCCGACGGCATCAAAACATAATGAAATTGTCCCTCACAGACTTTGCAGTCAAAGCGGCCCTTTAAAAAGTCCCTCTGTCACAGTCAGATCAATATCTGCAGACAACAACACAACACCTCACAGCATAATGAAGTGCTCACAGGCATGAACACAGCCAGGACCCGGACGAGAGAGAGAGAGAGAGAGAGAGAGAGAGAGAGAGAGAGAGAGAGAGAGAGAGAGAGAGAGAGAGAGAGAGAGAGAGAGAGAGAGAGAGAGAGAGAGAGAGAGAGAGAGAGAGAGAGAGAGAGAGAGAGAGAGAGAGAGAGAGAGAGAGAGAGGAACAAAGATGGAGGATGGACAGATAATCACTTTCACTTAAAGTAAAAATGAAATCATTCACTCACCCAAGTTGTTCCAAACCTGTATGCATTTCTTTGTTGAACAAAAAAGAAGATATTGTGAAGAATGTTGGTAACCAGACAGTTGACTGTTTTTTTTTTTGTTGTTGTTGTCTTTGTTGGTTTGATTACCAACAATCTTCAAAATATCTTCTTTTGTCTTCAACAGAAGAAAGAATATCATGCATGTTTGGAACAACTTGAGGGTGAATAAGTGATCACAACATTTTCATTTTTGAACTATTTAAAGACTATTTAAGACATCATCACGATGGAAAAGTAGGTGGAAGTACTGACAGTGCTGAAAAACTCCATCTCATGTTTTCCTCCAACTTCAAAATCGTCCGACAAAAGGTTTTACCTTTAATTTTGTAAAGGGCGTTTGATTTTGTCTTTGCACGTTCGTTTTAACACTGGGTCGGTACGTCAACATATGTCACAACCGGTGACCTTCCCAACGCAATGACGTCACACCATGTGAAGAGTCACAACACTGAAGTTGAGCATTCATGGTTAAAAAGTATATACATTTTTATATTTTATATTTGGTTGCCATTGAAATACATTATATGCAGAAAAATCCTGGAATGTTTTCCTCAAAAAACTTAATTTCTTTTCAACTGAAAAAAGAAAGACATTAATATCTTGGGATGACATTTTAAAGTGAGCTAATCCTCTAAGACTTTCATCTTTACTTACAAAGAAGCTTTTATAGCCTCATGTCACATGCATGAAAACCTAAAATATAACCTTTTATTCTTGTTCTTTAGTAAACCATATGTACTGTTACCTTAAATAAGTTTTTCTGCAGATTATGCCCCTTTTTACAAGATGTAATATAAGTCTCAGGTGTCCCCAGACTGTGTCAAAATTCCTAACAGATCATTTAATATACATTTTGAAAATGACAATTTTTGGGTTTGAGAAAAATTAGCTGTTTTGTGTGCGTCTCCTTTAAATGCAAATGAGCTCCTGCTCCCCACCCCCAGAGGGTGGAGCCTTCACAGCTTATGAACACAAATGAAAACTGAAACATGATACATCTCTTTCATTATGATCATCTCTATGGCGGCCATGCTCACGTGACATTGCAGTTCTTCATCATGAAATATTATCATCGGCATGCGTTTTAAAGCCTTATCACTCCCAACTTGAGCACACACACCCGACACATGTGCACAGAGAGCTGGATGTTTGCGCATCCGTGAGTAGGCTATTAAACTAGACTAGGCTATTCTCTTTCATGTGTTATTGCGATTAAGCTGTCAAATGCACACAAGGTTATGTCAGAAACACACAAAATTCACATGAAAACGGTTATGTCTGTGCACATATGCAGCAAGTACAGAAATCACGTATGGTGTGTATATTAGATCTGTGTAACGTTACTAAAGTGAAAGCAGTGTAATACAGTACCTACTGCTATATCTGCTGTTGATATGAATCATATAACAAAAGATAAACAGAAAATCATTCACTGCTCTTGACTGAATGAACTTTAGTAGCTTTATTAAGAACACATGTCTTACTTGAATGCTGCTGTAAAATGCGAGGAGATAAACATGGCGGCATTTGTACAGCTCTCTGAGGACGGGGTCTATGCTAATAAGGCAGTGTCCATCAACATTCGTGGACTTCTCTTGTATCTAACTGAAGTCTCAAAAAATTACTGTAAACAAACAATATCTTATTATATTTCTACAGTGCATTTGTACTATGAAGGTACCCAGCATGCCGTGCGGCATGAATAGATTATGATGTGGAGTTTCTTGATTCTTGTTGGTTTTATCTTATTTTTGGTTAATTTGTGTTGTTGGTTTATTTTGTAATCACCAGAGTTTATCTTTTTTATTATCATTATTTGTTTAGTGTGACCATTTTTGTTTTGTAGTATTGATGTCTGTGCTGATGCATAAGAAAAAAGTAATTGTGTTACAAGATGATCTCACACCTTTCAAAGTTAAATCTCAGCAGCTGCTTTACTACTGTGAAATGCTAAAATAACGCTGAAACAAAATCATATTCATGCTAAGAATAGTTTGACTAAATTAAAATTAGCCAATTAGCAATTATTTTGTAGTCTAGCTTGTCATCGTTTTAACAAATGTTTTCATTTGTCACACGTCTAACTTTGCTAGAGTACCACAAATTTGAATATGAATATACAAGCTCCAAGATCCCAAGCTAATGGAACGCTAATCACCATTTTGGTGACTTCAAAACAATATAATTTCTTACTGTGGCATGGTTAGAGGCAACTTTATAATGTGAATTCACAGTAAAACAAGAGCAATAAGTTACTGTGATGTCAGCATCATTTTGCTGTTGATTAACAGTAATTCATAAGAAAATGACCATTGATGGCAGAATCATAAGTGTAAAAATGATGACAGAGTCTTAATTTTTTGGTGCACTTTAAGATTGACTAACATCTCCACAGAACTCTATAGCCAAATCTATACGACCCTCTATATAATAAAAAATAAGATGGTTCCACCACCAAACCTTTACTTTTAAGAGCGTGGAATGAAATTCAGTATGTAAAAAAAAAAAAAAAAAAAAAAAAAAAAAAAAAGGCAAAGCTCAGTCTTTTAACTCCCTCTGGGCCACAGGGTGGGCATTTGTCTATTTTGGCACATTATGCTGGGCCGAAGTGGGCAGCGGGCATCAGGTGTTGTGCCCGTCTTTGATCCACCACACCAGCTGTCTATACACAGACGGCGCAGGATCCCAATATAGCATGCTTTATTTTACATAACCATATCCACTTAAGACACATCATACACGTCTAAAGCAGATACAAACCAGAGCTGAGAGGAGCAAAGTTCAATAACACTCTGAAAGGAGAAATATCGAGTGTAACGCAATGTCTTCTCTAGGATGTCTTCAGGGTTATATTAACATCTAGAAATGTTTATGTCTACAACAGAGCATCTCATTTCCATGTTTCCATAGCAAAGAATTTTTATGGGCTGTTTTTAAGGATCGTGTTTATGTTCCTACGCCTTTTTTTCTCAAGCTATAGGAGCTTTTGTCAGCAGATGCCTGACGTCTGGCCTGGCAGCTCTAAGAGCGCGTTCGCTTATGAAATCCATCATGACATTAGCTGGCAGGGTTAATGGTTTTAAAAGCAAAGACCGGCTGCTGAAAGAAAGGAGAGCGCTGTCAGACGCATAAACATCCCTCGTCTTTCATAAGCTCTGGGGAAGATGGTGTGGGGGAGTCGCTTCGGTCCAAAAAAATACACAGACAGGAGGGGGATACGGCATCTTTTCCTCTATTGCGCTGTTTTTTTTTGTTTGTTTTGTTGTTTTTTTTTCATTTGCTCATTCTTTCTTTGTGGTATTTGACCAAGTGCTGCCTGTGAGAGTTTGTGTGGGTGGACGGACCGGATCCATCAGCCAGACAGGTCTCTCTCTCTCTCTCTCTCTCTCTCTCTCTCTCTCTCTCTCTCTCTCTCTCTCTCTCTCTCTCTCTCTCTCTCTCTCTCTCTCTCTCTCTCTCTCTCTCTATCTCTCTCTCCCTCTCTTTCAATCTCGCTCTCTCTCTCTCTCTCTCTCTCTCTGCGTGAGTGCAGGTGTGTTTTTCGGCTGGAGATGTTGAGTTCTCCCTCGCGCGCTGTGTGTATTGGAGTGTGGTAATTGAGCGGCAGTCTTGCTGGGACTCGGCCCAGATGGAAATTGTTTTGGCGAAGGGGAAGAAAAGGTGGAAAAATCTCGGAAAAGAGGAAAGATAGAAGTCCACACTGGCACAGAATTCATCATTATAAAAGTCACTATGGCACTTTCCTCGAATAGGGTATAAAATAGGGACTAAAACACAGGGAAGAAAAATGTTTTTGAAAGGTTAGTGAAAGGTGCTAAACCTTGAAAAATATTAATTGTGAACCTCAGGGTGTAAAACGAAATATGATATGAGCCATGCAACCTTTGGATCTTTGTGTCTACAGTTTAAACCCACATTTGTGTGAAACAAACATCAGTTTCTTTCAGTTACACTTTATTTTAAGGTATTCTTGTTGCAGTGCAACTATACATTTAAGTACTGAGTAATATTAATTAACAACATGTAATTATGTACATGTGATTATGCATAATTTACTGTTATTACTGTAGTTTAAGCACATGTAACAAGGGCACTGTAAAAAATGGGTAACACTATTTTACAGTGTCCTTGTTACATGTTACATGTACTTATAAAAGTAAATTATGCATAATTACATGCAACAAACCCTATAGTAGTACATGTTAACTATTATTACTCAGTACTTAAATATATAATTACACTGTAACACGGACACCTTAAAATAAAGTGTAACCAAAATGTTACCTTTATTTTCAAAATAAAAAAAAATAACCCCAAACTTTTTAACGGTTATAAAAGCTAAACATCTTACAGATTCTACAAGGGATATATGAACCCCCGAACTGTTGAATTCTCCACAACCTAGCACTCAGACCTGGCCTGACATTTCAAACTTTGAGTGTCCAAATGCTTTTAGGATCACTTCGGACAAAGAGCCCACCTCGATTTCCCTCCCTCGACTTTCATCAGTGTAAGTGCCTTATACACACTGTAAGTGAGGTCCAAAAGTCTGAGACAACTATTTAGAATTGTTCATTACACATTATATGAACATTTTAGCACAACCCTGATGGTCATATTTTCCAGCATGATGTCATAATGTTCCTATAAGAGCATCTTGCACTTCACAATCTGTTCAAAGAAGTTCACATGATTAGTGACAGTAATTTGATTAGCGACCTAGACATTTTAAACATTAGTGCTTAGAAACTGACATTTTTAGAAAATCCTACTACTTCCTGTTTATTGCCAGGTTTAAATTAGATTATTAATCCCAGAATTTCAATGTGTATTAGACTCTTAGACCCCACTATAAGTATAACACAAAAAGCATATATTAAAAAAATAAAATAAATGGATGAGAGAGAGACATGAAAAGTGGAGCAGACATAGGTGGAAAGTCCCAGTCAGTCAGTCAGTCTCAGTCTCTCTCTCTCTCTCTCTCTCTCTCTCTCTCTCTCTCTCTCTCTCTCTCTCTCTCTCTCTCTCTCTCTCTCTCTCTCTTCTCTCTACACATGCAGTTTCTCCCTCAGCGCTACGATCATGAACACTTTGTACTTCTGTGGTGCTATAGCTGCTGTTTGCCAGAGAAACATCATTAATCTCTCTCGGTTTGATTCCACACAGTATCATAACTGAAAATATTCTTCTTTTTTATTGCACTATTTAGCCCAAAAACACAGTGTGAGTTTATATGCAATAATCCACACAAACAGACAGAAATAGGTAGGTAGGTAGGTAGGTAGGTAGATAGATAGATAGATAGATAGATAGATAGATAGATAGATAGATAGATAGACAGACAGACAGACAGACAGACAGACAGACAGACAGACAGACAGACAGACAGACAGATAGATAGATAGATAGATAGACAGACAGACAGACAGACAGACAGACAGACAGGATGGTTGGAACAATATATTGCAATATTAGTACCAAAACATTTAAAGAAAAAACACTATTTTTTACCATGGTACTTTTCGGTTAGTGATTAGAGGTTAGTAATTACTGATGGCCGAGAGTCATTCACTCTTTTAAAATGCTCAGACGGCTCCTAGCGAGCATGTGCAAATCTGGCTAATGCAGCGACACTCTCTATACCGCCGAGGGGATTCATGGGATACGAATGTGTGGGCGTACAAATGGAATTGGCCCTCCTAAAAAAAAGAAAGAAAGAAAGAAAGAAAGAAAGAAAGAAAGAAAGAAAGAAAGAAAGAAAGAAAGAAAGAAAGAAAGAAAGAAAGAAAGAAAGAAAGAAAGAAAGAAAGAAAGAAAAAAGAGAGAATAAATAAAAGAAATGAAGGGGGTATCTGACACAAATAAGAACTACGAGGTGGAAGACAGAGTGGATGGAAATTATGGCTCCCCTCGTGTTTTCTCTGCCTACATAATTGGCCCATGAGCCTAGTTTGTTTAATTCTAGTGTGCATTAATCTGGAGCGCGGCGTCGGCGACCTCTGTGGCATAATTACTTCTGTAAAACTCACACACGTACGCACACGGATCATTGTACACACTGCAAACAAATTGATTACAGATTAAACGGTAAGCTGGAGGTGCTCGAAATGGGGAGAGGAGAAAAGAAGTGCCCACAGCTCGCTTAGCGTCCTAAATCGAATCAGAGCGAATGGGTTTAAAATTCAATTTAAAGGGGAAAGGCACAAAAAGCCAGGTCGAAAGGGAGAGGGAATGGCTTGAAAACTGAGGCATTTATGCTCGATAACGATCAGCGGCCCACCTCTGGACTTATAAAGCTTCGAAACAGACTCTGAAACCGCTCCTTCCCAAGGAAAATGTAAATAAGAGTTGACTTTCCCTTTAGCTTTCAGTAAAAGATTCACCTTGTGGACTGACAGTTGGAAAAAAACAAAAACAATTTCTTAATAAATTTAGCAAATATATATATATATATATATATATATGCATTTGGCAGACGCTTTAAGCAACTTGCATTGCATTCAAGGTACACATTTTTAACATTTTGTCAGGTCTTGCTTTCCCTGGGAATCGAACCAATGACCTTGGCATTGCTAGCGCCACGCTCTTATTGTTTGAGCTACAAGAAAACTATATATATATATACAGTACTGTGCAAAAGTCTTAGGCACGTTAGTATTTTTACACACAAAAAAATGGGTTTAAGCCAGATATTAATATATTTTGCTGTAGTGTGTCAGTAAGAAATATAAGTTTACATTTATAAATGAATTGCCATTAATTGTAATAATCCAGTGAGATTTTTGTATGCATAAGGAAGAGTCTGACAATAGTCGGTATGCTCCACATGGAGATCTGATCTCATCTTCATTGAGTCTGTCTGTGATTACATGAAGAAACAAAAAACTGAGATGGATTAAATCCAGAAGGACTGTGGCAACATCTCCAAGACACTTGAAGAAACCTCCCTGCAAAACTACATGAATAGGTGTAGGAATAGATGCAGGTGACAAAAGCCGTTTTAAACGCAAAGGGTGGTCACCCCAAATATCGATTTGATTTAGTTAATAGAAGTTCATTTATAAATAAAAGCTATTTATGACATTATTTTTGACTTTACAGCATTTTTACCCAAGTGCCTAAACTTTTCACAGTACTGCAGTTTTGCAGGAAGGTTTCCTCGAGTGTCTGGGAGACGCTGCCTCAGTTTTTCTGGATTTAGTCTGTCTCAGTTTTTTCTGTTTCTTCATGTAATCACAGACAGACTTGATGATGGTGAGATCAGATCATACCGGCTGCTGTCAGACTTCTTAAAAAAAAAAAAATTCTCACTGGATTACTACAATTAATGGCAAAATGAATGTTTGGAAATGTAAACTGATATTTCCTACTGACACACACACACTACAGTAAAATATTGAAATGTTTAAGGGTTGCTAGATTTATGCCTAAAACAAGAAAAAAGTATTATTTGCCAATGAGATGAGAAAATAACTCAAAACTTAAGGCCCGTTCACACCAAGAACGATAACTATAAAGATAAGTATATTATGCCTGGTTCAGACTACACAATTTTTTTTGTCTGTTACGATAGTCACTGTGTCAGATTATGTGATTCTGACTCCTAAAATCTTGTTGTGTCCTGGACAAGAAACATGTCAGACTACACGTTGCTTCGCGACCAATCATCACTTGTATTCTTTAACGACGCGCGTGATGTCACCAAGAAGGCAGAACTAGCGACTGACTTCCAGAAACAAGTGCGTAAACAAACAATGTCTAAAGCGGCGTGTTTTGTACTGGCTGTCTTGTGTTTAGAAAAGTGGAAAAAAGAAAGAAAACACGTTCCTGGCTTGCTCGAAGAGGACAATATCATTCTTTTTATATTAACCTCACTGACTGTATAGGTAAGAAGTTAGATTACAAATATAGCCCATATTTCTTTGTAACTCTCTATCACACACACACACACACACTCACTCAAACACTTACGCACAAACACACACACTCACAAACACACACCCTCACTTACACACACACACACGCTCACACTCACTCACTAACTCTCACACTCAGTCACTCACTAAATCTCTCTCTCACACACACTCACACACATACACTCACTCGCACAATTTTCGGAGAATATATGAATGATTTGCTAGCTAATTTGCTCATTCCAGTACTCACCGGGTTGCTGAAGGACTTCCACTATCGTTTGCCAGCATTTGTCTTTTTTTATTATGTCATGGTAGTCCCTCAATGAAACATCATACACTCTCAGAGAAAAAGGTACAGTGCTATCACTGGGGCGGTACCCTAAACTACAAAAGTGAAAAGGTACATCTTTGTACCTTACTCACCCCTAAATGCTATATATTAGTACCTTAAAAGGTACATATCAGTACTTCAAGAGTGCGTATTAGTACATTAAAGGTACATATTAGTACCTTTTCGGTTTTGTACCGCCCCAGTGACAGCAATGTACCTTTTTTTCTAAAGTGTACAGGCAGGAATATTGTTGCCACAGCTCCACGAACCTTTCCTCCATTTTGTAATTCCACCTAGCTGCACCATCGTCTCTCTTGCGTTTTGCCATGTTTTAAAGCTGTGTATGAAAAGCTTCTGTGTTCCTATTGGTCAATGTCACCCATTTGACGGAACCCGTCGTGAAGGACTGCAAAAATATTAAACATGTTAGTCTTTCTGCCATGACGTTGTGAACTATCGCAGACGGGAATTTGGTTGTCATATACTGTGACACTATACGAGATGAAACGGTCGATTCTTGCGTCCCGACGCCCCCTTGTCTGTTACGAATCTCTACGACACCCTACTCCAAACAGATCGTGCTGAATTCAGGCTAAAATCATGTAGTCTGAACCAGGCATTAGTGTCCGCACCAGCGGATGATATCATTCTAATTTCTTTCTAAACGCATGCTGCAGTTTTGTCTTTATAGTTCTTGGTGTGAGCAGGCCTTTAATCCTTAAAGTCGGCATGAAATGGAAGTTGCAATAGTCTTTTCTTCCCTATTGTGACGTGCATCCAAGTGAAATGGATTCTCGAACAAGAAAAAAAATTTAGGGAGGGAGTTGATTTTGTCCATGGGGAATTGATTGGATGGTTGTGGTTTGCTATTGGTGGATCTCATGTGAGTGACAGTTTGCCCCTCCCTCACGCCTGTAAACACATCATCAGAGAAGAAATGAAGAGGGAGAGCTGAAGAGGGAGAGGAAGTTATTTTGATTAAAGATTATGAAAAATGTTATCAGTTTTGATTTCATGGTGACTTTAACTTCAAGACATATCCTCTAAAAAAAATTTCTTTAAGTAAATATATTTGTTTGGATACTTGTTTTAAGGATGTTTGGATATTTTTGCTGGAAAACAAGGCAAAAAAATCTTTAAGAAAATTACGTTTTGCAGCTTAATGGCTTGCACAGACTAAATGGCTTAATTTTTACTACCACAAGAAATCTATACAATAATAATAAATTAAATTAAAACAATTTGTGTATGTCTCATTTGACGTCATTAAACTTTGTTATGCATATATCAACACTATATCATCCTCTCTAGACATCGGTACAAATACACAAAGTATATACTTCATCTTTGAAACACAAATGTTCAGAAGCTTTCTTGAGGTAGAGATCAGGGAGTTTTTCCTTGTCTATGTGTTTCAGGGAGGTATGGGACGGTGCTTTTATCTTATCTCAATGAGGTGAACATCCCTGCTGATGCAGTGTAAAGTGAGTAATGTAGTGACATTAAAGGAACACTCCACTTTTCTTGAAAATAGGCTCATTTTCCAACTCCCCTAGAGTTAAACAGTTGAGTTTTACCGTTTTCGAATCCATTCCGCCGATCTCCAGGTCTGGCGGTAGCACTTTTAGCATAGCTTAGTATACATCTGATTAGACCATTAGCATCTCGTTCAAAAATGACCAAAGACTTTCAATATTTTTCCTATTTAAAACTTGACTCTTCTGTAGTTACATCGTGTACTAAGACCGACGGAAAATTAAAAGTTGTGATTTTCCAGTCAAGTCAAGTCACCTTTATTTATATAGCGCTTTTTACAATGCCAGTTGTTTCAAAGCAGCTTCACAGTGTTAACAGGAAAATAATGCAACAGAATTTCATTCGGTTGTACAGCCACTCTGGTGAAAACGGTGATGTTATCCAGCTCATTTCAATTATCATATATTGACAATGCGGGCAGGTCAGTAATATAGTTGAAATTTAAGTGTCCCCAACTGAGCAAGCCAAAAGCCAAAGGCGACGATGGCAAGGAACCAAAACTCCTTCAGGGCCAGAATGGAGAAAAAAACCTTGGGAGAAACCAGGCTCAGTCCGGGTGCCAGTTCTCCTCTGGCCGACAAACAAATAGTGTATGATTATGATTCTGGCAACATTACAGGCCAGAAGTCATATTAGATCAATAGATATTTGTAAGATTATTTGAAAGATTGGAGTCGTCATGCCGGAGACGGGTTTAATGAGGGTGTCGATGCGGCATTTACAGGGGAAGTTTAATTGACACGCTCTCTGCAGACATTTCAGGGATGCGTTGGTCATGTCCAGGCGCAGGTCCACCAACTGATCTGGATACGGCCCGGACCCAGCTGACTGCAGTAAACCTTGGGATAAACAGAGAGACTAACATTAGCGTAGATGCCATTCTTCTTATGATGTAACGAGTACATCAGGTGTTATGGGAAGTGTTCCTGGTTCTGGCTGACCTAGTTAATGCAGCCTAACAATCATTTAACTGATTTGAATAATAGAAATTGATAATGTTCTATGTGTATGCCATAGTAAAGAGATGCGTTTTTTGGCCTAGATTTAAAATGACAGAGTGTGTCTGCTTCACGAACAATGCTAGGAAGACTGTTCCAAAGTTTAGGTGCTAAACAGGAAAAGGATCGACTGCCTGCAGTTGATTTTGATATTCTAGGGATTATCACCTGGCCAGAGTTTTGAGACCGCAGCAGACGTGAAGGAGTATAATGCGTTAAGAGCTCGCTCAAGTACTGGGGAGCCAAACCATTTAGTGTTTTGTAAGTAATTAGCATGATTTTAAAATGTATACAATGTTTAATAGGGAGCCAGTGCAGTGTTGACAGAACCGGGCTAATATGATCATACTTCGTGGTTCTAGTAAGAACTCGAGCTGCTGTGTTTTGGACCAGCTGGAGTTTGTTTATTAAGCGAACAGTAGAGCATTACAATAATCTAGCCTTGAGGTCATGAACTAACTGTTCAGCATTTTGCATTGAAAGCATGTGCCATAATTTAGATATATTTTTTAAGATGGAAGAATGCAGTTTTACAGATGCTAGAAACGTGGCTTTCAAATGAGAGATTGGTATCAAAGAGCACACCCAGGTTCCTAACTGACAACGAGGACTTGACAGAGCAGCCATCAAGTGTGAGACAGTATTCTAGGTTACTACTTGTGGAGTTTTTTTGTCCAATAATTAAAAATTCAGTTTTTTTCTGAATTAGCTGCAAGTTGCAAGAGATTACTAGTCATCTAATTTTTTATATCAGCTATGCATTCCTTTAATCTCGTGAATTGGTAAGTTTCGTCAGGGCGTGAAGAAATATAGAGCTGAGTATCGTCAGCATAACAATGTAAACTAATGCCATGCTTCCTAATGATATCTCCCAGTGGTAGCATGTACAGGGTGAAAAGCAACGGTCCTAGCACTGAGCCCTGTGGTACTCCATACTGAACTTGTGATCGGTGTGACTCTTCATTTACTGCTACAAACTGATAACAGTCAAATAAGTATGATTTAAACCATGCCAATGCAGTTACACTAATGCCAACATAATTTTCAACATAACGTAACTTCCAACGTGACCGGCAGTAAGGCTGAATCTGAAATCGCCCACTATACCCTCAAATAGGGCATTATTTGAAGGGACAGCCATTTGTAGTGGTGTCCGAAATCAAATCTGGCAAAATGTTATCAAAGGCAAAATGTTATCATAGCCATATCATTATTATATTTATACAAAGAATGAAAACTTACAGATTAAGAAAAATGTGGGAAATTTGACTACAACTGACCTAAATAATTATATATATAAAAAAAGTATAAAATTCAAGACAAAAAAAAATAAAAATCTAACGTAATGAAGAGATGCCGTGCATGTATATTATTAACGTTTTGTCCTGTTCATCCAGTATAAAAACTTAAAAGCAAGGATATACAAATGAATACACACACTACCATTCAAAAATGTGTGGGTTTTGTAAGATTTTTTTGAAAGAAGTCTCTTAAAAAAGTGATATTGTGAAATATTATTGCTATTTCTATTTTCTATTTTATTTTATTTTACAATGTAATTTATTATTAAACAATGAATGAGACTAAATACAGCAAAAATGTAGAATTAAACATTCACAAAGTTAATTTTAAGCTGAATATGATGTAAACACAAACTATAAGATTTATTAAAATACATGCCTTGAGTGAAAGTACAAAGAATCCTGGGAAAGTCATTACTGTCCAGCAGAGATTATGTATTTAACTAAAATCCAATTTCAGTGGTGAATAACCATGAAAACGCCTGACAGTCCAGGATTAGGCCTCATTTGAGTCTGAGAAAGCAACATTTAAGATGGTATGTTTTCTTAAGCAGATGATGGTTTCATGATGAGTTTCTGAGGGTGAGACAGGAAACCGCTTACACATTCAAAAACCTGAAATACTGTAATAAAAAACATGGATGTCCTGTGTCACTGAGGACAAATGAGATCAATGATTAAGAGCTGACAGATGAATATTCTAATCAATCTGACATGATGCCTTGGAGCATTTAAAGGAGAAGTTTCCCCTTTATGTGCAACTCGCTTAAGAAAATACTTAAATATAAAATGGGTGTTTCAGGTCAGTGTAAAGAAAGGTTAGGATGTTTGAGTCGACTGACATGCCAGGCCTGTCCAGTAGGACCTGAATGTGCTAAAGCTTCATAATATATCACATGCAAACAGCTCCTGTAGACACTGGAAGCATTGTTTTTTATTTGTAATGGCATGGAAATCATTAACGTCCACATAAAATCAGCCAAACGGATCTCTTGCCAGCCTCTTATTATGTTTTATGGCAAGGGTGAGTTTTGAATTAGAGAAGCAAACCTGCTGTCAGCACAGGACTAAGCGTAGTGTTGGCCTGCATGTTTCCCAGTACTACCTACACACACACACACACACACACACACACACACGTCTGGTTCACTATCTTTGTGGAGACTCGCCATAGACGTAATGGTTTTAATACTGTACATACTCTATATTCTATCCTCTTACACTAACCCTACCCCTCATGGGGACCTCAATTTAGGTCTCCACGGTTACACAAATCCCCATGATTCTGTGTGCATTCAGGTTTAAGTCCCCACTGTATGGCAAACTGTTTGACTTCTTTTTCATTCACAGAATATGAATTATTGATATCAACAATTGAATTTGACTGGCAGCCTATGGTGACATTTCACTAGTGAAAATACAATTACTGACATCAAGAATGATAGTTTTTACTAGTTGAAATTGAATTGTTGATATCAAAAATTAGCATTTTAACTAGTGAAAATTGAATTGTTGATATCAAGAATTCATATCCTGTGAATGAATAAAAGTAAAAACGGCTTGCCATACCACTGCCGGTTGTATATTCTGTATATAACTGGGTATGTGACAAATAAAACTCTTGAAACTCTTGAATCACTGGGATAGAATAACATGTACACACACACACACACACACACACACACACACACACATGCACATATATATATTTAATTATTTATTGAAACTAATAATTTTTATCAGGATTCTTTGATGAACAGAAAGTTTAAAATTTTATTTTCTTTGGAATAGAGATCTTTTGTAACATTAAAAATGTCTTTACTGTAATTTTGATTAATGCTTGCTGACCTCAAACATTTGAATGGTAGTGCAAGTGGTCATTAAAGGGAAAAGGACAGCCTACAGGTTTGAAATGACATGAGGATGAGTAAATAATGGCAGTTAGCATTTTTAGGTGTTATTCACCCAAGTTCCCAAGAAAACCATCTGTGCTTCAAGAAAACCAGAAAGACTTTGCGTTTTCTTTGTTGATGGATGACACCTAGAACAAATACAGTGATCTAAAGTCTTTAATGTTACACCAGGAACTTTTTAACCCCCAAAAGAACAATATAACTCAAGAACATTACCGTAGCTCAATTCCAAGAGATTTCAAGTGGGGACAAAAATGATAGCTTGAAAGCACTATCAGTCAATGTTGGAGCATCTGCCTAATATATAAGCATAAATCTATAGAGCAAAAAATTAAATATAGAAGAGGAAACTATTATTTTTGGTAGTCAATACAGCGCATGTTCATAAATGTTTTGCGCACACCCATAAGTCACCATGACTGGGGTTCAAAGTGTGGCGCGTGTCATTCTGACGGGCATCAGAGGCCTCTGTTCAAGCACTGAAGGGACGGCTGACACAACAAGAAGCTTTAAATGAGGCTGGGCAGGCAGCCAAAGCCATAATGGCTCTGCCAGAGAAAACACATGACTGCTAAAGGAAACGGCTTATTTTTATGACAAATCGAGTCTGCTGGTAATGTGGCTTCACAGCTCCTGGAGAGATCCAGTGATCTCATGAGCCGCTCGCTGCCCTGGGCCATTAAAACAGCATCTCCACACGCAGGAATGAAGTCATCCCTTCCGCACAATGTCCTGCGTTCAGCTGCACTTGCAGCGACAAGCATCACTCGCTCGGGTTTACAGCATGTTTTAGCAGAATAGAGAAATATTATTTGGCTGTTCTGCTGTTGTTTTATTAGTATATTTAGTATAAATGCATGTGCTGAAGTTTGAGGTTGAGAATAAAATGTATCATGGTTTCCACAAAAATATGAACTGTTTTCAACATTGATAAGAATTGTTTTTTGAGCATCAAATCAGCATATGTGACCCTGGACCACAAAACCAGTCATAAGTGTAAATTTTTTTAAAATTGAGATTTATGAAACATCTGAAAGCCGAATAAATAAACTTTCCATTGATGTATGGTTTGTTAGGATAGGACACTATTTGGTCGAGATACAACTATTTGAAAATCTGGAATCTGAGGGTGCAAAAACCCCCGAAATATTAAGAAAATCACCTTTAAAGTTGTCCAAATTAAGTCTTTATCAACGCATATTACTACTACTAATAATAATACATTTTTGATATATTTACGGTAGGAAATTTACAAAATATCTTCATGGAACATGATCTTTACTTAATATCCTAATGACTTGTGGCATAAAAGAAAAATGGATAATTTTGACCCATACAATGGCTGTTGCCACAAATATACCCCGTGCGACTTATGACTGCTTTTGTGGTCCAGGGTCACATATTAGAATGATTTCTGAAGGATCATGTGACACATTGAAGACTGGAGTAATGATGCAGAACATTATTTGTAAAGCTTTGCATCACAGGAATAAATTATTATTGGTTGTATTTAGTATAAATGTATGTGTTTGATGTTGAGATTCACATTCATTATATTTGTACCACATTGTGTTGGTCTCATATTTTGGGGGTGTTTAAACAGTTAGGAACTCTTAAAGGAAGTTGCTCTGTTTTGTCTCTTAGCTTGAGCTTTTATAACTAAAAGTCAAAATGGCATCCCCTTACGAAAAGTAGTATACTTCAAGTTAATTTTATTAAGTATACTTAAGTAATGTTCAACTATATTTTTTAAGTATACTTTATGTAGTAAGTACTAGTTGTAAACTTATAAGTGTACTATTTCAATACTGCTTGGGACTAAATTGGCCCACTTTCTACTGTACCACAAGTGTAACAGTAGTAAACTTTAAGTTCACAACTACATTTCTCATTTGTACTGCATCTGTACTACAAGTGAATTTATAAGTATACTTGTAGTTTACTATTTTAATACTTGTAGTATATTTTTTAGTTTATGAAAGTACACTTTGAAGTGTATTCTTCAGTAAACTACTAGTTTTCTTTAAGTGAACATAACATCATACTTATAGTTTACAATTTATATAATATTTTATCGACCTGGGCACATGGTCTGAAGCGCATGGCGCAGGTGCACCTAGGGCGTATCCAAATCCACTTTTGCTAGTTTAATGACAGGAAAAGGGTTTGGTCCAAAAAGGCTGTATCTTTTCATGCATCCTTTTTATCAACACTTAAATTGTGGGTGAGTTTCATTTAAAAAAGCAAAATTTTTAGCGCCCCCTACTGTACAACAGTGAAAACATGCGGTCGAAAAATCAGTCAGTGGCGGGGAAAGAGTAAAGTCGATTTGAAGTAAATTGTACACTACCAGTGGACTAGCCTACACAAATATTCAGATACTGTACAGTTTTCTTTATAAATCAATATTTTCAAACAATGTAAGTTTATAAGACAGTATGTAAAACTATGTGGGAAAAAAGTATTTAATAGGTTACTCAATCAAAAGATTAAACACAACTACAAGACAAGTATACTTAAAAGTATAAAAGTATAATTAAGTATTCTAAGTATATCTCGATCAAAAGATTGAGTACATGTATAGTCCAATTATACTTAGACCTATCTGTCAGTATAAATCAAGTATACTTAAGTGCAATTTTAGGTATATTTCTGAGAAGTACATAAAAAGTAGACTGAAAGTATACTTTCTTATTTTTAGTTTAAAAGAAGTAATAGCACACTTGAATAAATGTCTTTTCATCAGGGTCATCATTGACCTTGTTTAGTTTCTGATGCATGTTCCTGGTTTTATTAGGCACAGCTGATCCGTTTGCATCATTCCTTTTTTTTTTTTTAAGTGCTTTCATAGTCTTTTTATCAAAATGTAATAAAATGTACAAGTACTTCAGCTCTTCAGCCACCAGCCTCTATTCTAGTACATTACGCCCACTTCTCATAATCAATTCAATTCATGATGGATAAAATCTAGTCCTGCCCTACATTTTCCCTTCTTGAATATCCCATTTCACCCAGAAACAGACATAGACATGGCATGGCAGAGACATGGCACAAAAACAGGGACAAAAACAGGACTTAAAAGGGTATTTAGACAATAAACAAAAACACACTACAATTCAAAAGTCAATACTTTCATATTAAATTGATTAAAAGTTACAAAAAAGACAATGTTGTTACAAAAGATTTTCTATTTCAAATAAATGCTGTTCTTTTGAACTTTCTATAGGCTACATGAAGGAATCCTGAAAATAATGTATCTTAGTTTCCACAAAAATATTAAGTAGAACAACTGTTTTCAACATTGATGATAATAGGAAATGTAACTTGAGCAGCAAATCAGTGTACAGTGCATCCGGAAAGTATTCACATTTTGTTATGGCCTTATTCCAAAATGGATTAAATTTAATATTTTCCTCAAACTTCTACAAGCAGTACCTAATAATGATAACGTGAAAGAAGTTTTTTGAAATCTTTGCAAATTTATTAAACAGAAAAAACAGAAAAAACTATCACATGTACATAAGTATTCACAGCCTTTGCTCAATACTTTGCTGAAGCATCTTTGGCACCAATTACAGCCTCAAGTCTTTTTGAGTATGATGCTACAAGCTTGGCACACCTATTTTTGAGCAGTTTCTCCTATTCTTCTTTGTAGGACCTCTCAAGCTCCGTCAGGTTGGATGGGGAGTGTCGGTGCACAGCCATTTTCAGGTCTCTCCAGAGGTGTTCAATCAGGTTCAAGTCTGGGCTCTGGCTGGGCCACTCAAGGACATTCACAGAGTTGTCCCATAGCCACTCCTTTGTTATCTTGGCTGTGTGCTTAGGGTCGTTGTACTGTTGGAAGATGAACCTTTGTCCCAGTCTGAGGTCCAGAGTGCTCTGGAGCAGGTTTTCATCAAGGATGTCTCTGTACATTGCTGCATTCATCTTTCCCTCAATCCTGACTAGTCTCCCAGTTCCTGTAGCTGAAAAACATCCCCACAGCATGATGCTGCCACCGCCATGCTTCACTGTAGGGATGGTATTGACCAGGTGATGAGCGGTGCCTGGTTTCCTCCAGACATGATGCTTGCTATTCAGGCCAAAGAGTTACATTTTTGTTTCATGAGACCAGAGAATTTTGTTTCTCATG
Organism: Paracanthobrama guichenoti; assembly: GCA_018749465.1. Classification (NCBI taxonomy): domain Eukaryota; kingdom Metazoa; phylum Chordata; class Actinopteri; order Cypriniformes; family Gobionidae; genus Paracanthobrama; species Paracanthobrama guichenoti. Next base: position 8,966,141 of record CM031949.1, on the reverse strand, counting down.
GTCTGAGAGTCCTTCAGGTGCCTTTTGGCAAACTCCAGTCATGTGCCTTTTACTGAGGAGTGGCTTCCGTCTGGCCACTCTACCATACAGGCCTGATTGGTGGAGTGCTGCATAGATGGTTGTTCTTCTGGAAGGTTCTCCTCTCTCCACAGAGAAACACTGGAGCTCTGTCAGAGTGACCATCGGGTTCTTGGTCACCTCCCTGACTAAGGCCCTCCTCCCCTGATCGCTCAGTTTGTCCGAGCGGCCAGTCCTGGTGGTTCCAAACTTCTTCCATTTATGGATGATAGAGGCCACTGTGTTCAGTGGGACCTTCAATGCTGCAGAATTTTTTCTGTACCCTTCCCCAGATTTGTGCCTCATACAGCTCTACAGACAATTCCTTTGACTTCATGGCTTGGTTTGTGGTCTGACATGCACTGTTAACGGTTAACTGTGGGACCTTATATAGACAGGTGTATGCCTTTCCAAATCATGCCCAATCAACTGAATTTACCACAGGTGGATTCCAATCAAGTTGTAGCAACATCTCAAGGATGATCAGTGGAAACAGGGGGGGTATTCCAGAAAGCAAGGTTAACTTACTGTCACATATACCTTGAACTCTCGGTTGATTAACCCAAATCTTGCTTACTCGCTTGCTCGTCTTACTGACTATCGTCCAGTGGCTCTCACATCTATAGTCATGAAGGTCTTTGAGAGACTCATTAAAAACACCATTTGCGCCTACATTCCTGACACTTTGGACCCTCTTCAGTTTGCCTATCGTCCCAATAGATCGACTGAAGATGCCATCTCTCATGTCCTCCACTCCTCCCTCATTCACATCGACAGCAAAAGTGGGAACTAAGTAAGGCTGCTATTTATTGACTATAGCTCAGCCTTTAACACCATAGTTCCCATCAAGCTAACCGCCAAACTCCTGGATCTCGGCCTGAATCCTTCTCTCTGCCACTGGATTGAGGACTTCCTCACTGGCAGGCCTCAGGTGGTGAGAGTAGGCCAGTCCACCTCCTCCTCCATCACCCTGAGTGTGGGAGCTCCACAGGGCTGTGTCCTGAGTCCCCTGCTCTACTCTCTCTACACGAATGACTGTTTGTCCACACACAGCTCCACCTCTATCATCAAATTTGCTGATGATACTGTTGTCCTGGGCCTCATTTCCAACAACAATGAGACGGCATACTTGGACGAGGTGGAGCATCTAACATCATGGTGCCAGGACAACTGTCTCTCTCTGAATGTTGGCAAGACCAAAGAAATGATTGTGGACTTCAGGAAGAGACAGCAACGGACATACTCCCCCCTCATGATCAGCGGGTCACCAGTAGAGAGAGTGAGCAGCTTCAAGTACCTGGGTGTAAACATCTCCGAGGACCTGACCTGCTCACATTCAGACACAGGTGAAAAAAGCCAGGTAAAGACTGTACCACCTGCGCCAGCTGAGGAAATTCAGGGTTTCACCAGCTATCCTGAAAACTTTCTATTTAGGGGCGATAGAAAATGTATTAACTCAGTGCATCACAGTGTGGTATGGGAACAGCACCAGTCATGACTGCAAAGCCCTGCAAAGAGTCGTGCACTTATCCGAGCGTATCTCAGGGTCAGCTCTCCCGTCTCTGCAGGACGTCTACACCAAACGCTGCAAAGGTAGAGCTACTAAGATCATCAAGGACTCTAATCACCCTGCAAACCCTCATTTCACGCTGCTGCCATCTGGTAAGCGCTTCCGAAGCCTGATGGCCAAAACTGAGAGACTCAGGAGGAGCTTCTTCCCCCAGGCCATCAGACTCCTGAACTCAGTCACTTAACATCACGTGACTTCACTTCAGGATAAACATCGATACACTGACATTGCACTGCACTTTCTGTTCTCGTTGTTACTGTGTAACAGCCTGTTATAAACCTGTTTGCACATTATACTCTTATACATTTGTTAACCACATATTTATAAGTCTACAGTTTACTCACTGCACAGTTTACCTCACTTATTTTATTCCACTTCTTTATTCTTATTTTTTTACTTTTTCTTCTACTTGACTTGATTATTTATAATTCTACAGATATATATATATATATATATATATATATATATATATATATATATATATATATATATATATATATATATATATATATATATATATATAGTACTTTTTTATTCTATTTCTATTATAATTTCCTCCTTGTGTTTTTAACTGTGAATTTGCACTGTCCATGGAGCGGACCTGTTTACATTTCACTGCCAGTTGTATATTGTGTATATAACTGTGTATGTGACAAATAAAACTCTTGAATCTTGGATCTTGAATCTTGAACTCGAGGTATGCTGGTTCCAAAACGAGTCTGTGAGTAAGTTAAGACAACTCAGAGTATGTTCCCGGTTAACACACAAGACATTCTCAACAGAGCGATGAATCGATGATTCACCATGATGATTCAATGATTCAAATTGCATTAACATTTAAACTTATTTTTATTCTAATTCTTTTTAGCTTTTTTTTCGTTTTTATTTTTAATACATTTGCAAAGATTTTAAAGAAACTCCTTTCAAATAAATAAATAATTAATTTAATCCATTTTGAAATAAGGCTGTAACATAACAAAATGTGAAAAAGTGAAGCAAATTGTATAGCAAATTGTTTCGATAGTCTACCTCAGACATTCTACTAACTATAAGTAACTTTGCAACTATGTCAACTAGCAGTCATTAGAGTATTAGTAGACTGTCTGCTTAATATCTGCTAACAGACATTCTACTGATTATTATTACGTTTATTCTACTAACTTAACAGTCAACTAATATTGACATGCAGTTGCAAACCTACATATTATACAGTGTCTAAAGTGGACAAACAAAATTAAGGATCATGCGCATGCTAATGACGCTGTAATGATGCTGAAAATTCAGCTTTGCCATCAAAGAAATATTTAGCATTTTAAATAAAATTACAATAGAAAACGGTTATTTTAAATAGCAATAATATTTCACAATATTACTGTTTTTACTGTATTTTTGATCAAATAAATAATTTGAGAGAAATAATAAGAGAGCTAAAAAAATCTTACCAACCCAAAATCTTTGAACAGTAGTGTATGTATGTATGTATGTATGTACTTATTTAAAATGTTAATCTTCTGAATGTATCCTCCTTTTTAAGTTTTTAATCTGGATACACAACACAAAATGACTCACAGTAGATTTAACTGTCGAATACTTATGGACAAAGCAGCGAGTCCATCAGCCCTGGCACACTTCAGCTGGCATTTAGCCTCTGACTTCCAAGCACCTACAGCATATTACGTGGCCTTTAAGAGGGTACTGCCAACGGGGGCCACCAGCCTGGCACAGAACCACGGGGAAACACCACCTCCACACAACCACTGAGACGTCCAACAGCCTGTTAACATCCTCAGCAGCCGAGCTGTTCTCTGCCTCACAGTGGGACCTCCGCTCAATTCTCTAAATGCTCTTTAAGAGCGGAGAAAAAAAAGAGAAGGAAAATGCAGGGAAGAAAAAACGAGGGGATTGTTGCGCAGGAGCTCTGGGAAACACATTAGCTGCCGATTGTCTCAGCATACTCCTGGCTGTTTCTAATGAATCACTAGAGAGGGTCTAGAACAATCCATACGCAGAAGCGAAATACAAGCCTGGCTTGTTGAGGTGAGGGTCACGGCTGCGTTCCCTCAGGGCTTCAAGAATATACTAAAGAAAAAGGAGGGAAAAAGCTTTTGTGAAGCGGAGAGAAAAGCAGCATCTGCTGCAACGGTGAGCCGAGCGCCAAGTCAGCGTGACCACAGATGCTGAAGACCCCCCTCTCCTTTCATCCACACATTTGGCCTTCTACGTTTTGGGTAACAGGAGAGATCGATGAGGTAATGCCTTCGCAAAAGCCTATAAAAACAAAGGCAATTAATTTCAGCTCAAACACAAAGGGCAGCAAATATCACGCCCCTCAAATCAAGACTACAAGAGCGGTAGATGAGTCTTATTTACATGCACTGCTTCTGAGCAATAAAAATAATGTTTTTTGTGCCTCTTTGTTAAAGGGTTAGTTCACCCAAAAATGAAAATTCTGTCATTTATTACTTACCTTCATATCATTAGACACCCGTAAGACCTCTGTTCATCTTCGGAACACAAATTAAGATATTTCTGTTGAAATCCAATGGCTCAGAAAGGCCTCCATTGGCAGCAATGACATTTCCTCTCTCAAGACCCATAAAAGGTACTAAAGGCCGTTGTTACAAAGTCCATCTCACTACAGTGGTTCTACAATAATTTTATGAAGCGACAAGAATAGTTTTTGTGCACAAAAAAACAACTAAATAACGACTTATATAGGGATAATTTTGTGTTGACCGCGCATGCGCAACATCCCATATGTTCTGTATACCGGAAACAGAAAGAGTTAGTTCATCTCTCAAGTCTTCGGGTTTGAGTCGTTCGTTCAATGTACCGGAAACAGAAAAGGTTAGTTCATCTCTCGAGTCTTCGGTTCGAGTCGTTCATTCAATGTACCGGAAACAGAAAAGGTTAGTTCATCTCTCGTTCAATGTACCGGAGTCGTTCGAGTCGAGTCGTTCGTTCAATGTACCGGAAACAGAAAAGGTTAGTTCATCTCTCGAGTCTTCGGGTTTGAGTCGTTCGTTCAATGTACCGGAAACAGAAAAGGTTAGTTCATCTCTCGAGTCTTCGGGTTTGAGTCGTTCGTTCAATGTACCGGAAACAGAAAAGGTTAGTTCATCTCTCGTTCAATGTACCGGAGTCGTTCGAGTCGAGTCGTTCGTTCAATGTACCGGAAACAGAAAAGGTTAGTTCATCTCTCGAGTCTTCGGGTTTGAGTCGTTCGTTCAATGTACCGGAAACAGAAAAGGTTAGTTCATCTCTCGTTCAATGTACCGGAGTCGTTCGAGTCGAGTCGTTCGTTCAATGTACCGGAAACAGAAAAGGTTAGTTCATCTCTCGAGTCTTCAGGTTCGAGTCGTTCGTTCAAGTCCCCATAGGCTGAATGCAGAAACAGAAATGATTAGTTCATCTCTCGAGTCAGTCTTCAGGTTATTTTGTCATGTGACAGCTGTGTTGGATACAGACATTTGTTCATTCACAACCTTCCTTAAAAACAAGTGCATAGTTTTGTTTTTTTGTTTGTTTGTATAATAATTGATTTTCCTATGAAGACTGGACACATTGGGTTGGTCAGAATGGATAGGCATAACATAAATGTTTATTGCACATATCTTCTGATGATTTTATAATAATAAATACATTACAACATGCAGTCAATAATGCAAATGTAATGTTGTATATGTTGTAAGACACTGAACCGGGAAGCGGTCACGTTACAAAAGAACAAGACTCGTACCCAAAGACTGACTCGAGAGATGAACTAATAATTTCTGTTTCTGCATTCAGCCTATGGGGACTTGAACAAACGACTCGAACCCGAAGACTCTAGAGATGAACTAATCTTTTCTGTTTCCGGTGACTGTATGCATTGCATATGAGGCTGTCACAGCCCAGATCAGACATGATGACGGATGGCTCGAACCCAAAGACACAAAAGGTGTACTAATCTTTCCAGGGAGGGAACAGACGTGATTAAATGTGAAGTGACAAAAGAAAGAACAATTTGGATTGGGAGGTGAGGTGAACTAACAGCCTGTTTACATAGCCTGATTAAGACCCAGCTAAGCAATTAATTAATTATTTCTTTCTCAAAGTTTGGCCATGGCTGCATTAGCTTATAGGTTTTTTTTTGTTTTGTTTTGTTTTGTTTTTCAAAAGTAGTACTAAATGTGTTGGAAAACGTAATGTGTATCATTTTAATTAGATTCTGCTGAAATGAACGAAATTACTTGAAAAAAGATTTGTTCATTTTGCTGAACGAGATTCAAAGATCCGAGTCAGTAAAATGATCCGAACTTCCCACTACTATTATGAATCAGCGTATCGATTCAAAAATTTTCATTTTTGGGTGAACTAACCCTTTAATAAACAAACACTATATCATCATGTCTGGGTAAGCAGAAAAACCTGGAGTCAGTAATAACTCTTCTTTTGAATATACACTCACCTGAAGGATTATTAGGAACACCATACTAATACTGTGTTTGACCCCCTTTCGCCTTCAGAACTGCCTTAATTCTACATGGCATTGATTCAACAAGGTGCTGAAAGCATTCTCCATGCCCAATTGGCACTAAGGGGCCTAAAGTGTGCCAAGAAAACATCCCCCACACCATTACACCACCACCACCAGCAGCCTGCACAGTGGTAACAAGGCATGATGGATCCATGTTCTCATTCTGTTTACGACAAATTCTGACTCTACCATCTGAATGTCTCAACAGAAATCGAGACTCATCAGACCAGGCAACATTTTTCCAGTCTTCAACTGTCCAATTTTGGTGAGCTCGTGCAAATTGTAGCCTCTTTTTCCTATTTGTAGTGGAGATGAGTGGTACCCGGTGGGGTCTTCTGCTGTTGTAGCCCATCTGCCTCAAGGTTGTGCGTGTTGTGGCTTCACAAATGCTTTGCTGCATACCTCGGTTGTAACGAGTGGTTATTTCAGTCAAAGTTGCTCTTCTATCAGCTTGAATCAGTTGGCCCATTCTCCTCTGACCTCTAGCATCAACAAGGCATTTTCGCCCACAGGACTGCCGCGTACTGGATGTTTTTCCCTTTTCACACCATTCTTTGTAAACCCTAGAAATGGTTGTGTGTGAAAAATCCCAGTAACTGAGCAGATTGTGAAATACTCAGACCGGCCCGTCTGGCACCAATAACCATGCCACGCTCAAAATTGCTTAAATCACCTTTCTTTCCCATTCTGACATTCAGTTTGGAGTTCAGGAGATTGTCTTGACTAGGACCACACCCCTAAATGCATTGAAGCAACTGCCATGTGATTGGTTGATTAGATAATTGCATTAATGAGAAATTGAACAGGAGTTCCTAATAATCCTTTAGGTGAGTGTACAATGCCTAAAAATGAAAGACGGGGCTTAGTAAATGTGATAATTCTGATGTGATAATGTGATAAATCATTTACTCCAAACCTGAATATATGTGAACACAAAAGGAGATATTTAGTAATATGTTAAAACTGCTCTCAAACCTCCTGCAAGAATAGCACCATGTCATGTGTCATAAAAGTAATTCATACTCATTTTTTAATGTGCAAAAGTCTCTTATGTTCCTAGGCTGCATTTATTTGATCGAAAAAGTAGTAAAAACAGTAATATTTATTTATTTATTTATTTAAAATAACTATGTTCTATTTGAATATATTTTAAAATGTAATTTATTCCTGTGATGTCATCATTACTCCAGTCTTCGGTGTCACATGATCCTTCTGAAATCATTCTAATATGCAGATTTGATGCTCAAGAAACATTTCTTATTATCAATGTTGAAAACAGTTGTGCAGCTTAATATTTTTGTGGAAACCATGATGCATTTTATTTTCAGGATTATTTGACATATCAAAAGAACAGCATATATTTAAAAATAACAAAATCAAAATCAGTTTAGGGTCAATATTTTTTTAAAGATTTGTGTGAGGAACAGAAGTCGAGAACCAACATTGTTTTGTGCTATTGACGCCAAACCTGGTGCACTTTTTAAAATCTGAATGCAGATTGCAAATATGAATATGTGCATATTGAAATTAAGTTCTTAAAAGATGTATCAATTATCAACTATTTGGTCAACTTTGTGAATTTGTAAAACAGTTATTGTATGTTTTTAAATGACTTGGAATAGACGTTTATTGTGCTTTTTATGATTTTTAGAGGTTGACAATAAAAAAATAAAAAAATGTAAAAAATATATTTTATGTTCCACAGAACAAAAAAAAGTCAAACAAGTTTTAAAAAGACATGAGCGCGAGTAAATGACGACAGAATGTTCATTTTTGGGTGAACTATCCCTTTAATATGTGACTTCGACACAGGATCACTCAGTGTGTTTTCACTCTGGTCCAACATTATGGAGCCTAAGTCTATTACTTTAACAGTTACTGGGATTTTATGAGATGATATTAAGATGGCAGCTTGACATATTCGCATATACACACAAACACACAACCAAAACCCACCTGGCTCTCCTTACAGTAGGCATGCAACTCAATCATTTTACCCATGAGCCTTTGCATCAGACACCACTCTGTAGCCTTATCCATAATTCATGCAGCATCTCCCTCTGGCCTGTCTAACGTTTCTACTGTGCCATGAGGTGGATTTTATGGCGTATGTGTGTTTTCTTTTATTGAATAACAAACGGGTGCCGTTCAACATAAAATATAGAAATAGGACCTCTGGAAATATACAACAAAGCAGGCTGTTTCCTGAATGATTTCGTGTGAGGGTGTGTGTTCTGCTTTTTATACGGAGTATTAGTGGAAATCTTTGTCACGGTGCTACATCAGAGCAAAAGGGGGAAAAAACCTCTGGGACTCTGTGGAAAATGCGCAATATTTCAAAATTACATCTGTCAAGCATGGCAGAAAAAATAGCAGGTGATTTGAGGCAACATGAGTGACGGTGACTGCTGGCGATGCAACAAAGTTGAGCAGAGTTTAAGTGTATGCAAATGAGCAGTGTGTGATAGGACTGAAGCTAGAGGAGCTCATGTGATCCGCCTTCTGATACAGTGGTTGAATAGAAACAAAACCAACAGAAGAGACTCTCTAGTGATTTAATCACTGTCCAGTTCACACCAAGAGCATAAACTATAACAATAACTATACTAGTGTCCAAGATGATGATAATGTTCATTCTAAGTGTGAGTTACCGTTCAAACGTGTTTTTTTAAAATGTTTTTGAAATAAGTCTCTTATACTCACCAAGGCCGCATTTATTTGATCAAAAATACAGTAGAAACAGGAATAAAATAAACATTACAATTTAAAACAACCAAAGCTGAATGTTCAGCATCATTGCTCGAGTCTTCAGTGTCACATGATCCTTCAGAAATCATTCTAATATGCTGACTTGATGCCGAAGAAACATTTCTTATTATCAGTGTTGAAAATGTTTTAACACTTGAGCAATTTAATGCATCCTTGCTGAATAAAAGTATTAATTTCTTGAAAAACAAAACAAAACAAAAAACAGTAGTGTATGTTCTGTGAACATAATTGAAGCATACACTTTAAAATGGGTTCAAATAGATTTTAATTTTAAATGTTTTTTCAGCTGTGATTCCAGCGGTATCATTATAGTTCTGGTGTGGACTCACTCTTAGCTTAGAGTGATTTATAAAACTTATAGTTATTGATTTTGCTGTGAATGGTCTTTAAGTGTGAGCGTCTAGTATATAAACATACCAGAGAATGCTTATATACTAAATATGGATGATTCCAAACACATCTGCCGATAATGATACAACTAATATTAATCATCGCCCTTGGAATTACACAAAGCAAAACTACCTTAAAGGGATAGTTCACCCAAAAATGAAAATTAGCCCATGGTTTACTCACCCTCAAGTCATCCTAGGTGTATATGACATTCTTCTTTCAGATGAATACAATCAGAGTTTTATTAAAAAATGTCCTGGCTCTTCCAAGCTTTATAGTGAATGGTTTCTGTTTTGAAGTCCATAAAAGCGCATTCTATCCAAGCGAAGCGATGCGATTGTGTGAGAAAATTATATTTTTATATTTATATATTTAAAACTTTAAAAACTGTAATCTACTTCCGCTAACTGTCGTATGCATTCACGAGAGACTGGCGTTCCAGCGTATGACGTAGGACACAGGCGTAGCGTAAGTTCCGGTGACGAACACGTAAGCACAGAGGATAGAGCAAAACAAAACTTGATTCTGGCTAGAACTAGCATATTCTCACCAGAGCGTCCTACGCCATACGCTGGTCTCTCGTGAACGCGTGTACGACAGGTAGCGGAAGTCAGAGATTATAGTTTGTAATGTTTTAAAAAGGGATATTTTTCTTACACAAACGCATCGCTTTGCTTCAGAAGGCCCCGGAGCCGTGTGGAGTACTTTTATGATGGACAGATGCACTTTTATGGACTTCGAAACAGAAACGTTTCGGTTATGTATAGTAACCCTCGTTCCCTGAAGGAGGGAATGGAGACGTACGTCAGACGTCACAACGAATTGGGATCACAATGCCAGTTCATCGGTGATGTCCGATGTACGTCGAACGTGACCGACTGAAAGGGAATGTCTCGGTTACATATGGTAACTCTGGTTCCCTGAAGGAGGGAACAGAGACGTCCGACGTATGTCGAATGTGACCGACTGAAAGGGAACAGCCATTCACTGCCATTATGCTTGGATTAGCCAGGACATTTTTTAATATAACTCTGTCATATACATTGAGGCTTGAGGGTGAGTAAATCATGGGCTAATTTTCATTTTTGGGTAAACTATCCCTTTAAAGTCAACATAAAATCAAAATGGACCCCATTTACATTCTTACTACATGTTCGTCTTGAACATGTTTCACTGTTGCAAAGTATTCAAAATCATAAAACTTGCTGAAAATGTTTCACAAATCCTTCTCACTTTTTAAACACCAGTGTTTTACAATCCAATACATTCATGGCAGATAAATCAAGTTCCGGCCTATATTTTTACCAATTGTCTTTAAAGGCGTTGTGTGTAATTCCTGCACTAAAGTATTTGTTTGAGCAGCCGATTGGTGCCAGACATATAACAACATTGCCTGGAACAATGGAGAATGGGGCGATTGTGAAACCTGTTCTTTTTTTTTTTTTTTTTTTTCTGTTGCAGATATTACAGACAGAATTCTTAAAGGAAGGTAAACTTGAACTGTTCTCAACCTCTGGCCATCACAAGAGCTCTTTATTTCTTCTGGACACCTGGTTAGCTCATCAATCAAGATAACAGGCAATTATCAGTCACTCTGAGCAAACCCACTCTTCAGCAAGGGTGTTTAGCCGCCTTTGTGGGTCTTCTCAAATTGCACGCTTACTAGAGTCAGAGAATCCTCCTTTTGTATGTTTCTCCACCAAGTCTCCAAGTATTATTTGTTCCTCCGTATTTCTGTCCAGTTAGCAGATAAATAAATCGCACTTCAGCATCCTTCCTGCTCTCCCAAGGACATACTGCTTAAGTTTGTCTAAAGACGGCTTCATCAAATTTGACCAGCCCAAAAAGAAAACATGCAAACCAGATCTCTGTCTCACGCACGTACACACACACACACAAAACACACAAGAAACGTTTTATCTCAAATATTTTAGAATCTTTATACTAGGAGGTATGATCAAAAGCGTTTTAACCAAAAGTTATTTTATATCACATTAACTTCATACAGAATACCACAATATAGTTCATTTTGCTGGTGATTGAATGAATAAAATGCATTTTATTTTTTAAATATTACATGTGTTAATGTATTATTATTATTATTTTTATTTTTTTACATTTCAGAATAATTTTCCAAAAGTTCAGGGCATAAACTGTGTATTAAAAGCAGTGTTATTTTAGTATTATTTATACTCATATTACAGTTTTTATTTGTATATTTTGATGTATATTTGTATATTTGTATACTGATATTTTAACATTCAGTAATTTAATCAGATATGTTAACTTTCAGTAATTTTTATGTGCTTGTCACTTTTATTAGTTTGTCTATTAAAAATATATTCATGCTAAAACATTTTTTTATTTCAGTTTGTAATTTTATTACTTAAACTTATTTCAGTTAACATATAAAATTTTTCATCTAGTTTAAAGGTCCCTTCCCAAAGCAAACATTCCAGAAACGGTACCATTGGTCCATGGCGATTACGTAATAGGTAGGTGTGGTCCAGTGGCATAGCCATAAGCAGAGGGGCATATAAACATATGGCCCCCTCAGATTTCTGATTGCTTAAAATACAAAAATTAAGGAATTATTGAGTTGTTACTCTAATTGGCCAATCAAAATGCTGCACGGTAAAATGCAACGGCTGTTTTCAAACTTTTTGGTTTGATTATGACACATGTTGTGCATAGCCTATGCTGTCATCTTCATGTGAGAGTTCATTAACATGCGGTGACAATGGCAGGTGCACAAAGTTCAATATTACGCTTTTTCAAAAAGTTACGGAAATATGAGCGAGAAGGAGAAAATGTGCCATCTGCATCAGACCTGCTTCAGCTTTCTATGAGAAGACAGCGAGTGAAGCGGCACCTGAGGCTTCCCATTTCCATAAGATGATATCACTGGTATTTTTAATAATCGCTTTTAATAATTTAACTTTTTTACTTTACAAAAAGTTAGGAGCACCAGTAAAAATTTAGGAGCACCACAACTAAAATATTTATATATTATAATGTTTAAATGTGTGTGTGTGTGGGTGTGGTGTCACAAAGTGGAATGCACTTCAAAATGGCGGCTGGGATTTCCCCGAGGGTGCTTAGGGAAGTTCGCAAGTGCACGTCTAAAAGTGGAGTGGAACGCAGCATAGATCGATGTACTCCCAGTTACACAGCCAGACATTTTTTCTCCTCTGTTTCCCTTAAAATAAGCAAGGAGTAAGCACCTTTGGCGATAGAAATGATTGTAAATGAGCATAGGCCCTGTACGGTCCGCCATGCTTTGTTTACATCTAGCTAACGTTACCACAATTCCTTGCGCTCAGGCAGTTTGGCGTGACTTTGCCTGGAACGCTTCAAAGTCGTGAGTCGTGGTTTAAAGTCGCAGCATTACTGTCAGTAACATTACATTGCGTACATTATTATCCACCATCAATCGCCATTTACACTAAATAAAATAAAATCAGAATCCAAACCAGAAAACAATTCCCATGTTTTTGTGATGATTGCTTAGTTATTTTTGATATTTTAATCTGGCTCTTTCACTTGCCCCTTCAAAAAAATATTTTTCTTTTTCAGCTCTTTACATTTTTGCACGCTAGTTAGCTCCCTGTCACGTGACAACGGAGCGCAGTTGCCCAAAGTCTGCTTTAAAGTTAAGAGCTGAAGATGAAGTTTAATTGGTTATTTATAGAACGGTGGACTGGTCACTGTATCAGCTCACAGCAGGCACATACTGTGCAGTAACTAGCGAACGCTTTGTAGAGAAATGAAAACAGGTCGCACCTCAACAATTATTTGCACTCGCAAAAAAAATCCCAAATATTTTTGGAGATTCAATTTCGGGCGCATATGCGACCAAAGTGGTCGCAATTTAGAGCCTTGTGTACAGGTGTTAGGGCTCATTCACACAAATGCGAGACGTGGGCAGTGGAATGGGGAAAAAACGCTTGAACTGATTTTAACTTGAGCGTTTATAGAGGGAGCGAGACAACTGTTATACGTCTGTCTAGCGCGTTTACATAGAAAAACTATGGAAAAGTGCATTATGTATACAGTCAAACCAAAATGTATTCAGACACCTTCAACATTCTCTCACATTATCACAGTTTATTCACCATAGTTTAGAAACTGGTACTACAATATGACAAGAACTCAGAGTTAAATTCATCTTGATAATGTCAGATAACTTTGATAGAAAGGTATGTAATGGATTATAATCAACCAATCAGCTGTCAGCTGTTAAATTCAAGTACACAATTAGATAATACCAATTTAGCCCAACCAATGACCAAACAATGCTTCATTCTGTTCAGTCTGTGGTGTAAAAGGTCGCATTAGCAATTAAAGAAAAAACACCTAAGCAAAACATGGTCAGGTCAAAGAGTCTGAATAATTTTGGTTCCAAATTTACTGGTAGTCCACTGTATGAAGAATCTTTGGGTACCTGGATCTTCATTAAAAATAAAGTTCAACCTTGCATTTTGGAATCCAAAGGAAGCTTATGGCATGTTTGAAACATGCATACGCTTTATTGCTCTGAAGTTCCAGTTTAGCTCCACGTTGGTCTGTTATTTATCTAACATGCCAGGCAAGAATTGGTGGGCGGGGCTACGGAATCAGGCGTTTGTCTTCTTCAGTTAAGGCAACGTTTCACTGCACTCTGGCGTCACAGGGACGCACATTCGCAGATCGATCGTTTGCTGTCAATAAAAAAATGGATTTGACAAACAAGGAAGCTTTCAGCTCTGAAGGATATTCTTATATTACCATGACCTTTAGTCATTCACTTGTCCGAGTAAAAAAATGTGCTTGTCCAGGAAAAAATAGGATTTTTTTTTGTGTTGTAAATATAATTTATTCTGAAGAAATATTCTCATTAGTGTTCAGTCAGCTTTGACATATTAATGACATTTTAATCTTTATAAAGTGCATTTTCCCTAATCATTTTAAATATGATAACATTTTCGAATTTAAAATGAAACATGAAGCATATATTAAATTAGAATAATAAGATGACACTACAGGGCTGTTTCCAATCAAATCAAATCATTTACACTGAAAAATTACAACGGCATTAAATGTTATGAGATTATTCTGAATTTACAAATAAGTATGTAGTGTTGGAAAGAATAATACTTTTAAACATGATAGTGTCGCAGGTGCCCGTCTTAATGAGTGAGTCATTCATTCAAACGATTCGTTCAAATGGCTGATTCGTTCAGGAATGAGGCAATTGTTTATGAATGGGTCATTGACTCAACCGATTTGTTCAAAACACAGAATCATTCAGTAATGAAACTCCTGGATCTCGGCCTGAATCCTTCTCTCTGCCACTGGATTGAGGACTTCCTCACTGGCAGGCCTCAGGTGGTGAGAACAGGCCAGTCCACCTCCTCCTCCATCACCCTGAGTGTGGGACCTCCACAGGGCTGTGTCCTGAGTCCCCTGCTCTACTCTCTCTACACACATGACTGTTTGTCCACACACAGCTCCACCTCTATCATCAAATTTGCTGATGATACTGTTGTCCTGGGCCTCATTTCCAACAACAATGAGACGGCATACTTGGACGAGGTGGAGCAACTAACATCATGGTGCCAGGACAACTGTCTCTCTCTGAATGTCGGCAAGACCAAAGAACTGATTGTGGACTTCAGGAAGAGACAGCAACGGACATACTCCCCTCTCATGATCAGCGGGTTACCAGTAGAGAGAGTGAGCAGCTTCAAGTACCTGGGTGTAAACATCTCTGAGGACCTGACCTGGACTGCACACATTCAGACACAGGTGAAAAAAGCCAGGCAAAGACTGTACCACCTGCGCCAGCTGAGGAAATTCAGGGTTTCACCAGCTATCCTGAAAACGTTCTATTTAGGGGCGATAGAAAGTGTATTAACTCAGTGCATCACAGCGTGGTATGGGAACAGCACCAGTCATGACTGCAAAGCCCTGCAAAGAGTCGTGCGCTTATCCGAGCGCATCTCAGGGTCAGCTCTCCGTCTCTGCAGGACGCCTACACCAAACGCTGCAAAGGTAGAGCTACTAAGATCATCAAGGACTCTAATCACCCTGCAAACCCTCATTTCACGCTGCTGCCATCTGGTAAGCGCTTCCGAAGCCTAATGGCCAAAACTGAGAGACTCCACTCGTCACCATGATGGTAAGTAACCCTACAAAACACCCAACATAACAGAAACTCTGCTAAACTAACACAGCAAAACATTAAACACTACTAAATCTCCACCTTAACATTAATCTTGCACAAAAACATTATACATATAACACTTAATTTTAGCATTTACTCTCCCTTTTGAGTGTCATGGCAAAGCATGCTGGGAAATAGAAATCCCAGCCCAGTTTCAGTTAAATTTAAACTGGTCTAAATTAAAAGAAAGTTCATAAAACCAAAACAATGAAATAATTCAGATTACTTAAAATGTGTCAGTTTCAAAAGAAAATTCTAAATACTCATCAAAGTGAACTTGATTGAACTAATTTCTTTGAGTTGGCTCTACTCAGACCAATTAATTATTTTGAGTGTTAGGGCTTACAGTGTATTTCAGACTTCTTTTTACCCCAAAGTAAAAATATATTGGGGTCTTATGCAAGTCATGTAATATTTATGTTTCATCTTTATTAGTTAACAAAAATGTGTTTTAATTTTTAGTTTTAAGTTTTACTCAACGATAACACTGAAATTTAATTAAATAAAATGACTTGATCAAATTTGAGAACTTAAAGACTGATTATCTCTTGGCTAATTGCAAGTCAGACTAGCTCAGTCTTAACATAATGACTGTGTTTATGCAACGGGCCCCAGATTATTGAAATATATCAACATATGAGATTATATAACACCCTAAATTCAAAACAAATGCCTCAAAACAGTAAAAGTAACATTATAAAACAGTATGCCATGTCGTCATACCACCCAGAATTACTTTGGTACTTTGGTACAATGGAAACTGAGTCACACTGATATCAGCAGCAGCTTCGTTCCACTGAAGGTCTGAAGAGCCAGGGCTTCATAAGCTTATCAACATTATAAAATATGATTTTCAGCAAACAGCTGCTCCTCAGTTGGAGATAAAAGCGCTTTGATATATCATATTATAAAATGGATACTTTCAGCTCTAAAATCTGACTGGATGAGCCACGTTTATGCTATAGCTGCTCACACCTGTGACCGCACGTCAGCTGAATTCAACATTAATATTTAAGTTGTTACAAGACTGAACTTTGATCACTGTGTTGCTTGGAAACTAATGAGCTATATTACGCTGTCATTTCATTTTGTGTTATTTACTAGCAAACACATGAAGACTACAAAATACAACTTTTGACCTCATTAAATTCCTGATGCACATTTTCTAGATTTTAATGAAGGTTAATACAAAAGAAACCACATAATTGTATCATCACAATGAATATAGAGTACAAGAACTGGTTCCAGAAGTATTTTTCCTATTTATTTTCATAGGTATTTAAAAATGATTCAATAAAGAGTTTAAACCAACAAAGATGAATAACAATGAAAATTCTGAGTCAAAGCAAAAACGTATTAATAAATAAGGGGAAAAAGACAAATGCAACAATCTATGTATTCCATGAAAAAAAACATGGTATATTATACTTAAAGCTGCAGTCCGTAACGTCTTGTGCTATAGCGGTTAATAACCAGAACTGCATGCGCCTCTTGCGGAAGAACATTGCAGCCGGATCTACTTCTCTCTGTTTGTGTCTATGGCGAGTCACGCAGGGACTGCTCCTCCGGTCTGAAATAGTTTCAATATAAACACTTATTATAAGTGTACCATAATTATTCAGGGTAAGACAAAACACAGTTTGGAAAATGGATTTATGTTGTACATTCTGATCATTTTTATCATATCATTTTTGTAAATCTTGAACATAAAAAAAGTTATGGACAGCAGCTTTAAGTCATTATTGTAAGTATGAAAACAATATTTAAAGTGTATTGTAAAATATTTTGATAATACTGTTCAAAATGTTGGAGTTTAAAAAATTTTTTTAACTAAATACTTCTAATCAGCATAGATGCATTACATTATTTGAAATTTATTTGATTATTTGATGCATTATTTGAAAGATTTCGATTTCAAATAAATGCTGTTCTTTTAAACTTTTATTATTTATCAAAGAATCCTGAAGAAGAAAAAAAAAGAAAAAGAAAATCAGTGTCCACTAAAATATTAAGCAGCACAACTGTTTTCTACATTGATAATAATCAGAAATATTTCTTCGGCATCAAATCATCATATTAGAATGATTTCTGAAGGGTCATGTGACACTAAAGACTGGAGTAATGATGCTGTCTTATTCTTGTCTAATACAGGCTTCTAGTTGCTCAACTGTCTTAGGTCTTCTTTGTCGCATCTTCCTCTTTATGATGCGCCAAATGTTTTCTGTGGGTGAAAGATCTGGACTGCAGGCTGGCCATTTCAGTACCCGGATCCTTCTTCTACGCAGCCATGATGTTGTAATTGATGCAGTATGTGGTCTGGCATTGTCATGTTGGAAAATGCAAGGTCTTCCCTGAAAGAGACGACGTCTGGATGGTAGCATATGTTGTTCTAGAACTTGGATATACCTTTCAGCATTGATGGTGCCGTTCCAGATGTGTAAGCTGCCCATGCCACACACACTCATGCAACCCCATACCATCAGAGATGCAGGCTTCTGAACTGAGCGCTGAGAACAACTTGGGTTGTGCTTGTCCTCTTTAGTCCAGATGACATGGCGTCCCAGTTTTCCAAAAAAGAACTTCAAATTTTGATTGGTCTGACCACAGAACAGTTTTTCCACTTTGCCACAGTCCATTTTAAATGAGCCTTGGCCCAGAGAAAATGCCTGCGCTTCTGGATCATGTTTAGATATGGCTTCTTTTTTGACCTATAGAGTTTTAGCCGGCAACAGCGAATGGCACGGTGGATTGTGTTCACCGACAATGTTTTCTGGAAGTATTCCTGAGCCCATGTTGTGATTTCCATTACAGTAGCATTCCTGTATGTGATGCAGTGCCGTCTAAGGGCCCGAAGATCACGGGCATCCAGTATGGTTTTCCGGCCTTGACCCTTACGCACAGAGATTGTTCCAGATTCTCTGAATCTTTGGATGATATTATGCACTGTAGATGATGATAACTTCAAGCTCTTTGCAGTTTTTCTCTGAGAAACTCCTTTCTGAGATTGCTCCACTATTTTTGGCCGCAGCATTGGGGGAATTGGTGATCCTCTGCCCATCTTGACTTCTGAGAGACACTGCCACTCTGAGAGGCTCTTTTTATACCCAATCATGTTGCCAATTGACCTAATAAGTTGCAAATTGGTCCTCCAGCTGTTCCTTATATGTACATTTAACTTTTCCGGCCTCTTATTGCTACCTGTCCCAACTTTTTTGGAATGTGTAGCTCTCATGAAATCCAAAATGAGCCAATATTTGGCATGACATTTCAAAATGTCTCACTTTCAACATTTGATATGTTATCTATATTCTATTGTGAATAAAATATAAGTTTATGAGATTTGTAAATTATTGCATTCCTTTTTTATTCACAATTTGTACAGTGTCCCAACTTTTTTGGAATCGGGTTTGTATTTATTTAATTGTAGTATTTCACAATGTTACTGTTTTTACTGTATTTTTGATCAAATAAATGCAGCCTTAGTAAGCCTAAAATACTTTCAATCTGACTTGATTACATCATTTGCAGTGCTTAAGTGGGCGGTCACTGGTGAGATCTTTTACTACCAATTCTGTTTCCATGGTAACAGCAACTGATTGGTGATACTCTCTTTAGAATTATCTGTAGTGTCATTTTTCCTCAAGAATCAAAACACATTTAAAAACACACTTTTGGCTTCTGCAGAAGCAAATATCACCACTTTAAAATTTATATGAAGCCTGTCTAAAATAATATATATATATATATATATATATATATATATATATATATATATATATATATATATATATATATATATATATATATATATATATATACACAATACCATTAAAAGTCAAGTTCACTATATGGAGAAAATGAGCATATTTTTTACTTCATTAAACAAGGCTGCTGAATCAGTCAGACCTGCAAAACAACCTTGAAGAAATGCTAGAAAATTCCTCTACTGACAATGCTGGCGTAGTGCTACCGTACATCTCATCTCTCTAATTCTCCCCACATGGCCAGTGTGACAAGTCTGAACCCGTAAATAAGCTCTCGAGTCTAATAGCTGTGAAGCCATGAGTGGAACTCGCCATTTGCATTGGTTAAGAGTTTTATCTGCAGCATCTGAAGGCTTTGTCTGTTCTGCTGACTAAAGCCATTTGTTCCACTAAATTAGTCCCATTAGCTTAATGCAACATGGAGGTCATTACCACCGGCTCCTCTGCAGAACTGACCCCTGTACTCAACGCAAGACCACCATCTGATCTAGGATCAGTCCTCGTTACTGGAATATCAGCAGTGTGCACTGTGAGAAAAACAGCGAAACAAGCTTCACATCAGCTGGCGTGGAGAGATCTCCTGTGATGACATCACAACCGATGGGCAAATAAAAAAAGATCTTTCATTATGATCATGTATATAGTTAATATATTTAATGGTAAAACACTATATATCATCTATACCAAATTTGAAATCTTAAAAATACAAAGTAACACAAATGTCTACAAATTATTGATTGCGTCATAATTTGTAATGTTAGTTGTTGTTCAGTGTTTTTTTGTTTTTTTAATGTCTTAACTTTTGTAATCTACTTGAAAGGAAACAGAAATCAAAGGCAAGGGTATCTTAGATCTTCATGGGATTTGAAAAATAAAATAAAATTTATAACATTTTATTTATTTTGATTAGGGCTGTCAGTTAGATTTCAAGTTTAGTTTTTTTATTAAATGACTTAAAATAACATTAATAATACAAATACCAATAATAATAATAATAGTTGTTATTATTATTAATATTATGATATATTTTAATTAGGGCTGTCAATCAGTTAAATGTCAATATTAAGTTCCAGTTTCATTAATTACCCTAAAATAGCGTGGTAATAATAATAATAGTTATTATTATTATTGTTATTACTATTATTAATTAATTAGTGCTGTTGATCAATTTAATGCCAATATTAAGTTGTCATTACTATTATTAAATGCCATTTTATTTTAGGGTAGTTTTTATTAATAATAATAAATGTAGTTTTATCAATTGCCCTAAAAACATATTATTATTATTATTATTATTATATCTAAATAATTCTCTAACATAGATTAATAGTAATTGTAGAAGGTATATTTCAGAAAATGAAGGCACATTGACAAACAGTTCATGTTAAACCAGAAGAGACAAACAGAAAACACATTCTGCACATCAAAGGCAACAGTGTGTTCAGTCAAGTTTATTTCCTAAATCCTGGTTGTGATTTGACATGATAGCACTCTAACATGTATTCAGCAGGATGCAGTATTCTGGGAGCTTCTTATAAAAGAATTCAAATCCTTCTCCCAATGCCATTAAAGCTGTGTTCCACACAAATTAAATCAAGGGTTTAAACGTGTGTAAACCAAAAGGGAGCGATGGAGGAATTCATTTCAAGGCCGTTTCCCTTCAAACTAATTGAAACTGTATTTCAAGAGGACTCTTAAATTATGCAACGCAGGGCCCCGCCAGACCCCGGCACAAGATCCCAAACACGCAAGGAGATACGCTATGATTTGAAAGCATGTCCCTTTAATTGCAGGGTTTAATCCTGTCTTAAATAACTGAGGAAGGAATGGTTGTTTAGGAACATGTGAAGGGGAAAAAAGAAGAAAAATCAAGTGACTCACAGCATTTTGAAAAGATCTGTGTGCACCAACAGTCTCGCACCAGCGCAAATCAGACAATCTATTCCTTCAGTCTGGTCCAAAAAGAGTCTCGAACTGTGTAATTGACTTCAATTGCAACATTAGGTTCCAGAGTGCACTGCAATTGCTTAATTGCTTAATAGCACAGCACATTTTTACAATAGATTATAGCGCAAATGAATATACTGTAGAATAAAGACTTGATGTTCAGTTGTAGTTGAAGTATCTCACCAGATTGAACTGATATTAGCTAATGAGGTTCAGTCATTGAAACCATTAACATTCTCAACATTGGTTTTTCAACCAATTTGCAGTGTGAACTCATGAGATCCATTATGAATAAAACCATGGAAATTGACGGGATGTAATGACTGAATCACTATCTGGTCAGTTTCAGCCAATCGGTTGGTCAGTAGAGCCCGATACTATAAAGTCAAACGAAGGAGTGGTTGCGTGACATCAAATATGTCAATGAACCCCTTTTATGAAACAAGAGCAGAACAATTAAATAAATAATAGAATTGTGCAAAACCATTAATATATTGTTGCACTGAATTCAATTTACATAAAACATTTTTCACAAAATCATTCTGCTCATGTTTCACAAATGAGGATTGTTGGCTTTATTTGTTCTTGCTGAGAGTTCGTTGTTTTTCCCCGTGTTCGACGATCTTCTCATCCACATAGAGGCCTTTGCGTCTTCGTACGGCGTTCATGTATTTCAGAGCCTGACTGGTTGAGTCTGCTTTTTCTCCAAAGTGTAAATACTCCTCCTCAGTAGTAGGCACCCAGAATGGATCACTCGGGATAACCTAAAAACACACACACACATTGTTATGTCTGTGCTGTGGTTAGATATTTGCATGCAACACTTTAATGCAACTCATGCACAACAAATCATTAATATGTCAATGTATTTAATTTTTTAAAACATTGTTCTTGTTATCCTGGAAGCTGATTGGTCAATGCAACATTCCAGAAAAAATTAAAAATAAATAAAATAAATTAGATCCATTACTGGATTACCCAAATGGGCTTTACTGTGAGTATATTTAATATTTAAAATGAATGAAACATTTTATTTGCAAAAAATATTAATGCCGTATTAAATGTATTTATTTAATGTATTATCTAAAATATAAAATAATGCTATATTCATTTTAAAATCAAATTAACATTAATTCTATATTAAATGTATACATAAAAAAGTCAATTTATTAAAAATAGGCAAAACAAATAATGCATAAATAATTTATTTAAAGTAATTATTTGACTTGTTTATCCAAAATATACATTGGCACACAATAAATAAATAAATACACCTTTAATTTGAATATATATTGTATTTAATTCACTGGATTATCCAAGATTACATTATTCTAAATTAATTAAATGAATAAACCTAAATGTATATTTCTTCAAATAATAATAGAAATAAATAATTAGATGCGTATTTGTATTTAATTCACTGGGTTATCCAAGATATGTATTAGCATTATTCTCAATAAATAAATAAATAAAGCTAAGCATTTAATTTTCTGGATTATCCAAAATAGCCTAAACCTAACCACATGACTATTTAAATAAAAACAAACTTTTTTCATTTAACTGGCATCAAAATGAAGTATGTTGTGATACTGTTACTGTGATTCTACTATTATTTGGGTCATACTATCCACCCCTAATGTCATATTTAACGTACACCCTAATGTAAAGTGTTACTGACTTTCAGAATTTAGAAGATCTAAGATCAGAATTTAAGATAAAAAAAAATGTTCTCATGTGTAATCCACATCTATACTGTTAATCTGTGAGTCTGCCAGACAAGAGTTCAGATAACTTGAATTGGCACCACAATATTTCTATCCCTTTGTCTGCCTCACTTTCATTATAAAAAGAGAAAATTAGTTGTTCGAGGGCAGAAGTAGACTACGCAATTGTCCGCTGTGAAGAGATACACATAATGGTCATTATATGAGGCACAGCGAGAGCATGTACCAGCGTACACACACACACACACATACACACACACACAGAGCAATGGGAGCAGGTGCTCGGCGGATGACGCAATCCCAGCAACAACACACACACACACACACACACACACTTCCACACAATATGACCTCATGCTCAGACAATAGCACGAGTGGTACAATTACTGTAAGAGTCCAGCGGGGCCCCTGCACCTGGTCCCAGAGAGGCCCCACGGCGTGGGCTCCGTTACCTCGGGACAGATGGCAACAACGGACGGATTTACACAGTTATCGACTGCTGCCCGCAAACCGAGCCAGTCCAGCGCTTCAAGAGCATCTGCGGCCGAACATCACTGACGGATCAGTGCGTTTGTGGAAGACAACAAGGTTACAATTAGCATTTCAACAGCAGTAGAGCACCAGCAAAGAGCTTCCTGAGTGCTGATCTTTGATTCGATATCTGCTTTCTTATTCTCATTTCTCTCTCTCTCTCTGCTGACCTGACAGCTTGGGTTACTATCCCTCCTTTTTTTCCTTCACCAAAGAGCTTTTGTCTTGTGTGTGCACTCATTCAAGCACAACCCAACAAGTGACAAGGCACTTTTCATGCGTCTTCCATGCCTTACTAAGACAGCGTTATCAAACCTCATAAATGACTGATCTGGAACGTTCTACACAATCTGCAACTCACAAGGAGCGTTCTTCACACAAGCTGTATGAGAGACCCG
This sequence comes from Paracanthobrama guichenoti, assembly GCA_018749465.1. Classification (NCBI taxonomy): domain Eukaryota; kingdom Metazoa; phylum Chordata; class Actinopteri; order Cypriniformes; family Gobionidae; genus Paracanthobrama; species Paracanthobrama guichenoti. The sequence goes on along the minus strand of CM031949.1, from coordinate 8,942,267 downwards.
AATTACTGTTGATTCAAATAGTTAGCATGTTGCTAAGCTAAAAATACACTATTCTAATAGAGGTACACAACACACAAATATTGGCTAGAAGAGTCTGTTTTTAAATTTGATATTACTACATTACAAACACGTTTAGGGTTTTAAAAAAACAGGGTTAAAGGTGCACTACTATGTACAATTTTCTTCAGTAAAATATCCAAAAACCACTAGGCCAGTGTTATATATTTTGGTCAGTTGAGTACTTACAATATCCCAAATGTTTCCAACTATTTGTAAATTGTGAGAAAATTACTATTTTAACCAAGGAACCAGGACGTGTGAGGGAGTCGCCCGTCAATGGCGTCATATCTGCGTTACCCTCCGTTTTATTTTGCAGAAACGCTTTACTCTTACCCCATAGCAGTCATAGCAGCCGCTGAGCGAACGCACAGAGTAACGTCATAACATCATTTTCAACACACTGCGCTACCTCATACTTATGGCCAGAAAAGCAGTAATGGCGCCGGCGACTGGCATAATAAAAGTCCCACTGCTCGCAAGGAGTGTGTTGCATTCATCTTATTAAAAATCGCTCCAGCGGCCTTGCTCAGCTCCCTCAACACTCGGTCCTGCTCTGCTTCATACTACAGTAACGTTAATAATCAAATCCATGAACATGATTTCTAATGGAGTCCTATCCTATTCTTTTCCACCGGCTGTGAGGTGAAGACCGCATGTCCCAAGATTCTGCGCTCAAACTTGGAGTCATCAAACTACGACTTTGTTTTGAACAGGCGACCTCTAGCGAATGGAAAAGTTACATAGTGCACCTTTAAGATGATTTTTTAAAAGAAATTAATACTTTAATTTCACAAGGATGCATTAAATTGGTGAAAAGTGACAGAAAAGACACGTATGTTACAATAAATTCCGTTCTTTTGAACTTCGAATCATTAAAGAATCCTGAAATAAAAATGTATCATGGTTTCCACAAATACATTCTGCGGTTTTCAACATTGATAATACATGTTTCTTGAGTAATAAATCCTCATATTAGAATGATTTCTGAAGGATCATGTGACACTGAAGACTGGAGTAATGATGCTGAACATTCAGCTTTGGAATAAATTACATTTGAAATACATTAAAATAGAAAACAACATTTCACAATATTACTGTTTTTACTGTATTTTTGATCAAATAAATGGAGCCTTGGAGAGCAAAAGACACATTTTTCTAAAATATTAAAAAAACTTTTGAACAGTAATGTTTACATTCATTTACAGTTTAAATACAAATATTGGCCATATTTTTGTGTAAACTGTGAGACATTTTTTCTAGATTCTTCGTTGAATAGAATGTTCAAAAGAATAGCATTTATTTGAAAAATAAATATTTTGTAACATTATGTCTTTACTGTCACTTTTGATCAATTAAATGTGTCCTTGCTGAATAAAAGTATCAATTTAGATGTATACTCTCTCTAGATCAATCATATAAATACTATTTCAGTTTTTTTTACTCGCAAGGTTGTTCAATCGGTCATGATTGTGATAGAATCTGATAATTGTTACATTATAAACGACAAAGCTGGTGAATGGAAATGTAGTGAGATGGAAGGTTTTAATGAGCGACCGTCCGCCGCTGCCCACGTCAGGGTGGAGTGTGTGTTTGATAGCAGCGCTAACACTGAATGACACTAACTGTGTGTCAGAATCGCACAACGGTCCAGTGTAACTCATTAGTCCGTTTCTTTGTCCATCTTACACAATTAGATTATGTTGACCTGCATGCGTCTTGCTCATGGCTGGTGCTGATTAGTGCGCGAGTGTGTGTGCGTGCGTCTCATGGCAGGGGCGGGCAGACGCTTGGCAGACAGATCGAGGGCGGATTCGAGGCCCTGGCATATGTGTCTAATGGGCTCTCGGCACAGTAGGGAACAAACAACACACACACACACACACACACACACACACACACACACACACACACACACACACACACACACACACACACACACACACTCTGAATGGAAGTGGTGCTGTCAAAGCTTGACATCTGCCCACACACACAAGCATACTGACGCATGCATGCATGCAGGCTGTCAGATGTAGTGTGTAGGTTCTCTGAGATATGGCAACGAGCGGGTGAGTTTTCACACTAATGGTGCACCGTCCTGCGTTTGGCCCCATTTCAACTCTGCGGCTCTCGGAAAAAGAGAGAGACAAAGACAGGTGAGAGATCGACAACAAAAACGATGAGGAAATGCTATCCGGACCAACTTTATAAGACTCCTGTCAGTTATAATTCCTACTCACCCTACTTCATTTCCTGACGTATCAGTCACCATGAAACGGATCCATTTAATGCCTTTAGCAGGCGGACACATGTGCAACCACAAAACCACATATCAATAACCATCTCGAAAGCAATGTTTCCACAGTACAAATAACATCCACTGAGAAATAAAATTAAAGGGTAACAAAATGCTACTTAGATGGTAAATTCAGCTGACAATCATTATTTACTCACTCTTGTGTTATTTTAAACATGTATAGATGTTCTAAGGAGTGCAAAATTAGACATTTAGAAGAATGTACAGGATGTTATTTTCAATACAATGAAAGTGAATGGGGACTAGGGCTGTCAATCAATCTCTCTCTCTCTCTCTCTCTCTCTCTCTCTCTCTCTCTCTCTCTCTCTATATATATATATATATATATATATATATATATATATATATATACACACACACTCACCTAAAGGATTATTAGGAACACCATACTAATACTGTTTTTGACCCCCTTTCGCCTTCAGAACTGCCTTAATTCTATGTGGCATTGATTCAACAAGGTGCTGAAAGCATTCTTTAGAAATGTTGGCCCATATTGATAGGATAGCATCTTGCAGTTGATGGAGATTTGTGGGATGCACATCCAGGGCACGAAGCTCCCGTTCCACCACATCCCAAAGATGCTCTATTGGGTTGAGATCTGGTGACTGTGGGGGCCATTTTAGTACAGTGAACTCATTGTCATGTTCAAGAAACCAATTTGAAATGATTCAAGCTTTGTGACATGGTGCATTATCCTGCTGGAAGTAGCCATCAGAGAATGGGTACATGGTGGTCATAAAGGGATGGACATGGTCAGAAACAATGCTCAGGTAGGCCGTGGCATTTAAATGATGCCCAATTGGCACTAAGGCTTTGCTGCACAAAAGCTTTGCTGCATACCCCGGTTGTAACGAGTGGTTATTTCAGTCAAAGTTGCTCTTCTATCAGCTTGAATCAGTCGGCCCATTCTCCTCTGACCTCTAGCATCAACAAGGCATTTTCGCCCACAGGACTGCCGCATACTGGATGTTTTTCCCTTTTCACACCATTCTTTGTAAACCCTAGAAATGGTTGTGCGTGAAAATCCCAGTAACTGAGCAGATTGTGAAATACTCAGACCGGCCCGTCTGGCACCACCAACCATGCCACGCTCAAAATTGCTTAAATCACCTTTCTTTCCCATTCTGACATTCAGTTTGGAGTTCAGGAGATTGTCTTGACCAGGACCACACCCCTAAATGCATTGAAGCAACTGCCATGTGATTGGTTGATTAGATAATTGCATTAATGAGAAATTGAACAGGTGTTCCTAATAATCCTTTAGGTGAGTGTATATATATATATATATATATATATATATATATATACTGAAAATCTTTCTCTCTCTATGAATTTAATTATGGCGTGTCAAGATGTCAATCAACCCAGGTTTGACATCAATGATGATGGATCAAGAGATGTGAGAACCAATAACATCTGGTGTGGTAAATGTCAAAACTGGCATGTATTGACGAATCTGACTGTATATGATGCATCATATTTGAACACATTTGCACATTTTTTCAGTGAACACTGAATTTCAGTCTGTTCCTCACATAAAGCTATTGTATTACTTCAGATGATATTTCGAAATATCGAAAATATGGATAGAAATACAATCCTTCGGGGTTAGTACTTCGTACTGCAAAGCTGAATTTCCAGCATCATTACTCCAGCCTTCATTGTCACTAGCCTGACAAGCCAGACCGACATCGATGTTGGGTCTGGGAACTCACTATTGGCAGGGCTCAGTCCGGGGGGCGGGATAAACGGTTGTCTTTCAAATTGCCTCTGCACGCAATAGGATAACGCTACAACCAACCAGAGCAACGAAGGTGAAGCGGAGCTAGTTGACCATTACCGGTACTGTTCTTTGTTATTTTCTTAAAGAAAACTTAACTCCAAGTCTTCCAGAGTCGCGGCCAATGCTGATTCGAAAGAGCAATGTTCGCCAGCTTCTTTGTTTTCAAGTAGCACGCGGAACCGTCGCAACTCTGCCGTTATTATGTTAAGCCCGCCTACTGACTCTATACACGACGTGATTGGCTTGACCAGAGTTTGGTTTTTCAAGCTAGCAAGCTGCCCTGGCTTTGATTATTAGAAAGTTAAAAGCATCAAGTTCATTCTTTAATGTCACTTTTGAGTAATTTAATATTTGTTGAATAAAAGTGTTTTTTTGTTTTTGTTTTTGTTTTTTATCTTACCCCTGTGTTTTTTGTCAAATGAAAAAGAGCAGAGACCATTCTGCTGAAGATCATCTTTTGTGTTTCACAGAAGAAAACAAATCATATGGGACATAAAACAGCATGAGAGTGAGTAAATGATGACAGATTTTACATTTTTGGGTGAACTATCGCTATAAACTCTTTAGGCCTCTCAAAACAACACAGATTTGTAGAAGTCCTGCAGTCAAAACAAGCGTCTCAAGACCCATAAAAGGTCCACAGAAAGGAAAACAGCAGCAGTTTAACTGTAGCGTGTACACACACACACACACACACACACACACACACACACACACACACACACACACACACACACACACACACACACACACAGTTCCTGTTTTATGGGGACTTGTTTCCATAGACATTTTTATACAGAACAAACATCTATACCTGTCCCCTAACCCTAAACACAACCCTAACAGAAAACGTTAAACAAAAACAAAAAAACAATTTAGTCTGATTTATTAGCTTTTTCTCATGGGCACCAAAAACACCCCCACCGTGTCAAAGATATCTGGTATTACCATCCTTGTGGGGACATTTTGTCCCCACAATGTAGAATTTACCATGACCACACACACACACAAAAATGGGCTGCCGTGCTTTGCAGTGTCTTGGTCTTTTCTCTTCACACAAAGGCCACATTTAGAAGAATTGAAAATGCAGCAGGCCCCGAAATCTAGAAAGGCAAGGTTTGAATTAAACATGGAATTGAATTACCCTCCTCCAGCAACGCAAACACGGTCTGCGAGTACCAAGACTGGTGTCCAATTTAAGTCGTGTGTGTGTGATACTCACGCTGTACTCAAACACTATAAAGTACAAGAATCCTCATGCGAAGGAGACTATTAACTGTTCTTCTACAGGGATACAGAACATTATTCATGGATTATTTCTCGAAAAATCAAAGAGTAAAATGTCTCTGGCAGAATAAAGGAAAGTGAATTCAACACTCACACTTCAGCATTTAGCAAGTAGTCAAAAAGTATTGTATTATCATAAAATCTAGTATTACCATATAACCTACTTTTTGTCCACAATATTATTTATTATTTCAAGTACCAAAAAATAAAATAAATAAAAATAAATAATACACAATAAATAAATGCATTAAAGCCACAAAATGTCATTTTTCACCGCTAGAGGTCACTTATTCAAAACAAAGGCATAGCTTGATGATGCCTTGATTTCGCGGAGCTTTTATTATGCCGCAGTCGGCCGCTTCCGCTTCTTCCAGTCATGCATGTGTTGGATCGCGCAGCGCTGTTTTATCATATTACACACATTTGAGTGTGTTGAAAGTTATAATGCTACTCTGTGCATTCCCACGGCGGCTACTATGAGACACTTGATACACACTGCAGTAAGCTAGATCAATATTAGGCATAGTAAAACATGGTAACGAGATTTAAACAATAAGACTAACTGTGTTGAGCTATATAACAATGATGAATGTGTCCCAACAGTTGCTCACCTGTCTAATAAAACACAATATATTAAAGTGTCTTTGGTGTTTCCATGGTTTCTAGAACATAAAAAATAAATAATCGAGGGTAAAGCGAGTATGATGTCATTGATAGTCAACGCACAGACATGGTCCATGTCCTGGTTAAAATAGCTTATTTCTCTGGATTTAAATATTCTTGGAAACATTTGGCATAATGTAAGTACACAAGTCAACAAAATATATATAACATTGTTCTAGTGGTTTTGGACATTTGAATCCAAAAAATCTTACATATTGTGCATTAACCTGCTTGTTGTGAAGTGATCCAATATGAAACTATTAGTTTCCTGAGCCAATTAAGCAGCTTAGCAATCAAAAAAACAACAATTGACCAATCAGAATCAAGAATTCCAGACATACATAATTAACAGTATTACAAAATTAAGATTGACAAAATTAGGACTAAATCTCAACCTAAATTCATCACTTGTCAGATGATATGTAGGATTGCCACAGTTTAGTGATAGAGGTTGTAAGTGCAAACTTCAAGAGCTGTGATCATGATTTAATTTTAATCACCATCAGTTCAACCAAATAATTTAAATACTGTGGTATACCAGCACATTTGGTTACACTGTATAGTGGGTGGTTTGTGAATGAGATAAAGGTTTTTGCATTGAGACAGCATGAAAAAGTGGCGCAACTGTTCTGTGAAGTAGCAGACGACCTTATATGCCCTTTGTGTGTGTGTATCATGTCCGGCTTAACTCGACCCATCATCCTGGCTGACAGTAGCGCCATATGGCCGCAGAGCTCGGCCCGCTCACCCAGCCCTGGTGTGGAGAGAGCACGTCCAGCCAGCCGTCGAGTTAAAGAAGGCACACGTGGCATCTACAGCCTTTGATCCTCTTTCACGTCAATCCCCCACCAAACACACACACACACACATCAGAAATTCTCAACTAACTCACAACGAACTCCCACGTGAGAAACAATCTGCTAAAAATACACAATAACACCATCAGACAACCGAACGTCTCCACTCCATTGATTTAAAAGATCAGTGAAGACTTACAGCCTTAAGAATAACACTTGATTCAGTGATCCAACTCATTTGACAGTATTAGTAATATTTCATCCATGAGGAACCCGTGGTGAAATCTCACAATTTAACATGAAACCACACAACATTCAGTGCCTAATCAAACCTAATTAATTAATCCATCCATCCATCCATCCATCCATCCATCCATCCATCCATACAAAGTCACTGTTAACTCTGAATACCGCTCAACTCTTGTGGTTGAGTATTGTAAGTGGTTATGAGACGTTACTCCAGTACTACGCCGTGTACATGTCTCTACCTCATGTCTGTAACGTACTGATCAATCCAGCGTGCTCTCTGGGTTCACACAGACGTGACTCATTTGCTGACTGCTCCACACTCTCAAGGTAAACATGCTTTTGCCTGATCAGCAATACCAGCATCTGACAGCAGATCAATATGAATGGATCTAATAGATTGGCCTGCCTGTACAGCTTTCCAGCAACGCATAATCACATATTATCAGGCATCTGTATAGACATGTCTGTATAGTCTGGCACTGGGTTCAGTATCTTTGCGGTGTATGTTGAGTCCAGTAAACTAACAGTGTGTTGAGAGGAAAGTATTGACTGACGGTGAGATAACTGAACACACACGTATACCTAGTCAAAGAGCAAAGGAGAAACAACTAATTCATTCTGTTTCATGTCCTTTTCTCATTCATACACTTGTGTTAAAAAGCATAGGGCCAGCAAATTAATACTTTTATGTTAAATGTTTCTATTTTACTTTTTTTTTTTACTTTCTATTCATCAGAAAAAAAATTCACTCAATCGATCACTCGCTCTCTCGCTCACTCACTCAGACACACACACACACACTCTCACACGCTCGCTTGCTCACTCGCTCACATACTCTCTCACACACTCTCTCACACACTCTCGCTCGCTCGCTCGCTCACTCGCTCAATAATTAGTTTGTTCATTCATTCATTCACACTCATTCATTCATTCATTCATTCACCTCCCAGTGGCTGAAGACTAGTTGAGGGCTGGCCAGGCCGCTGGTCCTCTTCCTGATCTCGTCAGCGAATCCGAAGCTCTCGGCAACAGGAAGTACAGCTTTAATGATGAACATGTCCGTCCCTTCCTTCATTTCCTCTTGTAGGACTCGTCCTTCCCGCTTGGACAAAACAGCATACACGCGACCTATAAAACAATCATATTTACAAACATCACCTGAACATTTCTGTGAACATTTCTGATTCATCTTAACTTTTACTCCTTCAGCAGTTAACAAAGACACATTATTACAGTATTTATTAATATACTTTGAATTAACTTTTATAATTTCAGTTTTCATTTGAATTTCAGTAAATTTGTTGTGATTTTGTAATTTCACATTTACAAATATATTTCATAAAAATACTTCTATTTAGCCTTTTCATTTATTTTTTTAAATGTGTTTTGTTTTAGTAATTGTAGTACTTCAACTTAAACCTATTTATTGTAGTTAGCTTTAGTTTTTTTAACTTTTACTATATTTTATTTAAATTACTGAAACAATTCTTAATAGTTTTAGTTAACAATAACACTGATACAGAACAAAATAAATATAATATTATCTAAAATCATTCATAAATGCATTTAAAAAAATTAAGGACTTGACATGACCTGTAAACACACATGCACAGAAAATCCATCATCACAAGGCAGAAACTCACACATAATCAGATGTTTGCTAAAATTCATCTGTGGCGGACATCCTTATCCTTTAACTAACACAAACAGCAGCTGAGCTTCACTCACACACACACACACACACACACACACACACACACACAAGAGCATACATGGAAGTGACGGGGGAAGAAACTCTGTGCCTGTGTATCTAACAGTTCGGCCCCAGAGACCATCGACCTGTTAACACTGTAGACGAGCATGAAGCTCTCACAATAATACTTGATGACAGACATCTATAGAAGGTCACGACCTTTGCACATCTGGGCCATGAACGTTCATCTCTATGTTACTATGTTATACAAAACTGTTATTGACACAGCAGTTAAAGGGGACATATAGTGGAAAACAGGATTTTCCTAGCGTTTAAAAGAGATTGAAGGATTGTAGACATTACTCACAACATTCACAATGCAAAGCTCCCTCTGCAGCCTAACGGGACTATTTAGTGAAACTAAGCAGAAAAAAATGGCTTAATTAGAAATCTATGAGCACATTAACATATGGCCATCTACGGTGACCCATCAGCACCTACTCAGTATTCATCTTGGCTGTGATGAACTTTACCAGTATATGGAGGGAATTTAAAAGTCCTGTATATGAGTGTATATATATATATATATATATATATATATATATATATATATATATATATATATATATATATATATATATATATATATATATATATATATATAGCTAAAAAGATTGTTGAGCTTCACAAAATAAAAAAAGTGGCTGTAAGACAATATCTTAAAAGAGGGGTTGATGATGATTCCACTTTTTCAACTTTAGGTAGTGTGTAATTTTGCTGTACAAAGTTACGACACTCAAAGTTCAAAGAAAAGGGAGATATTTTCTTTTAAAGAAATCGCTTTTTAAGGACTACAACAAACGGCTGGTAGGGACTACAATGAGCTTCTCATGGGTTAGTGACATCACTAACCCTAAAATGTGCATAAACCCCGCACTGGGAACATGCAACAAAGGCCATGTTGAAAAGAGGAAGAGTTAGTAGTGTTGTTGCCATGCCGTTGAAATGCTGTAATTTTCACCCCGATTGCAGGTCCTCTTTGTTTGGTCTCCCTATGCTGGACTTAGGGAACAATGGTTAAAATTTCCTCAGGACAGCTTCCTCAATCAGCGTGAGTTTAATGCCGGATTCGCAAAAAAGCTTTTCCTCAAAGATGGAGCAGTTTCCACTTTAAAAGCACAACAACCTGCAAGTATGTTTTTATTCTTTGTTGATGTTTTCCATGAATAGTTTCTATCGTTATAGAAACTATTGTGTTATATATATATATCTGAGACAAAAGTGTAGAATGTTGGCCCTTTACAAGCTTAAATGTATAGGTGTAAGACATTTATCTTATCTAGAAACATCTGTAATACATACACCTGTATATCAACAGTGTGACCTAGTTATCTGGATATGGAAAACATCCTGCCAGTGAAAAATGAAGTTTATGTATTTTATATTCAGAACCATTATCTCCTCTAATACACTCCAGCTGTGTTCCCAAATACTTTTGCTCTCATCGCAGGTACGGAAACGAAATGTCTGCACTTAATTTACAGATTTTAAACTCTTTTCTTGGTCGAACAAAAATGGTCTGTAATGTAATTTGCATTATTTGTTAAAATATTTACGTATTTTCTCCCATTTGGCCTCTAACGGACTGATTTTCTCAGAGGTTTTGGTTCTCATGGGGCAGGATTCCCTTACCCATTTCAACTGGGTTCATTTCACACAGGCATGTTAGTCAGACAATTTAGCTTTTGTTCTGGAACCTGGCGCTATGATGACATCACATCAGTACATGGCTGTTTCACATAAGCTTTCAATCAAGGACCTGGGAGAACTATTTTCTCTTTGCACGGTATATGGCCCTTTTTCTCCATTTCAGAGACTGTGGATCTACTTAAGATACAGGTTGATTGACTGACATGTGTTTTACTGTTTAAAAGTGTTTAAAGCAACATTTCAGCCAAAAATGAAAATTCTGTCATCTTTTACTCGCCCTCTTGTCGTTCCAAACCATTATGACTTACTTTCTTCTATGGAACACAAAAAGTGGATTTTTGACAAATATCTTGGCCACAGTCTTAAATTGAATAAAAGTGAATGACGGCTAGGACTGTCAAACTTCAAAAAGGATGCAAAAAGCACCAGAAAAGTCTCATATGACTCAAAAGTTCCAAGTCTAGTGATAGTTTTGTGCGGAGGATAGACTGATATTTAAGTCATTATTCACTGATCTGTTTTGAACAACATGAGGGTGAGTAAATAATGATTAATTTCCTTTTTGTTGGTAAACTATCCCTTTAAGTAGGCCTTTTCAGTTTCAGTTTTTGTAAATCCCATTAAATATTTAGTTTTTCTTTGCTCTGTTGGAGTACTTTCTATTCAAACAGAAAAATGGGACAGAACACATTGACATATTTTTGACCCTTCTTTAAATGAGTGACTCTTTAGTTTATATCACAGCCATGAATGGTGATAATGATAGACATTACACTGTTGCATACAAGGTTATGTTTTGTGTGCCAGGTTAAGTCATCAGTACATTTTGGTCTGTGCAGGAGAAATATTGTAACTTTTAAATGGGCATATTTGAGATCGTGCTCACTAGGGTCGGGTATCGTTTGGGTTTTTTACGATACTGGTGCCAAACCGATACTTTTAAAACGGTACCTGTGCCTAAACCGATACTTTCAATTAAAAAAGAGCCACAAAACGATGGTGGATGACAATAAAGAATGGCTTTTTATTGAATTAATTTTTTCATAAATTCTTTAAATTGAACAATTTATTAAAACTTTAAAGTATACTTAAATATATAAATATAAATAAATACAAAACACAACAAATTCACTTAAATTCACAGTAAAACCTAACCCAACTACAGTAGGCCTAATTTAACACTAAATAACAGTAACAGCACTAATAACAGCAAAGTAGTCTGTATTTTTGGTATGCTACAAACCAGCTTCAAGATTCAGCATTATTTTTCAGAGATATGACCATATTCTCTGGCTAAATATTTTAGAATGCATCGTCTTATTGTTTCCATGGCGATGCGTCATGCTTCTCACATGACACACAGCAGACACAATAGCGCTGTATCACAGATGTAGGCTATCGGTTTTATTCCGTTTTTTTCTTTTTTGTTCAAAATATACACAAACGCGTTAACTATGTCATGAACTATCTGATATTCTGATTTTCAAATATTTGTAAGTGAATGTGTGTTAGTTGATCTATAATGCACGCTGGGCGCCGCCATGTTAGTTTGCGCCTCAGAGAATCGGATCTGTCGGATTTACATCACGTCCGGTGAACTGGGAGAAGAATATAATGTGTATTTGATATAAATAAGACACGTAGGCAAATTATAACGACCTGACAGGATTGTTATTGCCACTTCCAAAAACATCAGTGTGTGTTTTTTGCTAGTATGTATGTGCATTTAAATGTCTGAAACCTAAAATAAACATGATGTGGTTGAAAACACTGAATAGTTGTGATATGTGACGAGCGCTGAGCGCGTCTGTCTCTGGTTCGGCGCCAGTCAAAGTGCGAAAGCACGTTTGAATTAAAGTGGCACCGAAATGAGGCACCGAAATCTACGTTCTAAATCGGTCTGGTACATACCGGTTATATAGGTACCGGTGCCATATTAGAACCGGGTTTCAGTACCCAACCATAGTGCTCACACTTGTGCACATGCAACATACAAGAGACTGAACGTGATTCAAGACCCTGGTATACTCACAGTGAAATTCCTTTTTGTTCTTCACTTAGAAGTAAAAAAATAAAAATAAAATAAAATAAAATAAAATTAAATTAAATTAAATTAAATTTAAAAAAAAGATTTGACAGATCTGGATATGTGAGACTATAGTTTGAATGAATCCCTCACATTGAACAGCTCATTTAGTATTATCCTGAACATTGTATAAGCATTAATTTCATGTGTCACTGAATGGAAGAGAGGCTCTCAGGAGCATGCGTAAATGTCACATCCTTTTGAATGTCCCGCTAAAAACTTCCAGGCCTTAAAAATCAGTTAACAGGCTTTCATAGACAACCTAGGAAGTCGGGGAAGATCTTATTTTTTAAGTTTGGTTACAAGCTGTTCACACATTGCATTAACAATAAAAAAGCAATTTATATATGAAACTTCTTACATATGAGCAAGCTCTACTTGTTCTACTTACAATGTCTATTGGAAACAATCAGAAAGACTGAATAAACGCTTACCCAGGACCTCAGCAGTGGCCATAATTTCACAGGTGTACATCGCAGCCATCAGCCGTTGAGGTTTAGCTTGGAAAGCGTATCTGCAGGTCTCTTTCATAGCAGCGATGAGCTGTCCAGAGAATGGTCCATAACAGTCCACTGAATTCCCAGCAGTCTCCGCTCTGCTCCTGCTTCGGTTAGAGCTCGAGGTTGAGACGTTCGTCTCATGAACGTCAGAACATTCTCCTTGGTTGTCATTATTTCGCTCTGCGGGTTGGGATTGCTCATCTATTGAGTCCTGCTGAATTAGAGATGTGGAAAGCTTCATGTCCCAGGCCTCTACAGAGAAGCAAACACCCATCAAAGGTTCTTCACACATGGGACCAGAGAGTGTGGCCAACTGGAAGCCACTAACAATGCTGTTGTCAAAGTCTCTAAACACGGTGGTCTCTGCCTTTTCAATTTTCTTCTCTCGTTCCAGACACTGCCACACTGAGGGTCTCCGGTAGCCCTCGATTCTGTTGAGGAGAATATTTGGCCCACAACGGCGTGGACCAAATGCCCAGATATGCTCCACGGCACCCCTCCATTTGTGGCCTTGCAGGGTGCTCTCCAACTTCACCTTGAAGTCCTGGATGTTCTCCAGAATTTTCTGGTTGATGTCCAGAGTCTTGCCCTCACAGGCGAACAGGCTGAACTGCTCCATTGTGCGGATGAGCTCTACATTGTCCTCCAGAAGGCGGGTGACTTCCTCAGGAAGAGGGATAGCCCGCACCCTGACTGTGGCCATCTTGTTTGAGGTGGTGAGCGTGACCAGACCGGTGGAATCCACCTGGACTCCTTCGTGATACTTTGTTTGTTCCTCCTTTACCTGGTGAATCACAGCGACCTTCTGCTGCTTCCCCAATTCCTCATTCACCATGTCCACTTTGGGAGGTCGGATCACCGTCTCGCGGAAGGGAATGATTGGTTCAGAAGCACTTATTTCAATTTTAGCAAATCTAGAGAAATAGGAGAAAATGATAAATATCAATAATAATGACTGGAATGAAACACAATAAAACAGGCAGGGTCAAAAATACAGGTACTTTTGTGAAAAAAAAAAAAAAGTTGTGTGAATGCAATTCAAATAGACTTGCAGCTATCTAGTAATAATTCATACTACTATCATTTAATTATAATTATTTGAAGAGAATGGAACTCAGTCTTAGTCTCTCAGTCCTAGTCTCTGCATGCATAAATAATATTTTAACATATTGATTATAATAACTATGCATTACAGTATATTGAAATATATATTAAGCATAATGTTAATATCAATTATATTACAGATTTAATAACAGGCAGTGTATAGATATGGTGTATACATTGTCTTTGTTGTGGTATTGAAATAACTATTGAGAATCCCAATATCACAGGTATTGGTATTGACTACTGACATTTTGGTATTGTGACAACCCTAAAAACATTCTATCACTGCAATAGATTAGATTAGATTAAATTCAACTTCATTGTCATTGTGCAGAACACAACTAGAGAGCGCATGAAATACAGTAACTACCCGGAGAGGGGAAAAAAAGAGGCTTATTTTTCAAACTAACTGGGAGGACATGAAAGAAAATTATTGCCGACACTTAAGACTGGCATTCAGCCAACGGTAAGAGCCAAACACTGATTCTCCAGCACGTCGTTATGGCACAGTAAAATCTAATTTACAATGGGCCATTCATGCAGAAATTATTAAAATACACATTAATCTCTTTCTGTCTGCGTGAGGAAACAGACATAAACATTCTGCCGGAAGGTGTGAGCGCACTGACTCTTAAGTATATCATACACATATTCAGCCAGAGAGTCACAATCCAGGGTTACTCAATTTGTTTTGTGCTTATATGTAGCTATGCATACTACTTGTTTTGATATATGATAATGGCCTAAATCTAATGAGGAACCTACACACTCTGGGTCACTGGTTAATGGAGACAGTTAGACACTTGGGTCTCATGGGTCACTAGGCTTTGTTAAGTGGAGCAGACGGTTGACATGATTGCTGTCTTCGCTGAGACATTCAGTAATCCAGTTAGATCCAGACAGCCACAGAACGGTTTGGGAAGCAGATAATCCAGTGGAAAATGTTTACCAGAAACCTCCCGAGAGCCGTGACTGGGCATCTGCAGGCGCTGCTGTCTCACCGCTGACAGCTCCAGGTGTGATACGTTTCACACAGTTTCTCATCTCTCTGGCTGCTTCATCAACCTCATTATTTATTGTTGTTTCCCAACACAGTGTTTCAACCTGAACTGTCTTATGCACTCCCTCAGTCCAAACCAGAAATGTGTTCCTGTTAACACAAATTACACTAGATATCATGTAGCATTATCATTGACATGATTAAAATGGCCGTTATTATAAGCACACACTTTTAAACTAAATCAATCAGTATTGTGCGTAAACACCAAGTAGTTTCCTCTCCAACTACTTTTTTAATGGGATGTAAATTAGAAAAAATGTTGCAGAGAGGAGTGAGACGAGTAAAGTATGATCGACAAATAAAGTATAAATTATCAAAAGTGACATTAAAAACATTAATGATGTCACAAAGGTTTTTTTTTAAATAAATGCTGTTCTTTTGGGATTTTTATTCATCAATAATCCTGAAAAACTTATCAGCGTCAGCATATTGGAAACTAACACTGAAGGAGTAATGAGGTTACGAAGAATTCAGCTTTGCATTTCAGAAATAAATAACATGTTGAGATGTATTCAAATGGAAAAGTTGTTTCAAGTAATATTTTACAATACTGTAATATTTATCAAATAAATGAAGCCTTGGTAGGTATAACAGAAAATCAGAATATATTATATATTATATATATAATAACTTTTGAACAGTAGTGTACTATGTGTGTGTGTGTGTGTGTATATATATATATACACACACACACACACACACACACAATGTTTTTTTTTTTACCATTTACCATCATTGGCTCACCATAAACCACCATTTTTCAACAATAGTCTGCTATTCTGTCACAGTACTGAATGCTTTGGTTCAAGCAGTCAACTAGCCAGTCATTTTATGTGGCCCTATAATTGATTAGATACATTTGCTGACAGTAAGTGAGTCAACAATTAGTGGCCCACTGTTTATACCGTTTATACTATTCAATTGCATTTTATTTGGCATATTGATACAAACGGCATAATTAACAAGCTTTTCAAAGACAAAATCACTAATGATAGGCAAAACAAACTCAAGCAATACGTTTCCTTGAACTAATTCAATAATCAACATCAGAGGTCGCAAAGTCTCATTGTCTTCTGCGTTCTGTCAGTTGACCCATTTTCTGCTGAGGATGTGATGTCATCATCCCGTGACTAAGGGCATGGCATGACCTCGTTTTAAATGGCCTGAGGACAGGCGCTGCGCCAGAGGTCTGGACAAGCTATCGCTGAACTGCTTTGACACAGAGGTCTGACGGGATATTTTTAAATGCCACTCAGATTGTGGAGTAAATGCTGCAGGCGGCCTGACCTCAGAATCTCCTGACCTCATGGTTGACCCCTACGGACCCCAAACCTACAGCTCAGGGTCTGATGGGTCCTCACCCCTGTCTTTCCTCTCATACTGCTGTTTCTTTTTGCCCTGAGGCAAAGAGCTAGTGGCCAAATAACAGCCCATTTACTACAACACTAAACCATCAGCAAAATGTCATGTTTTCTCCTCCAGTTGAAGAAATGATGGAGTTAATGAGGTACGAGGAGGCAGATGTGTTGAGAGGTCGGGAGCACTCACACTGCCGCGTTCACACTGCCCGATTTTAGGCCCGATTTTGACTCGCTGACAGGTTTTGCAAAATCGCCAACAAATGCCTGAAATCATAGGCAAATCGGTGCTCGTTCATGCGAGTGACAATTACACAGTATGAATTATCAAAGACGTGTATGCTAGAATAGGGAAGGAAAAGAGGAAAATGTAGTGTGCAGAACACAATCCTTGCTCCCCGTGTCTCCCCAACCATTTCCTCCTCCTCCATTTTTTTTTTTTTCTTTTTCTCCTTTTCGCTGCAAATCAGCGCATAGACAATTGTGATCGCAAGCTTTCTGCAGTCTATATTTAATAACAATTCCAGTCGAGCAGTCTGTACAACAGTTTAAACAACAGTTTGATGGCACAAGTGTGTAAATAAAGAAATAACAGAGTCTTTACAAACCCTCTTTTGTGCAGAACTACTTCCGCCACGGATTCAATTCTCAAGTTGACAGTTTGACAGTTGAGCCCAAGCCTCTGTTACTAATTCTAAAACATCACTTTAGTAGTAACGAAGGAACGTTGAGTCACTTCATTGAAGCTTATTGTATTATGTAGAGTATTACGGTATTACGAGAGAAAGATTGACTAAACGAGTGTATTTCCACTGAGGAAAGTGATAGTTTTCCTTAACTTTTAAAAGTTAAGGGGATTCCCATGACAGACTCACTCATAAAGACGGTCTTTGCAACCATCAAATGGTGTAATAATGCAACTTTCACTGAAGTCCATTTCACGATCACTAACGGACCGTTTCTCAATACAAAATACGGCATATCATTAATATAAAATAATATTTATTGAACAACAATATTTAAATTAACAAAAATAGCCATTATAAAAGACAATAGGAAATAACAAGCAAATAATTCAGTCAAACGTACAAAAGCAGTGCTCTAGTACAGGATTCAAATTAAATATAGCCTAAATATTCAAGATTCAAGAGTTTTATTTGTCACATACACAGTTATATACAGAATATACAACCGGCAGTGAAATGTAAACAGGTCCGCTCCATGGACAGTGCAAATTCACAGTTAAAAACACAAGGAGGAAATTATATAGAAATAGGATAAAAAAGTACTATATATATATATATAATATATATATATATATATATATATATATATATATATATATATATATATATATATATATATATATATATATATATATATATATATATATATATATGTCTATATCTGTAGAATTATAAATAATCAAGTCAAGAGAAAAAAGGTAAAAAATAAGGATAAAGTGGAATAAAATAATTGAAGTAGACTGTGCAGTGAGTAAACTGTAGACTTATAAATATGTGGTTAACAAATGTATAAAGAGTATAATGTGCAAACAGGTTTATAACAGGTTGTTACACAGTAACAACGAGAACAGAAAGTGCAGTGCAATGACAGTGTATCGATGTTTATCCTGAAGTGAAGTCACGTGACATTAAGTTCAGGAGTCTGATGGCCTGGGGAAGAAGCTCCTCCTGAGTCTCTCAGTTTTGGCCATCAGGCTTTGAAGCGCTTACCAGATGGCAGCAGCGTGAAATGAGGGTTTGCAGGGTGATTAGAGTCCTTGATGATCTTGGTAGCTCTACCTTTGCAGCGTTTGGTGTAGACGTCCTGCAGAGACGGGAGAGCTGACCCTGAGATACGCCGGATAAGCGCACGCGACTCTTTGCAGGGCTTTGCGGTCATGACTGGTGCTGTTCCCATACCACGCTGTGATGCACTGAGTTAAAACACTTTCTATCGCCCCTAAATAGAAAGTTTTCAGGATAGCTGGTGAAACCCTGAATTTCCTCAGCTGGCGCAGGTGGTACAGTCTTTGCCTGGCTTTTTCACCTGTGTCTGAATGTGAGCAGTCCAGGTCAGGTCCTCGGAGATGTTTACTCCCAGGTACTTGAAGCTGCTCACTCTCTCTACTGGTGACCCGCTGATCATGAGGGGGGAGTATGTCCGTTGCTGTCTCTTCCTGAAGTCCACAATCATTTCTTTGGTCTTGCCAACATTCAGAGAGAGACAGTTGTCCTGGCACCATGATGTTAGATGCTCCACCTCGTCCAAGTATGCCGTCTCATTGTTGTTGGAAATGAGGCCCAGGACAACAGTATCATCAGCAAATTTGATGATAGAGGTGGAGCTGTGTGTGGACAAACAGTCATGCGTGTAGAGAGAGTAGAGCAAGGGGTTCAGGACACAGCCCTGTGGAGCTCCCACACTCAGGGTGATGGAGGAGGAGGTGGACTGGCCTATTCTCACCACCTGAGGCCTGCCAGTGAGGAAGTCCTCAATCCAGTGGCAGAGAGAAGGATTCAGGCCGAGATCCAGGAGTTTGGAGGTTAGCTTGGTGGGAACTATGGTGTTAAAGGCTGAGCTATAGTCAATAAATAGCAGTCTTACGTAGTTCCCACTTTTGCTGTCGATGTGAGTGAGGGAGGAGTGGAGGACATGAGAGATGGCATCTTCAGTCGATCTATTGGGACGATAGGCAAACTGAAGAGGGTCCAAAGTGCCAGGAATAAAGGCGCAAATGGTGTTTTTAATGAGTCTCGCAAAGACCTTCATGACTATAGACGTGAGAGCCACTGGACGATAGTCATTTAGGCAAGAGGGTTTACTGTTCTTAGGGACAGGGATGATGGTGGATTTTTTGAAGGAGGTGGGGACCACAGATGTAGCGAGGGACTCATTAAAGATAGATGTAAACAACCCGGCGAGCTGATCAGCACAGGACCGCAGAACACGACCTGAAATACCATCTGGCCCGGCAGCTTTCCTGACGTCCACACGGAGTGCTCTCCGAACTTCATCCTCTGAGACAGAGATCACGTGGTTGTTGCTGCTCTGAGTAATTTCCTCTGACGCGCCACTTGGCGGAGTCGCGTTGCCGCGGTTACAGTCAAAGCGAGCGTAGAAAGAGTTTAACTCGTTCACAAGCAACGGATCAGCGTTCGCCTCTGCAGAGGATTTAGATCCAAAAGAGCAGATGGACCTCAGACCTTGCCACATGCGCCGCGAGTCGTTGAGTTGGAAATGAGACTCCACTCGGTCTTTATATCGGAGCTTTGCGGCTTTAACTGCACGCCGCAGAGCATAACAGGACGTTCTGTATTCAGTCATATTCCCTGAATGGAGACCGGCGTTGTAATCAGCAGTGCGTGCGTTCACTGCCGCGTGGATTGAATTGTCCACCCACGGTTTCTGATTTGAGAAGGACGTTATTGTTATTGTTTGCGTGGCTTGCTGACGTCATCAAGAGCTGCCTGTAGCGCGGTCTCTGAATCGGGGGACCAGCGCTTAACTTCCCGCCTCACCGGGGGTTCCTGGAGGAGCATTTGTTTGTATTCGGGAGTGAGGAAAATGGCGGCATGATCCGATTTGCCAAACGCTGGAAGTGACCGCGCTTTATAGGCGTTCTTAAACGGGGTGTAGCAATGATCCAGTGTGTTTGCTCCTCGTGTGGGGCAGGAGACGTGCTGATGAAAGTTTGGCAGGACTTTCTTTAGGTTAGCTTTGTTAAAATCGCCCGCGACAATGAATGCCGCGTCGGGATGTTGGTTTATGATGCCGCTGGCAACATCATGAAGGCCAGATAAAGCCAGCGCTGTGTCTGCCTGCGGTGGGATGTAAACGGGCGGTCGCGACAACCGCAGAAAACTCCTCGGCAGATAGAATGGGCGGCAGATGATTGTTAAATGTTCCAGATGAGGCGAGCAGGACGCGAGAGAATGGTGATGTTCCTGGGATCGCACCATTTCTTGTTGATCATGAAGCATACTCCACCGCCTTTGGATTTACCGGCCTCGGCTGTTCTGTCCATCCGAAAAACAGAGAAGTTCTCCGACGGCGCCACAGCTGTGTCCGGGACCGCTGGCGTGAGCCATGTTTCGGACAAACAGTAGATATTACAGTCTCTCATGTCCCGTTGAAACCTTATCCTGGCTCTAAGATCGTCCATCTTATTATCCAAGGATTGAACATTTGCTAGAAGAATGCTCGGGAGAGGAGGTCTGAATGCCCTTTTCCTCAGTCTGTTACGGATACCAGCGCGTTTCCCACGGTGTTTCTTGATTCTTCGCCGTTGACTCGTCTGTCCATTGTTCAACTCGGCGTTGCGAAGAATCACAGATGGCCACAGGGGATCGGTGAAAGTGTCCTGAAGCAGTCCAGTGTAGAGGTAACCAATGTCCAAAAGAGTTTTGCTGTCATAGTAGATCAATGCAGATGATAAGTTTGTAAAAACTGAGAGTAAAAGAAAGTAAAATAGTAAATAAAAGCACAGTCTTTGCGGAGCGACCTGAACGGCGACCAAACACAGCGGCGCCATTTTGATTTCCTTTTAATTTGTATAAAGTTATGAAACTTAATTTTCCCCTTAACCCAAATCGTTTTGCTCTGGAACAAGTAATAAATTAATAAGACCAAAGATTGCCTGTTTGATATACCCCAAATGGATTATATCTCATGTTTAACCACTATCTACATACAGTAAGACTGGCTGAGATGAAGCTGTTCTCTGCGGGTACATGAGTGCTGAACGGCTGCTGACGGTCTGGAGCTCACATCTAAACTAATTTTGAAATTGGTGCTATGTTTATATACGAATCACATATTTGAGGTCTAAATAACTACATTCTCGCCTAAAAAACACTTAAAGCTACATTTCATGACAACAACAGTAGTATTTTAAAAAAATATGGTGGATTGCTCGACTGCCATGACAGTCGCAGCAAGCGAAATTATACAAACGGCGAAACGGTAAAAGTGCTGATACTACAGGAATATCGCACGGCTCTCAGCCAATCACATTTGGTAACCAGAAAGAATGCCAGCGCCTGAGCACACTTTAGTTTTACGGTCTCTGTTTAACAGTTCCGTCTTATACTTTAAGTTAATGGTATATGAAAAAGAATACCAAAGTCCTTTTCTCATCTATCATTCAGCATTCAGCAAATACTCATTTATATAATTTATATAATTTAAACCTTTGAAACCTTTTAAGTCTTTGAATAGCTAATAAATATTTCATTTCGCAAACATTGCAGACTTTTTCGAATCCAAAACAGGCCTATTTAAACATGGCTTCCTTATGACCTTCTATTGAAGTAGAATAAAGAAAAGAATGGGAGAGTAGGTGGGACGAGCAGAGTAAAGAACGAATGAAAGAAAGCAGGCACAAAAAACAAGGCGAATATGAACAGGAACATATCTTGATCAATGGGGAGTTTAAGTATGTTTTTATCTTGTGCTAAAGCCGGAGCTTTTCCAAACCTTGACAAGATGAACTTCATTACAGCCCAGCCAAATTACACCTGAGGGATTTCTAGACCCATCAACAGCCAGTAACCGCGCTTGAGCTGAGAATGCTTTGGCGAAAATATAAAAAACAAATTGATGAGTCTTTCCTTCACAACGCCTGAAAACAGGACAAAATAACACTGCGAGAGACGAGTGTTAATTTACAGGCCCGCAGCTCGAGGCAGAGCACCAGATGGGGAGTGTATGAGAGCTCATTTGTGTCCCTTACACAATTACAAAATTTTTAGCAAAGGAACGCTGGTGCGATTTCACAAGCCAATCACTGTTCTAGCAGAGCCAAGTCAGGATCGTCAAAATTAATCTACATCCACAAAACATGGCATATCTCTCTCTGGCTTCCCACTTCTTTGTGTTAATGTGACACTTTCTCACTCGATTTGTCCCTCGTCTTTTCGCTATATCCCTCGCAGGTCTTAACTCTAACTGATTTTGTAGTACTATCATTGATAAAGGACAGTTTTCTGGAACAACAAAAATATAACAAACCATGACACGCGGCCAGCACTGTACTGCAGCAGCATGTAGAAATCACAACTAAAGTCATTCTGGTAGGTTTCCAAATATTCTGGCAAATTTTATTCTCAAGCAAAACAAAAGAGCTTACCAATTACTAGTCACCTAATTTACATTTATGCACCAACCAGTTGCATAAACAGTGCCAGGAGTTATCAAAAAATACCTTGTTTCATTTGCATTTTAGGTGACAGTTTGCATTGCGCATCAAACCAAATGCACTGAATTTATTTCCTTCTTTGAATGAGTACTGGTAATGTATTCATGAAATGCTTTTTTGGCCAGTTGATATCCAAATGAGTGAGGATGCTCGCAGTTTTTAGTGGGAATGAACACAATGGTGTACAATAAAGTCAAACTGACAGCTCAAAAAAAATGTCTGTATGTCTGCTTTCTCAATTTTTATCAGGAAGAAGTATAGCACACTTTCTCATATGTAACCTCCCTGTTTGTTTGAATAACATTTAGCAGATGTTTTGTGACATTTAGAATGTAATTTTAATGTAGCTCAATGCACATTTGCACTGCACTATATGCACTATATACACCGATCAGGCATAACATTATGTTATACCTTCCTAATATTGTGTTGGTCCCCCTTTTGCTGCCAAAACAGCCCTGACCCATCGAGGCATGGACTCCACTAGACCCCTGAAGGTGTGCTGTGGAATCTGGCACCAAGATGTTAGCAGCAGATCCTTTCATTCCTGTAAGTTGTGAGGTAGAGCCTCCATGGATTGGACTTGTTTGTTCAGCACATCCCACAGATGCTCAATTGGATTGAGAACTGGGGAATTTGGAGGCCAAGTCAACACTTCAAACTTCTTCTTGTGCTCCTCAAACCATTCCTGAAATATTTTTGCTTTGTGGCAGGGCGCATTATTTTGATGAAAGAGGCCACAGCCACCAGGGAATACCGTTTCCATGAAAGGGTGTACATGGTCTGCAACAATGCTTAGGTAGGTGGTATGTGTCAAATGTACGTGGCCTATGACGATGTGTGCCTGGGTTACCACGCCGAATAGCTTAGCTCTGGAAACACGCAATATGTGTTCTCATTAACAAAAGATATACGTTGCAAGCTGATAAAGATAAGAAACCTATCAACCACCTGAGCAAGTATCATAATTAATAATTTGATGTATCATTGACTACGTTTACATGGACAGCAGTAATCTAATTATTGGCCTTATTCTAAATAAGACAATATTCTGATTAAGGTGTTTACATGAGTTGCTTTTAGAATATTCCATTCATGTTCCCATTTTACATGTTGTAGAACATAGATCGATGCCATGCCACGCCACACCGTCCGACGTTCCCTTGTTGCGATACCATTTACAGTTTTTGGGTTTAATTTTAAAATTTTACGAAAGCTTCAAGTGCAGTTAATTATTTGTCATGCTATACGTGCAAATAGACGATGGCGGATACAAATTCTCCAGCAGCGGGCCGCCTCTGCCACCACAAGAAACTCTGAGGTACTGGATGACAGTACAAACTAAGGACTGGTGGGAGAAAGTTGCTTGAAGCCAAACCATGCTCTCTTGTTTTCAGTCAAATGGTTGACCACTGCGTCTGTGTCCTGTCGCAAAATGCGACGAAAACTCCTATAACATTAATAGTTATATTAAGGTGTGTACATGTCGATAATGCACTTTGATAATGTGACTAAAATAGGAATACTCCACGTGTCTAAATTTGATTTGTGCTTACTTTGAGTATAACTTGAGCCGGATTAAGGTAATTAGAAATTGCTGTTTACATGGTAGTTTCTTAATCAGAGTATTGTCTTAATCAGGTTAATATCAGAGTATTGTTGTCCATGTAAACGTACTCATTCACTACGTTTACATGGACAGCAGTAATCTAATTATTAATCTAATAAATTGCTTTTAGAATATTTCTTTCATATTCCTGTTTTACATGTTATAGAACATAGATTGATTAATGGCACGTCATTATGCCCCATGCCACATCATTTCCTCCAGAATTTCACGCATCAACATACAGTTTGTCTTTGTTATGATTAAATTAAGATTAAATTTATGACTGGTCATTTGGAGATTCGGAGTAAAACAGTGTTCACTTATATTAGATGTTAATTTTAGATGCTTTCTGAAATTGCACTGCAGACCGCTAACAGCAAACTACCAGTATTTTAATGTTGAGCTGCAGCTCATTGGCCTCTAATGCATTAGCAACCAATCAGCTGCGCTATGGGATAATGATGTGATTGCTACCAATTAAGTTAAGGACCTATCAGCCTGTGCCATCTAAAGTTTCATGCGAGAACTAGATATATATTATCTTTTTATATGTGACTTGCATATTTCATATTTCTTCATGAGACTGACCTAATTATACGTATTTACCTACACTGCAAATAAGATACAATTCCACAAAATTGCAAATACTCAATTGACAAACCTAATTCATCATTATGTGGCTAGCACATAGCAAATTGACAGTTTTTTTAAGACCCACAGTCTGACCTAGATCAAGGAGTTATCTTTAGAAAATACCGAAGGAAAGGTCCGGCTACTGATATGCAAGGGCAGATGTGATGGATTAAGCAGCTAACGCTTCAACCAATATTTAGCATGTGGTGCTGCTAATTTATGCAGACATGCTGTTTATATGATGTAAAACTCAAGGGCAAGCCAAATGTACCCTGGTGTCTTATTAAAGTTGGAGAAAACATCTATAATGGTATATGTCAAATCTGACTTTTTGAAATTTAACACTATAATATACTATTCTTTAATCATTTTTGACTTGTAGACATGCTATATTGAGCTTGTTATATTTGAAGTGTATATAAGGTGCTGATTGTCCAACAGCATCAAGAATTCCTGGTAACACTTTAGAATAATGGTCATTAGTTAAAATTAGTTAATGTATTAACTAACATGAACTAACCATGAGCAGTTCATTTGTTACTGTATTTGGTCATCTTTGTTAACGTTAGTTAATACAAATACAGCTGTTCATGGTTTGTTAAAATAAATGGTTTATAAGTGCAGTTCATTATTAGTTAACTAATGTAGTAAACTAATGTTAACTAATGACCATTATTCTAAAGTGTTACTGAATTCCTGAGAAATCATACCTCTTTTCCCCCAAATCACCTGAATGCCCTACTGCTGCATTCACAGTCACAGCAGGAAAAAAATCCAAAGCAAAACCTGCACCTTGTCTGAGCCATGAATAATTTGTCAAGTCAGTCGGTGTTATGAAGAAGCCACAGAGGTGTGAATTAGTATAAGCTCTGCAATAGTACAGGAGGCTCAACGCTCATAGACCGACATCAAGAGATATCGATATGCAACCACCGTAGAAAAACAGAGATCATGAGAGAAAGGGAAAACTGACAGAGCGATATGGTGAGACAAAAGAGAAATAGTATGCGATGATTGAGAATGGGGAGAGGAAAGAAACAGACACAGTGGACACAGTGTCCGAGTCCAGCAAAATGCAGAGATCTGATAATGTGATGACATCCGTTTATATCACATTGTATAACATGCAAATCAAACATGAAATCAAAATTGACTCTAATTTCTCAGGTTGTGTTGTAAATGTTTCATCAATGCACATAATTCTAATGAAAATGTTTGGTTTCATAATTGTTCATCATAATGCAATGGAATTCTCTGCTTATGAAATGACCTTGCCATGCAGGTGTAGAAAATGTTATACTACGGGTCTGTTGAATGCTTGAATCTGATTGGTTGACGAACGCTCTAAGGAGTGAAATTATTTTCAGGGAAACGCAAGGCTAAAGTAGTTCCAAACAGGTCTTAACCGCATTACAGTTCCATATCACTTCGCCAAATGATTTCAGTTATGTCAAAGGTAGCCTACAACAGCAAAAGAACCTAAACCCACAATGACACTCGCCAAGCAAATAAATATAGTAAACAATAGGATAAAAACAACTAATTATTTCCATGTTTTTTGTCACAAAATTACATTTTATTAGGCTATGTACAGTTTCTCCCGCTATGTCTCCCTCTCAAACGCACGCACGCACACACATACAGTACAGACACACATTAACAACTGCATTAGTCTGCTATCAGTGGTTGAAGCCTCTGTTACTAGCTCTAAAATGACGTTTTGGAATTAGCAGCGAAGGCTTGGGATGAGATTCGTAAGAAATTATGGTAACACTTTACAATAATGTTTCATTAGTTAACATTAGTTAATGTATTAACTAACATGAACTAACCATGAGCAATACATTCGTTACTGTATTTGTTAATCTTTGTTAACGTTAGTTAATAAAAAAATACAGCTGTTAATGGTTTGTTCATGTTAGTTCACAGTGCATTAACTAATGTTAACAAGATTTTAATAATGCATTAGTAAATGTTGAAATTAACATTAACAAAGATAAATAAATGCTTTATAAGAGCAGTTCATTATTAGATAATGTTAACTAATGTAGTTAACTAATGTTAACTAATGAACCTTATTGTAAAGTGTTACCGAAATTAGTCCTACGTTTTAAGGACAAAAACCTGACAAATGTCTTGAAATACATCATCTGAACAATGTTTTGATGTGTGGTAACCATAGTATAAGCAAATAAATGCACATTATTTTTCTAATAATTCAACGGCCTGTCGCCAATTATTCCTTACTTAAATATTCAGTTTCACCCAGAAATTCAACACATTATGGAAATGTGTTGTCAGTGCTCCATGTTGTCTAGCATGAAAAACCATCATGCACAGCACACAAATTAATAAAATAAAACAAAACCCAGTCTCAGTGTGGGCATCTACAAGACAGCTGTCATATTCTGTTCTAATGTGCAGTTTAATTTACCTGTAGACTCAACACAACAGGCTAGACAATAGGCTAGAGTGGTATGATAGTAAACGCATCTTAAAAATTCAAAACTTTGGGGTCAGTACGTTTTTTTTTTATATTTTTGAAAGTCTTTTATGCTCACCAAGGCTGCATTTGATTAAAAAAAAAAAGCTGTACTGTTCTCTGCCCATTTGGCACACACTTGCACTGTGGTTCATCTAAAATCTGATGACGCATCTATAATATATTTGAAAAAAAAAGACAGACAGACTTCTGCTAATGCAGGAGCTATGTTTCTGTCGATGGATATGCTCCACATGCGTTTTACGTAACAGTAGCTGTCCAATCAACTGTTAGTAATTAAGACCCAATCCCATTTCTACCCCTTGCCCCTTCACTTTCCCCTACCCCTTCGTTTTGCATGTTCAAGTAAGTAGGGGCGTCTCGGGGGCGTAGGGGCGTCTCGATTCTCTTTTGGCTGAAGTGGTAGGGGTAAGGGGAAGGGCCAGATAGCCCTTCAATTTTCGGGACCACACTACGAATGAATGGGTATGATGAATTTCCCTGCATACACAGACTACCGTGCTGCTAGAATGCGTGTAGTGATGTTGCCACTCGGGATCGATCACTTATGTGTTGCCTGGATGCCAGTTTCTCCGTAGACAACCATTTGAGTGACGTGAACTAATAATTAATAAATTAATAATACAGTTAAAAAATATATCTGGTCATCATCACATGTCGTCTGTAAACTCTTGCGTCTCCAAGGCAACAATTTACGGAATGGAACGGTTAACAAACAAAGAGAACAGTTTGGCCCGATGAAAAAGCAGCTTCACCAGTCTTGTATGTTCTGTATCATTCTGTATCTGTAGTCTTAGGAAACTCGATAGCTCATACGTTTTTGAACTGAAAATGAGTGCTGTTTTCTTAAGTCCAAATGCACCGCAAAACAACGTTGGGAGTGAGTCATTTATTATATGTTCTCGTGCCTAATTTTGTTAGATATAGCCTATGCACTTCACTGCTGTTCATACTGGTTAAATGTTACAGAACACTGATAAAATAAAACGGGTAATGGTGACGTATGATGACGTGTAATGGTGTAGTAGTGGTGTCCCATTTCTTAGGGGAATAATTTCACCCCTATGCCTCGGCAAGAGGTAGGCGAAGGGGTATAAAACAGAATTGGGATTGGGCCTAAATCTGTTGCTGACATCACAGTTCCTCACATGTTGGTCTGTTGTAGTTCAGCATGGTAGAGCTTATAGAGCCGCTGCCTGCATCATATAAATCTCCTGCCTGGGAACATTCTGGCTTCCCAATACTATACTACTAAATGGAAATATTTTGTGACATTATAAATGTCTTTACTGTGATATTTAATCAGTTTAATGCATCCTTACTGTATTCAATTCTTTCAAAAAAACGAAATCTTACTGACCCCAAACTATGCATGTATTAGGGGTGGGAATCTCTAGGCACCTCATGATTCGATTAGATTACGATTTGCGATTTGATTATGAAACGATTATCGATGCATCTTTTTTCTATACAGATTTTCTTTCTTCTCATTTGGTACTTTTAAAGCAAAGTATTTGTAATGACCCATAATGAATTTACTTCCAATATCTTTTTTTAATAAAACAAATAAGATTTTGCAAGTCAACAGGAAGGTTACATTTGCCAGAATATGTCCCAACATTGCACAGCACCAACAGGAAAAGTGTCTGTATAGCAGCATACTTAGTACATGCATATTGTAAATTAATACAGACTTCAGCATATTCTAAATCACTAACATAAAGTAATAACCAACACCCTCCTGTTATGTGCAATGAGCAATATAATCCTTCAGACAAAAAACAAAAAAAAAATTTTTTGCTGTCCCAAAATCACAGCTTTTATACCAAAATATAGAACTCTGTACCAGCAGCTCTCATACAAAAGTAATGCTTGTGGACTTCAGCATATTCTGAATAACTAGTAACATACAGCTGCTCTTATACACAGATAAATAATAGAGTCTAAGACTTATGACTAAATCCTGAGCACAGACACTTTTTTTTCCTTCTGTATACCACAATCAAAAACAGCTTTTTTAACACTAAATTAGCATTTGCAGAGAATACAGATGCAAATCCTTGACCATCAAATTTGCGACAGAGTTTGTAAACGTTGGGAACGTGTAATATGGTTTCTCATGTTTCTAGAATACTTTAGTTTAGTCTGACACAACTTGCATATAGTGTGGCTCTTGTCCAGATCATTTTCCCCTTAAACTTCATAGAAGCCAAAGTGCTTCCATACGCTAGCTTTTAATGCAGAGGGTGCCGGTCGGATTTCTCGCTCAGCCATCACGCGTCTCTGTCATGCGCACGCCACAGACGGTCCGGGCACTGCACTTCCCACGCTTCAGAGTTGCACCTTTTGCGTTCCGTCAACATTACGTTATCGACATTTAGAACATGTGTGAATCGATTCAGAATCGTCCATGTCCGCATCGTGATGCATCCAAGAATCACATTTTATCCCCCACCCCTTGCATGTATAAATATTTGGTAACACTTTAGTTTAGGGTCCAATTCTCACTATTAACTATTTGCTTATTAGCATGCATATTACTAGGACATTTGCCTGTTTATTAGAGCATTTTTAAAGCACATATTAATGCTTTATTCTGCATGACCATATTCTACATTATATATTCTACACATATTAATAAGCAGTAATTAGGAGCTTATTGAGGCAGAAATCTTAGTTAATAGTTAGTTAATAGTGAGAATTAAACCCTAAAGTGTATATTATATATTATATATTTTATTGTGTATATTATGTGTATAAGTGTGTGGTTATTCACCTCTCTCTCAAGTCATCCAGGCAGCGCTGTAAGTGCACTTCCCCTGCAGTGACCAGAACATGCTCTCCGGTCTCCTGAATCAACACTTCGGCACAAGGGTCGGCCTGGTTCAGCAATCTCATTCCTCGCACCAGCTTCGGCATCTCACCTGCGCGCACACACACACACACACACACACACACACACACACACACACACACACACACACACACACACACACGTTGAGTATGCATGTTTAATGGGGAATTCTCACAGACAATGATTTTTATACTGTACAAACTGTATCATCTACCCCTAAATCTACCCATTCCTCATGGGGAGCAAATAATGTCCTTTTAATGCAATTTAATAAGACTTGTTGTTTACTACCCCACCCCATCCCACCTACACACACACACACACACACACACACACTTATTTTGTGAATCTGTTAAAGAGATGCAGGTTTGTAAAGAGGCTGTTGAAGGATGCGCATAAACTACATTGACCCGATGGCAAACCCTCAGCCTGTGTTGGTGCACAAACAGTGTTATTTATTTCACTAACAGAGAGTATTTTAAAATATAAAGCAGCAAAAAAATGACCTGTTAAACTTGGAGTGGCTAAGAGAGTCATAAAGGGGTATAAAACCAAAATTATGACAAAAACACTAACATAAGAAGCAGACCTCAAGGAGGAATAATCCAAAATGATAAAACATGTATGATATGACCCCTTTAAAGCAGCTTCTCATTCTCTCTTCAAATAAAAGTGCTGTTTGACATCAAAGCAAATTCCTTCGGTACCGACAGCAGTAACACTATGACTATGAGAGCTTTTTAATAAAGATGGTGAGTGTTTTCACCAGCAATGGCCTCTCCTGACCTGAAGGCAGCTAAAGTTATAGTTATGAAACAAAACCCTGAAACAGCACTCTGGGACAGAGATCACCCTCACAATGAGCTTGTGTTTGTATGTGATTGCACAATCGAGATCAGACAGTTCTTTGGTGTGCTAAACTGGGAAACATTTAACTTCCTCATTACAGCTGTGCTTGTGACTAATGCGTCCCACATGAGCGAATGTGATGCTTTGAGATGGACGGGGTTTCCATGCCATCTTTGAAACTGCTAATGAGAATCACAACACCACCTCTGAGTGAACCTGGAGAAGTCGCCATAAAAGCACCTTTTTGAGGGATGTTTGCACCTTGGAGACCCATTAGAGATGACAATTTAATCTGTAAGCTTATGCATCTTTTTTTTATAGTTAGTCATAGTGAGCTGCCATTGTAGGCAGTATTTTAAGGCATCAAAACACATTTTAAATATGTAGTTCAAAGAGTAGAACAAGCTAAAACATAAACATATATATCCTGAAATCAACGCAATGCATAATGTGATGAATTGAAAATGTATTTAATGCAAATAGAGCAAATAAATTACTGTACTAATAACTCGGTTGTGATAGGCCTATAAAAATGTATCAGATAGAAGATAAACAAAACAAGTAGTCCAGTGGCATTTGCTTTTCACGTATGTGTGCCTGGGTTCAAACTCGTCTTTAATAAATCAAACCAAATATAAAACTTAAAGGAGTAGTTCCCTTATATAGTGGACTTCAATGGTGTACAAAGGTCCAAGCTGCAATTTCAATGCAGCTTCAAAGGGCTCTACATGATCCCAGATGGGGAATAAGGGTTTTTCACCCTACCACAGTAATTCCGCCTACGTCACTCATGACCTTTCCAATGTGATGACGTAATGCGTGGCGCATCGCAGATCAGAGCAAGAAGAGCATTTGTGATTAAAAAGTACACACATTTTTATGCTTTATAGAAAATAAACGGATCATTTTGCTAGATTAGACTCTTATTCCTCATCTGGGATTGTGTAGAGCTCTATGAAGCTGCACTGAAACTGCAATTTGGACCTTCAAACCGTTGTACCCCATTGAAGTCCACTATATGGAGAAAAATCCTGGAATGTTTTCCCCAAAAACCTTAATTTCTTTTCGATTGAAGAAAGACAGACATAAACATCTAGGATGCCATGGGGGTGAGTAAATTATCAGGAAATTGAACTACTGCTGTGTAATGATATTTATTGCAAAATTGAAGTTTATTAAAGTGATTTAAATGCAATATAAAAATATATTAATAATATATAAAAATAAAACGAACTTTTTTTTTTTTTTTATAGATAGCCTATAGGCGCATATTACTATAACACAAATAAAATAATTAACATTAAGCCCTTTAAATAACACAAAAAATACTGCACTATTGATTTTAGACCAGATTTTTGTTGGTCAATGGAGCAGTCGATTTCAGTTGCCTCAAAACAGCAACACGCAAACAATGCGCCTGAACACACCTTGTTTTCAGACCAGCACGCCCATGGACAAACAGATGGGCGCGAGTGCATTTGCAATTTAAACAACGTGGCGCTGGATGTAAAAATGAGAACTGCGTTGGGCTAAAATTAGCAAAAAACACTTATGTCATGCCTGGCGTCACATTGTGTCGGTGTATGATAGGGCCTAAAGTGTCCTTGTGGCAAGCAGGGCGAGGCCGAGAGCCAGGCCAGGACTATTTATATTGGGTTTTTTTGTTTTGATTTAGTTTACGCGACAGTCGTCTGTGAGGTGCTGCTGGTTTACTTTTTACGTTTTTTGGTTTGTTTATTTTATAATTTAAGTGTCATGTTGAACGTTTGCCGGTTCCCGTCTCCTTCTTATTTAACATATTCATGATTTAACATCCTTACAGTCCTTTTTTGGAAAGAAAAACTAAATTTACTATCTTTAAATTTAAAATCTGTGAGAATCATACTTCAATGTGATGGTTTACTGGTTTGGATATAGCAAATGATAAACATAAAAAATAACATGTTAAACAAGATAAATGGTGCACGCTTAATTTCAGGATAAGGGGGTGAGTAATTGTAAATCTTGATTAATTGCATCCTTTTTGATAATAAAATTAAGAAACTAAGCCTACTAAATATATACCATAAAAGGTCTCTATTACATGCAGAACTAGCCCCAGGGCAGAGGAAAAAAATAACTGCATATATGGTTGAGTCATTGTGATGATTCAATGCACTCTTCTTTATTTATATATATATATATATATATATATATATATATATATATATATATATATATATATATATATATATATATATATATATATATATATATATATATATATATATATATATACACACATACATACATACATACATACATACATACATACATATGTATACACAGTAGTTTTCTGCAATGCTTTACCTGCTGCACCACAATGCAAAATATTACTCAAGGTGAATGTGTTCTGTGTTTGTGCTTGGCTGCTTTTGCTCATCAACACGTACTTGGATGCTTGGGCTCGATTGCTACTCTGACGATGGGCGTAGCTTCAAAGTTGATTGGCGTGAAGGGTGGGCACGCAGGAGATGTTGAGATGGTGGCCGACTTGAGAATGAATTCCTCCATGCCACCAATACCTGCAGAGATACAAACAACATTAAACTAAGCTGCATTCAAAAGACCAGTCAAGCTGTTTTCACACAGGATTTTAAACCTCTGGGCTGCAATAATGTTCTATAAAAAGGGTTGTTAAATTTTTTTTAAACATTATTATTTATACAACGGCTGCCTGACATAACAAAGACCCCTGTGTGTGCACATTTAGGTGTTGAGGTTGTGCGAGTAAGGGTGTTTGTGCACGTTGTGATGGAAAAGTGAAACACACTTTCAAGAACTTTTGCAATAACAGACATGATTGCAGTGCTGTGATGGAAGAACCCTAAAATCTGTTACCGATATGACATCTGGCCTAGGGCAACATCCCTAAAAAAAGTGTACTTAGTAACTTAGTTGTGACAGGACTATAAACATTCATCAGCTAGAAGATAAACAAAACAAGTAGTCTAGTGGTTTTTGCTTTTCACGTGTGTGGGCCTGGGTTCAAACTCATTTTTAATAAACCAAACCAAATTTAAACAACATTTCAGTACATTAAAACATTAAAATTAATAAACGCAAGTCATAATTTTTTTTACAGATAATATTTTAACAATTTGTTTTGACTTTATTGCAGTAAAAACATAAAATGCATTAATGTTATTGAGAGAACAACATGCTGTTTTCATAATATCACAAATTTTTTTCAGACAGTAAAAATGGGTCTGTATATATGAAAATATATAGCTGCCTTTTTATTTTTGGGAGGGTAGTCCCTTGCATGGGCATTAACAAAATATTATTACTACTTTTAAATGTTCTTCTCTCTTTTATAATTGAAGGTGCCAGAATGCTACTCGATGGCCCTGTTTACACCTGGTAACCTGATGCGTTTTGGACGATTGGATCACAAGTGGACGACGCTAAATACAGGTGTAAAAGAGGTCTAAAGCATTTGAGCTTGTCCTCTTTCAACCCCTTCCAGAGGTAGCTGAAAACACATTCGGCCGGACTGCTTCGGTAGTGTAAACACTCATGTGATCGAATACTGACCTAATGTGTAAACATTGTGGGAAACAAGCTATTTAAACTTTGTCAACTGATGACCCAATCTGGTTTGAAGACCAGAAACGTATTAAGAATGTTCTCTCACCATTCCTGATTTCTAACACACACACTCACAGTGTTTGGCATGGTCTTGCGGCTATCCAAACAGAAACAAAAGTTGCTGCCCCGTGGTTTCTATCATCTCAAGGCGCTTTCATATGTAAATTGCGTGAGCTAATTTCTTCCTTATTTCTTCAGGACAGAGGTAGTCAAAAGTGGACAAAAGAGACGGATTAAAACACCAGGTGTAAACGGGAATGTGTCTCCCTCATCTACTGGTCGACCAAAACACACCTTAATAGGACCCAAATCATTCCAGCTGAATTTAAAAACACTGGTCAAGAATAAAAAAGTTAAAAATAGACAAAGCAGCATCATGTTTTTTCTGAATAAAATAAAATAAAACGTGAAATACATCCATTTGGAGAGAGGATGAGAGTGGTAAAATATTTGGGGACTGATGGGCAGTAACCTGGAGGAGATGCATTCATATAAAAACTGACTTGATAGGGACAACTGAATGACGGACTTAGTAGCTCAGCAGGAAGACCATTTCACTTGCCCCGCGAATCCCATTCAGTCGAATTACATCAGGTCCAAGAGTGTTTCCATCAGGAGAGCAGAGCCCCAACTCGAGAGGTTAGTTTGTTCAGTCAATGAACCAGCCATGAGTCAAGAGCTTCTGTCACAGGCTGGGTTTATTAAGGGCCAATTCCAGACAGACTCGCAATCGTGTTCATGAGCAAACACCTGGAGGCTGTAAAGATGGTAATAAAAATGGCTTAACAGTAATCACAGCGCAGGTCTGCAGCGGCTGTATGAAGTCTTAAGTCTGAAGGTTCTGGCCGTGTTGACTCGCTGGGTCGATCTCTCCCACGAGATCAGTATCTGTGCATTCAGAGAATGACATCATGGATCGACTCACAAAGGTTTATTATAACACCACTGTTGTACAGACACAGCAAATATAGATAAATAAACCATGTATACGATGTCTAATGTGCAAAAGCATTAAAGCTGCTAAATTAATTTAAAACGGAAGGGTTGTTAATGCAAAGCGAGATACACAGTTGATGAACTGCTCATCGGAGGGATCATGTGTGTCCTGCTTTGACATTCTTTCTGTAAGTGTTTGCATATGTCTGGATCAGGGCAAACGTTTTTCAGGGCAGGATGTTGCACAGATGCCCCGAGGCGTGGGAAAATGAGATGGTCTCTTTAGTTTAGAACACACAGACTAGTTTGAAACTAGTTTAGAACACAGTATATCCAATCAACTCCTGGATAAACAGGAATACTTGATTCTGATTGGTCAATTGTGACATTCTACGGTCAAATATTCCTGTATTATGAACGTCAAACTGTATTTTTGACTGTCCCAAGCACTTGACTTCCAACAAATCTCTGCTAGTTTCATGCCTCTCGTATACCCCTTTGGTCTTTCTTCTCACATAAATAATTTCAATTTTCAAACTCGAATCAAAATTGTATTTTCATTTACTAATACATTTGGTGAGTAGCAGTAAAATAAGCTTATTAATGTACAATGTTCAAGCTTCAATGAACCAATTCTGGGTGATACAAGATCAAACTGATAAAACTGTCAAGGTTTAGGTCACCTCTTTCTGAATTATACAGAACTTTTTTTCATACTAAATATGTTTAAAGGTGAAGTCTGTTACTTTTTTCAAATAAATAGAAGATAACATGCTATTGTGAATTGAGCCAGTGATGTCTGAACACTCCCCATCTACCACTGGTCATAACAAACAGATGACCACTTCCCAAACAGATGACCATTGGTTGAACCAATGTTGCAATGTAATTTTTTGTTGTGATACTCAACCACAGTGTTTTTGTCATTTGGTTGGAACCCTTATAGTATTCAGTAGTTGTCCATCCACATACATACACCAATCAGGCATAACATTATGACCACTGACAGTGAAGTGAAAACCACTGATTATCTTTTCATCACAGCACCTGTTAGTGGGTGGGATATATTAGGCAGCAAGTGAACATTTTGTCCTCAAAGTTGATGTGTTTGAAGCAGGAAAAATGGGCGAGCGTAAGGATTTGAGCGAGTTTGACAAGGGCCAAATTGTGATGGCTAGACGACTGGGTCAGAGCATCTCCAAAACTGCAGCTCTTGTGGGGTGTTCCCGGTCTGCAGTGGTCAGTATCTATCAAAAGTGGTCCAAGGAAGGAACAGTGGTGAACAGGGTCATGGGCGGCCAAGGCTCATTGATGCACGTGGGGAGCAAAGGCTGGCCCTGTGGTCCGATCAAACAGACGAGCTACTGTAGCTCAAATTGCTCAAGAAGTTAATGCTGGTTCTGATAGAAAGGTGTCAGAATACACAGTGCATCGCAGTTTGTTGAGTATGGGGCTGCATAGCTGCAAACCAGTGCTGGGCAATCGATTAATCGCGATTAACCGCATCCAAAATAAATGTTTGTGTTTTCATAATATATGTGTGTATACTGTGTATAATTATGTATAAATACACACTCCTTCATGTATATATTTAAGAAATATATAATAAATATAAATATTTTATATATAAATATAACATTTTTCTTAAATATATACATGCATGTGTCTGTATTTATATATACATAATAATTATACACAGTAAACACAAACTTTTATTTTATAAGTGAGCCATTTCTAGAATGATTCTACAAAAAGAATGTGGCACTACATTGTCAAAATTGTTGTTTGTCTGAGCAGCACAAGCAAAATGACACTAGTTCAACAAATGGTGTATGATTAGGGGCAGAGCTATCTGTTAAAAAACAGCCATTGGCTGAATTTAGAATAGGGATGCATGATATTATCGGGCAGACATCGGAATTAAAAAGTCATGCCGATATGAAAATGTGTTGATATGCGCCTGCAATAACTCACACGTGCAAGGAGTGCTAGCGATAATATCATGTCAAAAGTGTGGTCATTCTTGAAGTGAATTTTTGCATGTATGGTGATTATATTCAGTTTCCGAATGCTGCCTTGAATTTGTGAATTTGAGTATAGAAGGACACGTCCATTGAAATTAAAATCTAAAATAATTGTAGAATTTTTATTTGAAGCTAAAGTCAGCAGCAACTGAATGCCACCTGCACTTCATGTGTTGATGACTCCATTGCATCATCTACAAATGTTAAATCCAAAAATAAACTTTAGGACTTTGGATTTAGACTTGGTAAAGGGAAAAGAGAAAAAATACATGTATATTGGTCTCGGCCAAAATGAGTTAAAAATATCGGCACAACGATACTGGCAAAAATTCTAAATCGTGCATTCCTAGTATATATTATTTCTGTCATAGACTAACTAAAATAAAAATAAATGAAAGCTAAATAGAAATAATTAAAAACAAAAACTAATAAAATGACAAAAGCACATCAAATTAATAAAACTTGATAATATAAGCTAATAAGCTAAAATATAAGCTAATTCAAAATATTTATAAATGCTACAAAATAAAATGTAATTTATCCTATAATATAAATATTATAATTCTATTTAAATAATACAAAAATAATACATTTAGCCATTATTTTTGCAATTTCATGGAGTATAATGGTGCAGAAATTAAACAACTACTAGAATTGTAGTTAAAACAAACCTTCCTAAGGTCTATACAAATTTCATTTGATTTTTGTAATTACAGAAGGCTGAATGATTTGAAAAGAGGTTATTCTACCCCTCCTCTACCAACAGTCTTTTAACCTGCGAGTCACTCGTTCATTACTGAAAGTCAAGCCACATGCAGCGGTCAGTCTAGACACAAGAGCTCTTTGTATGTGTGACTCTTTAATACGTCCAGCCGGGCCCGAGGCACACTGCCATATTTATCCACAGCGCTGATGATTTCCTGTTCGTGTTGACCCCTCTCACCCCCTCCTCCCGGAGCACTGATTCAGGGCCAGCTTGTCCCCGTCTAACCCATCATACAGCCCACAGCACAACGGATCTCAGATCAGCGACCCAGGCTCTCCAAAAACAAGCAAATCCTTCGCTCATCGGCATCAGATGGTGTTTTAATGATTGCTACATAAATCCATCCTGCTCTAAACTTTTCACCTCACACATGCTTCTGATTTCCACACCACAGAGCTGCAGATATTCAGGGTGAAAAAAAGAAGAAAACATAAAAATAAATATCTAAACTTGCATTTTTCTGAAGGAATACCAGTGTAGATTTGAGAAGCCAATTTCAAATATAAATCAGTCCTTCCAGAAAAATGTGGGGAGGGTTTGTGATTGTTGCGGGCAAAAATCCTTGATTTTGTGACACGGTTTCTTAAAAAATGCGATGAAATATGTGGGATATTTATGCAATTTTAGGCTATGAAATTGCGGGAACTTGTAAAAACTGCGGTTTGATGAAAAAGAGGGAAAAAAAGTGATTCCCCAACACCCTGTTCTCACTAGGCTACTACCTTAATGTAAAGAGTCATTTCTTATTACTTCCTATAAGCAAGCATACTACATCACAGAAAGTGCTGGGAATATTATATATCTTGTTTTATTTCAGACCTTAATAAACACATGACTCAAACTTACAAAGCATTGATGAGTCAAACAAATTATGTAGCTTTACAAAAGAAATATGCTACAACTTCTGTAAAAATGAATAAATAAAATAAAAAATAAAATAAAATGTGTTTTAAAGAGGTAGCTATACAAAACAGACATCTGTTAAAATAAATGCTTTCAATGCACAAAGTGCAATCTCTTACTGTAACTTTACATACTACTAATATACTTACAACTGTAAGGTTTTTGAAACTAGTATGATTTAAAGTAGTATGCAACTGTAAAGTTGCATCAACTCTTGAATGAAACAACAGTCCACTGTGAAAATGAAAATAGGGGCTGAATCCGAAATCGCCCCCTAAAACCTCAATCACTATTTCCTAAGTTAGTCCACTAATACAGTTCACTTGAAGGAGTGAATGGGATGTTGTGTGAACATCGGCTGTACACTCGTTATTGCGGTGCAATGTGGGATTGAATGAGTGCACACAATAATGTCCACTATGCTTTCGGACACCACTACAAAATGGCTGTCCCCTCAAATAATGGCAAATAATTGAGGGTATAGGGGGCGATTTCGGATTCAGCCTATAACTGCGTAGCCTCTAATACTGGTGGAGTTTGCAGCTTTTCGATGATGTTCACGTCACGTAATTGCGTCACTTCATAACGTTCCCATGGCAATAGGGGGAAATGGCTGCTCTTGTGTGACGTAAACGCAATATTTTTCAACTTTCTGCTAAGATATATGTGACTTTTTATGCAACGAAAATGCGGGGATTATGATATCATGCAACCCCCGCATATTTTGCACGTGGAAATCAGCAATTTATGTGGCGAAAGTGTGGCGTGTTCGAAAAAATGCATTGAATTCTGTGATCGCATAATGGTGTTTTTCTGGAGGGACTGATGAATCTCACAGTATAAAGTACACTTCGTAAGTATACTTAGGATATGCATACAGTTTGCAGTGTGCAGATTTCACCATTAGCGTTCTGTATGTGCAAAGACTGTTTTTTTTTTTTTTAACCGTGCAAACTCTATAGACTCAGTTTGAACATATGCCTTGAATTTTTTTGCACTTATTAGTTGGTCCACAAAATGGCAAAACAGGCCTGACATGTTGTCTTACAGTTGTAAAAGAAACGGAAGAGATGGAACAACAACAACAAACACTAGAATGATAGCGTGAACAATAGAACAATAGATAGAATGAGAGAACGATAAAACAACAGAATGAACTAATGACCGAACAGAATGACAGACAGAACGATATAATGTCAGATAGAACTATATATAGAATGATATAGCATCATATAGAATGATAGACGGAATGACATATGGAACAGTGGTAGAATGGTAGGTAGAACGACAGATAGAATGATGGTAGAACGATAGACAGAACGATGGCAGAACGTAGAATGATATAATGGCAAATAAGATAGAATGATAAGATAGAACCAGTAAATAGACTGATAGAGAGCTAGATAGAGAGAAAGATAGATCCAAGATCCTGCATCCAAGCCTTACATCACCAAGTGCAATGCGTCAAATGCAGTGGTGTAAAGCACGCCGCCACTGAACTCTAGAACAATGGAGACATGTTCTCTGGAGTGACCAATCACTCTTCTCTGTAAGTTCCAGTGAAACCAAGACATTTTGGACAATTTCATGCTCCCAACTTTGTGGGAACAGTTTGGGGATGGCTTCTTCTTTGTGGAACAGTTTGGGGATGGCTTCTTCCTGTTCCAGCATGACTGTGCACCAGTGCACAAAGCAAGGTCCATAAAGACATGGATGAGCGAGTTTGGTGTGGAGGAACTTGACTGGCCTGCACAGAGTCCTGACCTCAACCCGACAGAACACCTATGGGATGAATTAGAGTGGAGACTGTGAGCCAGGCCTTCTCGTCCAACATCAGTGCCTGACCTCACAAATGCAATTCTAGAAGAATGGTCAAAAATTCCCATAAACACACTCCTAAACCTTGTGGAAAGCCTTCCCAGAAGAGTTGAAGCTGTCACAGCTGCAAAGGGTGGGCCAACTCCATATTAAACCCTAGGGGTTCATGTGCATGTAAAGGCAGACGTCCCAAAACTTTTGGCAATATAGTGCAGATAGATAGTATTATGGTAGGGTATACAAATATTCCAATGACATGATTTTTATAAACTAAACATTTCACAAAATGTCAGAGTTAATCTAATAAAACTGAAAGTATTCTTTGATATGTCTATACTTTGACTATATACTGTACTATATAATGTCTTTATACATTCTAAAAATACATATATTTTAAATAGAGATTTTCAAACTTTGATCTTAAATGTCTTAATAAAGAGCAGAACACACAGTTGAGTAGTTAAGTGAGTTAAGTGCTTCGAGCTGAACTAATTGAAGAAAATTGTAGAGAAGAAAGGGAACAGGAGAATAGATGAATTTCAATAGTGCTCATCTTGCAAGTGGTTAACTTCTACTTGAAGGGAAAAATCTGAAATGCCCGGCTCTGAAACAGCCGTCCTCTGATAGGAACTGATCCCAGAGCTGAGGACAGCGTTCACTCTGCTCTTTATAACAGTAAAACAGAGACGCTCTTTCAACATGAAACATGAGAAGGTAATTACTCAAAGGTGACTGCGTCTCAGAGGCATTCCTCAACAAAAGCACAGAAAAACAGAAAGGGCTGCTGAAATAACCTGGGAAGAGGAACATTTTGCTTGCATACTGTAGGAGAACAGACCCGCTGCAGGAATCTGGGCCACACATGGAAGAAATAGACGCTCTTGAAAAAATGGAAGCTATATCTGAGCTGAAGGCTTCTGGAAATTAAGAACAATTACATCCTGGCAGAAACCATGGTGGAAATCAAGAGGGGTTTGTTGCAAAGTAGTTCAGACTGAGGAAAAAAAAAACTACTTAGGATGTTTTAGAATTCTGGAATGTACTGTCATATTGGACTTTTCAACAGGGTAGATAAAATAAAGAGAATAAATAATACATATATAAACAAATAATATACTATAAGTATAATAATAATTTTAGTCAATTAATAAAGGCAAATCCAAAATGTAGGTCTTAATATAAATATGAAATGCTGTAGTTTAATAAAAGTTTGAAGGATTTGTGAGCATGAATCACTCAAACTCCACAAGATGCTAAAGGCAGACACTTCTGTCAAATCGACTGGCTATTTTTAATCACTCCAGACAGCATGGCATAATACTATAAAGTTGGAAACTCCAATTATATGTATTTTCTGTATTTTAAATGATGCTAAGTGAGATGCATGTTTCCAAAGACATGTTCAGACATATAACTTGATGCTAACGATCAGATGTTCATCCATTTTCCAGTATACTTCCTTAGTGTTTTTAGCTCACTGCTTCCAGCGGTACTGTACTGTACTGTGGGAGATCATTATTTAGCCAAGCAAACAAACAAAAGTGTGTGCAGTCTCTCTTGGCAAGCGTAGAAGGCGAGTCCTCTGAGGACAACCAAAGGTCAAAGGTGAAACACAAATCGCCCCAGACCGACTGTTTCCGCTCACACAGCAGCGCTAGCTCTGAACTACGGCCGG
This sequence comes from Paracanthobrama guichenoti, assembly GCA_018749465.1. Classification (NCBI taxonomy): domain Eukaryota; kingdom Metazoa; phylum Chordata; class Actinopteri; order Cypriniformes; family Gobionidae; genus Paracanthobrama; species Paracanthobrama guichenoti. The sequence continues at coordinate 8,899,201 of CM031949.1, read as the reverse complement.
GCAACGAGGCCTACGGAGGCTGTGTTTGGATCTCGTCCTGATTGTGGTGTTAGTGCGGGTCAGAGAAGAGAGCTTTACATCTGTCTGAGTGGTTGCTGGGAATAGAGGAGGAACAGATAGAGCGAAGGCAAAAAAGGCGGATCAAAGAGCACAAAGGGGCAAACAACTGAGAGCAAGTGATCTCAATGACTCAAGCGAGGAGAAATTTCCTCCAACCACAAATACAGTTGGCCCGGGCGCAAGTTATATAAAGAGCTTTTTTTTTTTTCGCTCGCGGTGCCTTTGGCAGCTGTGGCGGCTCTCAGCTGTGGTTCTCCGAGTCTCTTCAAAGCCCAGAAAAGCCTGAATAATAATCATGGCTAATGTTTTCAACAGACTTTAGTCCTGCATGTTCCATCATGTTTAATAGCACACATACATTTTCACTCAATGTAAAGCCAAGTAAAATTAATTTCATGACATGCCAATAAGAATGTTACATTGTCATTGAATCATTGAAGAAATAGTAAAGAAACAGCAAAATAGTGTCTAGATTTTTAAATTAAGAAATAAAAACAAGACACTGTCATGCTGCTCTATTTTGTGTCCTTTACGGACTGTAATGTACATAAGACAAAAATAACTAATATGGAAAATCCAAAAGCAGAGCCACAATGTAGGGTGCTACGGGTTGCTATGCAGTTGCTAGGGTACTCTGGGTGGCTGCTAAGGCAAGGCAAGTATATATATGGCTTGCTGTGATAGTCAGTGTTGCCGGTTCAAGCAAAACACTGGTTACATCACTTGCCCACCCCCACCGTCATTTTGATTTTTATAAAACAATTTAGTTCAGTTAGAGAACAGACACAATTAAAAACTGAACGTGTCTGCTTAATACAGCGTGAGCCGAACGATAGTCACCACACAGACCAGCAGCAGGAGTCAGATTTCATTCATCACAAGAGCGAAGAGGTGACTGAGATGATCGCGGAAGATTTGGTTTCAAAGTGAAATGTAAAAGCACCTATTTAAGTGAGTTTGTCATTGTACTGTTTTGTTGTTGTTGTTTTTCATTAAGAATAATAGGCTAATGAACCCACAATTCAAGCAACCTGCCCCCGAATTGGCGTCAATTTCGCACAGTGCGCACACATTCACGGCCGCAATGTCATTCATTCACAGGTGCACAGTGCACACACATTCACGCCCGCACAGTGCGCACACATTCACGGCCGCACTCTCATTCATTCACGGCTGCACTCTCATTCATTCACGGCCACACAGTGCGCACACATTCACGGCTGCACTCTCATTCATTCACAGGTGCACAGTGCACACACATTCACGGCCGCACAGTGCGCACACATTCACGGCCGCACTCTCATTCATTCACGGCTGCACTCTCATTCATTCACGGCCACACAGTGCGCACACATTCACGGCTGCACTCTCATTCATTCACGGCCGCACAGTGTGCACACATTCACGGCCGCACTCTCATTCATACACGGCCGCACAGTGTGCACACATTCACACGGCCGCACTCTCATTCATTCACGGCCGCACAGTGTGCACACATTCACGGCCGCACTCTCATTCATTCACGGCCGCACAGTGTGTGCACACATTCACGGCCGCACAGTGTGCACACATTCACGGCCGCACTCTCATTCATTCACGGCCGCACAGTGTGCACACATTCACGGCCGCACTCTCATTCATTCACGGCCACACAGTGCGCACACATTCACGGCCGCACTCTCATTCATTCACGGCCGCACAGTGCGCACACATTCACGGCTGCACTCTCATTCATTCACGGCCGCACTCTCATTCATTCACGGCTGCACTCTCATTCATTCACGGCCACACAGTGCGCACACATTCACGGCTGCACTCTCATTCATTCACAGGTGCACAGTGCACACACATTCACGGCCGCACAGTGCGCACACATTCACGGCCGCACTCTCATTCATTCACGGCTGCACTCTCATTCATTCACGGCCACACAGTGCGGACACATTCACGGCTGCACTCTCATTCATTCACGGCCGCACAGTGTGCACACATTCACGGCCGCACTCTCATTCATACACGGCCGCAGTGTGCACACATTCACGGCCGCACTCTCATTCATTCACGGCCGCACAGTGTGCACACATTCACGGCCGCACTCTCATTCATTCACGGCCGCACAGTGTGCACACATTCACGGCCGCACTCTCATTCATTCACGCCACACAGTGCGCACACATTCACGGCCGCACTCTCATTCATTCACGGCCGCACAGTGCGCACACATTCACGGCTGCACTCTCATTCATTCACACGCCGCACAGTGTGCACACATTCACGGCCGCACTCTCATTCATTCACGGCCACACAGTGTGCACACATTCACGGCCGCACAGTGTGCACACATTCACGGCCGCACTCTCATTCATTCACGGCCGCACAGTGTGCACACATTCACGGCCGCACTCTCATTCATTCACGGCCGCACAGTGTGCACACATTCACGGCTGCACTCTCATTCATTCACGGCCACACAGTGCGCACACATTCACGGCTGCACTCTCATTCATTCACGGCCACACAGTGTGCACACATTCACGGCCGCACTCTCATTCATTCACGGCCACACAGTGTGCACACATTCACGGCCGCACAGTGTGCACACATTCACGGCCGCACTCTCATTCATTCACGGCCACACAGTGTGCACACATTCACGGCTGCACTCTCATTCATACACGGCCGCACAGTGTGCACACATTCACGGCTGCACTCTCATTCATTCACGGCCACACAGTGCGCACACATTCACGGCTGCACTCTCATTCATTCACGGCCACACAGTGTGCACACATTCACGGCCGCACTCTCATTCATTCACGACCACACAGTGTGCACACATTCACGGCCGCACAGTGTGCACACATTCACGGCCGCACTCTCATTCATTCACGGCCACACAGTGTGCACACATTCACGGCTGCACTCTCATTCATACACGGCCGCACAGTGTGCACACATTCACGGCCGCACTCTCATTCATTCACGGCCGCACAGTGTGCACACATTCACGGCCGCACTCTCATTCATTCACGGCCGCACAGTGTGCACACATTCACGGCTGCACTCTCATTCATTCACGGCCGCACAGTGCACACACATTCACGGCCGCACTCTCATTCATTCACGGGTGCGTGTCCAGTCTGGCGCGTTTTCAGTTCATGTCTATGGAAGCTTAACTTTCATAGGAATTAATTGAAAGCACTCGCTTTGCTCTGCACCGCTCTGTTATGAATGCCTGAGCGGCCGTGCGCATTTTACTTTCGGTTTAAAATTAGCGTTTTGAAAAGCCCCCACCTCACATCCCTAATATATATATATATATATCTTGTATACAAGATCTTGACTAAAATTGATGTACCTCTTAATGGAAATAACATTTATTTCCATCATGAGGTGCATCAATATTTGGTCAAGCGCTCTGAAAAGTCTCCTCCAGCACATCCCAAAGACTTTCAATGAATTTAAGGTCTGGACTCATGTGCCACTTCATGTGTGAAAATGATTCTTCATGCTCCCGCCCAACCATTCTTTCACAGTTTGAGCCTGATGAATCTTGACATTGTCATCCTGGAATATGGCTGTTTAAGAAATGAAAAGCTACACACATCAATTAGGGTTAGAAGAACTGTTGCCAAACATATAACATAATAATCACTGCAATAATGATCCAATCATAGACTCCTAAGCATTTGCCTATTTAAATCCAAATAGGCAGTTTAAATAGGCAATATCGGCCGATACCGATCTCGGCCACCATATCGGTATCGGCCGATATATGTTAATTTTTAATGTTATCATTATCGGCCATATAAGAAAATTTGTCTGATATAATAAAGCTGATAGATAATGGATTATTTCCTTCCACTGAGACACTTCAGATGTGAACTGTTTTCCATGATGGCTTTGAATCGCTTGAAATATGATTGGAATCACTTCAAAAAGGAAAATACAGTTAAGGGCAACATGTGCAGCGCAAGTCTGTCATACAGGCAAAATAAAATTATAATGAGAACATCATTATAATTGTGTGCTTAATAGTGAGACTTTTATTTTTGTAATCAGGCTCTCAAAAATTATATAAAGATTTAGATTTATCGGCCAAAATATCGGTTATCTGCTTTCAGATATAAAGAATTATAGGTTATCGGTATTGGCCAACAATTTTCATATTGGTGTATACCTAAGAAATGTATGACTGGTCATGGTCAACTTCTAGCTTTCTAACCAAAACAGTTTTTATACTTCATGTACACTACCATTTAAAAGTTTGGGGGAGTAGGATTTTTAAAGAGATTAATATTTGGCATGGATGCATTAAATTGATCAAAAGTGACAGTAAAGGCATTTATAATGCTACAAAAGATTTCTATTCCAAATAAATACTGTTCTTTTGAACTTTCATCAAAAATCGTGAAAAAAAGTATCACCGTTTCAAACAAAAATATTAAGCAGCACACTTTGGCTTCAGTTGCAGAAGGCATGGGATAACATTAGTGTTGAAGTTCAGAGGAAATATATTGACACTATGCCAGAGAGATGTGCTGCTGTAATTGCTGCATACGGTGGACATACCAAATATTAAAGTTAAAAGTGGATAAAAACAGTACGGCTCACTTCATCTGATATTTGATGGTCAGAGCAACCATCTGCGTGTTTCATGAACATTATGAAATTAAATCATGTTTTGGTGGCAAAAAAAAGGTCAATATTTTCAGATCTGTCAGGTGTTCTAATAATTTTGTCCACCACTGTATTTAATTTTACGGTGTTCTTGATCAAATAAATGCAATCTTGGTGAGTTATTCCAAAAACAAGACTTACCGACCCCAAACCTTTGAACAGTAGTACTGCAGAACAAACTAAACAATCACAATTCAATCAATCACAGTCAAATTGTAACTGTTTGATGGTCAAATGGTGAAATATGACATAATCTGACCGGTTTCATTGTGTAGTGGCATATCGTTTTAATTCATGTGAGAAACACACAAAGCTTCTGTCACACACCCGTCTCCTCAATAGCAGGGCTCAAATTTTACCACCTTCCTCTCTCTCACTCTCGCTAGAGTAATTCATTTCTGGCTACAAATCTTTGAGTTTGTCTTGTTAGAGCTGAGCTTTTTTTCCTCCTGTGTATAAGAATTAGAATGCAGGTTGATGTCATCAGTGAGAGTTTGTGATTAACATTTTGCTTCATTCGTTCTTTACAGCATAGACACAAAGCTTTGTATTCAGTGCCAAGTGCGGCCCATGTTCAGAAGTAAGAGATGAGAGATTTCAACAAAGAATAGACAGATTCTGGCTGCAAAACTGGATTGTTTATATAATCAGTTTCTTTTTAAATCCTGGTCCAGACTGTCAGAAATGGGCTACTTTAATCACTGGGGTATTGAGGTCTGACGGATAGCTTGAAAAATGTTGACTAAACATATTCAGTCTCTTTGACACTCTGTTGAGGTATTCATTTGATATTAATAAGGTATTTATTATATTTTCCTTTTCCAGCCTGATATTATAAAAGATACTGTCATGAATTATGCAGTAACTGGCAATTAGGACATCAAATCAACCATTTTTAATTTCTGTTTCGTCCATGCTCATTCAACAAACAGCTGGAAACATTCCTTAAAGGGATAGTTCACCAAAAAATTAATTTCAAATTGTTCTGTCTTTTGTAGAATACAAAAGGTACATTTCTGAACAATATTCTGGCCATATAAACTGCGAATAATCTCCATACCCAAGCCATTCATGGAGTCGCTAAATAAAATTAACACTATAAATTATTATAAATTCCTTTGTGTGAGGTGTGCCATAAAGCTTACATGATAAGATGTTGGTAATACGCATGTAACTTATCTATCATTTATTTGCTAAACAAAGGTAATTTTCTTCAAATCTGCCACTCACTGAGTTCCGGGTAAGCAGATCCACAGCAGCTTTGGTGCCTATACTCTGTTGTCATGTATCGTCATCATTGTCCCGCGTTCTCATTTCACATCACCACGTTTGTTTTCTCCATAAGGAAATGTATTTTTAACGAAAACTTATAAACTGTTAAAGACAGACCTACTGTAAGCAGACCTGTAACTATCCAGGGCTGTTAATTGATAGTCCATGCGTTTGTTAAAGTCATCAATCTGCATTATTTCAACATATTTTTGTTCAATACTTTTTATTATACTTACATTTGCTCTAATTATATTTACTCATATTTTATTTATAATAGGATACTAATATTGATCATTTTATATATTTAATATTTAAAAAAAAAAAAGTACTTATTTTTCGAATCTGATTTAGATGTGTGTCCTAAGCCGGAGCGTCATACCGTTTAATGGTGAATAGGGGTGGCACGGTTCACAAAACCCACGGTTCAGTTCGTATCACGGTTTTAGGGTCACTGTTTTCAGTTCTGTACGGTTCTTGTTGTTTTTTCTTTTAATCATTAACACTCCAGAAATTCACTTCAGCATATGATATATAACTTAAATATCCACAATTTAGGATACAGTATTAAAAAAAATTGTTATATCATGTAGAAGTTGTTTCCAGTTTCATGTTAATCATGTCAGTATGGATCAGAACAATGCACTGTGGCATTAATCAGCTCCCGCTCTCCATACGCACTGCTTCTGCCCTGCCAACGTACTGCTTGCGCGTGCGGTGTGAAGCCGGCGTTATACGACACTGGTGCATCCTTCAAATCCGAGCAGCCTTCCTTATCTCTCCCACTTGCCATTTCCACACGTGACGTGACTACAGATGTTCCGATACCCTTTTTCCCTTCCCGATACCGACCCTGGGCTCAGGGTATCGGCCGATACCGAGTACTGATCCGATACCTGGGTGTGTATCTGTATATACTACTAGCCCTGTATGAATTGATAGAATTATTTTATGGTGTGCTTCAGACTTATCCCTTAATAAAACATGAACAAATACATACAGTGAACTACTGTATTTATTACAGTATTTTTATTATCTGACATGCATTTGACAGCAATATTACTTATTTTTCTTAAGCGAAAAAGAACTTCAAATGCAGCCACAAATCTGACACCACAAACTGAAAAAGGTATTTTAGTTTTACAATATAACTGTATAAAAAGCTAATCTAGGAATATAAAAAATGATATATTAATCAGAAAATATCTTTACAACAAAACAAGTGAAAAATAAGCAACCATTTAGGCATAATTATTATTAGTAGAGGCGTATTATTATTATTATAGAGACACAGCTAAATCTACCGTACAAGAGTAGCCTAATATATTGTCAATTTATTCACGTTAAACCGAACTTTTAATTTGACGGGTTGCCGTGAAGACCTTTGAGTGTCTGTGTTCATGATATGACACTTTTCTCAAATGAAACGGTAAATTCTCATGAAGTGACGGTTTAGTGACACGGCAGAGACTACAAAGACAGCGAGCGTCACGCGTGCGCCCGAGCATCCACACAGAGAGGCAGAATTTGCAGGAGTAATATTTAAATAGTGTTTTGCAGTTTAATATTCACAGACATTCATAGGCTACAGTCTGGAGCCCTGCGCTTAGATAAACATGGAAGCGACTGAACGCAGCTGCGGGTACTGGATATATTCGAGAGTCGGTACTACAGAAATGCTACTATCATCGCCTTTTTACATTTTCAGTACTGACTTGGTACCAAAGTACCGGTACTTGTGACATCCCTAGTCCAGTCTGTAATACTGCTAAACAGCGGACATACTGCTAACACGTTTTAATTTCTTCTTCGCTGCTCTTAACACAGTGGTTGCTTTTGCCAACACACCACAACTTCCTGTGTTTGCAATGCATTCTGAGCAGCAAAGAAGAACCGTTCAGCAAGCGTTAGGCAAAGCTCGCGGTCAGGCAAAGCTCATGGTCATAACAAGATCTTGTGTAAGAAAATGGTATCGGATCGGTACATGGGTTCAAGTACTCGCCGATACCGATGCCAGAATTTGTTGTGGTATCGGTGATATTTCCGATACTAGTATCGGAATCGGAACAACTCTAGACGTGACCTGCAGCACTCCACTTTTACTGTCTTTTACTGTATGTCCACACACACCTCTTATTTCGCGTGAAAAGGACACCCACTGTCTGAGGTAACATACGGACACGAGGCTAGATTGCGCATGCGTCAAACCGTACGACACACACGCTCCGAACCAAGACAAGCGAACCGAACGGTTCAGATGTTTTTTCACGTACCGTGCCACCCTTAATGGTGAAGCATGTAGTTTCTGTGACATTAGTGCCACCTGGCGGAATTACAAAAATACAGCATATTTTACAAATGCCCCCTTTCGCACATCACGCCTGACTCAACTCAAACACAACTCAACAGCTTTTACAGTTGCTTGTGAAGGAATAAATGTAGGCTACTTTCAATAAAAGGTCAAACATATTAGGAAAACTTTAGCTGTGCTGCTATGTGTCATGAGAGTAAGCAACTAAGCAGCTAACACTCTCTATAGAGCGAAAGCGAAATCCATCCAAAGTATATGCATGTGATACATCACATCATTACTGCATGACACAAGCTGATTGGTCTCTGCTGATGCTCCAGCCAATTAGATTGCTTGCTCAACATTTAAATAGTCTGGTTCAGTGTTTGCTGTAGGCTAGTCCTGTAGTTCCTCTGAAGCCCTCCACCTCCTCCTGCCTTGATCTGCTTCAGGATTTATGCATGTCTATTTATGCAGCAGCAGCATATCTTACATGCTCACAGCACTGTGTCTGTGTATCTATTACCAGTAGCAAGTCCATACTTGCTCTACAGCAGCAACGTAGCAGATCTAGCTCGCTAAGACCAAATACAATAACGCTGCCATATTTATTAACATGCTAAACTTAATCACTCCAGACAGAATGGCATAATACTACATCATAAAGTTGGAAACTCCATTTGTATGTATTTTTTGTATTGAAAATGATGCTAAGTGAGATGCATCTTTCCAAAGACATTAAGACATTTAACTTGATGCTAACGATCAGATGTTCATCCATTTTCCAGTATACTTAGTGTTTTTAGCTCACTGCTTCCAGCGGTACTGTACTGTACTGTGGGAGATCATTATTTAGTCGAAAGCCAAGCAAACAAACAAAAGTGTGTGCAGTCTCTCTTGGCAAGCGTAGAAGGCGAGTCCTCTGAGGACAACCAAAGGTCAAAGGTGAAACACAAATCGCCCCAGACCAACTGTTTCCACTCACACAGCAGCGCTAGCTCTGAACTACAGCCGGGCAATATATACAAATAACATTTAACTGTCCATTTACCCCAAAGAGCAATCATATACTGTAAACCAGTTGCATACATAAAATACTACTACAAGTTTACACTCAAAGTACTATAACAGCACCATGGCACAGAGATGGTATCAGATGGTAATGCAATAATACTTTAACATAGGGAAGAACAGGGTTAGTGGTAACTTTTTTATTTCAATGAATATTAGAAGTGGGTCTATTATGAAGTAAATAAACACAAGTCTTGACTACAAAAAAAGAAAAGCTATTGAAAATTTTGACAGCTCTTGCCAAGAAAAGAGATCCAACATGAAAACCACAGCTGGAGAAAACAAGCATTTGAGTATTTGAACTTTTGATTCAAAATTTTAAAAAGTTACTGACAGTGTCAACTAGCTCCATTCTCCCCTGTACCTTGGTATTGAATGTTTACTGATACCATGAAATGGTACTCCAAAGGACTTTTTTAAGTACAACTTAAAAGAAAACAAATAAATAAATAAATAACATCAGAAATGATTGCTTTATTCTTTACAGTTCTGCCATTTTAAATCATACAAGACTTTGTTGCTTTAATTGGTGAATACTCTTTCTGGCATTAACAAAAACGGCATTCATCAAACCCGTGATTGGGAGTTTCACCTGACCCTCACTGCTCCTCAGAGACGTTCAGTGCTTTAGTTAGTTGATTAGGCATAAGATGAAACTCAGACTCTTGTGGGTGATTTCTGCAGACACTGCGCCTCCCCACACAGATTTGACTGGTGTCAGTAGTAGACTATGCCAATGCTGGACTCATAAGCGGATAGTTTGGTGAAGTTGGCTCCAGAAGGATGAGGATTTTTTTCCTCGAGTGCCTTAGCAGATTTAAAAAAAAAAAAAAAAATAAGGCATGAATCTGAAGTAAACTTTCACTAAGCACTTTCTCTGAAATGTTCATACCATAACTCTTGGATATATATTTTTTTACCTCAAACTTGATTTAATTCTGTATATGTATATATATATATATATATATACACACACAAAATTGTATATATACACAATTTTAATGGAGCAAAAATAAATTGTTACTATTGTTTTGATTAAAATGCGAGAAAATATAAAAGGATGAAAAATTATCATTTAATATAATTTAATTTAACAACAACGCATAAGTTAATTTATCTTCTACATAAAATACTATTAATATATTTTAATAGTTACTGAACAGTACTAATAATGTTGCTTAAAACCAAGACCAAAAATCAACCAGTCTTTTATATAAAAATATATGTGAAAATTTCATAGATTCTCAGTGCATGACCTCATGAATCAGAACACTTTTTTAGTGCACAGTATGTGTTAGGAAAGTGCTATGGTTGTTTTAGCTGTTATTCAACAATCAAAACAGCCTTTTATACTCTAGCACTTAGCAAGCAATGACACAATCTCAACTGGCTATTACAGATTTAGAAGCTATTAAATTTAATGTCAGCAGTCTTACTTTTTTATTTCATTCAGTAAAAATCTCTAAAATTAATTCACAGCCAAGTCTCTTCGGTCAAAATACAAGTGTGCGACCAGGTTCCTGGGCTGGTCAGTTATTTGAAAAGCAGCATTCAGCAGTGATCCCTATTCTACAGGGGATCATATGGAGCTGTGGAAAAGAGCTCTTTCTGGCTCCGTTTGGAGCGGCACGGAAAGTCCCCTCAGTGGAAAGTCCCTCTCCTAAACTTGACAGATTGTGGATGTGTAGGATCATGAGGGGCCGAGACAGACTTGCCCTTTGGCCAAGAAACACACACTGAATATTATATTACATTAGTCTTCTGCACACACACACACGCACTTTTTTTCTCCCTAAAAAAAACACCCCTAATTGTTCCACAACACATAAGCAACTAAGAAAATATGAGCAAACGCTAAAAAAAAAAAAAAAAAAAAAAAGATAAAAAGCAACATATGAGTAGCGGTGGACACGGGAGGCATATATCCTCACATACATCCCCAACATGTCTGCAACAGCTCTGACAGGCAGCATGTGGCAGCAATATGACCACCGTCACCACAGGAAACAGCTATGTAGAGGAAGTGAGTGATTCTGTAGCGGGAGTAACAGTATGAACATTGTGTAGAGCGAGTTAGAGGAAAGGCAAAGAGGTTTGGCTTCTAAAAAAGACACAAGCCTCCTCCGATATATCCTCAAATAAAGTTCCTTGAAGAACTTGAAAAAGGTTTAGGCTGCAAATCCCCATTCAATTCTAATTAGAACATTTTTAATAACATAAAAAGAGTCAAAAATGTACATTTTGTAGCTTTTAGTCCCTGTCTGTTATCTTGGCTAGTGCTAAAAGTTGACAGAGTTAACTTTTACACTGCCAAAAAAAACTATTCATAATGAGTATTTGTGTCTTGTTTTCCAAGTAAAATATCTAAAAATACTTAGCTGCGGTCCGTAACTTCTTGCGCTCTAGTGGTTAATAAACAGAACTGCATGCGTCTTGCAGAAGAACATTGCAGCCGGAGCTACTTCTCTGTTTGTCTATGGTGAGTCACACAGGGACTGTGCTCCTCCACAGCGGTTCCTACCAGTCCGGTCTGAAATAGTCCCAATATAAACACTTATTATAAGTGTACCATAATGATTCAGGGTAAGACAAAACACGGTTTGGAAAATGGATACAGAGAACTGTAAACAGAGAGAAGTAGATCCGGCTGCAACGTTCTTCCGCAAGACACATGCAGTTCTGTTTATTAACCGCTAGAGCGCAAGAAGTTACGTACTGTAGCTTTAAATATACATTGACTTAAAGGTGCAGTGTGTGAATTTTAGCGGCATCTAGTGGTGAGGTTGTGAGTTCACCCCTCCCTTCTGCTCACCCCTCCCTTTCAAAGCACATAGAGAAGCTACAGGGGCCGACAAAGGACAAAAATGTCATTGTCGGAGAGAGCAGAGAGTGACTAGCGCTCTATAGACCAGTTTGTCCGTTTAGGGCTACTGTAGAAACATGATGGTGATTTCACTGTAAGGGGACCTGTGGTGTATATAGATAGAAATGGCTTATTCTAAGGTAATAAAAACATAATGGTACATTAATGTCCTCATGAAATCAAAATTGACCCTGTTTACTTTGTTAGAACATATTAAAGGTCTTAGGGTGAACTATTAACCCGTGCAAGTTAATACACAGAAAAAGATTTTTGTCGCGATAAGAACATTGCAGCCGGAGCTACTTCTCTCTGATTATGTCTATGGCGAGTCATACAGGGACTGTGCTCCTCCGCAGCGGTTACCAGGCCGTTCTGAACTAGTGCCAATATAAACACTTATTATAAGTGTACCATAGTGATTCAGGGTAAGACAAGAACACGGTTTGGAAAATGGATTCATGTTGTACATTCTCATTATATCATTTTTGTAAATCTTGAACACAAAAAAAGTTACGGACAGCAGCTTTAAAATATGTCCTGGCACTTCCAAGCATTAAAATGGCAGTGAATGGCAGCCCAAAGAGACCAAAAAACTGAATCCATCCATTATAAAAGTGTTCCACACGGCTCCTGGGGGTTAATAAGAGCCTTCTGAAGCGAACTGATAGGTTTTTGTGAGAAAAATATCCATATTTAACACATTATAAAGTAAAATATCAAGCTTCCGGCATACTGCCTTCTGTATTATCCCTTTTCAGTGATTTGGTTGGCCAATATCTTTTACATTTTTATACTTAAAATAAATTAAAAAACAAATAATAAAGTGCAGGCCTAATCCTCCTCCTCCTTGCACTGTCAAAACTCCTCTTATCCTTCCTGAGCTTCTCCGTGGGATTCGAGACCAGTGGCGCGCAGGTCGTGCTCTTTAACACTCGTGCCATCGGCCTCGGTCCGTTCCCACGGCTCTTGGCCCCGCTTACCACTTAACCCCATCACCTTTCGCAGGCCAGGGGGCACATTTGAGACTGCGCTTTACTTATTTATTTTTTTAAGTCTTTTATATATTTTAACTGAAAAATATATAAAATTTTTCTCTTACATACAAAAAAATCCAGGAAAAAGACCAAAAATTCTGATGACTCATGCTTCACTCAGGGGCGTATCTAAAATTAGTAAAACTTTATTTAGATAGTCCAGTTTATGTTGATGCTCCCCCAGCAGACACTCTACTGACTTTTAGTAGCTTTGCAAGCACGTCAACTTATTCTACTTGTTACGGTCGGTGGGTTGGTCTGTATCCATGTCTTCTTTGTTTGGTCCCTCTCTTGTTTGTCTTGGCATCTTTCTATTCTGTTGGAGTGCGCGTGCACCATCTCTTAGGTGGACGCACCTGTTCATGATTTGAGATTGATTGATGGAGCTGACTGATAAAGACGCCAACAAGGAGGAGAAAGAAGAGGGACTGCAGATCTTGTGGGCTAGCCAGCAAACAAGTGTCTTTATATCTTTATTTCTTTTTTGTTGTTTTCTTTTTGTTAGAGGTTATCCGTATCGTTAAATCTTTTACTTGGTTGATATGTTAGTTCTCACTGTAATGTCTGTTAGGAGTGAGTGAATAAATCGATTTGCTTGTTTTCGCCGCCTACGCGTTCTTGTTTATGTTATGTAACCCCTCTTCTCTTTGAGCCGATATTTTCCATGAGAGGTCGTAACAACTAACCGTAACCCTAACCTAACAGCCTACCAATACTCTAATGAGAGTTAGTTGACATGTAGCTGCAAAGTTACTTATAGTTTCCTCCTCATAAAACCTCCTGCAACTGATTACCAATATTAAGCAGCAAACCGTGTAAAATAAAAGCTCATTAAAAAAAGAATGTCAACATGGGAAAGAAAACCAAGTGAATAAACCATTCTATAGGGTCTTTATAAAAAAAAAACAGGATAACCTTGCAAATACAAAAAGTAAAGTTCATCATAAGCCTTTAATGAGGTGCGGTAAATCTACATCATGATGAAGTACATGTACAGCAATAATCTTTCTGAAGAGCAGTTGGGCCGCTCTCCTTCAGTAATTCACCTGAAAGACTTTCTAAATAGCTCTGGAGAGCATGAGAAAAATTTGCGAAAGAGATGAATGCTCAGCAGAGCAGTGAAATCATCCGTCTGTGCTCTGACAGGCCTCAATGACACCATCCCTGTCTAGGGGGCATGTAGAACGTTCTGCTGAGCAAGCATGAGTGTGATACACACATACACAGCAGTACTAGAGCCCAAATAAAACACATACATTCATTTGGACCCCCTATATACACACAGCCCAGGTGCTGTGGGCGGTGTCAGTGTTCCATCTTGTTGATCTTAAATGCACCTTTGTTCTACAGCTGCTATAGTTTAAAAGAGAGCATTACATTATATGATCACGCTCTTATTCATGCAAATGCTTTTAAACCATTTAAGCGTGACAAGACAAAAGAGAACGTGCTGTCTGTGACACATGATGCACAGAAAGACGCACGCCAGTATTGTGCGCACAGTTCTCTTTCATGCTGGAACAAATGATAACACACAGAATTATGCCAAAATGTTTTGTTGAGTATTCTCAAAAGAGCAGTCTCAAATGAGATAAACAATGTCTTAAATCAACTTTAATTACAGAAATTTTTTGCAATTAATTAGTTTTTTTTTAAATTGATTGACAGCACTTTATATATATATATATATATATATATATATATATATATATATATATATATATATATATATACATACACACACACACATGCATATCTGGGTGAATATTGTTTTAAGAAAAGAATACTTTTACTCAGCAAGGATGTCAGTAAAGACATTCATAATGTTTCAAATAATTTTTGTTTCAAATAAATTCTATTCATCAAAGAAAATCAGTTTCAACTGTTGAAATGTTTCTTGAACACCAAATCAGCATATTAGAATGATTTCTGAAAGCTCATGTGACACTGAAGACTTCAGAAAATTCAGAAAAAAAGGGAAGTTTTCCTGAGATCAGAGTTCAGTGATTGCCTGAAGAGATGGCAACCGGTGGGCACTAAACAAACAGAACATACCCTGGCACTGCCAACCTCAACACACAGTCAGATCTCCCAGAGTTGTTTGCTTTTCTCAATTGCTTCCACATGTCTGAAGCTTCCTTACCTTTCAAAAATATTGAGGCTGAAAATACCTAGTTTCAGTACCTAGCAATATATTCAAGGGTCTAGAACATCATATTGTTCTCTTGAGGTAATCCGTTTAAACATAACCACAGCAACCAACCAACAAAATTAATTTCTGTTGTGTTCTGAACGTTCTGTCTACCTTAAAACAACAAAAAAACTTTAAAAACCATTTCTCACAGACATCTAAGCTTATTTATTACTCAAATCCCACTACAAGTGTCTAGGGGTTACCATTTAACAACCAAGGCTGAAACTCCACGCTGCTAATAAAATCATATTTCATATCTTAATCTCACTCTGTACTGCTTTAAATACACCATCTGCGTCTATCAAAGACCCGCAGAAACATGAACTTATGGAACCGTCCTGATTTCACAGTGGCTGGTGGTTTGAAACGACACCAGCAGATTAAGAGGAAGAAGATTTGTGAACAATCGCAGAAAGACGGGCTAATCCACAAAGCAATGGGGGGGTGGGTACCGTGACAGTCTCTGCTGAGCTAGTCGTCTCCAATTCCTGTCTTTGAAGACTCAGATTTCTGCAAACCATCTTTTTTTTTAATACAGGATGGATGGATGGATGGAAGGATGGAATGTCGCTCCCGGGATGATGCGATGGAAGAGGAGAGGGTTTTGGGGTTATTGTGGGATTAACTATAAATTATTAGTTGTATATCGTAAAATGAAACCAAGATGATGAAAGTTGTTGATGTTGCTTTATGGTCAAGATCAGGCATATAATACTAAACTATTATACTGATCCAATTGCCCAACATATGCACGATGGAAATGCCATTTTAACTCCCTTTGAGATGGATCTGGATCAATGCTTCTTTTTAAAGTGATTCTGCCATCTTAAGATCAGATGGGCAGAATGAGACTTGATCGTAAATCAGGACTGCTTCTCTGAAATTCATTCATTAATTCTAAAAATATACAAAACAACCAAAACACTGCTCCGATCAAATAAAATAATAGATATAAAATACACTACCATTCAAAAGTTTGGGGTCAGTAACATTTCTTTCTTTTTTCTTTTTTTTTTATTCAGCTATGCCACAATGACTGAAGACATGTAAAAAGTTACAAAAAAATTAAAATTTCAAATGCTGTTCTTTTGAACTTTCTATTAATCCTGAAAAATATTAAGCAGCACTACTGTTTTCAACAGCTCAACAATACTCAAGGTTCTGTCACCATCTGAAAACAAGATCAGTAAACAGGTAGCTGATGCTGTTTCACCAGTAAACAGAGGACATGACAGGCCCTAATGAAACCTTGATCAACACCAGACGTGAAAAAATTCTTGAAACAAAGAACGTCCTGATTCCTGCTGCTCTCTGAAGGAAAATAAAAGATTTAAAGATGGATAGATGGAAGAAAAATAAAGGAAGAGAGAAAGTGTGAGGATGATGGATGGATGATAAAAAAGAAGGAAGAATGGATGATGGAAGAAGAGAAAAAAATAGATGGATGGAAGGATGGATGGATGGAAGTTTGGATAGATGGATAATGAAAAAAGAAAGGAAGGAAGAATGGATGATGGAAGAAGAGAAGGATGGATGGATGGGAAAAAGGAAAGATGGACAGACAGACGGATTGATGGAAGTATGAATAGATGGATGATGAAAAAAGAAAGGAAGAATGGATGATGCAAGAAGAGGATCGATGGATGAAAAAAGGAAAGATGGACAGACAGATAGATGATGAAAGAGAAGGAAGGCTGCATTAACTAGGTCAGCCGGAACCGGGAACACTTCCCATAACACCTGATGTACTCATTACATCATAAGAAGAATGGCATCTACGCTAATGTGAGTCTCTCTGTTTATCCCGAGGTTTACTGCAGTCAGACGGATCCGGGCCGTATCCAGATCACATGGTGGACCTGCGCCTGGACATGACCAATGCATCCCTGAAATGTCTGCAGAGAGCGTGTCAATTAAACTCCCCCCGTAAAGACCGCATCGACACGACATCCTCATTAAACCCGTCTCCGGCATGACGACTCCAATCTTTTGAATAATCTTACAAATATCTATTGATCTAATATGATTTAAGACCTGTAATGTTGCTAGAATTATAATAATACACTGTTTGTTCGTCAGCCAGAGGAGAACTGGCACCCGGACTGAGCCTGGTTTCTCCCAAGGTTTTTTTCTCCATTCTGACCCTGAAGGAGTTTTGGTTCCTTGCCACCGTTGCCTCTGGCTTTTGGCTTGCTCAGTTGGGGACACCTAAATTTCATCTATATTACCGATCTGCCCGCATTGACACTATATGATACTTGAAATTAGCTGGATAACATCACCGCTTTCACCAAAGCGGCTGTACAGCCGAATCAAATTCTGTTGCATTTTCCTGTTAACACTGTGAAGCTGCTTTGAAACAATTGGACTTGTAAAAAGTGCTATATAAATAAAGGTGATTTGATTTTAATAGAAAGAAAGAAAGAAAGAAAGAAAGAAAGAAAGAAAGAAAGAAAGAAAGAAAGAAAGAAAGAAAGAAAGAAAGAAAGAAAGAAAGAAAGAAAGAAAGAAAGAAAGAAAGAAAGAAAGAAAGAAAGAAAGAAAGGGATATATGGAAGACAAAAGATGGATGGGTGGATGGATGGAATTAAGGAAGGAAGGAAGGAAGGAAGGAAGGAAGGAAGGAAGGAAGGAAGGAAGGAAGGAAGGAAGGAAGATTTCTTTCTTTTCCCCATCCATCCATTCTGGCTGGGGTAAACAGATGAATGGATGGATGAACAATGAAAAGAAAGAAATAGATGATTGCTCCATTGCAGGATGCATCAATTTCTCTGCATTTGACCCTCAGGCAGAAGAAAAAAACAGCTTGAACCAGCTTTATACAACTGTGTACGTGAAGAAAGAGAGAGAGAAACAGTGAAAGTGTAACAGACAGGTTCCCGGTGCTGGCACTGGCATCTGACTGGCTCTGAGTCCACGCTGCCCCCTGCAAGCTGGCACAGCTCCTAGAAAGCCATTCTGGCTTGAGCAAACAGAGCCATGTGCTTGCAGCTGCACTCTTGCCTATTAAAACCTCCAGCTATTATGGGAAACCCAGAGGGATCGTGACGCTTATTAGCCACCACACCATGCTTCTGAGCCATGATCCTGTCTACTTCTGCACGGACGCGGAACAAAAGGGCTAAATTTAGCTTACTTCAGACTCTCACAACAATGCGACCATTACTGACAAATTTAGAGCTCAAATGACATAAATTACTATAATTTGCCAGTGTGTGAAGTTATTTCCTTCATAATTTAAGTGTGCATCCATGATCCAAAGCGTATGGCATTCATAGATTTTCTTCACAGTTGTTGACATCGTTGACTTGCATTGCATTCATTCAGACATTAGCATCTGGTTTTGACTGACGATGCAGCACTTTGTGAGTTTCTAATAAGCAAATTAACTGCTATCAAAGAGTGTTACTGATGTCTTCAGCCAGAGACAGAAGGATAACCTGTAATTAGTCTAACGGTGCTCAGTCAGCCAGACAATGGGAGTTCAGAAGAGCACCAGGCAACTGTGGATGGTCACGTGGGCATGAACCACCTGTAACCAACACAAGGCCAAACTGACCATAGAGGTTGATTAGCCATTACAGATTAACAGAGAATTTCATTGTGCACATTAACCTACAACATGTCCATAAATTTACAAGGCAATGTTACAAAAGATTTCACTTTCAAATAAATACTGTTTTTTTACCTTCTATAAGAGCTGTACGATTCTGGATAAACTGATCACACTTTTTTTTTTGTATCAAATAGAGATCACGATTCTCCCACAATTCTGAAAAGACCACTAAACAAAATAGCATGTAATTTACTAGAGGTTCTAAGAAAATGCTAATTTCTGCAGTCTATTTAAGTTTTTTAATTAAAGCTGCAGTCCGTAACTTTTTTTGGTTAAAAATTACCCTAAATCAATTTGTACATAACCTGCCAGTATTCAAAACGATCTCCTTACCTTAGCCCGATTCACAATGATAAGCTTGTAATAATGTGTTATAATTTGAGTGATACTGGTAGCTTTCCTTTAAAGCTCACAAAATACAAGGTTCCGCCGTTCATCTTTCCGCCAGTCACGTCTGTATGCATAAAAGAGCCTGACTAGTAGGCTATATCGCATGTGTGGATGCTGCAGGTGGCGGATCGTTTGTGGCCTCTTCTTACAGCAGCTGGAAAGTAATTAAACTTGCCATTTTGATGGCGGCTTGTAATCCAGAAAGTTCAAAATGACAATCATCAGTGATAACTGGTGTGTCCCACACATACCCCTCAAAACGTTAGATTCTTCCGCGCTGAGGAGCCATGCCGATGCACAACCCACGTAAAGAAGATAACTCCACAAATATTTGCATTTTCAGTATTCAAACAGAGATGGCGACAAAGAGGTAAAACTTACAGACTGCATTACAGAATACAGAACAAAAACATTTTAAAAAAAAAATGGTTTGAATGAATGATTCAATGACTCATTTGTTTCATTACTGAATGAATCAGCATTTCTGAACGAATCTTGAATGATTCAATAACAGATACATTTAATAGTCACTTAAATGACACAATCTTTATTTGAAGTGTCAAGTTACTTTCAAAAGGTGATTTACTCTATTTTGATTGCTACTGAAGACATCAGAGTTTATATCTGAACTATGTAAGCAAAAAGAGCTGTAATGTGAATAAGTTATGGCTGAAGGGCATTGTTAGGCATGACATG
Organism: Paracanthobrama guichenoti; assembly: GCA_018749465.1. NCBI lineage: Eukaryota > Metazoa > Chordata > Actinopteri > Cypriniformes > Gobionidae > Paracanthobrama > Paracanthobrama guichenoti. The sequence goes on along the minus strand of CM031949.1, from coordinate 8,879,038 downwards.
AAGCGGAGTGCCTGCAACCCCTTCAAGCCGTGACTTATTCACGATATAGCACTAGCCTTGAGTACCTTATTGATTTTATAAAACGGTTACCACACAAAACAGATATTAAAGCCAAAATATGTGTATCAATGCAACTTTCATGAAGTAAAATCACTAAAAGCCTTCCTTCCGCTGGAAAAAAATAGTCCTTGACCGTGAACAGCAACCACTGATCTATATAAATGTTCTCTATATATAGATCAGTGACAGCAACAGAAGTTACATTATTACGACATTAGATGGCGTCAAAGACTGCCTTTATGAGTGAGTCAGTCAGTAGTGAAGACTTTTATATTGAAAGGACTGAAACTTGTTGTGAACACAGAAGAACAAGACGCAACTGACAAATGTTCTGACTAGCACTGTCAGTGTCAGGACACGGGAAAACCCCTTAACTGTTAAAAGGACAAGATATCGCAGTGGACATTTAACCTTTTTTTTTTCATTACGAACATAGGACTGACCTGAAGGAATATGCTAAATCTGAATGCAGGTAATGCACTCTCTCTCTCTTTCTATAATACAGTAAGATCCAAAGAACAATATCAAGTGAGAACAAACATATGTTTACGTTGCTAAGAGTGGTTGCTAAGGGTGTTGTGTAGTGATACACAGAATCGTTGGGTGGTTTATTGTTTACAGCTATTGACCAATCAAGGACTGGAACTAACCATTTTATAAAAATATTTAAAAAATTTTAAACAAAAATGATACTGTGTGGTTGAAAAGACTAGGTCAGTGGCAATGTGAATTATACATTTGAATGTCCTGGTATAATTTTGTAAAGATTTAATAGACACAGGAGAATTGTTGTCATTTAAGAATGAGATCACGTGGGTGTTTGAATTGAGATCTTTTAATCTTACAGGATTCTTTCCAGGAACTGTTTTCAACATTGATAATGTTTCTTGAGCAGCAAATCCAGAATCCAGAAAGTTATTGAAAGAATCCAAATCACCATATTAGAATGATTTCTGAAGAATCATCTGACACTGAAGACTGGAGTAATGATGCTGAAAATTCAGCTTTGCCATCACAGAAATTAATTCAATTTTAAATATATATTCAAATAAAAACAGTTATTTTAAATTGTAATATTTCATAATATTCCTATTTTTAGTGTATTTTTTATCAAATAAATGCATCCATGGTGAGCATAAGAGACTTTTTTAAACAAAACAAAACAATATATATATATATATATATATATATATATATATATATATATATATATATATATACATACATATATATATATACACACAACTGTATGTATAAAGGCATAACAGACTTAAAGGTGGGGTAAGTGGTATTTCAAAACTGCTTTAGAAATGTGACTCGGGCCGAGTACCATAACAAACGGATAGCCAATCAGCAGTAAGGGGCGTGTCTACTACTCAGTGCACGTCATTATTCAAAAGACACGGCACACAGGACAGACATTAGCTGAGCGATGACAGAAAAAGAGGGATGGCAGATAAAAAACAAATGTGGAATGTCTGTGGAATAAAAGAAGGCTTACGATCAGGCAAGAGGTATCAGCTTTCCAACTCAAGGAGCGAATAAAGGTTGCTTTATTTCTCCTCGATAGGCGAGTGACATTGGTTTTGTTTTGTTTCACAGAACTAATATATGCTGGCTTTTGCTTGACTATGCCTGTGTGTCATGTTCGCTTGTTTGTCCATATGCGATTGTATTGTCGTTCACTTCAGCGATAAAGTCCCATTCATTTCCACACTGTATAAGCCTAGAGCATCCAAACCTCCTCCACTGTCTGTTTCAAGCATCAGCACCCAAAATGTGTCCGACAAGTAAGATTATATACTCCTAATATATGTCTGTTTCCTTTTTTCGTGATCGATATCCCTCTAATCTTGTCATAATTGTAATATGTTCATTAGTTGGACTGTCGTGCTCGTGCTTTCGAGTTTTGAGAACTGTTTGTGTTTTTGGCATGGAAGGGATTACTTTTTCATTGAACATTCGACCTGGATTACCATAGTAACACAGATTCCGCCATTGTCATTGCCTAGGTTACGTATGTGTGGGGCAGAGCTATCAAAATAGGGGAGCGTTTGTTTTGGTGATTTGAAATATCAACATTGGTTACCAGAAAGCACTTACCCCACCTTTAAAAGTTATGTTTGCAAATTTAGTTTTTAAGTACTCTGCTTGACAAATGTTTGTAGGTGTTGGTATAATTACTGGAACACTCTAAATAGCCCTGCATTTTGTCTTTAAGTGTATTTTTGTCCTCTGAAGCTGCAATGAGTTAAAGTATGTCAGCAATCATCTCTATGGTCACCAATTTTCATTTTTGCATTGAATGTTCACACTATCATCCAGGAAAATCATTAAGAGGCCGAATGGGCTCTAGAGTCACTGAGAGGAACAGAGACAAACAAGACACAAGTAATAAAAATCTGGTGTCAACTGGCTAATTAATGGCTACACACTCATTTGAACATGGATGAACTGAACAGCAAACGACCTCTGAATTTCACACACCACATGACCAGCAATTGAATGCTGTTTACCCCAGTGTTAGTAAGACATAGAGCAAAGATTTTATGACTCCAAATTGTTCAGGTTTCGGGTTATAAATAGAAGGTCTGAGTTTCCCAGAAGCCTCTTGGCACTAAGATTGCTTGCTTGCTCCACAACAGAGAAAAAGCAGTCAAATTGCCTTGATGCACTTGGAAAATGTTGCTCTGGCAAGTAGTAGAACGAAGCCAATCATGTTTGTTAAAATATTAATTACAACACAGAAATGCAGTGTTCTGTAACCAATCAAAATCCTTTGTCTGGTGAGGACAATGTAAATATAAATGTTTGGCCAATTGAATCCTGACACATTCTGTAAATTCAGTTTTAGTCAATATTAAAAACATAAATAATTACATGATATCAAATAATAGATGTTTCAACATTTTGCAGCATGAGTAAAAAAAAAAAAAAAAAGTTCATATTTTAAAATATTTGGTACGGTGAAGTGATTGGTGAAGATCATTTTTATAGTATGTTAAAATTGTCACGTTTTGAGGGTGAGCAAAAACACACTGTTTTTGTGTGTGTCCCTTTAAGTGCAAACGAGCTGCTGCTCCCACCCCCTTTCTAGAAGAGGGCGGAGCTTCAAGAGCTCATGTTAGCAGCTCCGATTACCTCATGCAGACACACACTGACAATGTTAGAAACTGTTCAGTCTTTTATGTTCAAACCAGAGTCAGATATGATGGAGAGACTCAAGAAGAAGTGACAACATGTAGAATGCTAGGACGTTTCTGAATGGTTAGATGATGAATTTATGTAGCTGATGTGGAGTTAACTAACTTCAAGTCATCAATTAGCATGTTGTGTCATGATAATCTATAAATCACTCAAGTGGGAACTGTTGTAAGATGCCTTCAGAGCCAGAGAATATATGCTGTATGAAGATAGAACAGGTGTATTTTAGTTTACGTAATTACAGTTATAACTTATGTTGCCATCTTGCTTTTATGACATTCTATTGCATTTGTGTTAGGTACTGTATTGCAATAAATGTGAAAAGACGGATGCGACAGCTTGAGCAGACTCCCAAATGTGCCTCACTACAACAACTCTTCCTCTTCTCAACATAGCCTTTGTTGCGTGTTCCCGGGGGCAGGTTTCATGTAAATTCTAGGGTTAGTGATGTCACGACAAGAATCTCATTGTAGTCCCTACCAGCCGTTTGTTGTAGTCCTTAAAAAGCGATTTCTTTAAAAGAAAATATCTCCATTTGCTTTGAGCGTCGTAACTTTGCAGATGTTGTTTATGCTCAAACAGCAACATTACACACAAACTAAAGTTTAAAAAGTAAAATCATAATTAACCACCCCTTTAACAGTTATACCACCATGCACAACCACTGACACAAGATGCTAAGTTCCACCTTTCTCTTACAATTCAGCATTAGTATTTATCATGTGTAAATCTATTCAACATACTTACTTCCTCAAAACCTGCAAAAAAAAAAATATTTAAAGAGGTCCTACAGTAATATGCTTTTTTACATTTTCAACTTTCTTTAGTGTGTAATGTTGCTATTTGAGCATGAAAAAGGTCTGCAAAGCAACAAAGCACAAAGTCACTCCAAAGGGAGTTATTCTCTATATCAGTGTGCATTGTTTCTGAACTCCATGACATGACTCCATTGTAGTCTTGAGTTTTTTTCTGGGAACATTTCATGTCACAATAATCTTAATTTAAATAATTCGCGCCCAAGACATATACGCAAAATGGGAGCGATGCCTAGTTGAGTTGCGTTAGTAGTGTGTTTAAAAACTCACGGTTATGGTAAGGGGCGAGACATTTCCCAAAAATACTTGAAGCAGCTGACTAATCACAACACACTCCTCCAGCCAACCAATCAGAGCAAATTTGGCTTTTCAGAAGAAGGGGCTTCAGAGACCGGAACTAAACAGAGTGTTACTGACAGACTGGGAAGAAAGATTGTTGCGACTAGGCTTGATGCGATAGTCATTGTTGCCGGCGTTCAGGCAAAACACCGGTTACATCACTTGCCCACCGTGGCACCGCCCTTCACCGTCGTTGGCACTAATTCTATACAGAAAGAAAATTGCGCACGGCCGCACAGGTGCACGCATTTACGACCGTGCTGTCATTCACGGGTGCGTGTCCACTGCCGCGTTTTCAGTTCATGCCTATGGAAGCTTAAGCTTAACTTCCATAGGAATTCATTGAAAACACTTGCTTTGCTCTGCACCGTTATGAATATCCGAGCGGCTGTGTGCATATTTCGGGTTAGAATTAGTGATTTAAAAAACCCCGCCGGTGATAGCGGTATTACCGGTGTTGTCACACGTTGATTAGCTGGTGGGAAAATTTCCTCATGGTCACATCCCTAGTTGCAACAATGTAAAATATGTGAAAAACAATGTGTTTTTTGAACATTCAAGCATGAAAACCTGTTCTAGTAGACCACAAAAACAAAATCAAGACTTAATAGGTCACATTCCCTCTGGGTCTAGTTATAGAATAAGCTAGCCAATAATAAAACACTAGTTCAATGATACAAAATACTCAGTAGTAATATATATTAAATGTTTTTTAAATTAACAAAATATGAATGTAATTACATAATTAACATGAAGCATGCCATGATAAATAACAGAAAGAATAGCAAGACACAACTTAATAAAAAAACAAAAAAACATTAACACAATGTGCTTGTCAAACCCAGCCACACACACAAACAATAGCAAGGGGCGTTGATGTCACAAGCACAATAAGTGCGTGTGCGTGTCTGAGTATCTGTTGTTTCCTGTTTTTCCCAGTGATTTTTACGGATATTAAGTCATTGATTTGTACGGATATTAAGTCATATGACTCCTCATATTGGCAGAAAGAGAGCTCTTTAAAGATTAAACTGGGGAAAAGGATCTTAAAACAAACCTTAAACAGGATTATAACACCTTTTGACCAATTAATTTTTCAAATCTTTTCCAGTCGTTTGTGATTCTGAAAAATCACCCTATATATATCTATATAGTAGATAGCATATCTGTTAGGCAGAGTCATTATATTGTAAATGGCTCTTCAATAAGGTTTCAGGGCCAAATGTGTGTCCTGAACAATCAGATATTGTGTGTTTGTGCAGCCAGTGGAACATTTTATGCGTCTTTGTGTGTGTGCGCGTGTGAGAACTGGTCAAGGCCCAGCATTGTAAGACATGTGGTGAAGTGAAAACTGAAAACACCACACTCAGCAATTCAGCCCATTTAATGGCATTCACATCTGTGAGGTGTGCGCAGCTTCCAGAACCTTCTCTCTGTGTCACTCGCTCTCTATCCTCATGACGTCCTCGTAAAAAATCCTGCCAAACATACTGTACCGCAAAGCCGACATGACTCCAAACATTCTCATGCATCTCAGGTGAATTGTGTGTAACTGATGCAACAGTTTTTATTTATATAAGACGCATCAGTGTTTCTCAAGATGTTTTGGTTGATTTTTTCTCATATGAGTAAGATCTATTATAGAGTGAATCTCACAAACCTTGTCCAAAATATGTCTGGTTCATATTTCACCCAAATTGCCTTTGGTTATATTTTTGCTTTGTTAGGACCATTATTAACATTATTTTGACAACAATGAACAATAAGTGTACTTCTAATCCAAATCTCATTCTGTAATGCAGAAAAAAATTAATGAATATATATATATATATATATATATATATATATATAGGGATAATCCATGGCTAACTGTGCATTACACGATTTAAATGCACAATGTGGAGGCAAAGAAGTGCATTAACATCCTTTAATGCACAGCTAGCTGTGGATTATCCCGCTTATACCATGGTTATTTGCCAGCATTGACAACTTAAAGCTGCCATTGATGTTTGAAGTGCAATATTTTACTGGGAGGGTAAAATTTATCATTTTCGTCAGTTACGGCTCGTTAGATCTAGCATTCTGCTGTATCTTTAATGTTGTGGGCCTATCTTTCTTCCAGAGATCCTGGACATTTTGTTCAGATACAATGTATCATGGATTCTAGCAAATGCCAACAGATAGAAAATTAAAACCTGGCTGTCCCAGCTAGAAATCTTATAATGGGCCAAGGTTGGATCTTCCAACAGGACAGTGATCCAAAACAAACATCAAAATCAACACAAAAATGTGTCACTGAGTACAAAACCAAGTTTCTGCCATGGCCATCCCAGTCCCTGACCTTGACACTATAGACAATGAGTGGGGTGAACTGAAGAGGAGAAGCACCAACATGGATCTGTGAATCTGAAGGATCTGGAGAGATTCTGTATGGAGGAATGGTCTCTGATCTCTTGTCAGGTGTTCTCCAAACTCATCAGGCATTATAGGAGAAGACTCATAGCTGTTATCTTGGCAAAAAGAGGTTGCAAAAGTATTGAATAGAGAAAAACATTTATTTCATAATAAGATTTCCCCCCATTTAAAATTCTTATTCTCCAATGAAAGGTTTTATATATATATATATATATATATATATATATATATATATATATATATATATATATATATATATATATATATATATATATATATATATATATATATATATACACACACACAT